>JANAVB010016598.1:5359090-5538747 GCA_029216955.1 Iris pallida | reverse complement strand
TCCAACCACCGTCTGTCTCAGATTCAGCTCCTTCTGAGTGTAGACGTACTTTAAGCTCTTAAGGTCCGTAAATATCTCACTCTCTCACCATACAAGTAGTTTCTCCAAAGCTTCAGGGCAAAGATAACCGCGCATGCTCCAAGTCGTAGGTTGGATAATTCTTCTCATGAACCTTCAGCTGCCTCGAAGCATATGCTACTACCTTCCTGTGCTGCATCAAAACGCATCCCAATCCCTTTCGGATGCGTCGCTGTAGATCATGAACCCTCCTGGTCCGGATGGAATAGTCAGAATAGGTACTGTGGTCACGCGCTTCTTCAACTCATCAAATGTCACCTGATACTCCTTTGTCCAGATAAACTCCTGCTCCTTCCGGGTCAAACGGGTCATCGGCTCAGCGATCCTCGCGAAGTTCTCTACAAACCTTCGGTAATAACCGGCAAGTCCAAGAAAACTTCTCACCTCCGAGACATTGGTAAGGGTCGGCCATGTCTCTATGGACGAGATCTTCGCTGGTGTAGGACCGTTGAGCACCTCTAGAGGGGGGTGAATAGAGTGTGTGTGTGCAGCAAAAAATAATCACCAATTAAAACTAAACTTTAAAACTATGGCAGTAAAATAAGAGACAGTAAATATAATACAGCAAGAGATAGAGAATTCAAACTCAGCGACACAGCGATATATACTGGTATCCCTCTGAGAGGACTAATCCAGTCTCGAGTACTCTTGCTCGATGTTAATCCACTATGGCACAAGCTTTAACTGAGAGCTTGCAGTCTCTTACAACACCGTACTTGGTGACAAGCGCACGACCAGCTTCACAATACCGTGCTTGGTGACGAGCGCACGACCAGCTCCACAAAAAGAAAAAGTTGTTGAACTTGGAACGACCTCTTTACAACTCTTGGAATACCAAAAGACTCTAAATCAACTCTGATAGTACTGGCTTTTGGCTAAGAGGTGTATAGGTATGATTTGAAAATCTTGGATCGTTTGAAAACACTTGAATAGTAAAGAAGAGAAGATGAAGAGTGAATGAATGATTTGAAATGAAAAATTCTTCTCTATTTATAGGTGTTTTTTGGAACCGAACTCGGACAGAGTTCGGGCAGAGTTCAGATGCATATATCTCGCAAAGAGACGTTGCTCGCAGATTTGGAGGCAACAGAAGTTTGAATACAAACTGACCGAACTCGGACAGAGTTCGGGCCGAACTCGGGCCGAACTCGGTTATGAGTTATGTCAGGAGATTTTCAAAATATTTTAACAGAAATTGTTTTCGAAAGTATTTTGGAATATTTTGTAAAATGAGTGTAACAAGAAATATGAGTGGTAATGGGTAGGCTTTTTAGAAAGTGGACTGAAATAACCCTAAGCCAGTATTACCAAAACTGATTTTACAAAATAAATCCTAGACTCAATAAAATGTAAAATATAGAATAAAATATAAAATGAGTCATCTCCAGATTTGATGATGTTGATGCTTCGTTGATGCAGTACAACGTTCGTTGAAATTGATTTCATATATCCTGAAATGATTAGCAGCATTTTGTATATTTTGTGTATTGACTTAAGTGCATGTTGATTATCGAAATCGGGTGTGACCATGGAATGGGCCAACAATCTCCCCCATTTTGATAATTGACAAACTTAAGTCTATACCAAAATATATCTTGATAAAATAGAACAAAATACAAGTATACCTGAAAAAAATGGTAGAGTTTGTTTTTGGATTTGTAGATATGTATGCTTTTTGGTATGGTACTCTTTTTCTCCCCCTTTGTCAAATAGTAAAATGACTTGGCTCCCCCGTAATGTGTGAAGCCAACAATAGGAAACAAAGACAAAGTGAAGTAAAAGAGACATAATCACAGCATAAAACAGCTACAATGGAAAGAGAATAAAAAATGCATACTAATAAGTGCTGAGTACAATCATCAAAAAATGTCAAACTAGTGAGTTTAGAAAAAAAAAGAAAAAAAAACTACATCAAAGCATAAAAGATCATCATCTAACAAATATCCACTATCCAAAAGCTGAATCCACGTCACATAGTGGGTCGTCAGCACCAGGAGCCTCTGGAGGAAAGTAGGCTGCAGTGGGGTCGAAGTGCTGGAAGGAAACCTCATCTGTGAACCGAGGACCCGGAAAGCCTGGGTGAGGCTGGATGGTGACTGGATGGACTGGATCATGGGCTAGGCTGTAGTGGAGATCAGCTATCCCATTCCTCAGTACCTGGGCCTGAGAAATGTGTCGGAACTCCGAATCAAGATAACTTTGATGACATTGTGTAGATAAAGCAACAAAATCATCAAAGCGCTGGTGGAATGTCGGATCAAATCCCGGAGCAGGGGCTGGAGCAGAAGCAGGAGCATCAGGAACCTCAGCGTCAGCAGCTGGAGCAAGCTGAGCTCCAGGAGGCAGAGGTGGAGCAGGAAATCGGCGAGATCTGGTAAGCTCGATAGGAGTAGAGGAGAATGCACATGTCTGAAGATCAATCTCAAAACGACGAAAGATAGACGCCAAGTGCATAGGATATACCAGATTCCTTCCTGTATTTCTGCAGTTCAGCATCCAGGACATCATGGTCTTTGGAATAGAGAATGGAATGCCAAAATGAATATGATATAAAGCAGAGAGTTCCAAGAAGGTCACTTCATCTGTGGATCCTTTCTTTGGAAGAAGGACAGAGAAAATCATACGATGAAGTTCATAAAAAGATTGGTTCAAGTTCTTTGAATAAACCCTACGAGGAATAGGGTTTGGATGACAAATAAGTTTCCTAAAAGAGCCAAGGGTAACATCAGCAGAGAACTGGACATGGGTAATGTCAACTAAAGCGTCACCAAGATCAGGAACATGGAAAAATTCACTGATATCGGTAGCACTGAATTCTAGTTCTTGCCCAGCAATGCAAGAATAGAAATTTCTATTAGGTTTTACTTGCAAATTGCAGTAAAACATTCGGGCGACATTGTCAAAAATGTTTTTTGATACCTCGAAAAAATCTCGGTATCCTAAGTGGTCAAAAGTAGGAGCATATTCAGAAAATATGGTAAAATTTACAAAAGCTCCATTGCAAATCCTACGACCAGAAAAAGAGTCGAACCAAAGATCAGAAAACTCTTTGTCCGGAAACAAAGTAGAATCATAGTCTTCTGCATCAATTGGTCGTGCTGGACTAAAAAGGCTAGCAGGTGTATAATTCGAAGAGGAGGATCCGCCTTGGGTAGTAGTAGCCCTTTGACGTTTAGGAGCCATTAAGAAAGTAGAAAAAAAAATACCTTTTTGAGAAAAGGGAGGAGGATGAGAATTTTTGAAATGCCCACCAGATCTCTTCGATTCCTTGCTAGGATAGAGGAGGAAGAAATTTCTAGGAGAAATGAGGAGTAATCTCAAGTTGGTGAGTGAAAAAGAGTGGAGAAAGAGGGGTTTATAAAGGGGCTAGGGCCGGCTGTTCGTTTTTGGAACCATAACAGCGCCGACCGAACTCGGTCCAAATTTGGTCCGAACTCGGTCAGAGTTCGGCCCGAGTTCGATCACTTGTATTCCCGAGACAGTAAATGCAGTTCTGGTTGGTTAAAAAGTAACTTTATGACTTTTGACTCTAGTATTTAATAACTTACGTTATTTATGGGTTAACTGTAGGGGTTGTCCCAGCTAACGGAGGTTCACCGGGGAACTCTTAAGTACCGCTTCGCTTCGACCGTAGTCGTGGTGACAGACATACCCTTTTTAGGTTTGTACCCAAAAATAATTTTCGTTAAATAAATTCTAAAGTTGCAAGTCATGAAATTAATTTTAATTACCATATTGCATTATGAATCTGAAAATTCAAGTATACCGAGCTCACGCCTCATTATGTTAAAACGGTCTTCAGCCAATGGTTTTGTGAATATGTCTGCTAGTTGATGATCTGTGTCAATAAATTCTAAGCAGATATCCCCGTGTTGTTGATGATCACGAAGAAAATGATGTCTTATCTCTATGTGCTTTGTGCGTGAATGACAGATAGGGTTCTTAGTCAGATTAATAGTGCTAGTGTTGTCATAATAAATAGAAACATTAGTGTAGTGCAGATTGTAGTCTTCTAAGGTTTGCTTCATCCACAAAATCTGAGCACAACAACGTCCTGCGGCGATATACTCAGCCTCAGTTGTTGATAATGCTACTGAATTTTGTTTCTTGCTAAACCAAGAGACTAAGGCCTTTCCTAGGAAATGACATGTGCCGCTGGTACTTTTACGGTCCACTTTGCATCCTGCAAAATCTGCATTCGAGTAACCTATCAAGTCAAAGGATTTGGTTTTAGGATACCATAAGCCGACTGTAGAAGTTCCTTTAAGGTATCGGAAGATACGCTTAACGGCACTAAGATGTGATTCCTTAGGATTTGCCTGATAACGTGCACAAATACAAACACTAAACATAATATCAGGACGACTAGCAGTTAAATATAATAAACTACCAATCTTACCTCGATACTTACGCTGATCGATAGGTTTGCCACTTTCATCAGCATCAAGCTTTGTAGATGTAGCCATAGGAGTCCCGATTGGCTTTACATTCTCGAGGTCGTACTTTTTCAGTATGTCCTTCGTGTACTTAGCTTGATTGATGAATGTTCCATTTGAGTGCTGTTTGATTTGAAGTCCTAGGAAGAAGTTTAGCTCTCCCATCATACTCATCTCAAATTCACTCTGCATACACTTAGCAAAATCTTGACAGAGTTTTTCGTTAGTAGAACCGAATATTATGTCATCTACATAAATTTGCACAAGAAGGATATCATCATTCAAGGATTTGATAAATAAAGTAGTATCAGCTTTTCCTTTTGAAAATCCATTATCAAGTAAGAAGGTACTTAGGCGTTCATACCAAGCACGAGGTGCTTGTTTGAGTCCATAAAAAGCTTTCTTAAGCTTGAAGACGTGATCAGGTTTTTGAAAATCTTCAAAACCAGGGGGTTGTTTCACAAAAACTTCCTTTTTTAAAAATCTATTTAAAAATGTGCTTTTCACGTCCATTTGAAATAATTTAAAATCATTAAAGCATGCAAATGCACAAAACATGCGGATGGCTTCTAGTCTAGCAACAGGAGCATAGGTCTCATCATAATCAATTCATTCTTCTTGATTATAACCTTGTGCCACTAGACGTGCTTTGTTGCGTAGAACCTGTCCATCTTCACTGAGTTTATTTTGGAACACCCATTTGGTACCAATTATCGATTGACCAATAGGTTTAAGAACGAGTTCCCAAACTTGGTTTCTCTCAAATCTATTAAGTTCCTCTTGCATGGCAGAAATCCAAAACTCATCAGTAAAAGTATCATCTACATTCTTAGGTTCTATTTGAGAAATGAATGCTATATTTGCTGCTATATCAGAATTTTTAAGAGATGAACGTGTACTTACACCTTTAGATACATCACCTATGATGAGTGTTTCTGGATGATCTGGCTTGAATTTTAATGATTCAAACTGTTGGGTCATATCTTTCACAAAACTTTTCTCAGTTCTTGCATCTTGGGTCAGATCTTTCACAGAACTCTTCTCAGTCCTTGCGTGTGTATCTTCATCATCACTGTCGCTAGATCTGTGACTATTTAGCTCATCAAAAGTAACATTAATAGTTTCTTCAACAATCATAGATCTTTTATTGAAAATTCTATATCCCTTACTCTTAGCAGCATATCCGAGAAATATCCCGTCATCTGCTTTGGAGTCGAACTTTCCCAAGTTATCCTTGGTGTTCAGGATAAAACAGCGACATCCAAAAACTTTAAAGTAAGAAATGTTTGGAATCCTTCCAAACCAAAGCTCATATGGTGTTTTCTTCGAGATTGGTCGAATTAACACCCTATTCAAAACATGACAGGCTATACTAACAGCTTCTGCCCAAAAATATTTAGGAAGATTATACTGATTCAGTATGACTCTAGCCATTTCGCTTAGAGTACGATTCTTCCGCTCCATAACACCATTCTGTTGGGGAGTTCTAGGACAAGAAAATTCGTGGTAGTATCCACTATCATCACAAAACTTTTTGAAATCAAAATTTTCGAATTCGCCACCATGATCACTTCGGATACTAGTAATTATGAAGCCTTTTTTGTTTTGTACCTTTTTGTAAAATATCTGAAATTCAAAAATTGTATCACTTTTGTTTGATAAAAAGTAAACCCAAGTAAATCGGGAGAAAGCATCAACAATAACAAAAGCATAGAGCTTACCGCCAAGACTAGCGACTCTACTAGGACCAAATAAATCCATGTGAATCAACTGCAAAGGTCTAGAAGTACTTACAGCGTTGATGGATTTAAAAGTAGACCTATGTGCTTTGTTCTTTTCACAGTCAGCACATACCATATCTCTCTTGAATGGAATCTCAGGGAGTCCTCTTACCAACTTTTTGTACTTAGTCGTGAGATAGTATCCATGTTTGCATGTCCTAGTCTCATGTAGCATAGCCAGCTTTTATCTTGATTGGCTACTAGACACCTACCTGCATTATTAGTATTCTCTAAAAAGAAAACATAAATATTGTCTTCTCTAATCCCTTTATATATGGGATCACCAGATGACATATCATATATGGTACATTTATCTTTCATAAAATTGATACCATAACCATTATCTGCCAAATGACTTATGCTTAATAGGTTACGTTTCAATTCTGTTACTAGACAAACATCCTTTATTACTGGATAGGGAAAAATACCTATAGTACCATTACCAATTATATCACCTCTCAAGTTATTTCCGAAGGAGACATATCCTTCTTTCTTCATCGATAGCGTAGCGAATAAAGATGCATCACCAGTCATGTGTCGCGAACATCCGCTATCGAGGATCCATTTGCTTCTAGCATGAGAGGGTTGAGGGTCCACCTACAAGACAAGTAGATGAATCCTTTGGTATCCATTTTCTGAAGGGTCCATTTTGATTAGCTTTAGGTGTCCAGATTAAAGTGTGATTATCAACAAGCTTTCTTGCTAAACAATACTGTGATATGTGACCGTGTGTACCACAATAAGTGCAAGTCAGTTTAGAACTAAATGTGGTCACTACTGTGTTTACATGCTTGTTTGGTTTGGAGAACCTATAAGTGAAAGCATGATTATATACGTGTTTCTTCTGTGCTTTCTTGTTTTTAGTCCTCTTAGGTGTATGCTTAGCATTAGGACTAAAATTAGGCTGTGTCACAGGTATTTTCTGTTTGCCTAACTTGATTTCTAACTTTTTAGAAATCGCAATAGACTCTTCATATCTAGCAGTCATATCTGAGAGTCTTTGTTCTGTTACTAGGTGCTTCTTCTTCTTTATGTCATATAGTTCTTGCATCTTGACATAGTCTCTTTTTTTCTTTTCAATTTTGAGGATAGCCTCATGATAGTCTACCTTGAGTTTGGCTATCTCTTCCGTGTTACCGGTAGTAGACGTCTCTTTAATATCTTGAATAAGATTGGATAGTCTAGCCAACTCGGTTGTGTATGCCTTAATCTCTTTTCGAGATTGCTTATACTTGTCAAGCACATTTTTGTGTTCTTCAAGTAAATCGCTAAAGGCATTTTCTAACTCATCGAAAGTAAAGTCATCATATAGAGGGTTTGAAGATACCTTATCAAATGCCATAAGACAGACATTTGCATTGCCGCAGGGTCTATCCTCTTCTTCTGAATTACTGGCATCACTTCATGCCAGATACTTGTGTTGGCATACTTTCGATCGTTTGTTGCTTTTCTGCTTGATCTTGATCTGTCATATGGACTGCTTTTCTTGGTGGTTGGACAGTCCTTCTTCATGTGCCCTGACTTCTTGTATCCAAAGCATATGGTTTCATCTTCATTGCTTTCTTGGATATCTTTCTTCTTTCTGCTTGTAAACTTTAGGTATTTTCTGAAGTTCTTCACAAGTAGGGCATGTTCATCACCACTTGATGATTCTTCATTAGAGTCATTGCATGTTGATTTTCTTGCTTGAGCTTTGAAGGCAATAGATTTTTCTTTTGGTGTTGCTTCCTCAAACTCTTGTAAATCAAGTTCATGGGTCATCAACTTCCCCATCAGTGCTTCCAAGGACATAGTGGTAAGATCGTTTCCTTCAATAATTGCTGTGGCTTTTGGATTCTAGTTCTTTGTTAGAGCCCGCAGCACTTTTCTGATCTTCTCATGATTGCTGTAATTCTTACCAAGAGATTGCAAAGGATTAGTTGTATCAAGGAAATGAGTAAACATCTGTGTAATTGACTCACCAGGTTTCATTTTGAAAGATTCATATTCCTGAGTTAGTCTACTAATTTTGGATTCCTTCACTTGGGAAGTACCTTCATGAGTTACCTCAAGAAGTTTCTAAATTTCGTGAGACGTCTTACAGGTTGAAACTCTGTTGAACTCCGTTTCGTCAATTGCACAGAATAGTGCATTGATGGCACGAGCATCAAGACTAGCCTTAGCTTTTTCAGCTTCAATATATTTGTCATGAGGCTTTTCTATAAGAATACCTTCAACCACTGTGGGTGCTGGTTTCTTATAACCATCAACGACTATTGACCAAAGATCAAAGTCAAGAGATTTTAGAAAGAAAGTCATTCGTGTTTTCCAATAGGTATAATTTGTTCCATCAAATAGGGGAGGTCTATTTGTGGATTGCCCTTCACCGTTGAATATTGATTTCACGGCTGCCATATATACTCTTTGAGGTATGTTATATTTGAATATAACCTGCTCTGATACCAATTGTAGGACCGTTGAGCACCTCTAGAGGGGGGGGTGAATAGAGTGTGTGTGTGCAGCGGAAAATAATCACCAATTAAAACTAAACTTTAAAACTATGGCAGTAAAATAAGAGACAGTAAATATAATGCAGCAAGAGATAGAGAATTCAAACTCAGCGACACAGCAATATATACTGGTATCCCTCTGAGATGACTAATCCAGTCTCGAGTACTCTTGCTCGATGTTAATCCACTATGGCACAAGCTTTAATTGAGAGCTTGCAGTCTCTTACAACACCGTGCTTGGTGACAAGCGTACGACCAACTTCACAACACCGTGCTTGGTGACGAGCGCACGACCAGCTCCACAACAAGAAAAAGTTGTTGAACTTGGAACGACCTCTTTACAACTCTTGGAATACCAAAAGACTCTAAATCAACTCTGATAGTACTGGCTTTTGGCTAAGAGGTGTATAGGTATGATTTGAAAATCTTGGATCGTTTGAAAACACTTGAATAGTAGAGAAGAGAAGATGAAGAGTGAATGAATGATTTGAAATGAAAATTTTTTCTCTATTTATAGGTGTTTTCTGGAACCGAACTCGGACAGAGTTCGGGCAGAGTTCAGATGCATATATCTCGCAAAGAGATGTTGCTCGCAGATTTGGAGGCAACAGAAGTTTGAATACAAACTGACCGAACTCGGACAGAGTTCGGGCCGAACTCGGGCCGAACTCGGTTATGAGTTCTGTCAGAAGTTTTTTGAAATATTTTAACAGAAATTGTTTTCGAAAGTATTTTGGAATATTTTGTAAAATGAGTGTAACAAGAAATATGAGTGGTAATGGGTAGGCTTTTTAGAAAGTGGACTGAAATAACCCTAAGCCAGTATTACCAAAACTGATTTTACAATATAAATCCTAGACTCAATAAAATGTAAAATACAGAATAAAATATAAAATGAGTCATCTCCAGATTTGATGATGTTGATGCTTCGTTGATGCAGTACAATGTCCGTTGAAATTGATTTCATATATCCTGAAATGATTAGCAACATTTTGTATATTTTGTGTATTGACTTAAGTGCATGTTGATTATCGAAATCGGGTGTGACCATGGAATGGGCCAACAGTTGGGTCCACAGATATACCCTCTCCTGAGATGACATGTCCAATAAAAGAGACACGGTCCAGAAAGAACTCGCACTTGCTCAACTTGGCATAGAGTCTCTCTCTCCTCAACGTCTCCAACACAATCTGTAAATGCCTCTCGTGCTCCTCGTGTCTCTTCGAGTACATTAATATGTCATCGATGAACACGACCATGAACTGATCCAAGTACTGGTGAAACACTCTGTTCATCAGATTCATGAACACAGCAGGCGCATTGGTCAAACCAAAAGGCATCACCAGGAACTCGTAGTAACCATAACAAGTCCTGAAGGCTGTCTTCGGAATATCCTCCTTTCGCACCTTCACTTGATGGTAACCCATCTCAAGTCGATCTTCAAAACACTCTGTCTCCAGTCAACTGATAAAATAGGTCGTCCATCCGAGGCAAGGGATAATTGTTCTTGATGGTCAGTGCATTCAGGGCTCTGTAATCAATGCACATTCGGATAGTCCCATCCTTTTTTGGCGCAAATAAAACTGGGGCTCCGCAAGGTGAAGCACTCAGTCGGATGAATCCTATAGTCTGCAACTCCTCTAGCTGAAGCTTCAACTCATCTAGCTCCTTCTTCGCCAACCGGTACACATTAGAAGAGACCGATGCTGCTCCTGGTACTAGCTCGATGGCAAACTCTACTTGTCTATTAGGTGGAAGACCTGGCAACTCCTTTAGGAAGACGTCCATAAACTCTGCAACAACCGACAGTGGTGCTATCTCCATCGCCATGTAGACACCGACGGACCGGCCTACTCCTCGCTCTGCGATCCCTCTCATGAACTCGAACTGTGGATGATCTGGCGGTCTGAAGACGACGTTCCCCCTCCGGCACTCTAAGACAGCATGATACTGGCTTAACCAGTCCATCCCCAAAACAACGTCAAAGTTTGGCATAGGAAACACCAAAAATTGAGCTCTCATCTCTCTCCCACATACAACTACGGAGCACATCCTACACGTGCTAGTGACTGGGACGATTCCTTCATACGTAAGAATCCTCTAACTCTTGGGTAAGGATGAGGTGGCTACTTTGTGCATAGCAACGAAACTACTAGATATGAAAGACATAGTGGCTCCGGAATCGAACAGTACAACAACGGGCAAAGTTGCAACTAAGATAGTACCCGTGATCGCCACTCCCTATGGCTCCTCCTGCTCCAGTGCCATAGCAAAGACTTGTCCTCTCCTCTGGGCCTCTGCCCACTGACGGTACTGCACCTCCTGTGGGGGCAGTGGTCCTCGCTGATATTCTGGCGCTCGCTGGGCTGCAGTCGCCTGTGCTGGTGGCCTAGGTCCTGGGGGAGCTGGCCTGGGAGCCAACTGCTGAGCTCTGTCATTACGCTGTGGGTAGTCCATGGCCTGATATTGTCCTGATCCGCACCTCAAGCACTGGTTGAGCCTTTTTCTGTACTCCCTCTGTATGTGTCCCTTCTTGCCACATTAGTGACAAGTCGGAAGCTTCCTCTGCTGGTATGGGGTGGCTCTCTACTACTGATGATGGGTCCCCAGGCGTCTGGTCGGGCCTTCCGTTTGAACTCTGGCTGGTGCAGCTATCTGAGTAGGGCACCTCGCGCTCAACGGATCCCGATTGATGGCTTCCTAGACTCTGGCCTCAGCTAACAACTCCTCGTAGGTAGTCCTAGATTGTGCGCTCGTATACCTCTGAAGCTCCTTTGTCAGGCCGTGATGGAACCTCTGGGCCTTCTCCCTCTCATCTGGTAGTAGTAGTGTACCAAACCGGCTGAGACAACTGAACTCTGCGTTATACTCGTCTACGGTCATGTTCTCCTGCTTGAGGTAGAGGAACTGATCGTAAAGAGCATCTCAGACGGTAGCTGAGAAGTACTTTGCCTCAAAGTACTCAAGAAACTGCTCTCAAGTCTTGTTCTAGCCAACTCCACGCTCCTTCAAATCCTACCAATGATGGACATTCCCCTCCATCTGAGTCCTCACGGCAGTTATTCATAAGTCAGCAGGTAGCGGCGAAGCCTTCCAAGTTCTTCTGTGTACTGGTTATCCAGTCTGATATCTCATCTGGGCTCTCATTCCCCTTGAAGGGTTTTGGGTTCATCTAACGGTACCTCCAAATACTGCCTACCTGCTGGACTGGTGCTGGGGCTGGAGGTGGTGTCGGTGCTGGTGCTGTCATCCTCTCCAAGGTAGTCATCAAAGTCTGCCTTATAGCCTCCGTCAGTTGCCATTGCTGCTGCATCATCATTTGGAAGAACTGAAACATTTGGGACTGTCCCTCTGCCTGTGGCATCTGTGGCAGGATAGGTGCATACGACATCTATGAAATAACGTGTAGACAACTCTAGAGGGGGGTAAATAGAGTTTGTGTCGATAATCACCAAATAAAAAATAACTCTATATCACCGCCACAAAACAACTATCAAGATAGTAAATAAATCAGAGAAAAATGCGAAAGTAAATAAAGATCAGAAGAGCATACGCAAACACAGTAGTTTTAACTTGGTTTTCCTCGTGGAGGACTAGTCCAGGCCTGAGAACTCTAGCTCAGGATTGAAATCCACTATTTATGAAATAGTGTACAACCATGTGCCTTTACTCAGAAGAGCACGCCAACTTCTTACAGATTCGCAGGTGGCGAAACTTGGAATTGTCCAAGTGACTTTTCTTTCACTCTTGTACACAACTTCTAGCTGATATCACACTGAGCACCTTGGGCTAAGGAGAGTTGTGGCTTAGGAGATATGGAAGAATAAGGCTTTTGAGTAGTAGAGCTTAGAAAGCTTGAATATTTGAAGGTGAGAGATAGAAAGATGATCTGAAATGAGAGAAATCAAGCCTTATTTATACTACTCCGGGGAGGCAGTGTTCGGCCAGAATTCTGTCCTCAAAATTCAAAAATATGGCCGTTGTACCAGCTAGCAATTGGTAACCCTAAAAATTATTTCCTGGAAATCAAGGGACAGAGTTCGGCGCGAACTCTGTGTTGGGGCAGAGTTCGGCCCGAACTCTGTCTCCTTGGTGGCAGAATGTTCAAATGGCCTTTGGGCTTTGGTGGAGTTTGGGCTTGGTTCAGGAATTGGTCTGTTTGTATGGTAGAGCTTGGAGAGATATGTCTAGGGATTGAGATGACTCAGTGCGACTCAACGTACACATTCTCCTAGACTCAATAAATTAAAGATTACAGACTTGGAACAAGTAGAAAAACCAAGAACCCTTTGATGACGCCTTTCTTCTGATATTTGAGCAGTCCTGAAGACGTCTTTTTCCTTGGCAGCAGTCGTCCAAAGATAAGCAGATCTGGAAATTTGAATACCTTTCGGGGGCTTCGCCTCCGAACCCCCGACGGGGGGCGCTGCCCCCTCGACCCCTGTCCGCTGACCGGACAGCGGAACCCCCGATGCGAGGCCCCAGATAGGTCGCTAGGCGGTTCAGAGAAATCTCTTTGTATGACACCGTCTTTGGTCCATCATTAGTTCTTCATTGTCTATGTCCTGGTTTGATCATGTTTGATCATGCTTACTGCATGTCTACAAATACATATTAGGCCAGTAAAATATGTTGCAGTACGATACAAGCATAGCAATATAATATAGGACAAGTAGGACAATGCTAAGTTTAAGTCGCAACATGATAGTGAGTATATGAATATTAGTGACATCATTATGTTAAACTTAACTGATTAGCCATATTCAAAAAAACACGATGTAATCATTGGGCCAACAATCTGCTGCTGGTACGCTCCCTACGGCATCTGGAGAGGATTGGGTGCATAGGGCACCTGTTGCTGGTACGCTTCTTGCGGCATCTGGGGAGGAAAGGAAGGTGGTAGAGGCAAAGGATTCTCCTCCTGACGCATCGGTGTATGAGATGTCTGCCCCTCCTGGTGCATGGGTGCCGACTGCGGTACGAACCCCGTATGGATGGATGGAGTCATCGGGACGGTCTGAACTCGTCCGGAAGTCTGGGTATCCGTAGGATATGGAGTCCTATTATCGCTAGGCGAGGTATCGGATGCTTGGGCAACGCCATAAGTCGTGCGTCCACTGTGCAAATGCCTCTCTCTGAAGGAGACAAAACTTCCATAAGATAGGTGCATGAGACAAGCAAGATACGGGATTTTAAATCACAAGATTAGGAATGCAGAAGTCAAAAGCGGTAATCAATTTGGATGAGATTCTACATTCCTAGTCCTAATTGCAGGCTCGCGTCGGTTTTACCCTAAGCGATGAACTGAGACCTGCATGGGCCACCACTAAAACCATGTCACGCTCCATGCCCAAATATACGGGATTAGGGCCTAACCTTGCCAGCTGATACGGCCTAGAGTGAGCTGCCCAATTTAATGGACTCACTTAGGCATACTACGCTGTAAAAATAACTAACCAACACAGGCAATCATCTAAATCTCGTCAACAGATAACATAGAAAGGAAGTACTAAATATAAAGCAGAGTAGTCTGAATGTCCAAATACAACTGAAAGGAAATACAAGTCTGGTGGGTCCCACAATACATCAAAATAAAAGTACATGAATGGAAGATAACTAGCTAAGAGTATAAGCTAACTAGATAAGAAACTCCCAGCCCAAGTAGCAGCATACCTAGGTCAAGAAAACTCCTTAGGGTAGACCTTGTAGTCCTCAGCAAAGTTTCCCACCTCAACTCCAGTACCGTAGATCGTCGAGTATAGGTGCTCGTCGGGATCTGGAAATGAACCAGGTCCTCAGAGGACATAGCAAGATACAAATAGGAACATGACATAAAGTAAATACTGATAAATACATAAGGGGTGTGCTAACCAGTCTAAGTGAATGGTGGGTAGTTAAGGGAATGTCATCGGAGCACGAGTCGACGTCGGATCACGAGCCGATGTAAACATACAAACACTAGTATACCTCCCGACCGTACCTAGCACGCAACTAGTGGCCATTGTCAGATGTATCCTCTGGTAAATGTATGGCCCATAATCGGGTATCCGTGCCCATAACCGGGTATCACTGAGGCTAGAATGAAGTAACAGTCTATCCCATACACCTACTGGTTGTCTTTCCCGCCCAGTGATGTAGAAGTCGCATCTACGACCCAAACATCTGCTCTCTATGAAGAGTCAACTATCTAGAACCATCACTACCCTATATGTGCTATCACACGAGCCATTCGTACTGATGGCCAGCCGAGAGCGACAGCGCGTGCCATGATCTACTCTCAGTCAGTGCCGTATTGAAACATGTGTCGTGGTCAAGGGAGTTGTAACAACAACTCCGCAACTAAGGGCACGTCACCCACTGCTAGGTCAAGTGGGTAGCTCTAAGTGTCGATGCCATTATCGACTATGCCCGGGATAATCTCCGGTCTCTACTAACCAAGTCTACGCTAACAAGCATATAACGATGTATATGTAAAACAGTAATGCAAGGCAAGGTATATGTGCCTTCAATCCCACAATATGCAAATAGTGCTCCGGTCCCTTATGCCTCAATCACGCCGTCCAAGAGACCTATAATCACACAACCAAGACTTACGATACGGTAGAAGAATATCCATAACTTCACATTTAATCCCACACAAAGTAGAAGGTACGCTTATGCGTACAAGATATCATATTTGTATACTACGTTACATTGATCCAAGGAAGCGTACATACAACTCCTCCTACATGTTTTGGAGCATATACCTACAAGCATAGTGCACAACCTTAAGCTACATATGACAAGTACATATATGTAAGCATAGGAACGTATGTACACAAGTCCTACATTTGAAACGATACGTACGTACCTGAGTGTACATAGAGTATATTTATATGGAGAGTACATACAAGTACATATACATTTGATATACGAAAAAATTATATCTATACATATTCATATATACATAATGAGGCCAAGAGTACATATATATATATATATTATATATATATATATATATATATATATATATATATATATATATATATATATATATATATATATATATGAAAAATTTTCGGATGGGCTCCTCCCCCAAGGTACCCGTTCCCCCCCTCTTCCCCGACTGGTGTCCCCCGCCGTCCGTGGTCTCCGTCCGCCCGCCCGTCAGACCGCATGGTCCGGCGCGCCCCTCCTTCGTTCTCCGCCGTCACCGCGGCCGTCTCCGCCATGGCTCCCCGTACCTCATCGCTTCCCCCCGTAAGGAGGGCGTCACCCCTCGTTCGGCCGACGGATCCCGGTCTGGACGCTCCCGCTGCGGGCTGAGGCGCCGGCCACCGCGGTCCTCCCTTCCCTCGATTCTGGGACCCCTCCTTCGTGGAGTTCCCCCTCGCCCCTGGCCTCCGTGCTCGCCGGTGCCGGAGAGATCCCCCTGCTCCCTTCTTCTCCTTGCCAAGTTGTCCCGGATGCTTCGTGTCCTGTCGCCTTGGCGGCGTTCGGCGCAGTTGGTGGAGGGGCAGCTCAGCCCCCCCTCGTGTTTGAGGATGCCGGCCGTCGACCCTCCTCCCCGTCCCCCTGTCCGGCCGACAGCCTCTCTCATCCTCCTCCTCGTGCGAGTTGGCAACAGGCGCTCACCGCCTTGGTAGAACGCTCCACGGCGTTACTCCAGCTGTCCCAACCCGCGGTGGCACCGTCGTCGAGCGGACCGTCCCCCTCCGCCCCAGGCTCGGGCCGCGCTTCACCCCCTCCGTCCGTGGCCCCGGGGACCGCTGCTCCGCCCTCGCGGTGGCCTCTTCCCCCCGCTTCCAGCACCTTGCGTCCGGTCGCCGCCCCCTCGGCGGACACGTCCTCGACTCCTCCGATGGTTGCGTGTTCTGGACCGCTGTTGTCCTGTCCTTCGAGTCTCCCTACAAGGGTCTGCTCCCTCGGGGAGCACGCTCCTTGGGCCCCGAGCATTGACGCATCTTGTGGGTCATCGAGAGGACCGCCTGTCCTTTCTCGTGAGCCCTTGGCTCTTCCTGTGCTTTGCACAGGACAGGACCCCTCTGCTGTGGATCCTGGGTCGCAGCAGGCCCACGTGGGTGTTTCCCATGTGCGGTCTTCCGTTGGCGCAGGGGATTTTGATTCTTTCTTTGGGCACAGCTTGGGGCCACCCCCTCCTTTTCTACTTGTACAATCTGGCCTGCACGGTCTGGCCCCCTCTTTTGCGCTGGGTGCTATGCGCAATCTGGCTCTGTCGAGTTAGCGCACTCTGGCCCCCCTTGCGCAGGTTTACCAGTGCTTCGCGGCCCCCCGGTTGGAGCCCCCTCCTAGCTTGGGTTCTATTATTCCCCCTCCTCGCATACCGGTCCCCGCCGCTATTCCCTGCTCGTTCCCCTCGACCACCCTCTCCGATCGTGGTAGATCATCCCCCTCCCCTGTCCCCGGCCACGGTGCAATGGTCCCGCCCTCGGTCGATGCCGCGTGGCCCAACTCCGCCAACTCTCGGTTGGGTCATGCCGCCCCGACCCTGTCTCCGGTTCCTTATGGCCGTGGAGCTCCCTCCTTCTCCTCCCTACCGGTCTCCGGCATTGGTGCGTCGCACGAAGCCCTCCCGGACAGCTTCTCTCTAGACCAGGCACCGGTTCCGCTGGCTCTCCCCCCCTCAGGCTTTTGCCTGCTTGGGTTCTCACTTGGCGCCAGGCACCTCCCCCTTAGTTGCTGCTGGTGCGGGCTCCGGCGGTTCTCTCCCGAGCTCCACGGCAGACCCCCTCTCCATTCAGGCCCATCCGGATGCTACCCCCTCCTCGGGATGCGGATTGCCAACTGGCCCGGTCCCTGCGGCATCTCGTCCCCCCCCAAAGCCCGCTCCTTTGTGGACGCCTTGAGTCCTGATCGGATTAGGGCTGACCCACTTCCGACCGTCGAAGTGGCCCTACCTGACGTCATTCTGGTGCCTCCGTCGGACGGATACCCGATCCGGGTCCCATTCTCCTGTGAGGAGATCCGCTCCCTCGCCTCCCCCTTCGTCAGGACCTTGGTTCTCAAATTCGGAGCCGGATGCCCTAAAATTTCTATCATTCGGGAAGCCATCTCTAGATGGGGTCTATCGGCGTCTTACCGGATAGCTCCTCTCGACCCCAAACATCTGCTCCTTCATCTTTCCTCCGACCAGGACTTCAGCAAAGTGTGGATGAAAGGCACGACCAAATTCGACAATCAGTTTGCCAAAATTGTCAAATGGTCGCGGAACTTTAACCCCAAGATCGATTCCACCATCGTCACCTCCTGGGTTACTCTTCCCAATCTCCCCCTTGTTTGTTTTCCTGCAGCAGCCCTCAAGAGGATAGCCAACGCTTTCGGCGTTCTTGTAGCCATCGCAGATGAAACGAGAAACCTCTCTAAATGTAACTACGCAAAGATTTGCGTAGAGCTGGACCTCACAAACGAGCCACCCAAAGTGATAGAGATAGAACTCGGAGATCAATCATTCAGTCAAACGTTGGTTTACGACAACAGCATTATCTTCTGTCAATATTGCCAGATGTGCGGCCACTCTCTTCAGCACTGTTTCCGCGCCCACCCTCATCTCAAGAAACCGATCCCCAGGAAAGCGCGTGACAACGGCACAGCACCCTCAACCTCCCCGACTCCGGCGCAGCACCCCCCCTTCTCTTGCCATCACTCTCCACTATTCCAGCGAAGAGTTTGATTTCGAGTCAGCTGAAGGTGCTACCATAAAGCTGGTGCCCGATTGCCTCACCAACCCCTCATCCCCCACTCTCGCCATTACTCTCCATAATTCCTTCGTAGCCCTTGACCTCGATCCGGAGGATTCGCCTACCTCCGGTGGTCTCTCCAACCCCCCTCCCCCTTTGCCTTTCGGCCTCGACATAGTTCCCCTCCACAACCTCCCCACCACCCTTCCCTTCCTCGCTGCCCCACCACAACACTCCTCCTCCAATATTATGCTTCATGGTTCTTCGGCTAGTCTCAGATCTTCATCCAGCGAGGAGGGTGTCGGGGCTCAGCCCTCCGCCGCTCCACCCTCCACCAGCCGATCGGTCAACGTTCATTCTCGCCCGGCACCCCCGCTCACCGAAAGATTTTGGCAGGCTCAGAAAGTGGGCTTCCTCGATAGAGACAATCCTCTTTACGCTCTGTCGGAATGCGAAGACCCTGACATCTCTCTCTCAGCAGCCGCTGTTGTTTACTCGAGTTCAGACAGGACTCTTGCTTCGGTCAACACCAGCCCCAAAAACTACTCTCCCAAGAAAAAGAAGAAATCAAAGAAACAAAGGCAGCGTACGACGATGACAACGAGATCCGTCGCAAAGCTGCAAAATCCCCCTTCCACCTACATTAATGCCTAACATTCTTTCGTAGAATGTTCGAGGCATTGGGAATAAACAGACGATGAATCGGATCATCAGTCTCACTAAATCACATCGGATTGATTTACTAGTCATTATAGAACCCAAAATTCCTCACAAAAGATTGAAAGAAATTCAACTCAAGCTGGGATTCCCTTTCGCGATTACCAGTTGTCACGACATTTGGATCTTCCTCGCGGCTGACTTCCGCTTTGGCATTATCAATGACTCCCCCCAAGCCCTCTCCTGTTGGGTTGAGCACCCCGCCTTCATGTCCCGCTTTATCCTTTCGGCCATCCACGGTAGCTGCAACGTCCAGGAGCGCAAGGTCCTTTGGGAGATCCTGTCGGGCCCCTACATTTCTTACGAGGATATGCCTTGGCTTTGCATCGGAGATTTTAATGTGGTCTCTTGCCGTGAGGAGAAATTCGGGGGGCGCGATCCCCCTCATTCGGCCATGGAAGACTTCAACAACTTTGTTCTAACCTCACACCTTTCAGACATCCCCTTCATCGGCAACCAGTTCACGTGGTACAACATGCAAGACGGCTCGCGTAGGCAGTACTTGCGCCTTGATCGTGCCATGGTGAATGATCGTTGGTCGGATTTGGGATTGATCAGCAACCTGTCGCACCTGAACTCCACCGAATCTGATCACTCCCCCTCCTTTTCGAGATCAACTTCACTCATCATAGCATCAAAAAATCCTTCCGCTTCCTTGACTTCTGGCGCCACCACCCCTAGTTCATGCCCATCGTGGAGGAGGCTTGGGCTTCCGTCACCCACCAGGACCCCCTGATCAGATTTGCTTCCAAACTTAAAGCTACTAGAATAGCCCTTACGTCTTGGAGCAAAACGGCGTTCGGCGACATTTTTCAGGCCATCAAGGAGGCGGAGGACGATGTCACCCGTACGGAGATCGATTTCGCCCGCTTCAATTCATAGGAGAATCGTGCCTCTCTCAACCTCGTCAAGGCCATCCTCAAATCCAGAATCAGGGTCGAATATGAATTTTGGAGACAGAAGGCCAGATTATCCTGGGACTTGGAGGGGGACAAGAATTCTGGCTTCTTCCACAAATGCGTCAAAGGACGCAGAAGCTCTCTCAAGATTCATCGCATCCGCGATGATAATGGCATAATCCTTGACGACCAGAAGAATATTCAGATGGCCGCCACGAACTATTTCTCTAACATGTTCGCCAAAGAGGACGTGTTCAAAGATGATGGTTTCTTGGCCGAGATCCCTTCCATTATTTGTGACAGGGATAATGAAAGCCTTCACACTCCCCCCTCTGACGTCGAGATTAAGGCTGCTGTGTGGTCCATTAATGCCGACAGCGCCCCGGGTCTGGACGGATTCAACGGGGTATTCTTCCGCTCTTGCTGGGACATCATTCGGTCCGACCTCGAGGATGCCACAACCGCTTTCTTTCAAGGGGCCACTTATCCGAAATCTATATCCTCTGCTCACATCATCCTCATCCCCAAGAAAGACAATTCGGAATCCTTTAAGGACTTCAGACCGATCAGCCTCTGCACCTTCACCAACAAAATTATCTCTAAAATCATCGCCTCCAAAATGTCGGACATCCTTCCCAGAATAATCTCCGAAGAGTAAAGCGGCTTCGTCAAAGGCCGTAACATCACCGATAACATTCTCCTGGCTCAAGAGATGATCACGTGTATGAAATTCCCGTCCAGGGGGGGCACGTTGCCATCAAACTGGACATGGAAAAAGCTTACGATCGTCTTGATTGGCAGTTCATGATTTAGGTGTTTTGAGCTTTTGGTTTTTCGGAACCTGTCATCGACATCATCTTTAGATCCATCAACAACTCCTGGTTTTCCACGGTCATCAACGGCCAACCTCAGGGTTTCTTCAAAGCCACTCGAGGAGTTAGACAGGGAGACCCCTTATCCTCCACCATTTTCATCATCACAGCTGAAGCGCTGAGTAGAAACCTCAAAATCATGCCGAGATCTCTCGGGTTTCAACACTATCACACTACGACCGGCTGCCCACTCATAACTCATCTGGTATATGCGGACGACATCCTCATTTTCTCCGCTGGCACTATTGGAGACATTGAGGTGGTTATTAGCACTCTTGCTAAATACACTCGTTGCTCTGGACAGAAGATCAACAACAGCAAGAACATGATCTACACTCATCACAAAGCCGATAGAACTCACTCGGCTGTACTGTCCGCCATGACCTCCTTCTCCACAGCTTACCCCCCTTTTCTGTACTTAGGTTGCCCGTTGGTGTACGGCAGAGCGAATTCTGGAATTTTCGAACATTTGGTGGGTAAAATTTGCCAGAAAATCGCGGGTTGGCACAACGCCACCCTTTCTCCCGGGGGGAAATTAATTCTCATTAAGAACGTCCTATCATCCATCCCCATATACACCCTAGCGGTGTGTGCGCCTCCCAACAAAGTGCTCCTTTCTATTGAATCCATCCTCGCCAACTTCTTTTGGGGTCATCTCGAGGGCAAGAACAAGTATCACTGGGCCAGTTGGGCTACCATGGCCAAACCTACAGAGGAGGGCGGTCTGGGATTCTACAGGCTTGCCCATATGGTCGACGCCCTCTCGGCTAAATTGTGGTGGAAAATTCGCACTGAAAACTCCATCTGGACCAGGTTCATGCGAGCGAGATACTCCAGATACTGTCACTTAACTGAGGTGTCTGCCAATAACAGATCATCCGCGTCGTGGCGGCGCATCATCCGTGGCCGTATCCTGGCAGAACCATACTTTCGGCTGACCCTGGGTAATGGGCATTCGTGGGCTTGCAAGGAACAATGGCTGGGGGACTATATCCTCAGGCCCAACGATATTTCTCCGCCGATGTGCGAGATCCGTGATTTATGGGATGATGACGCGTCTGGGTGGAATTGGGATAGGGTGCATGACTGGTTTGGCCCGGCAGTCGCGGCGAGCTTGGGTGCTTCTAATCTGTCGATCATTGACACTCAGGACCCGCTCAGATGGTCCCCCAACCAGGGTGGAGTCTTCACCCTTGCTTCGGCTAGAGCCATCCTCAGAGAAATACATATCACGACTTCCCCTTCCGCCAAGTTTTGGCACACGTATATTACAACGAAATGGTTCATTCTTCTCTGGCGTGCCGCGCGCAGGAAACTCCCCACGGATGATGCAGTTAAATCCTTCGGATATAGCCTGGCGTCCAGATGCCACTGCTGTATGGAGCACCATTCTGAATCCGTCGAGCACGTTCTTATTTTTGGGGAGTCTGCTTCTCACATTTGGACAAACCTTCACTCCAGATGCAAAATGGTCCCCACAGTCGGGGGCATCAACGATCTAATGGCCAGCTGGAACACGTCCTACGGACATCAGATCGTCGCTGCCGCCGCTTTTTGGGTTTTATGGAAAAACAGAAACAAGTACAGATTCGAGGGCCGTCAATTCCAGCCTCCGCAATTGTACAGAGAGGTGGTTCGACAAATCGACAAAAGAAAGAGGTGCTGCTCTCACACCTCGAACCAGTTTTGGGCCGCGCTGGACTGCTGACCGAGGCAAGGTCGAGGTTCCCTTGGGAACTCGTTTTGTGTACCTAACATTCTGATGCCCGGTCCAGTCACCGTTTTGTGGGCAACACTTTGTGCTTCTCTCTTTGTTTTGAGTCGGTCTTCGCGTATGGCGCGCTTACTTGTATTGGCTTCGGCATTTGTGCCTATCTTTCAATAAAGGTTTGTTTCCCTCAAAATATATATATATATATATATATATATATTTTTATATATATATATATATATATGTATATATATATATATATATATATATATATATATATATATATATATATATATATGTATATATATATAAGTATATTCTTTTTATGCATATAAGAGTATATACATATTCATACACATTTGTACATAGTGTAACAAGGTGTATTTACCATAATGAAACAATATATACATATTCGTACGCATATGTACATAATGAGACAAAGTATATATTTTTTATGCATATAAGAGTATATAAATATTCATACACATTTGTACATAGTGTAACAAGGTGTATTTACCATAGATAATGAGAAAAAGTGTGTGTGTGTGTGTGTGTGTGTGTGTGTGTTTTTTTGTGTGTGTGTGTGTGTGTGTGTGTGTGTATATATATATATTTTATATATATATATATATATATATATATATATATATATATATATATATATATATATATATATATATATATATATATATATATATATATATATATATATATATATATATATATTTTTTTTTTTTTTTTTTACATAGAGACAAAGTGTATTTTTATTTATATAAAATATATACATATATATTTGAAAGAGTATATATAATATATGTAACAAGGTGTATTTACATATATATTTTATTATATTTTATATTTTATTTATATAAAATATATATATATATTTATATATATATATATATATTTTTATATATATATATATATATATATATATATATATATATATATTTATATATATATATATATATATATATATATATATATATATATATATATATATATATATATATATATATATATATATATATATATTTTTAATATATATGAAAGAGCATTTATACATATAAATATGATGAAACAAAGTGTATATATATTTATACATAATGAAAATATATCTATATATATATATATTTATACATAATGAGACTAGAAGTAATTATATATATAAAAAGTGTACGTATATTTATACGTATATATACATAATGAAAAAGTATTTATACATATATATGTGCATAATGTAGCAAAGAGTCTTTATGTGAACGAGTATTTTTATGAAGGAATATATACATATATTTGAAAAGTATACATATGTGTACATGTCTATGAAAGGGTATTTATATAAAAGGGTGTGTATATATATATATATGGCAGCGGCGCAACCGGACTAGGCGAGGCCTTTCGCCGGCTGCAGCTCCGCTCGGCGCGTTCATTCAGCCTCTCCCTCCCCGAGCCGCCCCTCCCGCTGCTCCGTCGGGCGCGTCCCCCCTTCCAGGGCCCCCCTCCCCTCGCCGCTCCCCTGACGTGGCCGGCGCCTCTCACCGTCGCGGAGGCGCCCACCCGCTCGGAAGCGACCGATTTCTTAGCTCTAAGGTGGCCGGCGCCCTCACCCCACCCGTCTTCCGGCGGCGCTGGCCCGGTCCCCGCCTCCTTCCCTCCTTCCTCGTCGGCGCTCCCTCCAGTGTCGGAGGCCACCCGCTCGTGGGCCATGGTGGCTGCGCTGCAGCCCGCATGCTCAGCCTCTCCCTCTTCTGCTACTGCACGGTGGCCCTCCTTGTGCCCTCCCGCCGAGGCATCCTCCCCAGCCGGATCCGCTGTCCCCAGTGGACCTGTAGTAGCCACCGCGTCGGCCCCCTTCGCTGCCTCGTCCATCTGCCCAACCCTCCTGCCGCCACCTCCTATGGTCGCCCCCTTCTTCAGCCCTCCGGCCCCCGCCCCGCTCCCTGCGCCACCCGTTGACGCCTTGGGCCTCCCGCCCGCCTCGGGACCCCAGTGGACGCCTCCCCCTCATCCTTCTTAAACTCTGTTCCCCCTCCGGAGGCTCTCGTCAACCTCCAGTTCGAACCCCTCCGACGCTCCCTCTGCCGCGTGAAGGAGGACGTCCCCTCTCGCCGGCGGTAGGTCCATCTGTATATATATATATATATATATATATATATATATATATATATATATACTAACAATATATATATATATATATATATATATATATATATATATATATATATATATGTATATATATATTTATATATATATATATATATATATATATAAAATATATATATATATATATATATAATATACATATATATTATATATATATATATATATATACATATATATATATATATATATATATATATATATTTTCACAAAGGAACTTTTATTGAATGGAAGACTGAAACCTACACCACAGAACCAAACAACCTGGCCCACGCGGGAGACCAAACACAAAACACTACAGAACCATACAACCAGGCCCACGCGGGAGACCAAACACAAAACATGAAATTTGAAAATTCAAAGTGCACGAAGCTCGGGGTAGGGGGGGCACGTTGCAGACGTGCGCGGCTCCCGAGGGGGGCATGACCACGCGCGTGGCCCGAAGGGGTGCTCTTGGCCCGATGGGAAAGGGCTTCGGGACCCTCGCCCGCAGCCAGAAGGGAGGGGATGCGCCACCGGGGAGACGCACGGGCCAGGGCCGCAACACGGCGAGGGGACTGGAGCGACGCCGGGGCCGGAGCGTCGCCGGCGAAGGGAGCAGGAGCGACGCCGAGGACAGGCCGAAGGTGGCCCCGACGGTCACCAGGCCTGGAGGAGGGAGGGCAACGGCCGCAGGGGTACCACGACGTAGCGGCGGGGAGAGCGGGCGACGCCCACGACGAGGCTTAGGGGGAGTCGAGACCGCCGGAGACAGGGAAGTACCGGTAGGACGTCGACGATGGGTCATAGATGGGGACCCCACACCACTGCTGAGGAGGATCCGCCGACGGAGCCAGGGAGATGCGGCCAGCTGGGTGTCTGGAGGAGGGGACGGCGGGAGCAAAGCCGGTGGGGCGACGGGGATCGAAAGGGAAGTCGACGAGGAGGAAGGCGCGCCGAGCTGGGCTTCGGGAGGGGGGTGGAGGTCCGCGACCGCATCGGGGGGAGGCGCGAAGATGGGAAGCTCCGAGGGAAAGCCGGCCACCGGGGCGAGGGCAGGCGACGGGGGAACATCTGTATATATATATATATATATATATATACTAACAATATATATATATATATATATATATATATATTATATTGTTAGTATGTATATATATATATATATATATATATATATATATATATCATAGTTTTTTTTTCTCCCCATAGTCTTCGCCCCCTTCCCCAAGCGACCTGCGCTCCTTCTGCGGCCGGCCTAGGCCGGCCGCCCCTTCCATCCCCTCGCTCCTCCGGCCTCGTGCGCGGCTCTCCGCAGTTTTCCTCCGACCACCACCCCGATGTCGCCCCCTGGCCTCCTGAGGTGCTGGCATGGCGCCGCCAGTTCCATCGTCTCTACCAATCCCTTCCCCTCCCTAGCTCCCCCGCCCCGGCAGCTCCACCTTCCTCCTCGCCGCCCAACCCTCTTCCCGTGCTGGATCCTCGGTGTGGCCCCTCCTCCCCTCCTCTAGTTTCGACGGTAGATCTACAGCTCCCTGCCGCCTGGGCGCTCGGACCCGCCGACGCCGGCGTCGCCGGCCTCCCATCGCAGCCCCCTCCCATTCCCGTTTCCTCCAGGATTTCGAATCCACCCTTCCCCTCTTGGGTTCCGCAACCCACAGCTGTTCTGGCCTCGGGCCACCCGCCCCAGGGCTCCTCGAGATCCCCCCTGGGCGCAATCCCCGAGGAGCCCCCTATCTCTTGCACGGAGTATTCTCATTTAGTGGCGCAAGCTGACCTTTCCGTCACAGTTATGCATCTGAAGGCGCTTGTGGCCTCTCTCTCCTTTGCGCAGGACCACCTCGTGGAGCAGCAGGCTGGGTTTACGCGAGTCATTCAGGACCACCTATCCTTTGCGCAGGCCGCAAGCGCAATCCATCCCCCTCCCTCCATTGCGCAGTCCTCTCGCGCGTTCCAGTCTCCGTCGCTCTGTGCTCTACACCCCCACCCTATTCGCGCTTCTGCGCCTCCCAGCCCCTCCCTCGGTGCTTTCCCGCCCTCTCTCCTCCCTTATCCCCCCTCTTCTCGCTCTACCTCTTTTCCTTCCCCCCTTGCGCACACCCTGGCTCCCGCTGTACGGACGTCCCTCCTCCCTCAGCTTCCTCCCTAGCCACCCTGGCTCCCGCCCATTCCCCTGGGATCTCCATCCGCCTTGGCTCGTCTCCGTCGCCCTCCACTCCCCCCGCCTCCTCGTCCGCCTTAGCCCCCTCTCCCCCCACCCAGGCTGCGCTCTCCGCCCATGTTTCCCCTGAGTGGCCCCCCAACCCCCCCGAGCCCGTCCTCTCCGGCTTCCAACCTCCTCCTGTGGTTCCCCTGGGCTCCTCCTCTTGGCCGGTCGTGCCCCCTCCCCCCTCCTCCTCGCCAGGACAGCGGGCCCCCTCCATCTCCAACCCCCTCCCGACCTCCGGGCATTCGCCCCCCCTGAGCGGCCTCCCGCACTCCCGTGTCGGCACGTCGGGCTCCGCTCCCCCCGGCCCTCCCATTCCTTCCTATGCCGCCATGCTTCGCCCGGACCTCACCCCCACGAAGGGCTCTATCTTCCCTGACGTTCAACTGTCAGACATTGAGTTCTCCCATGAGAACTCCACCCCCATCATCCCATTCTCCAAATTGGAACTATCGTCGCTGTCAGCGGCCTTTCCCCACACTTTCATTCTCAAATTTTCCACCGGGTGTCCCAAACTTCCTAGGGTGCAGAAAGCGATCGCCAAATGGAATCTCTCGTCGGATTATCGAGTAGCCCCCCTCGACCCAAAACACATTCTCCTACACCTATCCTCCGACCGTGATCATAGGACCGTGTGGTCCAAGGGTACCTGCAAGATCGACACCACCAGATGAAGATTATCAAGTGGTCACCTGATTTCAACACTAAAAAAGACTCGACGACGGTGGCAGCCTGGGTTACCCTACCCAACCTTCCTCTCATCTGCTTTGTCCCGGCGGTGCTTCAACGCATAGCCAACTCTTTCGGGACGTACGTGGCTTCGGCGCCCGAGACCAGTAACCTCACCAAAGCCCACTACGCCAAAATCTGTGTCGAACTGGATCTCTCTGCAGAACTACCCAATTTCATCACTATCGTGCTAGGCAACCACACCCACACCCAACAAATCCTCTACGACAACCACATATTGTACTGCAACCACTGCCACCTTAGAGGACACCTCCCCAAGTACTGTCACCGCCTGCATCCGGAGCTTAAAAAGAAGCCCTCCAGAAAAGGCAGCGACCTCTCGGAGGGAAAGCACCCGAAGTCGCCCATTCTTCTCCTTCCAAATTCTCACATCAGATTCGACTCCAGCTACGGTGAGCCAGCCTCCATCGAACCACCGAGTAAGGCCTTGATCCCCTTTATCCCCCAACACATAGAGATCTCCAATCAATTCGCCATTCTTGACTCAGAAGACCCGGAGACCGGTAACCTTCAAGAAGAATCCGGCTCCCCCGAGCCCCCGTCCCCCCCTCTCCTCGCGCGTGGAGGACGGACCCGATTCAGGCACAGCAGACCACCGTATTCTCACCACCAGCAAGGGGACAGAACCCCCAGCCCATCCTCTCTCCCACGAAACCCATCAGTCCTCCAGTGCCATCCCTGTGGAAGACGCCCTCGCTATTTTCGGTCCCGACCAAGTGAGGAGAGGTCTACAAGTCTTAGCCGCAGGAGCCCCCCTCCAGCATCTGTTGATCTAGAATTCGCACGACTCCCTTATCATTCCCTCGGAGGATACGGCAGTCGACTCAGCTGGCAATTTGATAGGCCCCCAACCTTGGAGAGACCCACAAGTCCTTGTCGCAGGAAGCCCCCCCGGATTCGGACAACAACCAACACAGAAAATCAGGCACCGACAAAATCGTCACCATACTAACCAGATCCGTCGCAAGGCAGAACAAAAAACACCCCCACAATCCCCTAAATGCTTAACATCATATCTTGGAATGTGCGAGGCCTGGCGAATAAACCGACATTACGGAGAATATCCAGTCTTCAAAAAATCCACAAGATTGACATCTTCATCATCATTGAACCTAAAATCCCCTCCAAACGTCTTAAATCCACCCAGTTGGCTCTGGGCCTCCCAACGGCTATTGCTGGCAGGCACGACATCTGGATTCTTGGGTCGAAGGACGTTAAACTCGACGTCTTCCAGGACACCCATCAAGTTCTCTCCTGCTGGATCGCCCACCCCTTTCTGCCGGAGCGGGCTATCATCTCCGCGGTCCACGGTAGCTGTGTCATCACAGAGCAGAAAAAACCTCTGGAACGACCTTCTCGACACCTATCTCCACAACACCAACACCTCCTGGCTTTGCATTGGAGACTTTAACGCCATCACCCGCAGAGAAGAGAAGATCGGAGGCCATTCCCTGCCACTAGCAGCTATGCAAGACTTCAACAACTTCATCTTCAATGCTCACCTAACCCCCCTCCAGTTCAAAGGCAGTGAATTCACTTGGTACAACATGCAGGAAGGAGACCGTCGTCAATACTCCAGATTGGATAGAGCCCTCACCAACGCCAGCTGGCATGGTATGAGGATCAGCTCCACCCTGTCCTACCTCAACTCTATAGAATCTGACCACGCCCCCATCCTGATGGAAATAAAAAACAAATCCAATCCATCCAAAAAGAACTTCCAATTCCTCGACTTTTGGATCGACCACCCGCAATTCCTGACCATTGTGGCCGATGCGTGGAACAGCCAGGACTCCCCTAATCCTCTCACTCGGGTTAGCAACAAGCTTAAAGCCACCAGGAAAGCTCTTTCCAATTGGAGCAAACATGCTTTTGGGGATATTTTCCAAGCTATTTGCGTCGCAGAGGACGACGTTACCCGAGCTGAAGCTTTATTCCTATCCGACCGTTCTCCTGCGGCCAGAAGAGCTTTGAATCTCACCAAAGCCATTCTCAAATTCAGGCTCAAAGTTGAGACCGAATTTTGGATGCAGAAAGCTAGACTGAAATGGGACAGCGAGGGGGACAAAAACTCCAAATATTTCCACGCATGCGTCAACGACAAAAGAAATAAACTTTCGATTCACCACATCGCGGATGAGCATGGAATCACCAGATCCGACCATAAAGGGATCCAAGAGGCGGCCACGGAATTTTACACCAAACTATTCTCCAAGGAGACGGTCCACAAAGACATTTCTTTCCTTGACAAAATCCCCACCATCATCAACGACTCCGACAATGCGCTGCTGGAGCGCCCTCTGTCCAAACAAGAAGTTAAAGCCGCGGTGTGGGCCTTGAACGCGCACGGCGCTTCCGATCCAGATGGCTTTTCTGGCACCTTCTTTCACACTTGCTGGGATATCATCAAGCAGGACATCACTGATGCGGCCATCGCCTTTCTGGAAGGAGCTCATTACCCCAAAGCCATCTCCAGCGCCAATCTTATCCTCATTCCAAAAAAAGATAACCCCAATTCCTTTCATGATTTTTGGCCAATCAGTCTTTGCACATTCACCAACAAAATTATCTCCAAGATCATCGCTTCTAGAATGACTGAAACTCTCCCCAAAATCATTTCGATGGAGCAAAGCGGATTCGTCCACGGACGGAACATCCAAGACAACATCATGCTGGCCCAAGAACTCATCACCTGCATGAAATTTCCAGCCAGAGGGGGCAACATCGCCATCAAAATCGACATGGAAAAAGATTGCGACAGACTTGATTGGCAATTCATGATATAGGTCTTCAGAGCTTTCGGATTCTCCGAGAACTGGACCAACATCGTGTGGAGATCCATCAGCAACTCTTGGTTCTCCACAGTTATCAACGGCCAGGCCGATGTATTCTTTAAATCTAGCCGAGGAGTCAGACAGGGCGACCCCCTATCGTCCACTGTTTTTTATCATCATAGCTGACGCTCTGAGCAGAAACCTCAACAACATGGTCAACACCCCCAACTTCCAGCATTATCACACTGCCAGCGGATGCCCCACCATCACCCACCTGGCCTTTGCCGACGACTTACTCATCTTCTCCTCCGGGGACATCGGATCGTTGGAGGTAGTTCACAACACCCTGAAGCGGTACTCCAGATGTTCTGGTCAGAAGATCAACCTTTCCAAGAGAACTATTTACGCCCACCACAGCATCAAAATTGAGAACGCGACCAGACTCACCAACCTAACTTCCATAGCGGTGGCTCACCCTCCTTTCAACTATCTCGGCTGTCCTCTGACGTACGGAAAATCCAACGCCAGCATCTTCAAGAACATGATCACCAAAATTAGAACCAAAATCGAAGGATGGCATAACGCCACCCTATCCCCAGGAGGGAAAATAATCTTCATTAAGCATGTTCTCAATTCCATTCCCATCCACACCCTGGCGGCCTGTTCTCCGCCAAGGAAGGTTATTGCGTCGATTGAGACGATCTTTTGCAACTTCTTCTGGGGGCACAACAAGGGGCATGACAAACATCACTGGGCCAACTGGGATACCATGGCCACCCCCACCGAGTCCGGCGGGCTTGGCTTCACCAAACTCGATCACATCGTCAAAGCTTTCTCGATGAAACTGTGGTGGAAATTACGCACCAGCCAAAACCTGTGGACCAAGTTCATGAAGGCCAGGTACTTCAAACACATCCATCCAGTGACGGCCTCTACGAACTGCAGATCTTCAGTGGCTTGGCGTCGAATTCTTCATGGCCGCGATTTGGCCGAGCCTGCGATCAGACTCCAGCTGGGCTCTGGCGAGGCCAACCCCTTCCTGGAAAGGTGGATAGGTGACTGCCTTATCCCAAACATTACAGAATCCCCCAGAAACAGCAAGATCAAAGACCTTTGGAACTCCACCAACAACGTTTGGAATTGGGACAGGATTCGAGAGTGGTCAGGCAACGATACTGTGGACAGCATTTGCCAGCTAGGTCTTATCATTGGGACCGACACAGACAATCTGAGGTGGTCGCCGGCTGCCTCAGAAGCCTTCTCCGTGCGATCGGCTAGATCTTTCATCCTTGAGATTGGGTCAGATCTATTCATCGTGCGTTATTGGCACTCTTGTATCCCTAAGAAATGGTCCTTCCTCCTGTGGAGAGTCATGAAAAAGAAACTGCCCACCGACGACAACCTAAACTCTATCGGCTTCAGCTTGGCGTCCGCTTGCAACTGCTGCACTGAGCGTCAGACAGAAACTATTGACCACATCTTCCAGGAGGGGCGCCTCCCTGACCTAATCTGGAGCTCCCTAAACCGCACCTACAACACCTTTCCAGGAGACGGGCACTTTATCGATCTTCTGGCCCACTGGGGAGCCGCCTCCCACAGCCACCAGATCGTTGTAGCGGCTGCCACCTGGGCAATCTGGAAAAATCGCAATAAAGCAAGGTACGAGGGTCACCAATATTCTGCCGATCAGCTTATCCCGGAAATTCACCGGCAATGTCGTAAAAGGAGTTCTCTCTGCTCCCACACATCTCCGGCTTTTAGGCAACAACTATTCCCCTAGTGGCGACGGCTGCGCCCGTCTTTCTCCCCCTGTCTTTCCTTTTGTGGTATACTTTTCCTTGTATACGTGTCAGGCTTCTATTTTTGAGCCTTGATCAATAAAAAGAGAGGTTTTGGGTTAAAAAAAATTATATATATATATATATATATATAAATTTTTTTTAATATATATATATATATATATATATATATTGTTAGTATATATATATATATATATATATATATATATATATATATATATATATTGTTAGTATATATACCCCCTAGGCTGACAGCACCACCACCATCTTCACCATCATCTCCCTCATTGGTACTCCCTCCTCCTTCTTCCATCATCTTCTCATATATATGTACATTATATATATATATATATATATATATATATATATATATATATATATATATATATATATATAATGTACATATATATGAGAAGATGATGGAAGAAGGAGGAGGGAGTACCAATGAGGGAGATGATGGTGAAGAGGGTGGTGGTGCTGTCCGCCTAGGGGGGTACTGTGGCCGGCCATAGGGGCTGTGGTCGGCCAAGGAGGGTGAGGAAGGCTGTGGTGGAGGTTGTGAGTGGTGGTGGTTGTGTTGAAGGTGGTAAAGGGAGTGGTGTTGGTGAGGAGATGGTGATGAAGAAGGTGGTGGCTGTGGTGATGGATGAAGATGGAGGTGGAGAGGATGTGGTGGTCGGCTGGAGTAGGAGGGTGCTGTTGTCGGGTTCGAGAGGAGGATGAGAGGAGAGAGGGTGGTTGTATTGGTGGTGGTGAAGGCTGTGGTGGTGGTCTCGGTTTAGAGAAGGAGGAGGAGGAGAAGTGATAGAGAGGATGGTGGTGATGAAGTGAAGATGAAGAAGAAGGAGGAAGAGAGGTGTTTAGTTTTGAAGGGAGAGGGAGTGAAACCGAGAGGAAAGAGAAGGAAGAGAGAGAGCCGAAGGAGAGGAGGGGGTATGGCTGTCGGGTAGGAGGGTGGGGGGGAGAGAGTGTGTGAGAGGGGGTGCGGTTTTCTAGGAAAATAGGGGAAGTTATGTGAGGGGTATGTGTGTTTGAAATTAGAGAGGGAGAGAGGAGTGATGTGACATGTAGTGTTTGGTGTTTTGTAGGATTTGTTGGTGTTGTGTGTTTGGGTTGGGATGAGAGAGAGTGTCATGGTGCTTGGGTTGGGTCCAATTGAGTTGGGTTGGGTCACAATTGAGTCTAATTGGGTCTTAGTAATTAAAATGACTTAAAATAACCATTTATAATCATAGATAATTAAATAGTACACGGGGACTCAATTGGATGGAACACTAGTGGCACGCGTGTAGTAGGCTCAAAATGGTCCGTGTCCATATCTTAGGTCGAATTGTTTGGGTCAAAATGGTGTCTCCAATACAAGTTGGAATTAAATGCGACTTGGTGGGGTAAGTCGAGATAGGGTCAAATGTCCGAAAAGTTGTGCGATAAAAATAAAGCATAAGATGGTGTGTCTGAGTGGGACACGAAGGTCATGGATGTAGAACGTCTCGAGTAGATCATGTATGACAAGTTGGTTTGGAGAAAATGACTAACCTTGTGCTCCTAATTTGAAAGTCACGGTAACGTGTCGACAATAATAAAAAATAAAAGTGGGAAATTATTAATAACTTAGAAAATCATATTAAATTCCTAATTGCTCTAATTAAATCTAATTAAAATTCAGAGAGCTTATATTATGAGCCTATGTGAGTGAGAGAGTGATAGGGACTGTTATGTCTCTGTGACAGTGAAGAATTATTGAGTGAATGTGTGAGGGAGATTGTCACGACCCGCACCCACTTTTCGGGATACGAGTGCGTGCATAAGCCTGCTATGTATCAAGTAGACTCCAGCCTAACCTGGATACGTATAAGCTATCTAGATTATGGTAATATGCCTAATCTGTTGGCCCATTGCCTAATGGTCACACCTGATTTTGATAATCAACGATAATTTAAGTCGACACACAAAATATACAAACTGCTGCTAACATTTAAGGACAAGTGAAATCAATATCGAAGAGCATACTGCATCTACAACAAGCATTCAAGTTATCATCCAAAAGCAAATTAAACAAGAATCATATCGAGTCATTTTACATTTTATTCTGTATTTTATCCTTTATTGAGTCTAGGACACAGAATGTAAAATCGATCGGGTATTACTGGCTTAGGTTATATACAGTCCACTTATCTAAAAAGCCTACCCATTTATCTTAGCTCTACTTATCTAAAAAGCCACAAACACTGTACAAATTTGGTCCCAATATCTATGTTCTGAATTGACAGAACTCAGACAGAACTCAGGCTGAGTTCTGTCCGAATTCGATCTACTCAAATTCAAATATCAGTTGCCTCCAAATCTGCCTACAACGTTCGTCTGCGAGATTTTCGCATCCGAACTCTGCCTAAAATCTGCCCAATTTCGGTCTCCAAAAACACCTATAAATAGAAGAGAATTTTTCAGCGATCTAAAGCTTTCACATTCGACATATACATCTCTTAGCTAAAGCCACTAACATCTGTTTGATTTAGAGTCTTTGGTTTACAGAGTTGTAAAGAGGTTTTTCAAGTTCAGAAACATCTAAATTTTCAGAGCCGGTCGTGCGCTCGTCACTAAGCATGGTGTTGTGAAGTCGGTCGTGCACTTGTCACCAAGCATGATATTGTAAAGAGACCGCAAGCTCTCAATTAGCTTATGAATAGTAGATTAACAGCGGGCAAGAGTACTTACGACTAGACTAATCTTTTCAGAAGAAAACCAGTATATATTGCGACGTTCATTGAGTTTGATTTTCTTTCTTGCTGCACCTATAATTTTGTCTCTTTATTACTGCCACAGTTATAAACTCCTTAAAAAAATTAATTGGTGATTATTTCTGCTGCACACGCACATACTCTATTCACCCCCTCTAGAGGTGCTCAACGGTCCTACAATTGGTATCAGAGTAGGTTATATTTTAATATAACAATCCTAGATAGTATATATGGCAGTCATGAAATCAATATTCAACGGTAAAGGCAATCCACAAATAGACCCCCACTATTTGATGGAACAAACTATACTTATTGGAAAACATGAATGACTTTCTTTCTAAAGTCTCTTGACTATGATCTTTAGTCTATAGTTGTTGACGGTTATAAGAAATTGGCACGTATAGTGATTGAGGGCGTACTTATAGACAAGCCACGTGACAAATACATTGATGAAGAAAAGTCAAAAGCTAGTATAGATGCACGTGCCATCAATGCACTATTCTATGCAATTGACAAGATAAAGTTCAATCGAGTTTCTGCCTATACTACGTCTCATGATTTTTGGAAACTTCTTGAGGTAACCCATGAAGGGACTTCCAAAGTAAAAGAATCCAAAATCAGCAGACTAAAACAGGAATATGAATCATTTAAAAATAAAATCCGACGAGTCAATTACACAGATGTTTACTTGTTTTCAAGATATCACTAATCCCTTGCAATCTCTTGGTAAAGATTACAGTAATCACGAGAAGATTAGAAAGGTGCTACGGGCTCTAACCAAGAATTGAAACCCAAAGGCAACAACAATCATTGAAGGAAACAATCTTATCGCCATGACTCTGGAGACACTTATGGGCAAGCAGATGACCCATGAGCTGGACCTACAAGAGTTTCAAGAAGCGACCCCTAAAGAAAAATCGATTGCTTTCAAAGCTCAAGCCAAAAGAGCAGCATGCAATGATTCTGATGAAGAATCATCTAGTGGTGATGAATAAGCCCTACTAGTAAATAACTTCAAAAAATTCCTAAAGTTTGAGAGATCAAACAGAAGGAAGAAAGACGTCCATGAAGGCAACAAGGAAGAAACAATATACTTTAGATGCAAGAAGTTAGGGCATATGAAGAAGGAATGTCCAACATCAAAGAAAAGTAGTCCATATGATAGATCAAGATCAAGCAGAAAAGTGACAACTGGTCGAAAATATGCTAATACAAGCATCTAGCATGAAAGTGATGCCAGTGATCCAGAGGAAGAGGATAAACCCTGCAGCACTACGAATGTCTGTCTCATACCTTTTGATAAGGTATCTTCTAACCCTCTATACGATGATTTTACTTTCGATGAGTTAGAAAATACCTTTTGCGAACTACTTGAAGATCACATAAATGTGCTAGACAAGTATAAGCAATCTCGTAAAGAGGTTAAGGAATTCACAACTGAAGTATCCAGATTGTCTAATCTTCTCAAAGATATCAAAGAGACATCTACTATTGGTAACACAGATGAGATAGCCAAACTCAAAGCAGACTATCATGAGGCTATCCTCACCATCAAAAGGAAAGAAAGAGACTATGTCAAAGTACAAGAACTTTATGACATAGAGAAGAAGAGGCACTTAGTCACAGAGCAAAGACTCATTGATATGACTGCTAGATATGAGGAGACTTGTGCGGTCTCTAAAAGTTAGAGAACAAGTTAGGCAAGTAGGCCATCACTATGGCACAGCCTAAGGTTAGCCCTAATACTAAGCATACATCTAAGAGGACTAAACCACATAAAGTACGTAAGAAATACGTTCATTATCATGCTTTCACGTATAGGTTTTTAAAAAGAACATAATTACCTGTCAACACAAAGAACATTTTTTAAAACTTACTTGCACGTATTGTGGTACACACGGGCACATATCACAATATTGTCTAGCAAGAAAGCTTCTTGACAATCAAACACTTGTTTGGAGACCTAAGACTAATCAATATGGACCCTTCAAGAAATGGGTACCAAAGGATTCATCTACTTATTTTGTAGATGGACCCTCAACCCTCTCATACTAGAAGCAAGTGGATCCTCGATAGCGGATGTTCGCAGCACATGACTGGTGATACATCTTTGTTCGCTATGCTATCGATGAAGAAAGAAGGATACGTTTTCTTCGGAAATAACTTGAGAGGTGATATAATTGGAAATGGCACTGTTGATATGTCTTCTTATCCAGTAATAAAAGATGTTTGTCTAGTTATAGAATTGAAACATAACCTACTTAGCATAAGTTATTTGACAGATAATGGTTATGGCATCAATTTTGTAAAAGAAAAATGTACTATATATGATATGTCATCTGGTAATCTCATATACGAAGGGATTAGAGAAGACAATATTTTTGTTTTCTTTCTAGAGAGTACTAAAAATGCAGGAAGGTACCTAGTAGCAAATCAGGATAAAAGTTGGCTATAGCACATGAGACTAGGATATGCTAATATGGATACTATCTCACGACTTAGCACCAAGAAGTTGGTAAAAGGACTCCCCGAAATAACATTTAAGAGAGATATGGTATGTGCTGATTGTGAAAAGAACAAGGCAACTAGCTCAACCTTTAAATCCATTAACATTGTAAGTACTTCTAGACCCTTACAGTTAATTCATATAGATTTGTTTGGTCCTATTAGAGTCGCTAGTCTTGGCAGTAAGCTTTACGCTTTTGTTATTGTTGATGATTTCTCTCGTTTTACTTGTGTTTACTTTTTATCAAATAAAAGTGATGCTATTTTTGAATTTCAGATATTTTACAAAAAATGTATAAAACAAAAAAAGCTTCATGATTACTCGTATTTGAAGTGATCATGGTGGCAAATTCATAAATTCTGATTTTAAAAAGTTTTATGATGATAGTAGATATTACCACGAGTTTTCTTATCCTTGAACTCACTAACAGAATGGTATTGTGGAGCGGAAGAATCGAACTCTAAGTGAGATGGCTAGAGTCATACTGAATCAGCATAATCATCTTAAATATTTTTGGGCAGAAGCTGTTAGTACAACATGTCATATTTTGAATATGATGGTAATTCGATCTATCTTGAAAAAAAATACCATATGAGCTTTGGTTTAGAAGGATTCCTAATATTTCTTATTTTAAAGTTTTTTGAATGTCGTTGTTTTATCCTGAAAGCCAAGGACAACTTGGAAAAGTTCGATTCTAAAGCAGATGAAGGGATATTTCTCAGATATGCTACTAAGAGTAAGGAATATAAAATATTCAATAAAAGATCTATGATTGTTGAAGAATCTATTAATGTTACTTTTGATGAGCTCAATAGTCATAGATCTAGCAACAGTGATAATGAAGATGCACAGGTTAAATCCAAGTCATCCAAAGATACTGCTACCGGAGAGAGCTCTGTGGAAGATCTAATAGAGAGATTCAAATCTTGGTGATTCCTACCAGATCATCCAGAGACGCTCATTATAGGTGATGTATCGAAGGGTGTAAGTATACATTTTTCAAATAAAGATACTGGTATAGCAGCTAATATAACTTTTATATCGCAAGTGGAACCTAAAACTGTATCAGATTCTTTTGCTGATGATTTTGGATTGATGCCATGCAAGAGGAACTTAATCAATTTGAGAGAAACCAAGTTTGGAAACACGTTCCTAAACCTATTGGTCAATCGATAATTGGTACCAAATGGGTGTTCTAGAATAAATTAAGTGAGGATGGGCAAGTCCTACGCAACAAAGCACGTCTAATTGCACAAGATTATAATCAAGAAGAAGGTATTGATTATGACGAGACATATGCTCCTGTTGCTAGACTAGAAGCTATCCACATATTTTGTGCATTTGAATGTTTTCATGATTTTAAATTATTTCAAATGAACGTAAAAAGTGCATTTTTAAACGTATACTTAAAAGAAGAAGTTTTTGTGAAACAACCCCCTGGTTTTGAAGATTTTTAAATATCCAATCACCTTTTTAAACTTAGAAAAGTACTCTATGGACCCAAACAAGCCCCTCGCGCTTGGTATGAACGCCTAAGTACCTTTCTACTTGAAAATGGTTTTTCAAAAGAAAGAGTTGATACTACTTTGTTTATCAAGTCTCTAGATGATGATATTCTTCTTGTGCAAATATATGTCGATGACATCATTTTCGGTTCCACTAATGAAAAATTCTGTCAAAAATTTGCTAAGTGTATGCAGAGTGAGTTTGAGATGAGTATGAAGGGTGAGCTGAACTACTTCCTAGGACTTCAGATCAAACAATACTGATAGGGAACATTCATCAACCAAGCTAAGTATACGAAGGATCTACTGAAGAAGTATGACTTCGACAACGTAAAGCCTATCGGAACTCCAATGGCTATATATACCAAGCTTGACATTGATGAAAGTGGCAAACCAGTCGATCAGTGTAAGTATCAAGGTATGATTGGTAGTTTATTAAATTTAACTGCTAGTCGCCCTGATATTATATTTAGTGTTTGCATTTGTGCTAGATATCAAGCTAATCCTAAGGAATCACACTTATGCGCCATTAAGCATATCTTCCGATACCTTAAGGGAACTTCTAGAGTCGGCTTGTGGTATCCCAAAACCAAAGCTTTTGACCTAATTGGTTATTCAGATACGGATTTTGTAGGATGCAAAGTAGATCGTAAAAGTACCAGAGGTACGTGTCACTTCCTAGAAAAAGCTTTAGTCTCCTGGTTTAGCAAAAAGCAAAATTTTGTAGCACTATCAATAACTGGGGCTGAGTATATCGCCGCAGGACGTTGTTGTGCTCAAATTTTGTGGATGAAGCAAACTCTAGAAGTCTATAATCTACATTACATGAAGATTCCCATTTATTATGATAACAATAGCACAATTAACTTGACTAAGAACCATGTATGTCACTCACGCAGAAAGTACATAGAGGTTCGTCATTACTTTTTACGTAATCACCAACAACACGGGGATATTTGCTTAGACTTTATTGACACAGATCATCAACTAACAGATATTTTCACAAAACCACTAGCTGAAGACTGTTTTAACTATCTGCGTCGAGAGCTAGGCATACTTGAATTTTTTGGATTCATGATGCATTATAATTAATATAAACTCTTATAACTTAAAACTTTAAAATTTATTAATAGAAGTTATTTTGGGTACAAGCCGAAAAGGTCCTTCTATCATATAAGTGTAAATAGCTTGAAGAGACACGGTGTACTAGCCTTCGAACTACTGCTAGCTGGGATCCGACCCTTATAGCTAACCCAAAGTAATGAACATTATTAAACGAAGAAGTTTAAAAGTTATCAAGTGCATTTATCATTCATTATGCATTAATGAATAGGAAATCCAAGTGGTCGAACTCGGATAGAACTCGGACCAAGCTTAGACTGAGTTTGGTTAACGTCGGTACGAATTTCCAGAATAGGAGCCAGCCCTAGCCCTTTATAAACCCTCCATACTCCTTCTTATTCATTTTTCCACCGAAACTACTTCAAAAATCTAGTTTTTCATCTTCTAAGACCTCCTCCTCCTCCAGCCCTAGATCTAAGAAGCTCGGAAGGTGAATCCCTCCTCCTATTCTCCACTATTTTGAGGTATCTATCTTTTCTTCCTCTCTTATTTTCTATGGCTCCTAAGCTCCACAAGAGGAAGAAAGTTTCTTCCCAAGCGGGTTCATCTTCAACTTCGGAGTATGAACATGTTAGCATTTTCAGTCCCGCTCGTCCTACTAATGACGAGGATTACGATTCTGTATTTTTTCCTTCTGCAGAATATTTAATTGCTTGGTTTGACTCTTTTCATGGTTGAGAAATTTGTCCAAGATGCTCCATAAATTTTACTATATTTTCGGAATACGCAGATGCTTTTAAAAGACTCTCTCTCCGTGACTTCTTTCACTACCAAAACAAGTCATATTGGCGACGAATTTAGCGACTCCGAGTAATAACGTCGCTACTTTTTGTGTATTTAGAGACGTCTATAAAAGACGTCGTTGAACGTCACTATTAGCTACGTAGAGCGACGAGTAGCGACAAGCATTATTGTTTGGAAAGTAGATGTCTCGGTCTCGTCGCAAAATGTCATTATTTTGTTTCATTTAGCGATGTTTTCCGACTCATACTTCTGTACGCCGCCATATCTTTAGTTTAGAGCGACGTTTAGCGATGTCCTTTCTTAGACGTCGCTAAAAAATTTCATAGAGGGTTCAAGTGCCGATCGAATTTTCATTTTTTTCATCCTAAATTTTCTTTCCCGCTCTCTCATCCCCGAATTTTCCTTCCCCTCTCATCCCTCCGGTGTTCCCCCTCCCTCCGGCGACCCCCTTCCCGAAGCGACCACCTTCCATGCGGCGACCCCCGTTCCTCTGGCGTCCCCCCTCCACCGTCGATTCCCCTTGTCGACGCCGACCCGACAAGTCCCCTCCGCCGCTGCTCCAGCCCCAGCGACCCCGACCCAACTCCGACAAAGGCAGGTAAAACCTAACCCTATCTCCCTCCTCCTGACGTGCTGACACAGACACGATACGACGCACACGACACGCACACACACAGACATGACACATACGCACACACATACGCATACACACTGACACGACACGGCACATACGACACGCACACACACATACACGACATAGGGCAGTGAGCATGTTGGAAAGTGCCACATTGGCATATGCATGTGGCATTGCTGCAGCAGCCAGGGGCAAAGCCAGGATTTTCGAGTAGGGTGGGCTAATAGGCTAATGTTACTATAAGCTAAAATTTTATGCCAAAAATTTGGCATAGTTTCTTTTGTAAATCTCAATTATGACTCATTATTAAGGATACATATATTTCCCCTTGAATGTTTTGTATATTATGAAACATCTAACCATCATAGATCCAAATTCCAAATATTTTACTAATATCATTTATTATTTACAATCACAAATATAAAGAATTGAATAACAAGAAACTTCTTGTCTAGAACACGGATTCAAATAGGATACAACTTCAACTGTGTAATGTGTAATAAATACTAAGAAAATGGTAGATATTAAAAAGCATGTCAAAAATAATAAGTATTCTGACTTCACTAACCTTTCAATAGCAATTTACAAAGACGGTGAATAAAAAAAGTGCAGAAGCAGCCTGAGTGAGTTCTATAATTTATAGAGTAGAGTGAATAGAAAGAATTATGGCACAAGCTCACCTAATCAAAATATGAGTCACCATCATTATAGCCTAGATGGAAAAGAGGGACACCGAGAAGTTTGGGGTTAAGATTTTTCATAAAAAATTAGGGGTTAGGGTTTTACCAGAGGAAGTGAAGACACTGAAGAGGGAGACCAAGAGCCGCTGCAGCCGGTCGGTCGGGCTGGAGAGGGGAACCAGTCGCTGGCCAACTGGAAGAAATGAAGAGCTTGGGAGGGAGTCGATACTTGGAGAGTTGAAGAAAACTGAATAATAGGGAGATTGGGAAGAGATGAAGAGATGGAGAAATAAAACTAAAGTGATGAAGAGGTCGGCCCTTCACTTGTAAAAAAATAACAGTTAGCTTTTTATTTTTGCTAAGTTGAGTTGAAGAAGTAAAACAATGAAGAGGCCGGCCCTTCTTCTTTGCATTGGGCTGATCGATCCATTCACTTAAAAAAAATTGGCATTACTTTTTTTTTGCACTAGGCTACAACCCAGTACAAACAGTGTATCCCTCCACCCCTGGAAGCAGCAGCAACTTGCCTTGGCAAGGCTTGCATTGGCTCGGGCTACAAGCCACGTGGGCAGGGGTTAGAGAAGTCACAGGCTTTAGGAGATAAGGGGAATCCCATTTGGGAGCTCGAGTACAGGCAAATGCCTGAGTAAAGTGTGTATGTGTTAAGTGTGAGTGTGAGCAGTGGTATCAGTTGGTATCAGTATAGTATCTTGAGGAGATGAGAGTACCTATTTGAGTTAGTGTTGTTGCTAGTGAGTGAATGTAGTTTAGGATCAATTAGGATATTTAGAAGTGAATATGAGTATCCTATCTAAGAGTGTTAGTGTATGTGATTATCAATATGTGTCAGATCTTAGTATTCCTAAGTAAGAGTGGGTATATGTGAGTGAGTGTCATTAGAGTGTTAGAGAGTTAGTTCAGTCCTAGTACCTAGAGTGTATAGAGTATTATAGAAGTGTAGGTATGATTGGTACAGTGCTTTGAGCCATTCTCTAGAAATTAAATTTACTTATGCCAAGCCTTTTGGGCCTATCAGAGTTATAGATTTTTTTGAAAATCTAGTATAACGCCGATTGCCTCAAAAGGCTTGCATAAGTAAGAGTGTATAGAGTGAGTATACTAGTAGTATATCGTAGTATCCTAGAGTATATAAAGTGAGCTTTCCTACTTCCTTTCTTCTCATTCGGGTCATTGAGCCGACTATTCCGAATCATAGGATATCTACCTCAACCTTACCCTAGAGAAGAGTAAAAATATTAATATTAACCAAGGTTCACAGTATCGGTATCATTGTCGGTATCATTTACAGTTGATATCATGAATCTCATAGCTTTTTGAAGGGGGTCAGAGAGGGGGCCTTCTTGTTGAACATGTGACGACACTCATTTGATACTCATGTGTCTATATACATCAATTTGGAATATATTCGAATAAAGTGTATCTATCTTTGCAGAATTTTTGTCAAATGGATATGAATTACTATCTATGGCATCGTTTGTGGATGTATAATCGTCAGCCTGATGACATGTGCGGGATGAATTTATACATGGGGTAGAGAAATTTCTACAGTTCGCCAAGGCGTTCCCTCAGTACATGGACCGTACCAAAATTAAGTGTCCATGTGTGAGATGTCGTAACATGAAATATCATCCAGAAGTGGATATGACATATCATTTGTACTCGAGAGATTTTATGTCGAATTACTATCAGTGGACATCACAAGGAAAACTTGTGCCTTTAGCATCGGAGCTAGAGCCTAATTTTCCGTATATGGATGTCCATGACCACGCTGGTTACGACGAAGGGTGCGTGAACATGGTTTTTGACGCTACGGGGCCTAGTTTCGATCCAGACAATCATGATGCGGCAGAGGAGGCACCGAATGCCAATGCTGCAAAGTTCATGTTGTTGTTGGAGAATGCAAGGACTCCTTTGTATCATGGTTGTGAGAATCATTCACCGTTGGAGGTGGTTACAAGACTGCTGAGCATCAAGTCCGATTTTAACACATCTTAAGAATGCTACAACGAAATCATCGAGTTGATTATAGAGATCGTGTCGGTAGGTGCAAAGTTACCTACAGACTTCTACCGGTCTAAGAGGATGATGAGATCTCTCTGGATGGGATACGAAAAAATTGATGTATATCGCAACGGGTGCATGTTGTACTTAAAGACGACAAGGATGAAGTATAGCACCCAGTTTTCCAAATGAGGGTAATTTCAAAATTTTGTGTTTATAATTATTTTAATAATGATATTTAATTCATGATATAATTTTTGGTGATTTTAAATCATTTTAAAATTATTTAAATCAATGACTTGTGGTTTTGACGTTTTGCTAGTGAAACCCTAGAGATTGTTTGACCTAGAGCCTAACCATATAATTATGATATTTTAATATCATTTTTGGCCTAAGAATATTTTGCATTTGACCTCTTTGAATTATTTTGATATTATTTTATTATTTATGATATTGTTTTGGGATTATTTGAGTCGGGTTCGAATTTCATCTCAATCCGACTTGTAACGGGGACCCGGGATAACTTAGACTCTAGTTGGACCCATGCATTAGTTAGCCATGGCCCACATTTTAATTAGTCATGTTAGAAAGATTAGTCATAATCCTAATTATTAGGTTAACCATTTAGAGTTTTTATTTTGACCCTTTTACCCCGAAACCCTAACCAAAATTGTTTTAAACACTTGTAACTAAGGGAGGGGCAAACTTGTAATATTCAATGAGGGGGGGATAACCATTGTGGCCGGCCCTAATAGGACTCCCATCTCATTTCCTTTCTTTGAGAAGTCTTCTTCCCCAAGTGCTCTCAAGCTCTCCCAAGGAAGAAGCCTTTCTCCTTGGATTTTCTCTCCTTTAGGTAATATTTCCTTCTCTTTTATTTGTCCATTTTGTATTTAGAAAAGTTTTAACCATAGGAATGACCCCCATTGTTGTGTCCCTATTTTGTGTCCTCTTGTGTCCATTATGTGTCCTTTAGGGATTTCTATTGTATTATTGTTGTGTCTTGTGTTCATGGGGAAAACCTCCAAACTTGGACACACTTTATATTTAATATATTGATTAAATGAATTAATTCCATATTAAATCTCAGATTTGAATATGTAGAGATGTGTTCTTGAGTACTTTATATTTCATTCATGTATCTCTTATACATGTGTTCATGTTACATATATAGATTTGCGTATGTATATATATATATATATATATATATATATATATATATATATATATATATATATATATATATATATATATATATATATATATACATATATACATATATATATATATATATATATATATATATATATATATATTGTAATGAGAGTGTATCTATATTTATATATGTAATAAATGGTTCATGATGATTATATAATCAAGTTTGTGAGTGTGGTTCCTCATATTATTATTGTCATTATTGTTGTGGATAATTAGGATATATATTGTGTATTCTTTTGGCTCAAACTATCTAAATCCGTCATGATTTTTATCCACGTTTTTAATTTCAGCCCTAACTTAGAAATGTCACAACTTCTAGCTCAAAGCTCGGTTTAATCTTCCATTTTTTAAAAAGAAGCGTATTAAAGTTAGCTTTCCAAAAACATGTATTAATAGGCCTAATTCTTTCTGTAACTTTCTGGAGAATTATTTGAGTGTCAGCTGTACGAAAGACAAATGCGTTCTCGGTGTTTTCGCGATTCCGGGAGTTTCCGGAAACGAAAACGTGATCCGTTTGAAGTTTCGGAAAGCTAACACATAGATCTATAACATAATTTAATCCTAGATTTTAATTCATACTGAGATGGTACAGTATTGATTATTAGTAGGAGTTACTATTCGGCATATGCATTTTATGCACCCTTGTGTGTAATATAATGTTCTATTTGATTTTAACCCATGTTAATGTATATACATTATGTAATTAAATAGAGAATCCATGCATGAGTAAATGGTTAAATAAATGATGTATGAGGTGTAAGTGTCCTATCTAATGTAAGCATGTATAAGTATGGCTTGTAATGAATATGTAGGTTCCATAGTATGTAATGTATGCAATATACAAGTTAATGAGATGTAATGTTCTATGTTAACACAAATCCTATATTATCTCATGTACCCCCTTACACTATGTTGACACTATCACACTTGACACTTTGTTCACTTACACTTTGACACTCTTTGATATGTATACACTATGTATGCCCATTTAACCCTCACTTGCCCCTTTGCCATGTTCACATACACACACATAGCCTCTTAAATAAGTATTTATGAATATAGTTAACTTAGCTATGTATGTATATTATATATATGTTAGCATATTGTGTTGTAATATATAAGTTTATATAACCATTTGAAATGCCATGATTATAGACCTAATGTTGAATACCAATATATGCATGTGTATATATGTGTAGACATATATAGCTTAAAGTAATAGATTACCTAGTGTATATCCAATGTGAATTCTTGCCTATTTGAGTATTGAATAATTGCATGCTATATAGAGTTGGGTGTATGTTGGCTTGTATAGCCTTGTATTGATGTGTGCTTGCTAGGATAGTCTTGGTTAGGCCTAGTAAGACTTGCTGGGTTAGGACATGACCTAGTTTGACCTAGTTTGACTAGTGCAGTTGACCAGAGTTGACCAAGGGTTAACTTTGGCCTAGTTTGACCTAGATTCATGTAGAATGTATTGTAGTGCTTTATATTACCCTTCTGGACATGTTGTGACTTGTGCTGTTCTAATTAGGAGCCAGACACCTCTCCTCGGACAGTATCTTTACCTTGGACATTCAGATATCAGGCGAGTACATTCTCTGATCATTTCATATCATGCTTAGAATTATTTCCTGCATTAAATTACTTTACTTGTACTGTCACGTTGGTCACACGGATTGGTACTATATGGATCCCTTCTTGAGATGTTATCCTTAGGGAGCATCGGGTACTCTATGTTCTGTGCGTTTCACTTACATGGTGTATCACTATGCTTCGTTGGTTCTTCGATCACTTGTGACATATACTCTTATGATCACAGAGTCTTCCTGGAATCCTTATCCTATTTATGGGTCTACTATGTACCACCCTTCGGGGGCTTACCACCCTTCGGGGGCTTATCACCCTTCGGGGGCTTACCACCCTTCGGGGGCCGTTATATAGAATCATAACATAACCTGGTTGGATCCTTGTGTATTGATTGGGGGTACGGGGGAGTTGAAGTGGACATGTGAATAATACACCAGTAGTATCTTATCAGAATTATTTCGTAGTGTCTTATCAGAATCATCCCATGCCATTTACATGTCCATGTTGTACTCTGACTCACTAGCCACATGTTAGTTCTCTATTTATAGTAGATATTTCTATTATAGTTCTCTCTCTGTTTACATATCGCATTTCTTTCAGTACCTGTATCTTACTTTACTGCATGATTATATCTTCTAACCTGCTATGAACTGTTGAGATGTACTGTACTCGCTCCTGTCCTGACTGGACCTGTTGATAAATTTTACAGATAGCTTGGAGGTTGCCTGCTAGCCTAGAGGAGACACACTAGAGGTTGTTTAGATAGTTATTTCATTTGTCTGGAGTCGTATTTACTTTATGGATTACTGTATTGAGTTTTGAGATGTATTTTTGGGTTTATGTATCTTAGACACTTAGACTTCTATCTCTTGTATCTTTTTTGGATTTCATGTTTATCTATCTTTATCATGCTCTACCCTAGATGTGATTGAGACTGTATCTGCTATGTCACCCCCATTTGGGGAGTATAAACTGCTTAGCATTATATTGTTAGATTATGTGACCTAGGACAGCGTTCTACTGCCGATACTACGGCGTAGGCTGGGCGTTGTTACGTTCCCGTACCCTAACAGTGGGTGCGGGTCGTGACACATTTTTAGTGGTGGCCCATGCAGGTCGAGATTCGCATTAGTGCGATTTCGTAGTAGCGCAACGACTTAGTTGTACTACTACGAGCCTGCTATAGGATATATAAATTAAGATATTAGGATGAGAGGATACTCAATCACTGTTAGGATTCCTTGAGAGATTCCTGGGATGACCCTTGAGAATCTCATTTTGAATTCTGATTTAAACTCTTTTTCCTTGTTTTGATTCACCTTTTTCCTTGATTTGAATTTGATTTTGTGGATTCATTTTAGAACTTTGAATCCTAGTATTAGTTGATGATTTTGATAAAATTTTGTAGTTGTTGATTTAATTTTGTATTTAGATTAATATTTTCAAATCCAAGGTACTCAATCACACTTAGGATTCTTTGAGAGATTTCTGGGACGACTCCTGAGAAACTCATTTTGAACTTCAATTGGAATTCTTTTTCCTCTTGTTTGGATTCACCCTCATTCCTTGCTATTGAATTTAAGCTTGATGGGATCCTCTCGTTTGAACCGATGAGAAGGAACATATCTTCATTATTCTTTCTCGCCATTATTTCCTTGCATTCTTATTTACCTCTTATCTTAAACTCTGTCTCATTACATTAATTACCCATATCTTGTCGTCCCGACCAGATGTACTTCAAAACCCTTGAATCTTTGTATCTTTTGCATGGGGAAGGCTAAGAAAGTGACGTAAATTATATAGCTCAGAGAAGACGTAACTGGTTATTTTATGATGATCTAAAGGAAATCAAATGTGGAGTGTTCCATATGGAAACTTGAGATAGAAATGTGGTAAAGGTCTCGAATAGAATAAAGAGATGTATACTGCCAATCTGGAAACAATTACATTTAGAGAAATTTTGGGGTTATGAGATAGTTTATAGGTGTATTCAAAACTAATGAGGATATCAGAGGTCAACCTAGTTTTGAGAACTTAGAAAATATTGGTTATTGATTCTGGGAAAAACTTTTACTCTGAGGCTATGTAGAAGGTTAGTAATGGAAAAGAGAAGTTAATTGTGTTTAATAAGGATATTAAACAAGATGTTGTGAGGAAATGACTAGGGATAGAGAGAACACAAGGTTATGGAAGTTTAGAGATTGTTGTAAAATATTTTTAGGAGAATAATATTCAAGGGTGTATGTCAAAAAAATATGGAAGTTGATTTTATGATGGAAGATAAGTTTTGTAAGGCCTAGAGATTTAAATTAAATAATACGAGGAGAACAATTTGAATAATTTCAAGGAATTCGTAAACGGAATTTAGAGGTTTTGGTTCAAATTTAAGACAAGGTGAAAGAACTTGGAAATTTAAATAAATGGTTAATGTTGATTCCTAAATTTGAGGGCTGTGCTTCAAGAGTGATGTTTGGAAATTGGGAATTGCCTACGGTAGTCATGGTAAGGGTTTAAGTAAAGGTTAAATTTTCTTATGGAGGCTGGTGAGGTAAAGATATGATTGGCAAGTTATGACCAGATGAACTTAAGAGTATCAGAAGCATATGACTAACTCGATCTTCATTATTTTTGTGCATTAATTACCACCTCTTGAAATCCCACTTTCTAATTGAGATCCTTGACGTTCCTTATCGTGACTTTGATATTCGGAATGTAATACTAGCTGTTACCCTCCAACAAATCTTATATGCAAGACCTAGACGAGCTCACCTTCGTGTAGGTATATCATGTCCCACTAAAACCCGTCTTCTTGTACTCTATTTTCTTGATATAATTTTTTGGTCAACTGGCTAAACTATAACCTCTACCATTATACTAAATTTCTTCTTATTTCAATTAGAAATCTAGCCTTGACTCAATTCTTTCGACCCGACATGTGATGGTGTTCTGCTTGTTTCCTTAGATGCTTAATCTTGTACCTTATCTGATTACTTGACCCGTTGGTTAAGAAACTTGGACTATGTAATTCCTTTCATTATTACCACCCTTATATCTTGTGCTGCTAAATTAGCCTTAGTTTTGCAAGCTTATCTATTTTCGAGCTTGGTCATGACATGTTTTATTGGGTGGCCACCCACTAACATATTGTCGAATCCGAACCGGTACATGATGGTCTGATCAACCTATTGCACTTTGGTTCGCTCTTTCATGTATCAATCTACGAGAATGGAGACATAGTTAAACTTGACCCTAGAGTCTCATTCGCGACAGCCTTGACAATTCTCCTTGAAATCTTTTTATCGCCTATGAACCTCGTATTCGTACTCAGTCGAATTAAATTTAATCATGACCTGAACCTCCATCATTGGATGCTCGTGCTCATACTTTGATTTTATTGATTTCCCTTCTTGCCCAAATCTCGTTTTATCCCGAAATTGATCAACTTAGATCGTGACACGATAAAAATCTATTTGTGATTTGTTGTACCTAAATTTTCAATTTTTGTCATTTTATAGAATAGTAACCTTTTAATAATTTCTTAGTTGCTTGTTAATGACCAATTTTTATATAGGATGGTAGACAGCCCTACAACCTTGATGATTGTTGTTCCCTTACCTTCCCAATTAGGACACCCTAGATTGTTTGTGTGTTGATACCATAGTACTGTTTTGACCTAGAATGATTAGTGTACCTAGGTGAGACTTCCAACTGCTACGGTATGCCCTGACCTTGTATACTATTCCTTCAAATTGCATGATTTAGATAAATTTATTTAGACCTTGATTGTTGGGAAATAGGGACGTCACCCCATTAGTATCAGTTGTAGATATATATAGGTTAGTCCTTGATGTGGGGATGTGTGTCTATAAACATGTAGCTTATGAGATTTATGAGAGATTATAGTGTCAGCCTTGATAGGATGTACTAGTCTTTTGGTGAGTATAAATGTGTTATGAGAGATAGGGGCCTATATGTCTTAGTAATGCATCGTTCCTATGGTAATAGAATGTATTAATAGATGGTTAATAGGAAGATAATAGTTTGAGCATACCTATAGCCTATGATCAGTTCCTTTTCATCCTTAGTTAAGACCACTTTAAAATAGGTCCACTCCCTTGGATATAGGTTCCAGTCCATATTTTATTGAAGTTCCATTACCGTCGTACAGCAGAGCAGTGTTGGAGGTATTCCTAGATTGACACTATTTAGATGTCTGTTATTATTCCAGTGTTAGGAAGTGTTACCTTAGATATTGGGTAGGTTAGAGGCTCTAGAAGGAGTACTATCGATCGTAAATTTCGATGACGAAATTTTTCTAAGGTGGGTAGAGTTGTAGCACCCAGTTTTCCAAATAAGGGTAATTTCGAAATTTTGTGTTTATAATTATTTTAATAATGATATTTAATTCATGATATAATTTTTGGTGATTTTAAATCATTTTAAAATTATTTAAATCAATGACTTGTGGTTTTGACGTTTTGCTAGTGAAACCCTAGAGACTGTTTGACCTAGAACCTAACCATGTGATTATGATATTTTAATGTCATTTCTGGCCTAAGAATATTTTTTATTTGACCTCTTTGAATTATTTTGATATTATTTTATTATTTATGATATTATTTTGGGATTATTTGAGTCGGGTTCGAATTTCATCTCAATCCGACTTGTAAAGGGGACCCGGGGTAACTTAGACTCTAGTTGGACCCATGCATTAGTTAGCCATGGCCCACATTTTAATTATTCATGTTAGAAAGATTAGTCATAATCCTAATTATTAGGTTAACCATTTAGAGTTTTTATTTTGACCCTTTTACCCCCAAACCCTAACCAAAATTGTTTTAAACACTTGTAACTAAGGGAGGGGCAAACTTGTAATATTCAATGAGGGGGGGGATAACCATTGTGGCCGGCCCTAATAGGACTCCCATCTCATTTCTTTTCTTTGAGAAGTCTTCTTCCCCAAGTGCTCTCAAGCTCTCCCAAGGAAGAAGCCTTTCTCCTTGGATTTTCTCTCCTTTAGGTAATATTTCCTTCTATTTTATTTCTCCATTTTGCATTTAGGAAAGTTTTAACCATAGAAATGACCCCCATTGTTGTATCCCTATTTTGTGTCCTCTTGTGTCCATTATGTGTCCTTTAGGGATTTCTATTGTATTATTGTTGTGTCTTGTGTTCATGGGGAAAACCCCCAAACTTGGACACACTTTATATTTAATATATTGATTAAATGAATTAATTCATATTAAATCTCAGATTTGAATATGTAGAGATGTGTTCTTGAGTACTTTACATTTCATTCATGTATCTCTTATAGATGTATTCATGTTACATATATAGATTTGCGTATGTATATATATATATATATATATATATATATATATATATATATATATATAGATATATATATATATATATATATATATATATATATATATATATATATATATATATATATATATATATTGTAATGAGAGTGTATCTATATTTATATATGTAATAAATGGTTCATGATGATTATATAATCAAGTTTGTGAGTGTGGTTCCTCATATTATTATTGTCATTATTGTTGTGGATAATTAGGATATATATTGTGTATTCTTTTGGCTCAAACTATCTAAATCCGTCATGATTTTTATCTACGTTTTTAATTTCAGCCCTAAATTAGAAATGTCATAACTTCTAGCTCAAAGCTCGGTTTAATCTTCCATTTTTTTAAAAAAGAAGCGTATTGAAGTTAGCTTTTCAAAAACATGTATTAATAGGCTTAATTCTTTCTGTAACTTTCTGGAGAATTATTTGAGTGTCAGCTGTACGAAAGACAAACGCGTTCTCGGTGTTTTCGCGATTCCGGGAATTTCCGGAAACAAAAACGCGATCCGTTTGAAGTTTCAGAAAGCTAACACATAGATCTATAACATACTTTAATCCTAGATTTTAATTCATGCTGAGAGGTACAGTATTGATTATTAGTAGGAGTTACTATTCGGCATATACATTTTGTTCACCCTTGTGTGTAATATAATGTTCTATTTGATTTTAACCCATGTTAATGTATATACATTATGTAATTAAATAGAGAATCCAAGCATGAGTAAATGGTTAAATAAATGATGTATGAGGTGTAAGTATCCTATCTAATGTAAGCATGTATAAGTATGGCTTGTAATGAATATGTAGGTTCCATAGTATGTAATGTATGCAATATACAAGTTAATGAGATGTAATGTTCTATGTTAACACAAATCCTTTATTATCTTATGTACCCCCTTACACTATGTTGACACTGAAGAACAGTTTGGCAACTCTAGAGGGGGGGTGAATAGAGTATATATGTATAATGACCAATTAAAAATTAACTCTTTCACTAACAATGAATAGTCAGAGTAAAATGCGGAATGTAAATGAAAGACAAGAGAGCATACGCAAACACAGCAATTTTAACCTGGTTTCCCTCGTGGAGGACTAGTCCAGGCCTGAGAACTCTAGCTCAGGATTAAATCCACTATTTGTGAAATAGTAGCTTACAACCCGTGCCTTTTCTTCAGAAGAGCACGTCAACTTCTTACAGAGAATCGCAGTGGCGATTTGCTTGGAATTGTCCAAGCGATTTCTTCACTCTTGCACAAGAATCCTAAATGAGAGATGCTGAGCACTCGAGACTTAGGAGGCTTGTGGTTAGTAGATGGGAAGGGTATGGCTTATAGAGCTTGTAGGAGAGAAGAGAGGAGAAGATTGAGTGATTCAAAATGAGAGAATTCATGCCCTATTTATACTGATTTTAGGGACAGAATTCGGCCAGAATTCGGGTAAGGAAATTCAAAATTTTGGCCGTTGGACAGCTAGCAAACAGCTAACCCTAAAATTAGGGTTCCTGATTTCTAGGGGACAGAGTTCGGCCCGAACTCTGTGTGGAGGCAGAGTTCGGCCCGAACTCTGTCTCCAGAGCACAGAATGGTCCTAAGAGGGACTTGTGGGCAATTTGGTTTTGGTGGAGCTTGGGATTTTGGGTAGGCTTGTATACTAAGTTCCAAGAGCTCAGCATAACTCAGAGTACATAAATCTAGACTCAATGAAATCATAAAATACAGACTCCAGAACACACTGAGAGCTGAAGACTGAGCTGTCATCTGTCTTGAACTGAATGCAGTCGTCGTGTGTCGTATTGAATTTATACAAGTATTATTTGGTCAATATAGTCAATATTTGGTTGACTGTGACTTTGTGTCAACAATCTCCCCCATATTGATAATTGACAAAATAATATATGTATATTTCAATATTCATACCTGGACACAGTTGATTGTAATATAGCTCCATAGCTCCCCCATAAACGATGCCTGAGCTAAGCAGAAAATAGCTCCCCCGTAAACCATGAGCGGTGTCGAGCTAGAAGCTATAGCTCTCCCCCGTACAAATTGCATAGTTCCTGTGATCTGATAGATGATATTTTCCAGAGCAAGAAGCACAGATATACACAGATATACGAATGCATAGAGCCAGTAATAGTATCCCAAAACAAGCACAAAATATACATATGTTTCTCCCCCTTTTGGCAGTTAGCAATATAATAAACAATGAATAGTAATGCAACCACACTAAGAGAAGAAACAGTATAATATGGAGCAAAATAAGCATTGACATAGAATGATAATAAAGATAGATAATGTCATCCACCAAACCAAGTGGCCAACTCATAAACATAGTATATAAAACCAGCTACATGAATCCATAAGAAACTAAATAACTGAAAGCAAAAATAACTAAGACCATCAGCAGTAGCAGCAGCAGCAGATAGTAGCCAGTCTCCATCATGGAGCACGAGAAGGTCCTGGAACATCTGATGGACCATGGAAAGATCCAACGAAAAGGTCCTGGAACATCTGAAGATCCACAAAAGTATCATCTGGATCCATATACTGCATGACCCACGGATCATCAATGCGATAACCCGCGCGCGCTGGATCCCTCTCAATAGGCACATGCAGATCAGGATGACGAGCAAGTGAATACCGCATATCATGCAGAGAGTTCCCAAGGGCACTAATCTGCAGAGTGGTACGGTAATCATGCTGCGTCCAGCGATCGTCCTCAATAGCAAAACGATCACGAAGCATAGTCTGAAGTGAATCCAAGGTAGCGGGAGGTGCAGTCTGACCGAGTGGAGGGGCGTTAGGCTCCTCATCAGCAGACGAATTAGTAGCAGCAACAGGCTGAAGGAGTCGTGCCGGAGATAGAAAGGTAGGTGCCGGCAGAAACGGACAAGCATCAAGTGGTATGTGAAAAGCACGAACGATCATAGGAAGATACAGAGGATAAACCAAAGCTCGTGGTTTCCTTCTACAGCGAATCATCCAGTCCATCATAGTACGTGGAAGATTGAAATGAATTCCAAAGTGAAGATGATAAAGAGCAGAAATTTCAAGATAAGTAATTTCATCAGGGGAACCGATCTTGGGTAGAATGGTGTTAGAAATGATCCAATGAAGATCAGAAAAATATGGGTTGAGATATTTTGTCATGAGCTTTCGAGGACGTGTGTAAGGAGTGCACAAATCGTCCTTGAAGCTTTCAAGAGAAAGTCCGTTGGGAAAATGGAACGAGCGAGCATCAACAAGTCTTTCCCAAGAACTTGGCTCAAGAAGATCAAGATATTCTGCTAATTCAAAGTCATCAAACGAGATATCGATACCAGCAACTCGTGAATAAATACGAAGATCATCAAAGGTTAAGTTGCAGTAGAACATTTGAATGGCATGATGATAAATAGCAGAGGATGTAGTGACAAGTTCATCAATATAAAGGTCATGGAATAAAGAATCATATTGAGAGAATATTGAAAAATTGATAGGATGTCCCGTGAATACCTGACGATTCCGAAAGTCACTAAACCAGTTGTTTGATGCATCAAGTGAGACAAAAAGTCTATTGTCATAAGTGGAAGGATGTAGAGGACGAGGTGGATTGAATAAAGGGTGAGGTGGTTGAGGAAGTTCAATGATTTGTTCAATTGATGGAGAAGAATCTGAAGAGGAAATACTCTCAATGCGAATCCTCTTCCCACGATTGAACAAGCAAGGAGCCATTAAAAGATATTAACTAGAAGATAGAAAATATGAATGATACCTCAAACAGGTAAAGAGCAATGGAGGATAATGGAGAGGAGACACCTTTTTGTTGATTTGAGAAACAATGGGGTACTCTGGATCAAAAACTAAGGTTAGGGTTTCAAGGAAAGAATGTGTATAGGTGAAAAAAGGTGGTAATAGTGAAGGAGAGAGGTAGAATCCCGACATAAAGTAGGGTTTTGTCTTTTGGTCGGGTGAAATATGGACCATTGGATTAGAAAAGATCCAACGGTGGAGCCAGATCCCGATTCTGGAACCTAGGGACCGAACTCGGCCCGAACTCTGATAGGGGAAGAGTTCGGCCCGAGTTCTGGCTCAATAGTCCAGAACTTAAAAAGGCAAAGGTCAGGAAGAAAAAGTTCAATAATTAAACAAAATGACAGTCGGGAATAACAAAGAGTGTTGAATGAAAGAAATAGATAGAGAGGTATACAGAAAATAGAATGAACTTTTAGAAAATGTCAATTAGGCAATATTAAATTGAAACAAGCCATATAATAAATAAGGACATATACTGTGGTTCAATAGTCCAAATTTGCCATGGGTTAGCTGCAGGGGCCGGATCCCAGCTAGCGGTAGTCCTGAGGACTAGTGCACCGTGTCGCTTAGGCTTTTACGCCTTGTTGTCAGAAGGACCCTTTCGGCTTGTACCCATACCAAATTCTTTGTAAGGAATCACAATATACACGATATTTACGCAGGTGAGTTTCAATTTATGACTGCTTCATCTAAGATTCCAAGTTCACGACAAAGAAAATTGAAGCGCTCTTCGGATAGTGGCTTAGTAAAGAAGTCTGCCAGCTGATGATCAGTGTCAATAAATTCTAAGTTAATCGTGCCATTTTGCTGATGATCACGCAAAAAGTGGTGTCTGATCTCAATGTGTTTAGTGCGTGAGTGACAGACAGGGTTCTTAGTCAAATTGATGGCACTAGTATTGTCACAGAATATAGGAATATGCATGAAAGATAACTTATAGTCTTCAAGGGTTTGCTTCATCCACAGAATCTGTGCACAACAACGCCCAGCTGCTATATATTCAGCTTCTGTTGTGGATAGTGCGACAGAGTTCTGCTTCTTGCTAAACCATGAGACTAGAGCCTTTCCTAACAAATGACACGTGCCGCTCGTACTTTTACGGTCGACCTTGCATCCAGCAAAGTCAGCATCAGAGTAACCGATGAGGTCAAATGATGTTGACTTGGGATACCATAGGCCCACTGTAACCGTACCCTTAAGGTATCGAAAGATACGCTTAACCGCGGTCATGTGAGATTCCTTAGGATTTGCTTGATATCTAGCACATAGGCAAACACTAAACATGATATCGGGGCGACTAGCAGTTAAATAAAGTAAGCTGCCTATCATACCTCGATACTTACGTTGATCAACAGGTTTGCCGCTCTCATCTGGTTCGAGTTTGGTTGAAGTAGCCATTGGCGTGCTAATTGGTTTGACGTTGTCAAGGTCGAACTTCTTCAGCATGTCCTTGGTATACTTCGATTGACAGATGAAAGTTCCATTTGCCAGTTGCTTTACTTGCAGGCCAAGAAAGTAGTTGAGCTCTCCCATCATGCTCATCTCAAATTCTGTCTGCATACACTTGGCAAATTCTTGACAAAGAGTTTCATCAGTAGATCCAAAAATAATATCATCAACATAAATTTGAATTAATAGAATGGTGTCTTTGAAAGATTTGATAAACAGTGTAGTGTCAATTTTCCCTTTAGAAAAACCTTTCTCAAGCAGGAAGCTGCTTAGCCTTTCATACCAAGCTCTGGGAGCTTGTTTAAGGCCATAAAGCGCTTTCTTTAGCTTGAACACGTGGTCGGGAAATTTGTGATTTTCAAAGCCAGGGGGTTGTTTGACATAAACTTCCTCCTTAATAAAGCCATTCAAGAAAGCACTTTTAACATCCATTTGAAATAATTTAAAGTTCTGATGATTGGCAAAAGCACAAAGCATCCGAATGGATTCAAGTCTAGCAACAGGAGCATATGTCTCATCGTAGTCGATACCTTCCTCTTGGTTGTATCCTTGAGCTACTAGACGAGCTTTGTTACGTGTGACTGAACCATCTTCATTTACTTTGTTTCTAAACACCCATTTGGTACCAATTATTGAATGATTGGCCGGTTTAGGAACTAGTTCCCATACTTGGCTTCTTTCAAATTGGTTGAGTTCTTCTTGCATAGCAGAGATCCAAAATTCATCAGTAAAAGCTTCAGAAATGTTTTTAGGCTCTACTTGTGAAATGAAGGCAGTGCTAGCAACAGAGTCTCTTAATGATGATCTAGTAGTAACTCCACGTGACACTTCACCTATGACTAAATTTTCTGGATGTGAAGGTTTGAATGAGAATTTCTTAGGCAAACCCTCCAGAGAATTAGTTTCAGTTGAAGTATTCATTGGAGTAGAGGAAGTTGATGGCACAACATCATCATCAAGAGTACTTACTGCACTGTTATCTTCATCAAAAGTCACATTTGTTGACTCCTCCACAATAAGTGAGCGTTTATTGAAAACTCTATATCCCTTACTTTTGGCAGCATAACCAAGAAAGATACCATCGTCAGCTTTGGCATCAAATTTGCCTAAGTTGTCTTTGGTGTTAAGGATAAAACATCTGCAGCCAAAAACTCTGAAATAAGAAACATTTGGGGTTCTCCCAAACCAAAGCTCATAGGGTGTTTTCTTCGAAATGGGACGAATAAGCACCCTATTTAAAATGTGGCATGCTGTACTTACAGCTTCTGCCCAAAAATATTTTGGAAGAGAAAATTTATTCAACATGACTCTAGCCATATCGCCAAGAGTCCTATTCTTCCGCTCCACAACACCATTTTGTTGAGGAGTTCTAGGACAGGAAAATTCATGATCAATACCATTTGCATTACAAAAACTTTCAAAATCTGAATTTACGAATTCGCCTCCATGATCACTTCGGATTCGAGTAATCATGTAGCCTTTTTCGTTTTGAACTTTATTTACAAAAACTTTGAAAACAGAGATAGCATCGCTTTTATTAGCGAGAAAGAAAACCCAAGTAAATCTCGAAAAATCATCAATAATAACAAAAGCATATAGTATGCCACCAAGGCTAGCTATTCTACTAGGACCAAATAAATCCATATGGAGTAATTGCAAGGGTCTAGTAGTACTTACAGAGTTGATGGAATGAAATGAGGATTTAGTTGCCTTGTTAAGTTCACATTCGGCACATACCGTGTCCTTTTTGAATGTGATGTCAGGCAATCCTCTCACTAGCTTCTTGGTAGAAAGCCTGGATATAGCATCCATGTTGGCATGACCGAGACGCTGGTGCCATAGTAGTCGTTCGTCTTTGTGTGCATATAAACATCTACCTGCATGGTTAGTATTTATAGAGAGATAGAAAATATAGATATTGTCCTCTCTTTTCCCTTCAAAAGCAATGTCTCCTGTTGACCTATCGTAGATGTAGCAACAGTTTTGTCCAAAGTTAATATCATATCCATGATCAGCAAGATGGCTAATGCTGAGCAGGTTATGCTTTAACTCGGTCACTAGGCAGACATCCTTTATAACAGGAGAAGGAGGATGACCAATGATACCGTTACCTATTATATGCCCTTTGAGATTGTTACCGAAGGATACGTATCCTTCTCTTTTCATCGATAGTGATGCAAAAAGATTTGCGTCTCCCGTCATATGTCGCGAGCATCCACTATCGAGAATCCACTTACTCTCAGTTGAGGAGGAAAGGTCCACCTACATCAAGAGTAGATGTGACCTTTGGTACCCATTTTCTTGAGGGTCCTGAAAAGTTAGTTTTTGGAAACCAAGCATATATTTTCTTGTCTACCAGTCTTCTAACTCTACACTGTGGTGAAATGTGTCCATGTTTTCCACAGTAAGTACAGATGGCATTTTTATTTATACTAGGAGCATGAGAATGATATCTATGAGCAACAGGATGAGGATGATATGGAGAATTAGCATGGTAATGATGACTATGCTTAGAGTGAGTGGCATGATGATGATGTCTGTGTGTCATAGCATGATGATATTGACTGTGAGGAGTGGCATGCTGAAATTGTCTATATGGCATAGTGTGATGTTGTGGCATGATATGATGATTTTGTCTATGTGTAGAGTGATATTGGTTGTGTCTTTGTGCAATATGATGAGTATGAGGAGTATTTTTACGTGCATGTGGTTTGTGAAAGTTTGTGTAAATAAATGCATGGTTATGTGCTGTATGAGGGTGACGTGGTTGACTAGCATGAGTGGTGTTGTGCTCATGTGATTGGGTTTGAGGTTTAGCCACCTGTTTTCCCAATTTGATTTCTAATCTTTTAGAAACAGCTTGTAATTCATCAACTTTAATATTCAAGCCATAGATCTTAGTCAGAGAAATCTTGTGTCTACTCTTTTCTTCAGCAAGCAATGTATTGAGAGTAGTGATTTCTTGAGTTTGTTGCTCAATGCGTGCTTCAGCATCATGTAAGCTTAATTTAAGCTTCGATACTTCATCAGTGTCATTTGTGGGAGATGTGTTTCTAACATTATTAAGAAGCAAGGAAATTCTTTGTATCTCATCTTCTAGACTTTTGATTTTGTCCTTGGCATGCTTGTATTTACCGATAATCTTTTTGTGATCATCAAGTAAATCGGTGAAAGCATCGCCAAGTTCATCAAAAGAGAAGTCATCTAAAGTTTCGTTTGATACCTTGGTGGAATTTGCCATGAGGCAAACATTTGCTTTGTCTTGAGGAGAGTTCTTTTCTTCCTCGGAGTCACTTGCTTCGCTTTCATGCCAAATGCTTGTGTTGGCATATCTTTTTGATGAGTTCTTCTTGTAGGGCTTTTCATACCGGTTGCTCTTCTTTAAGAGCGGACAGTCTCTTCTGACGTGTCCAGTCTTTTTGCAACCATAGCAAGTTGGCTCTTCTTCATCGTCTTCTTGTGGTTCCTTCTTTCTTTGATTGAAGCGAAGGAATTTCTTGAAGTTACGTACCATGAGAGCTTGGTCTTCATCATCTGAGATATCGTCTTCAGTCTCATCGTGATCAACCTTTCGTCGATGGACTTTGAGTGCTATCTCCCTGGTCTTCGGAGCAGGCTCTTCGAAGTCCTTGAGGTCAAGCTCGTGAGTCATGAGCTTGCCCATCAAAGTCTCCATAGACATACTTGTGAGATCATTTCCTTCTATGATGGCTGTCACCTTAGGGTTCCAAATCTTTGGTAACCCTCTGAGTAGCTTGCGGATCTTCTCATGGTTTGAGTACTGCTTACCGAGCGAGGATAACGGGTTGATGATGTCGAGGAATCTTGTAAACATTTGAGTGATCGTCTCATTTGGCTTCATCTTAAAGGCTTCGTACTCTTGAGTGAGACGGCTTATCTTTGATTCCTTGACTTGAGTGGTTCCTTCATGCGTCACTTCCAGAAGTCTCCATACTTCATGAGCAGTGGTGCATGTAGAGACCCTGTTAAACTCGTTCCTGTCTATAGCACAGAATAAAGCATTAATAGCCCTAGCATCTAGACTTGCCTGTTTCTTCTCCTCGACAGAATATTTGTCGTGTGGCTTCTCAGTGAGGTCACCATCGACAACTATTCTGGCGGGCTTTTTGTAACCGTCAGTTACGACAGTCCACAGGTCAAAGTCTAGAGACTTCAGATAAAAACTCATCCTTGTTTTCCAATATGTGTAGTTAGTCCCATCAAATAGGGGAGGCCTATGAGTGGACTGACCTTCACCATGATTGGAGATCAAGGATTGTGTGGTTGCCATGGATCAGCTCTTAGGATGTTAGTCCTTATAAAGAGAACAGAGCTCTGATACCAATTGAAGAACAGTTTGGCAACTCTAGAGGGGGGGTGAATAGAGTATATATGTATAATGACCAATTAAAAATTAACTCTTTCACTAACAATGAATAGTCAGAGTAAAATGCGGAATGTAAATGAAAGACAAGAGAGCATACGCAAACACAGCAATTTTAACCTGGTTTCCCTCGTGGAGGACTAGTCCAGGCCTGAGAACTCTAGCTCAGGATTAAATCCACTATTTGTGAAATAGTAGCTTACAACCCGTGCCTTTTCTTCAGAAGAGCACGTCAACTTCTTACAGAGAATCGCAGTGGCGATTTGCTTGGAATTGTCCAAGCGATTTCTTCACTCTTGCACAAGAATCCTAAATGAGAGATGCTGAGCACTCGAGACTTAGGAGGCTTGTGGTTAGTAGATGGGAAGGGTATGGCTTATAGAGCTTGTAGGAGAGAAGAGAGGAGAAGATTGAGTGATTCAAAATGAGAGAATTCATGCCCTATTTATACTGATTTTAGGGACAGAATTCGGCCAGAATTCGGGTAAGGAAATTCAAAAATTTGGCCGTTGGACAGCTAGCAAACAGCTAACCCTAAAATTAGGGTTCCTGATTTCTAGGGGACAGAGTTCGGCCCGAACTCTGTGTGGAGGCAGAGTTCGGCCCGAACTCTGTCTCCAGAGCACAGAATGGTCCTAAGAGGGACTTGTGGGCAATTTGGTTTTGGTGGAGCTTGGGATTTTGGGTAGGCTTGTATACTAAGTTCCAAGAGCTCAGCATAACTCAGAGTACATAAATCTAGACTCAATGAAATCATAAAATACAGACTCCAGAACACACTGAGAGCTGAAGACTGAGCTGTCATCTGTCTTGAACTGAATGCAGTCGTCGTGTGTCGTATTGAATTTATACAAGTATTATTTGGTCAATATAGTCAATATTTGGTTGACTGTGACTTTGTGTCAACAGACACTATCACACTTGACACTTTGTTCACTTATACTTTGACACTCTTTGATATGTATACACTATGTATGCCCATTTAACCCTCACTTTCCCCTTTGCCATGTTCACATACACACACATAGCCTCTTAAATAAGTATTTATGAATATAGTTAACTTAGCTATATATGTATATTATATATATGTTAGCATATTGTGTTGTAATATATAAGTTTATATAACCATTTGAAATGCCATGATTATAGACCTAATGTTGAATACCAATATATGCATGTGTATATATGTGTAGACATATATAGCTTAAAGTAATAGATTACCTAGTGTATATCCAATGTGAATTCTTGCCTATTTGAGTATTGAATAATTGCATGCTATATAGAGTTGGGTGTATGTTGGCTTGTATAGCCTTGTATTGATGTGTGCTTGCTAGGATAGTCTTGGTTAGGCCTAGTAAGACTTGCTGGGTTAGGACATGACCTAGTTTGACTAGTGCAGTTGACCAGAGTTGACCAAGGGTTGACTTTGGCCTAGTTTGACCTAGATTCATGTAGAATGCATTGTAGTGCTTTATATTACCCTTCTGGACATGTTGTGACTTGTGCTGTTCTAATTAGGAGCCAGACACCTCTCCTCGGACAGTATCTTTACCTTGGACATTCAGATATCAGGCGAGTACATTCTCTGATCATTTCAGATCATGCTTAGAATTATTTCCTGTATTAAATTACTTTACTTGTACTATCACGTTGGTCACACGGATTGGTACTATATGGATCCCTTCTTGAGATGTTATCCTTAGGGAGCATCGGGTACTCTATGTTCTGTGCGTTTTACTTACATGGCGTATCACTATGCTTCGTTGGTTCTTCGATCACTTGTGACATGTACTCTTATGATCACAGAGTCTTCCTGGAATCCTTATCCCATTTATGGGTCTACTATGTACCACCCTTCGGGGGCTTACCATCCTTCGGGGGCTTATCACCCTTCGGGGGCTTACCACCCTTCGGGGGCCGTTACATAGAATCATAACATAACCTGGTTGGATCCTTGTGTATTGATTGGGGGTACGGGGGAGTTGAAGTGGACATGTGAATAATACACCAGTAGTATCTTATCAGAATCATTCCGTAGTGTCTTATCAGAATCATCCCATGCCATTTACATGTCCATGTTGTACTCTGACTCACTAGCCACATGTTAGTTCTCTATTTATAGTAGATATTTCTATTACAGTTATCTCTCTGTTTATATATCGCATTTCTTTCAGTACCTGTATCTTACTTTACTGCATGATTATATCTTTTAACCTGTTATGAACTGTTGAGATGTACTGTACTCGCTCCTGTCCTGACTGGACCTGTTGATAAATTTTACAGATAGCTTGGAAGTTGCCTGCTAGCCTAGAGGAGACACACTAGAGGTTGTTTAGATAGTTATTTCATTTGTCTGGAGTCATATTTACTTTGTGGATTACTGTATTGAGTTTTGAGATGTATTTCTGGGTTTATGTATCTTAGACACTTAGACTTCTATCTCCTGTATCTCTTTTGAATTTCATGTTTATCTATCTTTATCATGCTCTACCCTAGATGTGATTGAGACTGTATCTGCTATGTCACCCCCATTCGGGGATTATAAACTGTTTAGCATTATATTATTAGATGATGTGACCTAGGACAGCATTCTACCGCCGACACTGCGGCATAGGCTGGGCGTTGTTACGTTCCCGTACCCTAACAGTGGGTGCGGGTCGTGACATGAAGACGTGTGCAGATTTTGTGGTGCTGATCGCTACAAGGCAACAAGTTCAAGTAGGACTTCCGGTGCAAGGAAGCCTACCGATTTGATGCACTACTTGTCGTTGACGCCGTGGTTGCAGAGGTTGTTTATGGTGAAGGAGACTGCAGAAAATATGAGCTAGCATAGATAGGAACAGATCAAAGGAGTGTTGGATCACCCATCTGATGGGGAAGCTTAGAAGCACTTTGATCGAGAGTATCCAAATTTTGCTTCGGATCCACGTAATGTCAGATTAGGTCTCTCCTCCGACGATTTTACCCCATTCAGACTTTCGGGCTCCTAGTATTCATGTTGGCCTGTGATCGTCACTCCGTACAATCTACCGCCTTGGATGTGTATGAAGACTCCGTATATGTTTCTCACCGTTATTATCTCGGGTTCGAACAATCCGAAAAGGAATGTCGATGTGTATTTACAGCCATTAATAGATGAGTTAAATCAGCTGTAGAAAGTAGGTGCCAACACCTACGATGTTTCTAGAAAGTAGAATCTTCTAATGAGGGCGGCACTGATGTGGACAATCAACGACATTTCGACATATGGAATGTTATCTGGATGGAGCACTCATGGTCGTATCTCATGTCCGTATTGCATGGACCGCACGAAGGCTTTCCATTTAAAACATGAAGGAAAATCGTGCTTCTTCGATTGTCATCGACAGTTCTTGCCGAAAGGAAGACAATGGAAAGTATAAGCAGCCTAAGGCAATTTTCTCACTAGACGGGGAGGATAAAGTGAGACTTTGTAGGTGGATTCAGGGCCTAAAATTTTTTGACAGATACGTGTCGAATTTAAGAAAATGCGTCAACCCGAAGGAGAACAAACTGACGGGTATGAAGAGCCACGACTGTCATGTATTTATGGAGAGATTAATTTTGATAGCATTTCGGGAATTATTACCGTTGATCGTTTGGGATCCGTTGACAGAGTTGAGCATATTCCTCAGAGATCTTTGTTCTACTAAGTTACTTGTCGATCGTCTAGAAAAGCAAGAGAATGATATTGTAGTAACGCTGTGCAAGCTTGAGAGGGTGTTCCTTCCTGGTTCTTCGACTCCATGGAGCATTTGTCAATTCATCCATCCTACGAGGCACGTATTGGTGGGCCCATCGGTTATCGGTGGATGTACCCGTTTGAGCGGCATTTGAACCACCTAAAGAAAAAGGTGAAAAAATGCTCGATTCGAGGGTTCTATTTGTGAAACCTATGTTCTCGAGGAGATTACAAACTTCTGCTCGATGTATTTCAAGCCACATGTTTCTACTAATAGAACAAGAGCTCACAGAAACGACGATAGATATCTTGAATCTAATGATGCAATACTGAAAGTCTTCAATGCTTTCGGAAAGACTTTCGGGAAAATGAAAAAAAGATATATGAATGACGAGAAACTAAGGGCTACTCAGTTATATATATTGCTCAACTGCGACGAGGATGAAGTAGAGAAGCTCGAGGGGTAAGTAACTAACATGTCCACATTTACGTCATCTATGCATGTAATAGTATCCAATATTATTATTACACTAATTGGTATATGTGCTGTTATTTTTAGCATATTTAATGATGAGGTGAGGTCGAGTAGATAGTACATAATGGATGAAGAACTGGAACAGGAAATGAAAAATCATTTCCTTTATGGTTGAGTTCATATGTAAGATTACGCAGTAATTACTTCTCGTATATGCACTTTGTACAGTAATTAACGGAATGCTGAATTTAATTTCTTATCTTGTGGTATTTAGGTCGATCGTCTGGACACAATACTAGAGAATGAGTCTATTAGAACTCTAGCCAAGGGGCCCATTTATTCCGTCAAAATATGGCCAAGCTATTGTGTGAATGGGTTTAGGTTCAAGTCAACAAATGCTCCGATCAGAGAGAACTTTTCAGATCTTGATTCGACCAAAAATAGTTGTTTGTGTATCCGATCTACAAACTACAAAGATGTAGATTCGGGCAATAATTTCTATAGCATCTTACGGGAGATTGTGGAGTTGACATATAACTACGGCGTAGAGCTGGCTAAGATTGTATTTTTCAGGTGTGATTGGTTCGATCTGATCCATGATCAAGGTTAGAAAATTGACAAGCATGGTCTTGTGGATGTTAACTACCGTCGTCGATATCAAGGATGCGAACCATTTGTCCTAACAAGTCAGGCTCAACTAGTTTACTTCACTACTTATCCTAGATGGGGAACAACTAGGTTGGACTTGTGGGCAGTATGCAAGCCTAAAGCCAGAAATACCTACAATGTTGACGAAATAGCTTATCAGGAGGACGAGCTACCTCTCGTAACAAATACAGTTGACATGGACACATCGAAAGTTCCATATTACACATCTAATTGTGTAGAAGAGGTAGAAGTATCCGAAAAAGAAAATAAAGTAGATGAAAGCGAAGATGGGGAGGAAGAAGACGATGAGGACGAAGAAGATGAATTTTTAGAAGATGATTGAAAGTAAAATAAAATGTAAAATATCTTCCACATTACACGTCTAATATTGTCATTTTGTTTAATCCTTAATTAATGTCTATGTTTCCATCAATCTTACCAGATGGCACCCATGACCCGAGGACGTCGCTTGAGAGAGGCACCTGCTACTGAGGAGGTAGTGCTTCCTCCTGCTGCTGAGTCGGTAGTGGTACCTACTGTAGAGATGACAGTCAAGGAAGAACTTCCTCCTACTATTAAGAAAAAAGTGATTCCTAAAGCCGAGATTGCTGTGAAGGAGGAGGTGGCACCAGAGGGCAGTTGCACCCAATGCCCCCGTCAGTTCAGAGGGCATTGGAGCTATTTCTGAGGTCCAACTACAGCAGGCCTTGGATCAACTACTCGGATGCCTCGGACGAGAGGAAGGCATTCTAGTTTGCCTACTTCAAAGTAACTAAAGTATATTGCTTTTAGTATAAATTATATAATATGCATATTGTATAGCTAACTAATTTAATTCTTATAGAAAACATATTTTTATCCACCACACCGGGCTGAGACGATTGAGAATCAATTTCTTGTTGTTGCCGCCAAGTTGATCCGGGATGCGATCGACGACCAGAAGGCTCGAGATCGTTCCGAAAAAGGGATCCAAGGTTGGATCACGTCCGAGCAGTGGACTGCCATGAAGGCTAGATTCGACACTCCTAGGTACAAGGAACGGTCGAAGAAGGCGAAGGTGGCTAGGACGAAGGCAGGAAAGTGGTGTGGTGGCTCGATTTCTATGACAAAATATTTTTGTTGCCTGGTACGTATTTTACTGTAATATATTATTTTAATGAAAGTAGTAATAAAATATTTAATTTCAATGATAAACATTTTATTATAAAAGGTAAAGAAGGGTACGAACCCCAACTTGGTGACAGTCTTCCTGGCTACCCATCGAAAGGACGGAAAGCTCATCAATGATCGGGCCACGCAAAGCTATGTAAGTATTACTTTACGTGTCACTAACTTTATTATAACTTATGAAATATGCAAATGTATCCATAGACGTGGAATAACTAGGTTGGTAGTAAATATTATGCTTATCAAGATGCGTACTTTTCTAGGATGAGTATTTTAGACTAGAGAGTGAGCTTACTAATGCATCTGCAGAGGGAGGGGCTGGTACTTTCGTGCATCCCCCTCCGGCGCGGACGATGGACGAGCTCTGGATGACCGCCGTTGGTGGTCTTCAGAGGGGTACGTACTACGGTACGAGATCCTACGACGCCTTTGTGGTAACGCAGTCATCCAGAGCCTCCGCTGCCAGTGTGCATTCCCCACATCCCTCAAAGGAGTCGGTCCGAGTGGGGGAACTCTGTCGCCAGCTTACTGAGCTGCGTGACGAGCTGTTGCGGAGGATGGAGCAGCCCCAGTCTCAGCCACAGACGGACGATGCGGCCCTCACTGCACGATTTGATATGCTCGAGTGCACCATTAGGGAGACGGGCGAGAGGATGGATCGTTCCATTTAGGCGGTGCAGGCGATGCAGACGGCCATTGGCGAGCAGGTTTCGAGGCTGGCGGCTGTTATGGCACCCACCAACTCCTGACTGCTGCCCATGGAGCGGACACTTCCTGGTCATGCTTCGGCATCCACATTGACTGCAGCGGCTCCACTGCCCCCTCTTCCTCCTACTGATGGGTCGTCACCGGTGATGCTGAACCCAAAGCAGTATAGGTTACTGGTGTCCCAGGTTCAGGCACTGCCTTCTCCTCCTCATCCTGACCAAGTGTAGTCCTTTATTGGACTTGTTTTCATTTGTTGTTTTGGTGACCCATTGTTGGGCCTTTATGTATTTATTGGTTTATATATTTATTTTATCCCGGGAATGACTATTTGTGTTATGTTATGTTGAATATTATCGGACACACTTTTTATAGCCGTTTGGTAGTGGATTTGCATCCATCCGGCTATTTCTTGTCTTTCTGACCGTTCGATTCTATTTTTTTGATTATTGGTAGTGCATTATTATTATTTGTCTCTATATTGGTTTACCGGTGTTGAGTGTTCCACCGAAGGGGTCGGCGAACCCTGGGAATTCTACAGAGGGTTGCTCCGGGTCTATTATTTGCAAACTGAAACTCCAAATGCAGATACAATATTTTTAATGTAACTGTTATTTATGTGAAATGCATACTGCCTGCTATTTTTTATTTTTTTTGGAATTAGCAACGTTCGGCGACGTTCAGCAACGATCAGCGACGCACACTTACGTCGCTAGAACGTCGTAAACCTGAGAACCAAACATCGCTAATCGTCGTAAAACTTTGCAGATTCATTGACGTGGCAAACTATACAGGTCAGCTAATCTAGTATCTGGACGTCGGTATTCAAGTATCGTAACGTAGCTAAACGTCGCTAAAATGATAACGTGGCAACCAAAAAATTCTCAGATATAGCGTCGGACAACGTCGTTAATCACTAATTTAACGTCGCTAAAATCTGAACGTATAGCGACAATCAACAACGAAAGTTACGTCGCTAATTAGCAACGTTGTTGTCGGTAAAAGTCGCTAATACTAGCGACATAGTGCGTCGTCGATCTACGTCGCTATGGCGACGAATAGTGACATTTTTGCTAATAGCGACCATGAATAACGCGACATGCCCGAAATGTCGCTAACTACGTCGCTATTTTTAGTCAGCGACGTTTTGTGGCTGTTTAGCGACGTCGTTTGGCGTCGCTAAAATGAGATATTTTGGTAGTGTTCGAAACTGCTGACAACATATATAACAATATTGTCCGTATGTTCTATTGCAATATGCAAGTTAAGGACAACGATAACATTTATTCTTATGTCGGCGGTCATGAGATTGGATTTAACTCAACCGACATTAGTGAATACTTTCATATGCCAGATGTCGGCGAGACTTTAGTTGATATTCATCATGTTCAATTCTTGAAAGGTGTAACCCTTGATTCTTTCAAGGCGGCTATGTGTTACCCTAAACATGTTCCTCGAAACGGTACTGTGTACTCAAAGCACCATGATCAAAATTTTTATGAATTATATCGCTTTATTTTCTCCGCTTTGATTTCTAAAACGGAATCTTTTGATGAGATCACGTTTTATGAGATGTCCGCGATGTATCATCTGCATTTCGGTGTTCTATTTTCTGTTTCCAAGACCTTTATAGCTTGGATGATCAGCTGCAGGCGTTCGGGGCGTAACCTTTTATACCCCATGTATCTAGCAGCTATCTTTAGAAGATTCGGAATCAATCTTGCCTTGTGTCCTTATTCTTCCACATCTTCTGAGCTGATTAGATCCAGGACTTATCCTAACCTACCTCCTCCACCCGATGCTGAGCCTGCTCCTGCTGATGATATAGATGCCCCTACTCCAGCTGCCCTTGCTCCAGGCTTTGACCTGCACTTCTATCAATGATTTGATGACTTTGTTGCTATCTCTAAGCAACGTTATCAGCGCTTTGATGAGTTTGTCACCCTCTCAAAACAACGTCATCAAAGTTATGTTGATGCAGAGTTTTGACACACCTCGCAGGCACAACTGTTGCGGAATATCATAGCTTATCTTCACTGGAGTTTGGCGCATGACCCTACACATCCAGCTCACATGATCCATCATCCTAGTTTTGCTGGACCGAGGTTTGATAATGAGACTAGTTTTCAGCACTTTGATCTTACCACTGCCTACTCTGATCCCCATCCACCTACTGCTCCTGGAGGTGATGACACACAGATGTGATGCGGACTTCAGTTTAGTATTTTTGGGTTTTATTTGCTAGAGATGATTATCTTGGTAGTTGCTTTTTGTGCCAGTCTAAACTGTTATAGTTTGAATTTATCTAGTTTTTTCGTGATAAACTTTTATACTTATGACTTTCTATGCACTTTTTGAAGTACTTCAGTTCAGTTCAGTTTATGATATTTCAGTCTTCTAGTTTACTGGTACTATTTCTACTTATGCTGTGACTTGTATATTGTGGTTATTACTTTGTTTCTTTGTCTTTGTCTGTGATTTTTTTTAAATTGTCGGCCTCACACATTACGGAAGAGCTACACATTTTGTACATAACAAAGGGGGAGAACAGCAATACCACAATTTCAAAAATTCAAACGATGAATCAAAGAACAAGTCAGGTATATTATTTCAAAGTTACATATTAGCTATATTTTAGTATAGACTCAAGTTTGTAAATTATCAAAATGGAGGAGATTGTTGGTCCATTGCCTAATGGTCACACCTGATTTGATAATCAATGATAACTTAAGTCGACACACAAAATATATGAATTGTTGCTAACATTTCAGGACAAGTGAAATTAATATCGAAGTGCGTACCGCATCTACAACAAGCATTCAATTCATCATCCAAAAGAAAATTGAATAGGAATCAGATTGAGTCATTTTATATTTTATTCAGTATTTTATCCTTTATTGAGTCTAGGACACAAAATGTAAAATCGATCGGATATTACTGGCTTAGGTTATATACAGTCCACTTATCTAAAAAGCCTATCCATTTATCTTAGCTCCACTTATCCAAAAAGCCACAAACACTATGGAAATTTGGTCCCAATATCTATGTTCTGAATTGACAAAACTCTGACAGAACTTAGGCCGAGTTCGGTGTCACGACCCGCACCCGGTTTTCGGATGCGAGCTCGTGAGCAAGCCAGCTACGTATCGAGCGGACTCCAGTCCGACTCGAGTACGTATAAGCTGTCCAGAGTAGGGTATCATGTCTAATCTAAACTATATCTCAATCCACAGGAATCATATAAACAAGAATGAACAATTATGGGTCATGGTCTGCAGCCCATTAGCATATTGTCCGATTAGACTCCAAGAATGATATGAGTCTATAAAATAAGCATAATATATCATGGCATGGAATATAAAGCACGAGAGGATAATAAAGAAATATCAAAAGCAATACCTGTATCATACATCGTAATCCTCTACCATCCCGTTCTGCTAACTAACCCCATGCAGTCGCTAAACCTGAAGAGGTCATCAGGTCCTCAGAGGACTAGCAAGATACATAAAACATGCCTATCTAACAGTTTAATCATGTAATAATATAACCAGGGTATAAACAGGAACTAGACATGAGACTGACATGTGGCTACTGACAGGTAGCTATGAACACGGATACGGGATCAAGTATGCATAAATGAACTGCTGGAAGATCAATGGAATACCAACCCTCGCCCCGAATGTGGACTCGCAGGTCAATTTCAAGACAAGTCACCCTCGCCCCGTGTGTGGACTCGCAGGAGCAAACGGACAACCCTCGCCCCGTGTGTGGACTCACAGGTTGTGGGAAAGATAAAGGAATAGCAGTTCACTCACACATACTTACAGACACGACTCAGTCAAGATACAAGTGAAGACACGGTACAACTCAGTCATGACACAGGTAAGGACAACTCTAGCATGATCTATGACGTAAACAAGCATGGTATAACTACACTATCAAGTCATGAAATACTGATATACAAGCAAGACAATAAACTGGTAAACGCGGTATCATATAAATCTATAACAACTAAGGTAACTAAAGATAACATACTACAACAGGTGTACTATAAGCATAAAAATAAACTATAGAGGGAGGCAAGGTATACTTGCCTGGTGGTAGCACGAAGAACCAATAAGATACCGTCAACTGGTACGTCATAAAGTCTAAAATCCACAAATGTATTCGAAAGCTAAAACAGATATCTCCAACATTTTCAGAATAGTCAAATTATCTAGTATTGCCTGTCCTTAAGTCCAATTCTGGACACAGGAGCAAAACGGTAATTTCGGGCAAAAATGATGTCCGTCCTTGGACCCGTTTTGCACCGAAAAGCGTACCAGAGTCAAAGGTCTTTAAAGTCATCAAACTACATGTCTATGAATTTGTTTTGATGATACGAACCCAATGGTATGTCCAATTGTGGAGTCCGGTGGGCCGTGCACAAAATCGCCCGTTGAATTGGATCGTGGGACCCACAAAACGACAATCCGATCAACTGTCTCAGAATCGGACCAAACTTGGTATACAGGACCAGAAAAACAATACGGTCCTGATGGCGTAAGTTTCGTCTCGATCTGACGAACGTGCACGAAGTAATTAGAAAACTTGCACAGAGGCCGATACGGTGAATTTTGACGGATACGCATCAAATTTGTCGCGCACACGCGACCAATTTGAATTCCGTCAAAGCCCACACGTCCACGAAGCTGATACGCACCTTTCGATGCTTTCGGTTCGCGACCACGTCGCCCGGTTTGGCGGGACGCACGTTGGATCGGAAGAATTTCTAGTTTTCAAAAACAATTTTTAATAATAAAATCTCGATTTTGAAATCTGTTTTCTCTGCGTATATTTCATGAAAATTAAATATACAAAATAGGTTAGGAAGCCCTACATGTTTTCTCTAAATTGGTTTAATTATACTGCAAAAATAGTAAACGGGTTTCTTGGAAACTGGGCACGCACATGGGTATTTGGGGTACATGGAAACTGTTTTCGAAATAGTTTTTTTCTGAAGTTTAGATCGATTTTCTAAACCGATCACTCGACTATATTGAGATCTAATTTATGGAGAGTCGAGAGGGTTAGGTTGGCTTCGTATACATGAAAATGAAACAACGAACGATTGAACAAGGGGTGAGTACTTTACCTGTAAAGTGGGGTTCGGCCTGCCGAATTGCTGTTGTTGTTCCCCTGTTTCCAGGGGCGCATGGCCGGTTCCTCCGCCGACTTCGGCCGCGCGTGACGGTGCTGCGGTGGACAAGGTGCGCACGGAAGGTAGCTGGTGGGCGGCGCTGGAGGGTCGTTAGGGTTTCGCTCTCGAGTATCAACTTATACTCTCATACGCGAGTTCCCCCCCCCCCCCCCCGGGTTCGGCTGAAGTCTAAGTAATCGGGGTGGCTGCTTTGTATTTCTCCTGTGGGGGTCGGGCTTATAGCCCTGTTCTATGGGCTGGGTTACATTTTGCTTGGGCTGTGGGGGTGGTTGGGTTGAGCTGGGATTTAAGGGGTTTGGGCTTGCTATTTCTTCTCTTTCTTTTTCTATTTGTTTTCTTATAAATCCTATATTTATCTATATATATATATATAATTATATATACACGCACATACCATTAATACCATAAATACAAATACGAGAAATAAATAATAAGTAATATCAAAACTGAAATTCAATTCTTAATTTTTATATACCAAACTTCACATAAATAAAATACAATGACATTTATATATATATAAAGCCTAATTTTCATATATTTAAATATACTCCTATATATATATATATATATATATATATATATATATATATATATATATATATATATATATATATTTTTATACTCCTATATATATATATATATATATATATATATATATATATATATATATATATATATATATATATATATATATTATAACTTAGATAAATCCCATAAATTCCAAAATATTTGTTAAAGAAATTTATTTACTATATTATCAATCTAATATTATTTCTTATTGTAAGCACAATAATATGTATATATTTATAACAATCGTTTCCAAACTGCTTTCTAAATCATTAAAGTAAAATGCCAATATAACATACATCTATATGGTCGTCTCTGAACATACTACCCTACTAAGTGGGCTTGGACTTGGTTCGGATCCGATCCGGACTAGTTTGGTACAACCGGGTTCCCTAATAATCGATAACCTTAATAATAATCAATTAAATTATTTATTGTGGTCATGTCGCAATTTGGCCTGGGTTTTCTAGTTAGGACACTCTTATGGCTTGGTATTCCCCTACCATGGCTAAACACTAGTCAAAGTACGCTACTGCACTGTCCGTGCCATGATTCTTGGTCGTCTTGTACTTCAAAACTCTACCATGGCTAAAGTCATCTACCGCAACAATTAACTAAATAATTATTTATAAAAATACAAATTTAAAAATCACCATTTTAATCAAATAAATAAAAAAAAATTCAAAATTTTTTTCGGGAAGGGTAGTTACAAATCTACCCATCTTAAAAATAATTTCATCCTCGAAATTCTAATTCATAACTATTCCTTAAAATTCAAAGTCTAACTATCACCTTAATCTCCTCAAATTTAATTTCTCAAAATTATTCTATGACCTTCTCTAGCCATTTTATAACTCTGAATACTTGGAGACTTCTACCTACCTTTGGTCACACTACTCCTCAAAATACGGTCACTAAAGTCTTATGATCTTCTAACTAGTTGCTAATAATTCTATCGACAGATATCTAGGCATATGGCAACTAAAATCCTTCATATCTATAAACAACCAAAACTCAATAATCATGCAATATTATACTATAATTTAAGAGTTTCTGGTAAATCCTAATCAGCACGATCATTCGTCACTTCGAAAAAAAGGGACGAGGATTCAATGATATGAAAAACAAGGAAGTATAATTGAGAGCAAATATGGAGTTTTCAAGGACGTAGAGAATTTCTAGGAGAATTTTCAAGGCAGAGTGGATTGAGATTTCTAAAGGTTTAGTCAGATGCGTAGGCTCGTACCGGTACAGTAACATAACCGATATGATATACTCTGACATGCATGGGCCACCACAAAAACTTGTCACGACCTGCACCCGATTTTCGGACGCGAGCTCGTGAGCAAGCCAGCTACGTATCGAGCGGACTCCAGCCCGACTCGAGTACGTATAAGCTGTCCAGAGTAGGGTATCATGTCTAATCTAAACTATATCTCAATCCACAGGAATCATATAAACAAGAATGAACAATTATGGGTCATGTAAAACCCCTAAATTTTTACTATTTTAATTAAATTTGGTACTGATTTAAAATTTTTGTATTGTACGTCGCACAGTCGTATTGTACGTCGCGCACGAAATTTTATTTTCGTAATTGCTCGACGAGTGCGAATATGTGCGAGCGTACATATTTTTAGAAAAAACATTTTTTTTCCTATTTTTTTAGTTTCAAGATAATATATAATAATTATATTTAGCTACCAAAATTTCTAAATATATGAGTTATTTATGAAAAGCCTTTTTAGACAGTTATAATAAATAATATTCTTATAAAATGGTATACTAGAAAAGTATATATTTGCAAATATTATTGTGCATACATATATATTTCGTAATTATTTATTAGTTTATTTTTTTAATAATAATATAATTTTCCAAATTATTATTATTGGTATTTTTGAAAAATATATTTAAAAAATTATTGTGGCCATTTTAAATCTCGATTAAATTTTATGGATTTAATTTAAATAGTACAAAGGTAGAATTTATAGATTTAAATTGGATTTGATTTGAAATTAGATTTGATTTCATTGATTTAATTTAATACATGAATTATCAAATTGGGTTTTAAATATTCCTAGTCCTTATCCAATTGGGAATTCCCACATCCTATAAATAGGTAGGTACTCCTCCATTAATTCTCCACAATTACCATCTACAAAATTTTACCACAAACGTGCCGTGCATCGTGTCCGTGTTCCCATATCCATAATCTTATTCCATAGTTACAACTATATTGCATCAGTCCTCTTCGTGTCGACAATCTCGACACGACATTTTTGTACCTAGCCTACAACCTCCTCACTGCCAGCCTGTCAACTCCTTTATCACCGCCGTCACGACAGTACATCCTTCGTCATCAACCACCTCTTCCTCCGACCACAACCACCCGACATCACCCTCCACAGCGCCGTCACGACCACACCTGAACCCCATCACAAAACATCACTGCCACAACAGCCCATCCCGACAACCCGCAGCTACCGTCCAAACTCAGTACACCTCACCACCATCAACCCGGCCATGGACCCGACCACGCCACGGCCACCACAGCCAACGACAAACTACCTAAACCCAACCACCATCTCCGTCATCATCACAACCTGATCAAACCGATCACCGCCACGGCCATCCTCGGCCTCAACCTTCCAACACCACCATCACCACACAAAGAATGAAGAAAAAGGAGGATTCCCCTACCTGCCCTGGTCGCCGAGCACCTCGGTGTGCCACCGCCTACCGTCGAACCCCGGCCGAAAAAACCCCATCATCGCCGACAAGCCCGAACCTCTCGTCCGCTTTCGCCGTCGCCATCCTCCGCAGGCGGTCGTACGCCCGACGCGCCGCCGTTTCCCCGCGCCTTGCCGCGATCCCCTCCGAAACCCGCCGCCCCGTCGTCGAGAGCCCGACCTCCAACCGCCATTGGGCCTTGCCACCGTCGCAGAAATCCTAAACTCCGTCGTGTCTCCTCCCGCCGACAAGTCCAGGGCCGGACCACCCCGCGCCGCCATGCGCAGTCTCCTTCCACCAGAGCCCGTAGCCACCACCTCCTTTCGTCTCGACGCCGAAGCCGGCTGAACAACTCCTCATCGAAACGCCGCCTCGGAGAACCCCTTCCGTGCCCCTTTCTTCCACTCGCCACCGCCTCTCCTCCCGATCTCCGCGCGAGCTCCACTCCTCCAGCTCTCTGCCACGTCGGCCCGTCGGTCACCGGTGCCGGAGTCGCTGTCGATCCCCACCAGGTAAACCCCTTCTTCTTTCTCTCTCACCCTCTCTCGATCACTCTTTTCCATCTCACTCTCTTTCCTCTTCTCTTTTTTATTTTTTTACTTCTAATAAAGTAACAGCACAGCTGTTCTCAAAATTATTATTTATTTATTATTATTTATTAATATTATTATAAGTATTATTATCTATTATTACTATTGTTATTAGTATTATTATTATTAATATTAATCTCTTTAACCTTGATTTATGGTTATAATTGCATATTAGAATTATATAATTATTAGTATTAATCATAGTATATTTTGAAATACGAATATATATATATATATATATATATATATATATATATATATATATATATATATATATATATATTTACTACCACTAGTATTATAGTGACCAAGTATCATTATTGTTTTAAATTATTTTTACAAAACATTTAATTTAGTTTTATTTTATTTAATATAAATTTTGACTAGTAAGGCATAATTTCCAAATTACTATACAATAAACATTTTCCAACTATTTCTCCAAAATTTTTACTAGAAAATATGGTTTCTAAAGTATTACAAATATTACTTTCTAAAAAAAAAAAGTGTAATTATTCGTTTACCTCCCAAACTCCCTTTCATTATCGTCATTGACCACGACTACTCACACGTTTCTATTTCCTCGCGAATTTAGACTATGATGCACCAACCTCGACTATTGGACACAACAGGACTTGTCGGAACATCACCCCACACCCGGCGTCACATCAGGCAAGACACCTTGTCTTTACTGTTTAAATTCCTGCTCAATATTATGCATGTTGTGTTTATTTTCAAGTTGTTTCTTTCTAAATTATACGTAGATGCAAATTACTATATTTTATACAATTGGCTAGAGTTAAGAGACTACCGTCAAATTTAGTGTGTCTCATTGACTTGTCACGATTGTACACGAGTTGTGTGTGAGAGTTGTGAGTATCGTATAGAGGTCACTTGCGTGTGGGCTGATCTCCCGTGCGCATGCGTTAGGATATAACTGCTAATAGATTGTGTAGAAGACTTTGGCAGTTATTAAGGATTAAACAGTGTCGTGGAGTCGACACATGTATAGTATCATGGGGAGGGGGGAAGACAGTTATTAGCGTAGGGGCTACATGTTCAGTACACACATAGATTTGGGCCGATAGTGTCTCGTATGAGCGCTACTTACTACCCCGGGGCCGGTAGTTCTCGTATGAGAACTACTTTCTGCCCATGGTCGATAGTGTCTCTTATGAGCGCTACCTACTACCACTCTCTCTCCATCTATGCTGAACATCTAAGCTCCTGCGTAGAATGTTGTCTTCTCAAAGTATATATCACATAGAATGGTTAGGAACCTTTACGCATGTATATTTTCTATTGAGCTCTTACTATTCAGTTATGGCATAATATTATGTGTCTTATTACGTCCCTCTGAGGACCTGGTTTTTCCCCAGGTGTGTGTTCATGTTTTCTGCAGGTGCTCTAGCTAAGGCCATGACTTGCGCTCTATTCTTCGAGATGTTGCTTTATGGGTCGTCATCTCCTTCGCTCGACCAATCATTTTCTTGTATAATTCTTCCTTATTTAAATTTGTTGGCAGTGGATTTGTCTCCGCCCAACGATTGTATACATGACAAACTCAAAGTTGCTTTTATATTATTAATTATCTTTATGGATGAGATTTAGTGTCTTGGCTTTCGACATTTTACAGCTTATGTATACATACAAGCCGTATATTTACTCGTATGTATACAGCTGGCATGATACGTATCTAGTCTCAAGTATTTAGGATTGGGGCGTTACATGTTTTTGTGGTGGCCCATGCAGGTCGAGTTTGTTACTTCGGCTACGTAATTGTACCGATGTGGGCCTGCAATACAGGATTAGAGTCTAGAATCTCATCCACCTACTTGACATCCTTTCTTGACTTCAAATTTTGAACTCTCGTTCGACCTCCTTGATTTGCATCCTGCTTGAATTCCTCCTACCGTAAATTCTTATATTTCGTGCTTAGTGACAGTTAGAAAGATGACTACACTACAATATACTTATTGGTCAACCATATGGCTAGAAGGGTTACATTGGCAATTGGAATACATTTAAGACTCTAATGGAATTAAAAAGGTTTTTTTTTAAAAAAAGTGTGATTTACTTATTAGTAATTTGTAAAATAGGATATATAAGGAAGTTGTAATCTTGAGATTTCTAAGTAATGATCATAAGAGGATTGATAGGATTTTATTTTTATGCTGCAAAAAAATAGTTGGAATCTATACACAATTGACTTAAAAAATTGTTTTGATTTTAAAATATTGATATTTAGGATCTATTGGATTATAGCTATACGTCTTTGAGCAAATATAAAACTGATTTCAATTTCAAGTTGTGATATTTATGATCTATTGAGTTATAGTTATACGCCTTTGAACAGTTATAAATTTGGTTTGAAAATAATCTTGGATTTTAAATATAGTAGTAGAAATTATTCTCGTACAACTTACGATTAGTATGTTTCTTAAATTTCAAATTTTAAGTGGAAGCAGCAAATTTTATTTTATTTTGGGTTTAAAATATTTTGGAAGATATAAAAATAATTTTTGAGGAAGATTTTCAAATTTTAAATCGTGGCATGTGATTTATGATTTACAAATCTATTTAGATTTTGAGTAAAAAGGTTTTGATTGAGATTATCAATAAATTGGCAAAAAAAATTCATGTTGTCGGATTAGGGTTGATAAGTGCATTAAGATATTGAACTTCAATTTTGAGATTGTTTTTTTTCTTGCTAAGAGTCTTTCTGTAGTTATTTGAAAAATTTTAGGTTTTAAAATTTTGATTGATTATGAGATTTTTATGGATTCGTGAATTATGAACTCTTGATTTCAATAGTTGGATTTAAACGTTAAGTTTTGAAAAAAGTTAGTAGTAACATGGTAAAAGTTTACTTTGAGATTATTAAAGGAAGTAAAATTGTTAGCCATAATCTAATTGGGCAGCATAGAGTAAATACAATTTTGGTGGTTTATTATTTTTTTAAAAAAATTTATTAAGAGACTTTTTGAGGAAACTCCAGTTAAAATTTTTTTTACCACTAAGATAACTCTAATGAGTTAGGAGTATTCCATACTAATTGCCATATCCCTCACGACCATGATAGTAGTGTACATACAAGTGTTGTTAGTCATCTCCAAGATCATATGGTTATATTCCAATCTTGACTCCCTCGACATTCCCTCAAATCTAGATTTTGTCGTGACTTTCTAACCATTTGAAACTTGAGAAATAATTGGATTGTTCCTTGATCATACCCCATCAAGTGGCTGTCATATCTCTAGAAATGGTATTCCTAACTTATTTTGCCTTGACCTACTAGAATCTGAATTATCATTATTTTATGCGTTAACTTGGTCATTTACTTTGTACGTTAATCATTATTTCATGAATTCCCACTTTATATTTTAATTCTTTTGTGTCCTTTACCGTGGCTTGAATATTTGGAGTACAACACTAGACTTTTTCAGCCAACAAATTTCATATGCAAGACCTAGACGAGCCCACCTTCATGTAGGTATATCACGTGCCACTAAAATACGTCTCCTTGTACTCTAATTTCATGTTACGACTTTCGGGTCAAAAAGACTGGACTCTAATCCCTACCGTGAAACCAATATACTTTTTAACTATAGATGAGACTCGACCTCGACTCAATTCTTTCGACCCGATATATAATTTTGTTCTACTCAATTCCTTACATGCTTAACCTTGTATTTTATCTTGATTGCTGGACCTATCACACCATTAGTTTAAATTCCTGCTCAATATCATGCATGTTGTGTTTATTTTCAAGTTGTTTCTTTTTAAATTATACGTAGATGCAAATTACTATATTTTATACAATTGGCTAGAGTTAAGAGACTACCGTCAAATTTAGTGTGTCTCATTGACTTGTCACGATTGTACACGAGTTGTGTGTGAGAGTTGTGAGTATCGTATAGAGGTCACTTGCGTGTGGGCTGATCCAACGTGCGCATGCGTTAGGATATAACTGCTAATAGATTGTGTAGAAGACTTTGGCAGTTATTAAGGATTAAACAGTGTCGTGGAGTCGACACATGTATAGTATCATGGGGAGGGAGGAAGACAGTTATTAGCTTAGGGGCTACATGTTCAGTACATACATAGATTTGGGCCAATAGTGTCTCGTATGAGCGCTACTTACTGCCCCGGGGCCGGTAGTTCTCATATGAGAACTACTTTCTGTCCATGGTCGATAGTGTCTCTTATGAGCACTACCTACTATCACTCTCTCTCCATCTATGCTGAACACCTAAGCTCCTGCGTAGAACGTTGTCTTCTCAAAGTATATATCACATAGAATGGTTAGGAACCTTTACGCATGTATATTTTCTATTGAGCTCTTACTATTCAGTTATGGCATGATATTATGTGTCTTGTTACGTCCCTCTGAGGACCTAGTTTTTCCCCAGGTGTGTGTTCATGTTTTCTGCAGGTGCTCTAGCTAAGGCCATGACTTGCGCTCTATTCTTCGAGATGTTGCTTTATGGGTCGTCATCTCCTTCGCTCGACCAATCATTTTCTTGTATAATTCTTCCTTATTTAAATTATTTGGTAGTGGATTTGTCTCCGTCCAACGATTGTATACATGACAAACTCAAAGTTGCTTTTATATTATTAATTATCTTTGTGGATGAGATTTAGTGTCTTGGCTTTCTATATTTTACAGCTTATGTATACATACGAGCCGTATATTTACTCGTATGAATACAGCTGGCATGATACGTATCTAGTCTCAAGTATTTGGGACTGGGGCGTTACAGGTCAAGGTCTGCAGCCCATTAGCATATTGTCCGATTAGACTCCAAGAATGACATGAGTCTATAAAATAAGCAGAATATATTATGGCATGGAATATAAAGCACGAGAGGATAATAAAGAAGTATCAAAAGCAATACCTGTATCATACATCGCAATCCTCTACCATCCCGCTCTGCTAACTAACCCCATGTAGTCGCTAAACCTGAAGAGATCATCAGGTCCTCAGAGGACTAGTAAGATACATAAAACATGCCTATCTAACAGTTTAATCATGCAATAATATAACCAGGGTATAAACATGAACTAGACATGAGACTGACATGTGTCTACTGATAGGTAGCTATGAACACGGATACGGGATCAAGTATGCATAAATGAACAGCTGGAAGATCAACGGAATACCAACCCTCGCCCCGAATGTGGACTCGCAGGTCAGTTTCAAGACAAGTCACCCTCGCCACGTGTGTGGACTCGCAGGTGCAAACGGACAACCCTCGCCCCGTGTGTGGACTCGCAGGTTGTGGAAAAGGCAAAGGAATAGCAGTTCACTCACACATACTTGCAGACATGACTCAGTCAAGATACAGGTGAAGACACGGTACAACTCAGTCATGACACAGGTAAGGACAACTCTAGCATGATCTATGACGTAAACAAGCCTGGTATAACTACACTATCAAGTCATAAAATACTGATATACAAGCAAGACAATAAACTGGTAAACGCGGTATCATATAAATCTATAACAACTAAGGTAACTAAAGATAACATACTAGAACAGGTGTACTATAAGCATAAAAATAAACTGTAGAGGGAGGCAAGGTATACTTGCCTGGTGGTAGCACGAAGAACCAATAAGATACCGTCAACTGGTACGTCATAAAGTCCAAAATCCACAAATGTCTCCGAAAGCTGAAACAGATATCGCCAACATTCTCAGAATAGTCAAATTAGCTAGTATTGCCTGTCCTTAAGTCCAATTCTGGACACAGGAGCAAAACGGTAATTTCGGACAAAAATGGTGTCCGTCCTTGGACCCGTTTTGCACCGAAAAGCGTACCAGAGTCAAAGGTCTTTAAAGTCGTCAAACTACATGTCTATGGATTTGTTTTGATGATACGAACCCAATGATATGTCCAATTGTGGATTCCGATGGGCCGTGCACAAAATCGCCCGTTGAATTGGATTGTGGGACCCGCAAAACGATGATCTGATCAACTGTCTCAGAATCGGACCAAACTTGGTACTCAGGACCAAAAAAATGATACGGTCCTGATGGCGCAAGTTTCATCTCCATCTGACGAACGTGCACGAAGTAATTGGGAAACTTGCACAGAGGCCGATACGGTGAATTTTGACGGATACGCATCAAATTCGTCGTGCACACGCGACCAATTTGAATTCCGTCAAAGCCCACACGTCCACGAAGCCGATACGCACCTTTCGATGCTTTCGGTTCGCGACCACGTTGCCCGATTTGGCAGGACGCACGTTGGATCGGAAGAATTTCTAGTTTTTAAAAGCAATTTTTAATGATAAAATCTCGATTTTGAAATCTGTTTTCTCTGCGTATATTTCATAAAAATTAAATATACAAAATAGGTTAGAAAGCCCTACATGTTGTCTCTAAATTGGTTTAATTATTCTGCAAAAATAGTAAACGAGTTTCTTGGAAACCGGGCACGAACATGGGTATTTGGGGTTCATGGAAACTGTTTTCGAAACAGTTTTTTCTGAAGTTTAGATCGATTTTCTAAACCGATCACTCGACTATATTGAGAGTTAATTTATGGAGAGTCGAGAGGGTTAGGTTGGCTTCGTATACGTGAAAATGAAACAACGAACGATCGAACGAGGGGTGAGTACTTTACCTGCAAAGTGGGGGTTCGGCCTGCCGAACTGCTGTTGCTGTTCCCCTGTTTCCAGGGGCGCGCGGCCGGTTCCTCCGCCAACTTCGGCCGCACGCGGCGGCGCTGCAGTGGCCAAGGTGCGCATGGGAGGTAGCAGGTGGGCGGCGCTGGAGGTTCGTTAGGGTTTCGCTCTCGATTATCAACTTATACTCTCATACGCGAGTTCCCCCCCCCCCCCCCCCCCCGGGTTCGGCTGAAGTCTAAGTAATCGGGGTGGCTGCTTTACATTTCTCCTGTGGGGGTCGGGCTTATGGCCCTGTTCTATGGGCTGGGTTACATTTTGCTTGGGCTGTGGGGGTGGTTGGGTTGAGCTGGGATTTAAGGGGTTTGGGCTTGCTATTTCTTCTCTTTTTTTTCTATTTGTTTTCTTATAAATCCTATATATATATATATATATATATATATATATATATATATATATATATATATATATATATATATATATATATATATATATATATTTTATATATATATATATATACGCACATACCATAAATACCATAAATACAAATACGAGAAATAAATAATAAGTAATATCAATACTGAAATTCAATTCTTAATTTTTATAAACCAAACTTCACATAAATAAAATACAATGACATTTATATATATATAAAGCCTAATTTTCATATATTTAAATATACTCCTATATATATATATATATATATATATATATATATATATATATATATATATATATATATATATATATATATATATATATATATATATATATTACTCCTTATATATATATATATATATTCTATATATATATATATTTTTTTTTTTTTATATATATATATTCTATATATATATATATATTCTATATATATATATATATATATATTTTACTCCTATATATATATATATATATATATATATATATATTAAAAATATATATATATATATATATATATATATATATTTTACTCCTATATATATATATATATATATATGTATATAAAAAAATATATATATATATATATATATATATATATACATATATATATATATATATATATATATATATATATATATATATATATATATATATATATATATATATATCCGGAAGCCTCCTCCTCCTCCGGGGTCATCTGCTCCTCCAGGCGGGCCTTCGCCTGCTTCGGCGCCCCCCGTCGTTCCCCTCGCCGAGCCGTCCCCTTCCACGACAGCGCCAGCCTCCCTGGTCTGGCCCCCGGCGCCCGCCTCGTCACCCCCCCGGTGGAGATCCCCTTCCTCCGCCGCCTGCTGCTCGGCCTGGCTCGCTCCCCACCGTTCCGGCGTCCTCTCCGCCCTTCATTCCTCTCGCCAAGCCCCTGCAGTGGCCCCCTCTTTCCTCGTCCGGGTCCTCCTTGCGACTCCCAGCGTCCGCATCCCCCTCCGGCGGCTCTGGCGCGGCCGGCTCTCTCTTCTCCCCTCCGGAGTTCCCTTCCCCCCCTAGCGAGTGGCGAGCTCCCCCCGGAAGCACCCCCAGCTCAGGTGTGGCCCTCTCAGATCTCGGCGGCTTCGATCCCGTCGATCACCCCCTTTGGCACTCTCCCCCCCATCAGCGCCGCCCTCCGGCGCTCACTCCGCCACTTGCCGGAGTCTCCCCCACGCCGGCGGTAGGCCCCGCCCGGTCCGGCCCCCGGCGACCGCTGGCGTACCCCCCCGGTCTCCCTCGCCTCCTCCCCCCATCCCTCTTCGGCAGATCTCCCAGCCGGCCTCCTCCCCGGCCCCCCCTGCCTCTCCCCTCCAGGCTGGCTCCACCGCCGGAGCCCCGCCCCCCATCGGCTTCCCCCTCCCGTCCCCCTCGGCTTTTCCATCGGCCTGCTCGCGGGGGGCCCGAGGCCTCGTGCCGCGTGCCATCATCAGGCCGCGTGCCAACAATTCGGACAGGTCGCCCCTTGGGCTGCGTGCCCAGATCTGACCCCTCCCCCCCGCGGTCTGTTAGCTGCCGCCCCTTCCCGCGCGGGCAGCCCAACGACCCCTCCCCTTCCCCTTCATGGCTGCTCCGCCCCGCCCGGAGGCCGTCCGTTTCTCCCTCCCCCAGGAGGTCCCCCGCCCTTCGCCTCTCTTCGGCGTGAGCCGGAGCCCGGTCTTCCCCTCCGGGCTGGCTCTCTCCGCCAGCGTCTCCGGTCCCGGCCACCCTCTCCGGCCTCCGGCACCGGACCCGCCCGGCTCCAGGTCGGGAGCCCACCCCCCCGCCGCCCCGGGCACAGCGCCCTCCTCGCGCTACGTTCCCCTAGGGACTAGCGCCCCCTCGGGCAGCGCACACCCCCTTGGACCCAGCGCCCACGTGTCCCTTTTGACTTTCAAAATTTGTTTTTCAAATTTTGAATCTCCTAAAAAAAAAATTCTTTCAGGACAAGCCCTTCTCTTCGGGCAGCCAGTATGCCTGCTCGCTTCCCTATGCACGTTTCCCCCCTCGGGTTTCATGCGACGGTTCGTAATCGGGTTTCGAATTTCAATCTTCTGCTTAGTTTGATGTCTTCTGTTACTATCTGTGTTTTAGGAGCCCGTCTTGCTTTTTGTTGGCTCCACAACTGCTGTAATGCTCTTTATGAGCCTCCTTTTCATTTCAATAAAATTTTCCTTTTGCAAAATATATATATATATATATATATATATATATATATATATATATATATATATAACTTAGATAAATCCCATAAAGTCCAAAATATTTGTTAAAGAAATTTATTTACTATATTATCAAACAAATATTATTTCTTATAGCAAGCACAATAATATGTATATATTTATAACAATCGTTTCCAAACTGCATTCTAAATCACTAAAGTAAAATGCCAATACAACATACATCTATATGGTCGTCTCTGTACATACTACCCGACTAAGTGGGCTTAGACTTTGTTCGGATCCGGTCCGGACTAGTTTGGTACAAACGGGTTCCCTAATAATCGATAACCTTAATAACAATTAAATTATTTATAGTGGTCATGTCGCAACTTGGCATGGTTTTCCTAGTTAGAACACTCTTATGGCTTGGCATTCCCCTACCATGGCTAAACACTAGTCAAAGTACGCTACTACACTATTCGTGCCATTATTCTTGGTCGTCTTGTACTTCAAAACTCTACCATGGCTAAAGTCATCTACCGCAACAATTAACTAAATAATTATTTATAAAAATACAAATTTAAAAATCACCATTTTAATCAAATAAATAAATAAAAATATTTTAAAAAAATTTCCTGGAAGGAGAGCTACATTCGGTCCGATTTCGGTCTACTCAAATTCAAATATCAGCGGCCTCCAAATCTGCATACAACGTTCGTCTGCGAGATCTTCGCATCCAAACTCTGCCCGAACTCTGCCCGAGTTTGGTCCCCAAAAACACCTATAAATAGAAGAGAATTTCTAATCACTCATTCACTCTTCTCTCTATCTATTTCTAAAGTATTTTTCAACGATCTAAAGCTTTCACATTCCACATATATATCTCTTCGCCAAAGTCAGTAACACCTGTTCGATTTAAAATCTTTGGTATACAGAGTTGTAAAGAGATTTTTTATGTTCAAAAAATATCTCAGTTTTCGGAGTCGGTCGTGCGCTCATCACCAAGCACAATATTGTGAAGTCGGCCGTGCACTTGTCACCAAGCACTGTGTTATAAAGAGACTGCAAGCTCTCAATTAGCTTGTTAATAGTAGATTTACAGCAGGCAAGAGTACTTGCGACTGGATTAGTCCTCTCAGAGAGAAACCAGTATATATCGCGGCGTTCACTGAGTTTGATCTTCTATCTCTTGCTGCACTTACAATTATGTCTCTTTATTACTGCCATAGTTATAACTGCTTAAATTTTTTAATTGGTAATTATTTTTACTGCACACACACACACTCTATTCACCCCCTCTAGAGGTGCTCAACTATCTTACATATTCATGGCAAGGCAAAACTATATCCTAATCCACAAGAAGAACATAAAACAAGAATGAACATTATGGTTCATAATCTGCAGCCATATAGCATATATGTCCGATTAGACTTTAAAGAAATATCATGAGTCTATAAACTAGGCTAATAAGAAGAATATATCATGATAAGGAATATAAAGCACGAAAGGATAACAAAGTAATATCACTAGCAAATACCTGGATGCTGTATATGTAATCAACTACCATCATGATAAGCTAATTAACTCTGTGCAATCAACTACCTGACTAACCTCACATTTCAATATTACATTCGAAGTCCTTCCCTAAATTGGTAAATTCTAAATCCACTAGGTTATAATCTCCTCAAAATTTAATTTTTAAAAATATTTTATATCATTCTCCTAGCCATTATGTAAATATGAATCCTCCAAGGATTCTACCCACCTTGATTTAACCCATGTAACACAAAAACATACGATCAAGTGGAATCTTTTCAAAAAAATTATACGTAAATCCAATACTCAAAATTTGTCCCTTTTTTTTAACCCTATTCCAACATAATAGCTCTCTTCCATTTGAGATTGCTTAATTATTAGTATCTAGAAATAGCATTCTTCGAGTTACCTTTTTTTTATCCATCATACTATTTTGTAAAAAAATCATTCCTCCTTAATTGATTAGTAAACACACATTAATTTAGTTTCCTTAATCCTCGGTCCTCTTAATTTTTCTATCACTAAATCCTATAAATTCTCATTGCCACAAATACCATAAGATCATTTAAAAAACTTTTTAAAGATTTATAGTATTGTTTCACTAAAGAGTTCTTCTAACCATTGTCTACTAACTTAGCCTCTAGTAATATCATCATCGTCATAATTCAAGCCTACTAACCCCTAATTACCAAAAACCAAACTGCTAATTAAGAACATCTACCCACCTCAGATTAAGCCACTCTATCAAATATCAAATTCCTACAAGATTTTATCTTCCAAAGAATTTTTTTTATATATACCAAATATAATAAACTTCATCAATGTTCTTCACAATTAACTAACCACCAAGAATAAGTTTGCTAGAATATCAACCCACCTTTGGTCATACTATCCCATCAAACACATGATGTCATAATATTTATAACCATGCACACTAGTTGCAAAATTACTACCAATATATATCTATGACATATGGCATCTCTAATCCCCTCCAATCTATCAAGCAACCAAAATTCAATAATCAAACTAACTTATACTCTAACTTAAGAATTTTTGATAAATTTAAGACATCACGATCATTTGTCACCCCAAAATAGGAAAAGACGAGAAGCAATTATACGAGGAAGCAAGGAAGAATAGTCGAGAGTAAATACGAATTTTTAAAGCAGTTGTGGATTGAGATTCCTAAGGATTTAATTATATTCGCAGGCCCGCTCAGTAAAGTAACGTAATCGAAACGGCTAACTCGACCTGCATGGGACACCATAAAAACTTGTCATGACCCGCACCCACTTTTTGGGATGCAAGTGCGTGCACAAGCCAACTATGTATCAAATAGACTCCAGTCTAACCTGAATACGTATAAGTTCTCTAGACTATGGTAATATGTCTAATCATGGCAATGCAAAACTATATCCCAATCCACAAGAAGAACATAAAACAAGAATGAACATTATGGTTCATGGTCTGTAGTCCACTAGCATATATGTCCGATTAGACTCCAAAAAAATAACATGAGTCTATAAAACTAGGCCGCTACCAAAATAAGTCAAATATGTGACGTAATCAGCGATGCATAGTCAAACGTTGCTAATATTTTGGATATTAGCGATGTATAATATAAAAGTCGCTAGACGTCACTGTGTGGGAATAATAGCAACGTTAAGCGACATTTAGTGACTACAGTTAGCATATTGGAAAGTGACGTCGCAGCGAAGTCGCCGAACGTCGTTATATTTTTTCAATCAGCGATGTTTAGCAACATTTATATCTACGAGTCACAAAATTCTATATATTCTACGACGTTTTGCGACGTCTTTTCTAAGCATCGCTAATTTTTCTAATATAGGGCTCCGACTACATTTTTTCCCCCAATTGTTCCCCAAAAATTTTAAAACGTCCCCTTCTGCCTCCAACTCTCCTCCACTACTACGCGCCTCCAACCCCTCCGCCACCTCTGGTTGACAGTGTCCTCCAGTTGACAGCTCCCTCCATTCGCCTACGCCTCCAGCCCCTCCTCCACCTCTACCCCCCCCCCCCCTCGCCTACGCCGTCTCCAGCCCCCATCTCGGTAACCCCTCCTCTTTCTTTCTCTCTCTATCTCTCTCGGAGAACGAACACAAGACACCAGGACACAACCGACCACGGAAACTTGGACACAAATGCTGATACGGGACACAATCGACCACGAAAACTTGGACACAGATGCTGACACAAGAGACAGGGACACGCCTAATTGAACTTACTAACACCAAGGCCAATAGGCCCGTGCACTAGGCTGAGCCTTGCTGCCACTATGCACTGCATAATAGTGCAGGTAATGGCCAAGTGGCCAAGATCCCGCCCTGCCCCAAATGCCTGTACTGGCCTGAAGCCCTCACTTATCAAACACTGATACTAACTGAAAACTCTAACTAACTCTTAGACAGCAAGCTAACTGAGACTCTAAAATAGGAAACTAATTGATACTCTACAGGAAACTAATTGATACTCTCTGAAACATACCAAGTCCCCACTTCTAGTTACTACCACAGGGAATGGGGCACTGGATCACATGTCTATGGCCAATGTGGCACTGCCCAATATGGCTAAGAGCCAAAGGAGTGTTTGCTACTACTCAAATGGGTATAAAAAACCCCAATGCAGGGCCTGTACACTCTGTCCTACCTGGATACTGCACCCCAAAGCCAGGGTAATGCTGCTATTATTATTGTAGTTTACACTCAGTACAGGCAATTGCCATGTGGCCTGCACTGGCCACACTCCCTGCTGTAGGGACTGATATGTGCTAAGTCAATAACCACTAATACATTCCTCTAGTTCTCTGACAACTGAAATGCTCAATGAAGACGTAGTGGTAGTTGCGAGCGCAAGTCCTCTGTATGCCTTGAGGTGTGCTTTGTAGTCTGACTATACTGCGTACACCTTGACAGTCGCTCATAAAAATTTGTGGACTTCTTTAAGCATTCGTGTGCTTCTTGTTCAATCCGATGACGTACTATAGAGTTTTGATACAGTAGTAAAAATATAAAATATATGGCCGTGTCCGATCCTACTTGGTCGTATCAAGAGTGAGTGGCCTAGAGTGTATATTACCGCCCATATTAATAGAGTTTGAAATCAAAGTTGACCACATGTCTTCTAAGTTTAAAATCATGTCTTCGTGCTATTACTTTTGCAAGACTTTGAATGATGTGTATGTACGTATCTATCTTACAAAAGTATCTAAAAATGGATATGAATTACTACCTACAATATCGTTCGTGGATGTACAACTGTCATCCTGATGACATGTGCGGTGTGCGAGATGAATTCATAGAGGGTGTACAGTAGTTCCTGCAGTTCACCAAAGCGTTCCTCCAATACATGGACGGTACCAAAATTAAGTGTCCGTGTGTGAGATGTCAGAACTTGAAATATCATCCAGAAGTGAAAGTCACATATAATTTATACTCGAAGGGTTACACGTTGAATTACTATCAGTGGATTGCGTACGGAGAACTTGTGTCTTTAGCATCGGAGTCGGAGCCTTATGTGGATGCCCACACCATACTGCTTACGACGATGGGTGGGTGAACATGGTTTTGACGCGACGGGGCATGAGGACTGAACCCATTAAGAGTGCAGGACATCCTAGTGTGAGCATTTTTACACATGTCTGAACAATGAGCAATGGGACAGAACATATATAAAGAAATGTGCTTGGTACTTTAGAGTATTAGTAATTTTGAAAAATGCAAAACCAATATGTGTTCTGAAACAATGATATGTATTCAGAAATGCTAATGAGGGGCTGGCTCTGTGTACAATGATATGAATACCATTTAAAGTGCAGGACCTATATACATGGTCAAGTTTGGCCATGAGTTGATCAGCAGGAAACTATTGTAGTATCCATCTTATACTCATACTATGACCAATTGATTCCCTGGCCAAAGCTTGATACCCAATATATGACTCTGTTAACAGAGTACGATTAATGGCATTAGAAATTTATTATTGCTTGTGTCTTATGGTCTGACCCATGGGTTGCTCTAGGTTTCTAGGGGCATGGCTCCAAACTTCTATACACACCCAGAGTTAATACCTTACTGCACCCACCCAAAGACTGGTACAACAGTCGAGTGACCGATACATCAGTCGAATGAATGATATTCTTGGGTATTGGCTGATAAATAAATGTTTTTGGCACCCGTAGACAAACATGTAGACTACTTCCTCTGCCTATCAACACTTGTTTGCATTACTATCCTATTATATGAGGAAACTCATAGGTAGAGTTATCTACCCGATTACATGGAATACCCATGATGCAGCTCATAGGAGATGGATACTCCATTCTTGGCTTCCCAACTCCCAATTACCCAACTCCTCATAGGTATTTAATCGAATGTCGTAAATCCTTTATTGAGTTATGAACAAAACTAGAGTAAGGAACTATATATGATGCTGTTATGAAGGTTACCTGTGTTTGAGAATTCGAACCCCACTCTGGCTGCTCGACTGCTAGCGGATCCTTCCAAGCAATTCAAACTTCTGGGAGATGGTAAATCCTAGGGTTCGGAAATCATGCCAGATATATATAGGAGAGTTTAGATAGGATCAATTTGCTAATAGGATTAGGATGAATCTTAATCCGAATACTGTGAGGTTTGGAAGTCCGCCAGGTTCAATTTAAATAACAGTTAAAATAGGATCAATAGATAAGGAAAAAGGATTTGAATAGGATTTTCGATCCTGCCATTGGAGATCAATTCTAAAACATGGTTTATCAACTGCTACAGCAGTTTCGTGTTGTTTGGAGAGAGTTTTCCAGGGTGCAAATATGAAAAGGAAATTTGAATGAGGATATTTGCATATAAGTCCCTGTCAATTCCTCTATTATCCCTTTGGTCCCTTATTGTATTTAAAACAAATCAATAAGACATGACAATATATGAGTCAAATAAAGAATTGTTTTTAATTTAATAAATTCGAGAAAAAATTGGTCAAGGGGTTGACAGCTCTACCCCCCTTAAATAAATTTCGTCCTCGAAATTTAAGGAGCTGATCTACTAGAATGAATATTCTAGAACAAATCGCTATAAAATAAATTCAATTACTCCTAAAGTTTAAATATAAGTCTATCTATACTACTGCCAGTATCTACTAGAAATTTTTGCCAGTTGCTCCCTGCGATGTTGTTCCTATCTTGAGAGTCCATCTTAACTGAAACAAAGAAAACACTTTATCCGTTGAAGAGATTTTCAAACAAGATGCAAATCAAGGATTCAATAAAATCAAGGACTAGAGGCCAATAATGAGTCAAGACATGTGGATGAGATCCTAAGTGTCTATTCCTATTCGTAGGCTCACGACGGTATAGTGACGTAACCGAAGTGATTAACGTAGACCTGTATGGGCCACCAAAATATGAGATGGTGAACTAGAGAGTGCCTAGAAGCGTGGTATCAATGAGTGTATTACTGAGCAACAGTGTTTGTATCAGTGAGTTGGTTTAGTGAGTGGGAATGTGAAGGAATGGGGAGAGAGGACTGACTTGTTTGTGGATTGATAGGCTTGATTATGTGTTGTCTTATATTGGCTAAACTAAGATCTTGAAATAGGTAATATAGGTGAAATATGTATAGATAGAGAAGGGTATGTTAGCAAATAATAGAAGTTGGAGTTTAGCTGTAATTGGGCATAGGCTAGATACTGAGATAGGTTAAGGGTGAGGATATTGGATAGGTAAAGATACTACCTAACCTAGGTTAAGGTAAAGAATGTACCTATCTAAGTTAAGGTAAGATATTACCAAGCTAGGGTGGGTAAGGACTAGAAGATAATATAGTTAAGGTAATAAGGGTTTACCTAATCACCATAAATAGGTAATGTAGCAATACCTATAGTTGGTAATGTGCTTATAGAGTTTACTTAGATATGTAGGTAAAGGGTATTTGATAGGTAATGGAAATGTAGGGAATATATCTAGGTAGGTAACAACATGAAATGGGTTAACCTAACCTAGATTGACTTGGTTTGACTAGGGTTTGACCAAGGTTGTCCAGTTGACCCAAAAGTCAACTTTAACTCAATTTGACCTAGAATGGACCTAGATTGCATATCACACACTAGAAAACCATGTTTAATACTATTAAACACCAATTAACAATGTATATCTCATCTATAGGTCTTGTGACTCTACTTTGAGTCTCGATTCATATTGTCTGCTCAGGACTGCAGGCGAATACATTCTCTGATAGTTTTTATTGCTTTGATACGTTCTATATATATACAATTATAGTGTTTTACTTGATTTTCGACACGAGGATACACAGACTAGTATACGTTAGATTCCGTTATGAGATGTTATTCCCGGTTTAACCTGACATACTGGTACTTATTTATTATTATTTCTTGTACTTATATATACACCAATTTGGAAGTGGGCTAGCTCCCTGCATCTTGAATCCTATGTCATAATGTGTCATGGTTGGATCCATTATATTATTTGGAGGATTGGAGAGTTATTAGAGTTTATGTGATCAAAAACCTACTTGTTTACTTGCTTATGCATAGCTCACCCTCGCCACACGTAGGGTGTAGCCTGACCTTATACTACTTGTGCATAGCTTTCTATTATAGCCGGCCTGATCCTTTATACTCGTACTTTTGCATAGCCGGTCAAATAAAATAGCCTGATATGGACCCAAGTCGATCACATAACACTTTAACATCTCAAGGCACCTTTTATACCATATATTATACTCAGACGGCCTATGTTACTTTATATTCCCGTTTTACTATATATTCATTTACCATGACATGATTACCAATTTATCTTATACTTCTCACCTTCCAGTTTTGATATTCTATCATATATCTCATTATAACTGTTTATTATAGCACTTGTCAATCTAATAGAACTGCTGTTAGAGTCTGTACTTCACTCCAATCTTGACTGGATATTATTTTTTCGAAGGACTTAGAGGCTTGTTGCACGATCTACTATAGGTCTAGGATAGATGAGGATACTGATCAGGACTTGCCTGTGGAGCTGATGCTCATAAAGGACGCACCTCCAGTAGTGACTTAGTATTAGTTAGGTTTTGCTGGATTGTTTTCAGATTGATGCTTTTGGGCTTGTATTGTTGTTTCAGGATATGTACTAATGTCTTAGACTTCTAAACTGATTTGTGTTGTGAACTTGCTATAATTTCATACTCTTTCTTTATCATCTTTTATCATCTATCCAATTTATCGTGCTTATCTTCCTTTATTCATGTGATTGAGTTATATTTCATATGTCATATATTTTCCTCCATACGGAGATGACAAGTTTATATTCATATTGTTAGATGTTAGATATTATAGACAACCTATACAGCGTTCTACAGCTGACACTGCGGCGTAGGCTGGACGTAACCACGTGCCCGTGCGCCTAATCCGGGTGCGGGTCGTGACACCCATCCTTTTTTTGATGTATTATTACCTTGCATTTTTTGTAGCATGGCATATCTTGTCATTTGGAGTCACTAAAGTAACATCTTATATGCTTAGTCCACAAAAATATTCTTTTAAGTTCCTGGGCAACTAAATGCAAATAAACTAAAAATATATTAGAAAAATGGGAAGGCAAACACATCTATGGCACCGGCTCTCTGGCGAAGGAGGAACATCTAAGGCACCGATAGCAAAGATGGATGTGCGTCATCTGTATATTGAATAATTGTTGTATTTGAATAAGGATGGATATATTATATAAGAAAAATGTGATGAATTACACCAATTATTGTATAAATAAAATTTATTTATTATATTAGAGGGTTTCATTTAGTGATTCAATGTGTTATGTACTCTCTGTATACTATGAGTAATGTCTCTGTTGTATCATTGTACTATCTGGATATTGTGTACTATTTGTTGTATCAAACAGTTTATGGTATTATGTACTCTCTGTGTTTGTGTTGCTGTATTTTTTAATTCTTTTTGAAGTTAGTGACGTTTAGCAATACGAACAACATGTCGCTAATGCATATCCAAATGTTACTAAATACACCAGTGCTTCGCTAACGATCGCTACATAGTTGCTACCTAGGATATAATCTGACATGTTTAGCAATGATAGAGACTCAACCAATGTTGCTAATATTAGAAAATAAAGTTGCTAAATGTCGCCAGTTTGTTGCAAAACTGCTGACATGGCAGACTTTACCATGTCAGCATTGATGCCGCAAAAGCAAGATAATGTCGCTAGGATTATCGGTACTAAGGCGACGAATAGAGACAAGTTAATACGCCTCTATTGGAAGCGACATATGTAGGTATGCCACTAAACGTCGCTATTTTAGCGACGTGGGTGTGACGACCTTTTTTATGTTGCTACAGTGATGATTATTGACGTTTTTACTGTCACCGACTAGTTAAAACGGACCCACTAAAAATGATGCCGTATACATCACTAATAAGTTTTAGCAGCACAAATTATGTGATTAGCAACGTTTTATTTATCTCTAATTTGACATATTTTGGTAGTGAGTGTTTTAATTTTATGATAATATGAAAACTAGTATTCATACCCTATTTTGCAACAAAAGATGAAAGGTGGTGACATGTGGGAGAATGCAAAAAATGGGTGTAACAAATGTTGCTTTTCGAATGAAATGACACTAGTATTCATTATCTTTTTTTTCCAACAAAAGTTATTTTATGTAGTTTAGTTTTACAACTTTTGTTGCAATAATTTGATATTTGTTATATTTTTTGTTTGTAACATTTCATCACTTACGATACCAAAAGCTAGATTTAATACAAGTACTCTTGCAACATTTGTAGCAACGACACCATTTTAGGCAAACCAAATTAACACCATTTTGGTGGAGTTAGTTTTAGCACGAATAAGACATATCACAATCATATGGACACGAAAGTAGGAGACTCTAATCTGGATTAGATTTAGTATTACCAATAAGTCATATTAGAGTTATATATGGCAAATTGGGAGATCCCATCTAGAATTTGGTAGCGATTCCCTACTATGACTACTAATGACAACGCATCTCATCAGCCATGCATAGATATGAGAAGCCCACTCATGTTAGTATTTTGGAGTACATGTACCCTTTTTCTAATCTTTCAATTTTGTTATAGACATGTAATTGGTTCTTGGTGTAGACCTCTACATTATCTTACTCCTTAATTATTTAGTTACGTAAATGTATATATAGGCACGGTCGCACGCCTATTTATAGGCAAGGTCGCACGCGTGAACCGATGAAGGGTGACCTCAGCCGTCGCCTCGGGTCCTGTGAAAAGATAACAGCAAATAAGACCAAAAGATCATCATTAATCTTTTCGGTTACCGAGACGTTATCATTTGTATTTACTGAGAGGAGCATGCGCCCGAACAGGCATGCGCCCGAACAGTCATGTGCTCCAACAGTCATGCGCCTTGACCACCATGCTTCTTATTCAAAGTATTCCAAAACTTATCTAAAAGTTTTAAAAACTTTGAAGGGGGTCTTGTAGAAGCATGAAATTTCAGAGCCAGAAATACTATGCGCCAGACACTACATGCGCACAGCAAAACCAACAAATAAGGACATTTGAAAGAGGACTTTTTATTACATATAAAAGTCTATTACATGTCTAGAAAAGGTGGTACAAAGGAGAATTTCTACAAGGAAAAGACCCTAAGTCTACAACCAGCAACCACCATGCGCCTTCAGTCAGGCGCAGCAACCACCATGCACCTTCAGTCAGGCGCAGCAGCCACCATGCGCCTTCAACCAGGCGCATCCTGCCATGCGCATCCAGCAGGGCACATCCTTTCAGCAGCTCAGTTATGTGCATCCCCAGTTATGTGCATCCCTTCAGCAGCCCAGTTATGTGCCGCTCTTCCATCCAGGCTCACCTGATAAGTGCTTCGACTAATGAAGCATTTAACCCTCCGGCTGGAACCAAGGAAGAGAAGAGCACCGCAAATCTGTGGCCAGGAGAGGCTTCGAAAGAGCCTCCAAAGGCGAAGAAAGACCGTGATCGAAACCGCGGCTAAAGGAGCAACTTTCAACACAACCAGAATGGGCAACGCCTACTTTGAAGAAAGAAAGAGCCTAGCACCGCCATTCCGATCTACGGCTCTTCCGGAATAACGAAAACGAGGCCCGAGCATCCCTATCTTTGGATGCAACAGGCACCTTCCGCCTGCCTCGGAAGCCCTCGACTCCGTCTTTTGGATGTAACAGTCACCTTCAAGTGCATCAACGAAGACATGGCATCGCATCTTCACCCTTGGGAGCATTTCGTCAACAGAATGCACCCGAGTAAACAAGTTCATGTTGGAAGTACGTGAGAGAACGAGAAGCAAACTCTCCCTCTATGCCACTATTTATAGGCCGGGCAAATCAAATCCACGCGCCAAGTGGATGGCTCTCCGAATTTCGTGCAATGAATTTGCATTAAATGGATGAACCGGACGTCTCGAATTCAGCCAAACGGCTATTTAAAGCACTCGAAGAACGTAACAGCCGTATCATTAAAAACGTATCAGATGCGCCGGCCAGATAGTGCATTACCCAGACGTGCCCCTCAGTGTCAAGCGCCCTTCAGTACCAAGAGCATCATAGGGATGCTCCCCCATGTGTCCCCATACGCCTAGTGGAACGCCAACCGACACGCCCACTCAGCTGTCCATCAAATGTCACGAACATTAAATGCTGAACTGACAGAGTTGGCAGCATGCCTCCCAAAGTCTGAGCAGTCGGCAGCTTTTTTCAGAAGACGAAGCATCGCCAACGTCAGCATCATTATTACTCCTCTCCGACGGCTACTGCCACGTGGCCACCCAACCAGCTCGCATGCGCCTCCGCAGCCATGCGTCCAACTCTGCATGCGCCTCAAAAAGCCATACGCCCCAGACTTCCCCCTGATCCCAAAAGACAGGAGTAAAGTCACTACTGAAGCTCTGCATGCGCCTCAAAAGCCATCCGCCCAGAATGGTTCGTGACTCCTAAAGGTTACGAACCAAAGTCTCCTCATGCGACCAATCCTAGGCGCATCCTACCAGATCATTCCCCCCACCAAATCTGAGATCTCTGAGCCATGGGTCGATGACACGTGTCCTTTGACTCGACTCATCCAAGATCTCAGCAACAGAAAAATCTTCTTCTCCGCTACGTGCCGGTTCACAACAGCAACATGAAGAAGTCAACCCCCTCGATCAGGGCGCATCGTCCGTGCGCCTCCATCAGCAATCAACACGTGGCATCTCCGCGTACAGGCACATCCGACATATGCGTGCACGAGCAGCCGGCCTGCAAAACTATAAATAGAGGGATCATTTCCTTCTTGTGGACACACACGGACCAATCTATATGTATACATATCAACCTCCACAGCGAACAGACAGAGACTTCGTACCACCAGAGAGGCAGATACAGACACTCAACGTCTTCCTCCTCTCAACAAGCTCAAGCACCCAGAGCAATCCAGACCTTCAGAGAACCGATAACCGTCGTCAGATCGTCAATGGAGTCAACGCATTACCACTCACTCCATTGGCACAAGGAACCCAGATTAAACAAAAGTGTACTCCTAGGACTACATCTAAGTCCTATATTATAACACTGTTCTGTTTGTATTGAAATTTGCAATCAAAGAATTTTAATGGCAAACAAGTAAAACTTTTGGTTTGTGGTTTGGAGATAGGTATAGGCCCAAACTACTCAGTGCGACTCAGTTTACATTTATCTAGACTCAATAAATGTCAAAATGCAGACTCAAAAACTGAGTACGCTGTAGGAGAAAACTGACGTACGTCTTGTACTGTGTTCTTGTCTTGATGTGTCATATTGAATTATGACAAGTATCATATTGTCAATTTGATCAATATTTGGTTGATTGTGATTTTGTGTCAACAATCTATAGCTTCAGAAATCACTAAATGATTGACAATTGGCGGATGCGTCGGCTCATGTGCGACGAGATGCGACAGGGAGTTTGAATTTAATACCGAATTTTTAGTCCAGTACTTGTAACTCATGAGGAAACTAGCACAGACACTAGGTAGGGTCGATTGGGTTCAAGCCCCCCAACCATAAGGACATGTAGATGTGTGTGGATTATAATATTTTTTTGCCTATACCTCTAACCATTGTCTCTGCAGAATGAAGTTTTTCAAAAACAATAAAATTATACCTAAGATCAACGATATTACAAGAAAGATTAAATGAATTAGCTATATTATCTATTAAAAAGTTTTTGTAAGAAATATTGAATACAAACAAATAATACATGAATTTGCACCTCAAAGGCAAGAAAAATGAAGTTCAATTAATAATTCTTTATCAAAACATATTAAAAACATAATTATTTTAATGTAAAAGGGCCTCATATATTGAAATCTTACAGGCTCCGATTTTTCTTAAGATTGCCATGTTGTGGCTCACACAAGTACGACAAGAAGGAAAATAGAGAAGTCTTTGGCCATCTCCAATGGTGATTTCTAAAATTGAGTTTCTATCCTACTTGGCATTTTATATACTTTAAGAAAATTTATGTCCTAGTTGGAAGAGTTTCTATATAGAAATTGTACACACACAAAAACTAATCTCTATTGGTTCTCTATTTTTATCCTAGGTGTCACAAAATAAAAGGACCAATTTAATGATGTGGGGCCTAATAATGATTGTAATGAGAGATGAAGAATTCCTATGAGAGTTTCTACATGAAGAAATCCTCATAGAAATTTTTTGTCCTACATCATTGCCACCTAGGATAGAAATGATGATAGAAACCACCATTGGGAGAAGTTTTTTCTAAATGGATTTCTTTCATAGAAATAGGGAAGATAGAAACCCCCATTGGAGATGGCCTTAGTTAATATAAGTTGTCATTATATAGAAGTATTTTATATTCATTGTATATTTGGAACTAGGCACAAAGTCAGAATTATTAGTATATATCTGGGAGCAATCATCATCGAACGGAGGGAACAATATACATTGAGTAAAATAAAGCATAGAACTCCTACGAAAGATTAATGGAATTTCACTAGATTAAAAGAAGTGTCCCCCTAGTTCTCTCCTTGCTTGGAAGTGGAACGGGTTGATGCAACTTATCCTTGCTTTCTTTGACTTTTATGTTAAGGAGAAATATATTAGCATATTGGGTTTAGTCTCACATCGGGTAGAGAATAAAGAGGCTAGTCTACTCCTATATATATGTGTGTGTGATATCTCTTTAATAATGAATCATTCAATTATTTTATCTTATATGGTATCTGAGTCATACCATCCTCTATATATATATATATATATATATATATATATATATATATATATATAATTCTCTTCCCCCTTTCTTCCACATATCACTTCCTTTGTCCGAGTGGCAGCCCTCCACACACCCCGCCCAAGCACCCCCTACCGCTCCTTATTTATCACGAACAAAGTAGATGTCAATCTCAATGTGTTTTGTCCGTTCATAAAATACGGGATCAATAGCAATATGGATATCAGACTGATTATTACACCACATATTCGCTGCTTTCAATCCTGCTTTTTTCCCAGCTCTAGTAAACGATGTTGCATATATAACACTTTTGCGTTGCCATGAGCAATTACTCGATATTCTGCTTCCAAACTTGATCATGAGACCACATTTTGCTTCTTGCTCTTCAACGATACTAAGTTTCTACCAATGAATACCGAGTAGCCGGATGTAGACCGTTTATCAATAAGACACATACATCAGTCTGTATCTGTAAAATACACAAGATGAGTATGCCCCTGGTTCTCAATCCAAATTCATTTTCCCGAATTTTAAGCAAAATAGTATAGGATTATGAGAACTACATGGCAATGTGGATCACGTGTAGAAGCCATAAATCTACTCACAGTACTGACGAGAAAGAAAATCTTCAGACGAGTCATTACCGCCAAGTAATTGAGCTTTCTAATTACCACTCGACGATAATGATCCAGATTTGCCATTAGTATCCTCTCATTGGAATATAACTTTACCCTTGGATCCTGGGTTTTTTGTAAGAGAGGATAAAGTATGCTATTCTGCTAAAGGCCCTCTACCTTCTTAAATAATCACCTCGTGCTTGTTTGGTAGATTTACACATGTCGTTACTCAGTTTGGCATGTGTCGATCAAAAAGGATTATTCGGTATTTTACCGACAAACATCAGCTGGAAGGATAATACTTGGTGTCTATGTTGATGACATTGTGATTACGGGAGATGACATCCGGATATTAAAGTACTGAAGAAGTTTCTGGGTGAACAGTTCGGACCAAGGATATGGGATCGTTGAAGTACTTCTTGGACATTGAAGTCATATAAAATAAGTAGGACATTATAATGTCTCAGAGGAAGTATATGCTGGACATCCTAATCGATGCAGGAATGATGCAAGGTAAGGAAGCAACCTCACCCATAAATTTAGCGGTAAAGTTAATCCCCGATGAGGGGATATCATTGTCCAATCTGGATCAGTATTGTCGAGTGGTTGGAAAACTCAATTACTTGGCAGTAATGACTCGATTAAATATTTTCTTTACTGTAAGTGTTGCGAGTAGATTAATAGCTTCTCCACGAGTTCTACATTGACATGCAATTCTCAGAATCCAGCGCTATCTCGCTCAAAATTCGAGAAAAAGAATTCTGATGGAAAATCGGGCATAGTCATCTTAAGTGTTTTACAAATATAGACTGGGGTGCAAGTCTTACTAATAAACGATCTACATCCGGCTATGGTTTTTATTGGTGGAAACATAGTATCGTGGAAGAGAAAGAAGCAAAGTGTGGTCTCATGATCAATTTTAGAAGCATAACATCGAGTAATTGCTTATAAATCCGCGAAAGTGTTATATCTAAGACATCTTTTACAAGAGCAGGGAGAAGAAGGACTGAAAGCAGTAGATATGTGGTATGATAATCAGTATGCTATTCATATTGCTACCAATTCCGTATTCTTGAACGGACAATACACATTAAGATTGACATCTAATTTATCCATGATGAATATTAGAAGGGGTGATAACATTTTATCATGTGAGAACCAGAGATCGGATAGCTGATATATTTGTAAAGTCTCTTTTGCGATCTCGAGACCATTTTCTGTGTAACATGCTAGGCATGATTGATATCTATGCTTCTGTTTAAGGGAGGGTGTTAAATATTAATATATTAGTCTATTGTGTTTATTCCTACATAAGGTAGAGAATAAGGAGGAGGCTAGTTTTCTCCAATATATATGTAATCTCTCTTCAATAATGAATCATCCAATTATTCCATCTTCCATTTTGTTTATTGGGATTCTTAGAACATATGTGACCAAAACACAAGTCAACCTCCATTCTTGAAGTATGGTATTTATTCTTGAAAGGTTCTATTTGGGTCTTTGTTTCATTATTATTGTTAATAGACAATACCAAAATAAGAGACATTAGCAATGTTGTTAGCGACTCCAGGAAGACACATAGCTAAATTCTATATGACAATTTATTTAAGGCTTTATGTATTTATTTCTTGAGACTCGGTTTGTAATGCCAATGTGTTCTTCTATTAAACTTGTACTTCATTATTTTGTATTAAATGCATGAGAATTTATTGATAATGAGTGTTCCAACGATAGGGTCGGCGAACCGAGAGAATTCAATGGAGGGTTGCTCCGGGTCTATTTATATAAACTGTGAATTGATAAACTGCAGGCATATTGATTTAGAAACTATTTTACAAACAATATGCTTTTTTATTTTTTTGCAGATTAGCGACGGTTGGCGACTGTTAGCGACAAAGAGAGGACGTCGATATTTTTATCTTAGACGTCAATAATTATGTCTTTAGATGTCACTAATGTTGACATGATAAAATTTGTCATGTCAACATTGTTATAGCAAAACGTCGTTCTGTTGGTCACAAATTTCGCAACTTTTAGCAACAAATATCACGTCGCTAATGTAGCGACGTCGTGCCGCTTCGCTAATTTTAAAATAATTCGTGACGTATACTCGCCGCTAGATGATGTTGTTATAGCAACTAATAGCAATATTTTTTCCGTTAATGACTATGAAATATGCGACATCACATAAAAGTTGCTAAATACGTTGTTTTATGATTCAGCTACGTTTATTTATATATTAGCAATTTTTTTATGCATCGTTAATCTGTTTTATTTTGGTAGTAAGAACCTGCGAAGATTATGTTGTATGAATTTGTAAAAAAAAAACCAACTTTCAATGTCTTTTATTGTATTAATGGCTGATGTTAATTCCTATTAACTATTACCTATTATTATCCATTTTATTGGTTGTTTAATCCTAATAAATTATATTAATTCTATGGGTTAAGGGTTGTCTATATAATGCATACTTTGTCTTGTTGAAGGATCATCTTGAGAGTAGCAACTATATGATTCTTCTCCTTCTTCCTCCTCAAATCACTACCATATGGTTTATACTTCTCTATTTCAATCTCTCCTACTCTGGGCAATAGCTAAGTTCGGATCATTCTCCCGAAACCGTGTGCGGTGACGGGACGCCGATAGCAAGGGGTTTTACATCTAGGAGAATTCGAGAGGATGTCTTCACATAGACCTCGAATAATCTCTTAAGGCTGTGCTTCATGCATGACTTTCCTGGAAACCGTTATTTCTAATCTTTTTGTATTATTTTGTTATTCTATTTTTCAGGATGATAAAGAAATAATATCCAACACTCTAAGAGATTATTCGTTCTAATTTTTTGTTCAAGAAAAAATATTTGTTATGCCCAAAATAATTTTATTTTTATTCAGTGATATGTATATGTACTGAATTATAGAGAATAAATTTCTTATGCTTAATGGTTCTTTCACTTTCCATTTTTTAAATTAGATAGTCAGAGAGCACCTATCTCTCAGATCAGGTGCAATATAAAAACATTTGAGGGGTATTATCATATTAGCATGCCTTTTGAGTTCAATTATTGTAAGCCCTTGACCCAAAATTCCTATTTTTTTTTATTATTATTTTTTTTTTTGCTAAATCATTAGTCAAGACATATAGGTAGTAGAATACTCAAGTATGTAATGTATACATATCTTATTGCTTCTTGGTAATTAGTTAAGGGGAGAGGGGTTTTTGTCCAAATATAGCTATAAGGAGAGGGCTAACTTATAATTCCAATTTCAGTAGGGGGAGATTGCAAAGTTCCCATTCAAATCCCAAACGTTCAAATAGATAGAATCGAACCCAATTTGAATTCTATCTCAAATCGAATTCAAATTGATCTATAGCTGATCTTCTCAATCCAAACTCGAGTATATAAGCTGCACAGCCGACCCTGCCTCTCCCCTTCAAACCCTAGGAATCCAAACTGCTTTCTGCCGCGAGAGCCACCAGGAGAATCCAGAGGAAGCATCAAACCTGTCTTCGAAGCTCCAGGTACTCTGCTGCCTCCTTTTGAAATCCTTTCTATTGTATGACAAGTGTTCGATTCAATGGCTAGAAGGAGGTTTCAGGAGTCGTGTTCTAAGCCATTAAGTATAGGAAGCAGGGGAATCCAATCACAGCCATGGGGCGTGGGTGTACCTAGGTGTACCAAATTACATATGGGGTATTGGAAATTAAGAGGGTGATCTTAGGAATTCCAACAGAGTATAACTCCATGTACTATTAAAGCCTTGACAGGACTGGATGGCCAAGGAACCTATGACCCTCAGCCATTTACTTAGGAAAGGACTGTGCAACTAGTTGTACCAAGTGCCAAACCATGGGATATAGGTACGGATACAATTTTGGGTGTGTATAGCATCTAAGTGCTTCCAGTAGTTGACTTGTCCTAGGGATGCATCCTGACATAACCTAGAGTAATAGGAGTAGACCACTTGACAACCCCTACCATAGGCTGACCCTATTGGTATCAATGGATAGTGGTGCAGACCCCTGGGTTTGGCATGTAACAGCCCAGATATATATATATTGGTTCAGTCCAATATGTTATCTATGGCTATTAAAGCCCAGCCCTCATAGGCATGCCCTTAACAGCTACTTCCAGCATGGACAGTCAAACCTGTCACCATGCCCACTCCTCCTATCCAGGTGCAGGAACAAATTGACGAACATCTGCCATGCCTCTCCCCTTATATGACCACCTTGATTAAGAATTTGTAGCATGCTGATGAGGGGACCAGAACTGAACTCTTGCTTAAACCATTAGCCCTTGCTTGTACCCTAATTTAGTCCCTTACCTGTAGAGTATCATGTCAGGTCATGTGTGAACCTTAAGAAATATTAGATAATGCCATGTGAATGAAGACAAGATAGTGTATTGGTTTGTACTGCTGCAATAGTTGCTTACCTATAATCAGTGAGACATGAGTACAGTAAATTCCATACATAGCAGGTATCTGTATGTTTTGCATCAGGCTACAGAGAGAGTTGCCTGCATACAGATTGAGTTAACCTTGAACAATTTCAGGTGCAGGAGCAACTCAGGGCCTTATTTTCAACTATGAGTGAATTGCTTAAGTTTCAACTATCCACCTTGATTGAAATTCCCTGGAAAGAATCCTGGAAGTAAGTCTGGGCTTGGACCAAGCAATTCCCTGGATGGAATGACCTGGACTATTCACTTTGGAGATCAATGAGTGTTGGCTTAAACCTTAATGCTAGAGTATAGGTTTCAGAGGTAAGTTTTGATTCATATTGGTCCTTGTAAACCCTATTTCAGGTCTTAGTTGAGTATTAGCCCAGTGGAATAGAGGGGACCCTCTTGTGTGTAGTATGGTGATGTCCAGGTAAGCCTAGACTACAGGGGGATTGAACCTTAATCTATCAGTTGACTGTAATAATAGTAGTAGCAACTGAATATGATATAAATTACCTCCAATATTTCGGACCCTTGACATTAAGGAATATGCCCTACATTTCCATATGTCAGTTTTTCCCTTGTGCAGTCCTTACTTCCAAATACTGCATAGTGTAGTACCTTATTATGTAGACCTGGTACAAGCCTGTATCAGCCTAGTATTTTTATTAGTTCATCAACCTAGTCCTTTTCCCAGTCCTAAGGTGGGCAGCAATAATTCAACCCAAGTGAAGGAGAACTACCTGCAGTAGGCTCCTACCCCATGTCTTGTCACATTAACCAAATGGTCCAGGCCTATGTATATTTATATGATATGCAGTCAATCACGTTGTTACAAGATGATACAGCTCTAAATTTCCCTTGTCCAGCTATTTGTATATGCATGGCCAAACCAATTTTGCTCTTGGTATCATTTTTCCTGTTTAGCATACATACTTGACTTGTACCTACATATAGGATCAGTCTCTTAAACCTACCACTGCCTTACCTGTAAATGTCCAGTCCCCAGAATAATGTGACAGCCTACTCTTATGCTTGTAACAATAGGGTACCTGAATATATGGTAACTTGATCAGCCAAGAGTCTTCCAGTTTTTCCTGCCTAGGACCAGTTAACTACACACATATAGTTGGTTATTTCTCCAACTCAGTTAACCAGTACATCAATCTAGATAACTTGTGATACTGGCTGTCTTCACCTTCGACCCTCTTCATTATTATCCCTGTCCATACAGGAGACAGTGAGGGTGACCCCTAAATGGACCTAATGTGTGTAACAGGTTTATCCTACCCTACTAACAGCAAGGAAGATCTTAGAAGTAGGACTTTAGGGCCAGTTTAGACAGGATGCCCAGACTTTATACATAACAATAATACCTTAGTGAGTTTTAAGTCATGGTTTAGTTGTGGATCACTTACGACCTGGAACACAGGGTTGTAGCCTATACCATTCTAAAATGACATGGAATTAAGCTTGGTGGCAGGAATAGGATTATTGTATAAATCATAAGAGTAGGAAGTTACCAAGGGTAGAGATCACCCCAAAACCAACCAAGGACCAATTGAAAGTGTAGGGGGTAGATAACAGTAATTCAATATAGCTTTACATTGTTTAGTCCATATGTTGATTAGACTTAATACATATAACAGGTTACTTGGACTCCCACCTTTCACTCGATCAGTACTCGCAGCTCGGGACGACAGGCAAGTGCATATGTTGATCGTTACCGTCTTTGATAGTTTCTTTACATGTTTCACGTATGTCTTGATGCTTGTTGACACGATCGTCACACGAATACTAGTTTCATGAAATTATAGTACATTTGACTCTCCTTTACATATTTTCTCACTGCGATTAATTTCATGAGTACTAGCTGGGCGGGGAAATATCTTAGTAGACGTGTGGACTACCCATTCTATCCCCATGATGTCTATTCGTGAACAATAGCATCTGCACACGACACGTGTAGATGCCAGATTTACCCCTTAGCCGTTCACACGTCGAACATGATATTTCAACTCACGTAGATAGTTTTATTTCAGTCATTCCTTATTGCTTTGCCACTTGCCATGTCACCATGATCTACATATTCGTTTCCTAGTAGATATTTCTTATTGATAGAGTTTACTTGTCTTTTCTCTTATACCATGATGCTAGTTACTTCCTACTTTCATTCTCATATGTTGCATACATGTTTGTGATTCTGTTGGAGCTCGGATAGTGGTCGTATGTGTACTTGTTCCAATCCTGACTGGATAACCAATATTTTAGGTGATGAGTTAGAGGAGTTCTGTTCCACTTACTACGAGCAAACGGTGGATCCTGATTTGAGCATGCAGGAGGACTTCGATGCGGGACTACCCTCCGCAGGAGAATATTAGCTAGACAGCATTTTATAGAGCATGAGTCGCTCACAGAAACTCTTTGATTGTATTTCATTTTATTTTTGGATTATGAGAATTGAGTGGTGGATATCCCTTTGGTACATCATGATTATTTTGAGATCATTTTCTTCTATCATATTTGGTCTCTACACTCTGTGACCTTTTCAGTTATCAGTTTGTTTCTTTCACCTTAGATATTGTGTTTATAATTTCCTGTTGAGATTTGATATGCAAACTTGATCTTTATGGAAATCTATAAACTGCGTGGTTGTATTTGGTAAATCGTGGTGATGACTAGACAGCGTTCTACCGCCGACACTGCGGCGTAGGCTGGACGTACCCACGGCTCATGCCCAAATACTGGGTACGGGTCGTGACACGTTTTTATGGTGGCCCACACAGGTCCGATTTCGTAGAACACAGCGAAACTTGTGGTAGTACTCAACTTAGATATACTACTACAGACCTGCGAGTAGGAAGTAGACTTTAAGGATCATCTCCACATGTTTAACATCATTATTGAATTCTACATTTGATCTCAATTATTCCTTTGATCTGCATCCTGTTTGAATCTTCATACCAACTAACGATTTTACTTTGTGGCAATAAGATGGATCAAGGCAGGAACCCCGCTCACCTGAACGCCCCAGCAAACGTTGGTGGGTCCTCTACGAATAGAACCCCACCGACTCACGGAGGTCGCTTCACCTACTTAGGCGAGACTCCCCAGCCGCAGGCTACGAGATTTCGCCGTAATGACATTCCACCACCTCCTCAGTTCCCTTCGCCGACTCTGCCACCAGCACAATTTCCTCCACCAGCACCCTTCCATCATCCTGTACCCTTCCAGCAGACAGCACCCCTTCAGCATCAAGCACCAGTTCTGCCTCCAGCACCTGTGCTGGACAACGCCAAGCTTCTTGGGGTCATCCAGCAGCTCATGACTTCCCAGACGCGGCAGGCTGACATTTTTTGTGATACACTGAGGGAGGCTCTTCAGGCTAGGGAGGCTCCCCCGCTGTGCCCCTGCACCTCCAAAAATTTTACGGACCTCAGGCCCTGGGAATTCAAGGGTACGGAGGGAATTCTCTACGCCGACGACAGGTTGGAGAATGTGGACCGCAATCTCCGGAGGGCCCGAATCCCCGAAGACCAGAAAGTTGACAATGCTAGCATGCTGCTCTATGACATCGCCTACACGTGGTACAGGGATGAGCCCCGATTCACTACTCCAGACGTGACTTGGAAGGAATTCAAAGAGCTATTCAAGACGAAGTTTTATCCTGAAGCAGCCCGCGAAGAGCTGGAGAACGAGTTCGAGAGCCTCGAACAAGGCAACCTCTCCATCGACGAGTATTCTGCCGAGTTCTTTCGACTCAGTCGATTTGTAGATGCCTTGACTCCTGCAGCCAAGGCCAAAAAGTTCAGGAAGGGGCTATCACATGAGATCCGCATAGCTATAGCCACCAGCCAAGCCATAACATACGAGAGGATCTTGAAAGTTGCACAAGATGTAGAGAAGGAGATGAAGCGCAAACAGAAGAGGGACCGAGACGCCTATGGAGGAGGCAACAGCCAGTCCGGATCGGCAAAACGATCCAATGCTCCGGAGAAGGCCGCAGAGCAGCAGCATCAGCCACAGCCCCGTTCACAGCAGCAGCAGTACCAGCCTCCAGCCAGAGCCCCTACTATTCAGTAGAACCAACAGAGGCAGCCACTTGGGCCTTGCAACTACTACAAGAAGCCTGGGCATACATGGAAGGCATGCAGAGACAGCTTGGAGTATGCTTATTCTGCGGTTCTAGTGCACATCAGATAGGGGAGTGCCCGTCAGCACAAAGAGCAGCACCTGCCCCAGGAGCACCGACGAGACCTACGATACCCCAACAGCAGAGGGGACCCCTGCCCACACAGCAGCCGCGCTTCGTCCAGTACCAGTAGTAGGACAGAGCTTACGCCATGGCGGTCGATAAGACACTAGCATCTCCTGATGTGATAGCAGGTTCTGTTCTCCTTGAGTCTTTTTCAGTTATTGCCTTATTTGATTCTGGAGCCAGTCACAACTTCGTATCTGCACCTTTTTAGACATAGCATTGTATCTAAGCCCTTAGATAGCACCTATAAAGTCTCGACTGGCGGGGGCATCATCTTGGTGAAGGATGTTTGCGTCGGTCACCGCATTACCATAGGGGGCCGAGAATTGTGCGCTAGTTTACTCATAATGCCACTCCCGAGCTTTGACATAATGCTCGGCATGGACTGGTTGAGTAAACACTTTGCTAGCATTGATTGTCACCGCGGATGTGTCATAATCAATCCGCCGGGGGAGACTGTGTTCGAGTTCGCTAGAGGAGAAGTAGAGCCACGTGGCGGACCCCAGTCACGTGCTAGACCACTCGGAGATTGAGGTGGGACCGAGCCTTGGTTACCAGGAGCAGCCTGTAGAGATCTTGGATCGCAGGGAGAAGGTACTGCGCAACCAGACCATTCCATTGGTGCGTGTCGCGTGGAGGTACCATTCTCCGAGCGAATCCACTTAGGAGAGGGAAGATGAGATGCGAGAGCGCTATCCCCATCTTTTTGAGACTTGAGGTACAAATTCGTACTCTTGTGTCTACCTTTAATTTCGAGGACAAAATTAATTTAAGGTGGGTAGATTTGTAAGCCCTTGACCCAAAATTCCCCTTTTTTATTATTATTATTATTATTATTTTGCTAAATCATTAGTCAAGACATATAGGTAGTAGAATACTCAAGTATATATGTAATATATACATATCTTATTGCTTCTTGGTAATCAGTTAAGGGGAGAGGGGTTTTTGTCCAAATATAGCTATAAGGAGGGGGCCAACTTATAATTCCAATTTTAGTAGGGGGAGATTGCAAAGTTCCCATTCAAATCCCAAATGTTCAAATAGATAGAATCGAACCCAATTTGAATTCTATCTCAAATCGAATTCAAATTGATCTATAGCTGATCTTCTCAATCCAAACTCGAGTATATAAGCTGCACAGCCGACCCTGCCTCTCCCCTTCAAACCCTAGAAATCCAAACTACTTTCTGCCGCGAGAGCTACTAGGAGAATCCAGAGGAAGCATCAAAACCTGTCTTCGAAGCTCCAGGTACTCTGCTACCTCCTTTTGAAATCCTTTCTATTGTATGACAAGTGTTCGATTCAATGGCTAGAAGGAGGTTTCAGGAGTCGTGTTCTAAGCCATTAAGTATAGGAAGCAGGAGAATCCAATCACAGCCATGGGGCGTAGGTGTACCTGGGTGTACCAAATTACATATGGGGTATTGGAAATTAAGAGGGTGATCTTAGGAATTCCAACAGAGTATAACTCCATGTACTATTAAAGCCATGACAGGACTGGATGGCCAAGGAACCTATGACCCTCAGCCATTTACTTAAGAAAGGACTGTGCAACTAGTTGTACCAAGTGCCAAACCATAGGATACAGGTACGGATACAATTTTGGGTGTGTATAGCATCTAAGTGCTTCCAGTAGTTGACTTGTCCTAGGGATGCATCCTGACATAACCTAGAGTAATAGGAGTAGACCACTTGACAACCCCTACCATAGGCTGACCCTATTGGTATCAATGGATAGTGGTGCAGACCCCTGGGTTTGGCATGTAACAGCCCAGATATATATATATTGGTTCAGTCCAATATGTTATCTATGGCTATTAAAGCCCAGCCCTCATAGGCATGCCCTTAACAGCTACTTCCAGCATGGACAGTCAAACCTGTCACCATGCCCACTCCTCCTATCCAGGTGCAGGAACAAATTGACGAACATCTGCCATGCCTCTCCCCTTATATGACCACCTTGATTAAGAATTTGTAGCATGCTGATGAGGGGACCAGAACTGAACTCTTGCTTAAACCATTAGCCCTTGCTTGTACCCTGATTCAGTCCCTTACCTGTAGAGTATCATGTCAGGTCATGTGTGAACCTTAAGAAATATTAGATAATGCCATGTGAATGAAGGCAAGATAGTGTATTGGTTTGTACTGCTGCAATAGTTGCTTACCTGTAATCATTAAGACATGAGTACAGTAAATTTCATACATAGCAGGTATCTGTATGTTTTGCATCAGGCTACAGAGAGAGTTGCCTGCATACAGATTGAGTTAACCTTGAACAATTTCAGGTGCAGGAGCAACTCATGGCCTTATTTTCAACTATGAGTGAATTGCTTGAGTTTCAACTATCCACCTTGATTGAAATTCCCTGGAAAGAATCCTGGAAGTAAGTCAGGGCTTGGACCAAGCAATTCCCTGGATGGAATGACCTGGACTATTCACTTTGGAGATCAATGAGTGTTGGCTTAAACCTTAATGCTAGAGTATAGGTTTCAGAGGTAAGTTTTGATTCATATTGGTCCTTGTAAACCCTATTTCAGGTCTTAGTTGAGTATCAGCCCAGTGGAATAGAGGGGACCCTCTTGTGTGTAGTATGGTGATGTCCAGGTAAGCCTAGACTACAGGGGGATTGAACCTTAATCTATCAGTTGACAGTAAGAACAGTTGTAGCAACTGAATATGATATAAATTACCTCCAATATTTCGGACCCTTGACATTAAGGAATATGCCCTACATTTCCATATGTCAGTTTTTCCCTTGTGCAGTCCTTACTTCCAAATACTGCATAGTGTAGTACCTTATTATGTAGACCTGGTACAAGCCTGTATCAGCCTAGTATTTTTATTAGTTCATCAACCTAGTCCTTTTCCCAGTCCTAAGGTGGGCAGCAATAATTCAACCCAAGTGAAGGAGAACTACCTGCAGTAGGCTCCTACCCCATGTCTTGTCACATTGACCAAATGGTCCAGGCCTATGTATATTTATATGATATGCAGTCAATCATGTTGTTACAAGATGATACAGCTCCAAATTTCTCTTGTCCAGCTATTTATATATGCATGGCCAAACCAATTTTGCTCTTGGTATCATTTTCCCTGTTTAGCATACATACTTGACCTGTACCTGCATATAGGATCAGTCTTTTAAACCTACCACTGCCTTACCTGTAAATGTCCAGTCCCCAGAATAATGTGACAGCCTACTCTTATGCTTGTAACAATAGGGTACCTGGATATATGGTAACTTGATCAGCCAAGAGTCTTCCAGTTTTTCCTGCCTAGGACCAGTTAACTACACACATATAGTTGGTTATTTCTCCAGATCAGTTAACCAGTACATCAATCTAGATAACTTGTGATACTGGCTGTCTTTACCTTCGACCCTCTTCATTATTATCCCTGTCCATACAGGAGACAGTGAGGGTGACCCCTAAATGGACCTAATATGTGTAACAGGTTTATCCTACCCTACTAACAACAAGGGAGATCTTAGAAGTAGGACTTTAGGGCCAGTTTAGACATGATGCCCAGACTTTATACATAACAATAATACCTTAGTGAGTTTTAAGTCATGGTTTAGTTGTGGATCACTTACGACCTGGAACACAGGGCTGTAGCCTATACCATTCTAAAATGACATGGAATTAAGCTTGGTGGCAGGAATAGGATTATTGTATAAATCATAAGAGTAGGAAGTTACCAAGGGTAGAGATCACCCCAAAACCAACCAAGGACCAATTGAAAGTGTAGGGGCTAGATAACAATAATTCAATATAGCTTTACATTGTTTAGTCCATATGTTGATTAGACTTAATACATATAACAGGTTACTTGGACTCCTACCTTTCACTCGATCAGTACTCGCAGCTCGGGACGACAGGCAAGTGCATATGTTGATCGTTACCGTCTTTGATAGTTTCTTTACATGTTTCACGTATGTCTTGCTGCTTGTTGACACGATCGTCACACGAATACTATTTTCATGAAATTATAGTACATTTGACTGTCCTTTACATATTTTCTCACTGCGATTAATTTCATGAGTACTAGCTGGGCGGGGAAATATCTTAGTAGACGTGTGGACTACCCATTCTATCCCCATGATGTCTATTAGTGAACAATAGCATCTGCACACGACACGTGTAGATGCCGAATTTACCCTTTAGCCGTTCACACGTCGAACATGATATTTCAACTCACGTAGATAGTTTTATTTCAGTCATTCCTTATTGCTTTGCCACTTGCCATGTCACCATGATCTACATATTCGTTTTCTAGTTGATATTTCTTATTGATAGAGTTTACTTGTCTTTTCTCTTTTACCATGATGCTAGTTACTTCCTAGTTTCATTCTCATATGTTGCATACATGTTTGTGATTCTGTTGGAGCTCGGATAGTGGTCGTATGTGTACTTGTTCCAATCCTGACTGGATAACCAACATTTTAGGTGATGAGTTAGAGGAGTTCTGTTCCACTTACTACGAGCAAACGGTGGATCCTGATTTGAGCATGCAGGAGGACTTGGATGCGGGGCTACCCTCCGCAGGAGATTATTAGCTAGACAGTATTTTTTAGAGCATGAGTCGCTCACAGAAACTCTTTGATTGTATTTCATTTTATTTTTGGATTATGAGAATTGAGTGGTGGACATCCCTTTGGTGCATCATGATTATTTTAAGATCATTTTCTTCTATCATATTTGGTCTCTACACTCTGTAATCTTTTCAGTTATCAGTTTGTTTCTTTCACCTTAGATATTGTGTTTATAATTTTCTGTTGAGATTTGATATGCAAACTTGATCTTTGTGGAAATCTATAAACTGCGTGGTTGTATTTGGTAAATCGTGGTGATGACTAGACAGCGTTCTACCGCTGACACTGCAGCGTAGGCTGGACGTACCTACGGCTCATGCCCAAATACTCGGTACGGGTCGTGACAATTATGCACAATGTTGTTAAAAAAAATTCCTTTCATTTTGCTTCTGAGGCACAAAAATATAACTTTTTAGTGATCAGAGGATAAAGTTATCCTTGTATTTTCTCTATTACATTATTTTTTCTAGTTCTCTATTTTTTAAAATTTTTCTGGTAAAGGGGATGGTAAATATTGATTCTCATCGATAAATTTGGGGACATTCATCGCTTTTCTGTCAACTCGATTGATATGGTGATGATGCATCTTATGCGACAACATTGTACACCTATGAAGGTGAGCATAGCTACTTAGGCATGTCGCTTTTTTGTCTGTTTGTCGTGCCATTTAGAATATGACACCAATGTTAATAGTATACAAGTTATTATGCTTTAATGTATTTTTCTATAATTTGTTTAACATAAATATAAATCCTTTAAATGTGTCATGCTTATATCCAAATGTATTATTCCACTGACATGTAGGGAAATTGTTCCTATACTATTCTTTGGAGCAGTTATATCCAACACATGTCAATCTTATGTGTGGTCATTCCTCATCTCATAGCAAGTGAATCATTTTTTTTCCTTTCCTTCTCTAAATTCCAAACACCCAGATGGCCAAATTCTTAAAGTCATAAATCCATTAGCCTCAATCATCTTTGCAAGTGCTCAGTAATGTAGGCAATATTGAACCATTAGAAGAGCAATAAGGCATGCATCGTCTTTGCAAGTGCTTGGCAAAGTCTCTATTAATTCGCTTCCATTCGGTGGATTTTGATTGAATACCCGAGCTTGTCTAAACACAAAAGAGCTTCAACATTCCAATTTGTCCTATACATGATTCACCAATCAGAGTACAGATCTAATGTTAGCTCTCCCGATTTACCAAACATTGTAACTTTCCTTTAAAGGGTTCACATACTGGAAAACTAAATTAGAATCCTTTATTGTGTCTGACAAAGACAAATCCAACTTCCTTTATGTACTATTTACACACAAAATATGTATAGTTATAGTCACATTTGGATGATTTAAGAATAATAAAATAAAATATTTATGAGCATTCATGAAGAAATATGTACTTTTGATTATAGCATTAATTAGAAATAAAATTTGGAGTCTGCTGCCATTATCTTCGGCATCATAAGGACCCTGATAAGAGTTTGCATTTTGCCACATACACATTATCTGATTTGATTCTATATTTTCATAAACTTGAATTTTATCATATTGTATTGGTAATTTTTGTTTGTATGATCTGTATTTTATAGTAAATTTGACAACTCTTGCATTATGTGATTGTTGGAGTCCAGTCTGAATTTGGTAACAACATACTTGTTGAATCCAAATTTTATTAAATATTGAATTTGATTAGATTTGGATGTCCATAATTGGTGTTGTGCGCAGATATAATAGGATTCTTATTTTAGTAAATCCTATTATGATCTAAAATATGATAATTGATGGACTATTTTAGGTGTAATATGATTCTTATTTGAGGGCTTCCTAATTAATAAATCATATTATGACCTAAAATAGGATTTTCTTATCCTATATATATGGGGTGATGGTGGAGGCACAAAGAATAAGCACAAAGCACAAAATTGGAGATTCGGGGTATTTTCCATAAGAAAATCTAAGAGAAAGTTCGTACTTTGCTCTTAGGACTTCGCCATCCAAGACAGAAGGAAGAAGTAGATCTAATCGAGGAGCCGTCAAATTCGATTAGGGAGATTGCTATGGGTTGGTGAGTGATCTCAATTGTAATCTTTTATTTTTTTTGAGAGTGGTGAGGGGTTGAACCTATTAGGGCAAAGGGTTCAATATGATTCTGTCAATCTTGTAATTTTATCTGAGTTATCAAAGGTTCAGATTTATCTAGGTGATGTACGTCACCGCCATATATTTGTCTTCATCTTGTTCTTGGTGTCCGTAATACGGGGGTTGGTTTTGGTCAGGTGGGTTGGTAAATGCTTTTGCACGTGCCAAATAATTGGTATCAGAGCGAAGGTTCGATTCGTTCTGGTCTAATACCCAACAATTGGTCTCAGAGCTTTGGTGGTTCTAGCAACCATGTCTACGGAGCAGATGAACACTCGTATGATCACCCTCACAGGGGAAACTGGGCGATTTGGAAGCCAAGGATAGAGGATATACTCTGGTGTAAGGACTTGCATGGTTCGTTGGAGGGCGACAGCGTAAAGCCAACGAACAAAGCTACTAAAGACTAGAAACAGCTGGATCGAAAGGCCGTTGGATTCATCCGCCAATGGCTGGATGATTCGGTGTTTCACTACGTGTCCATGGAAAGTTTAACAAAAGCATTATGGGAGAAGCTGCATTCGCTGTACGAAAGGAAGATGGCTAGCAACAAGACAGTTCTTATTCACCAACTCGTCAACTCGAAGTAAACGGAGGGTTCCCACGGCACAATATCTGAACGAGGCTCAAGGTACTATCAATCAGCTGTCTACGATGAAGATGGTGATTGATGATGAGCTTCAAGCCCTACTGCTCTTGAGTTCTCTGTCGAAAAGCTAGGAGACGGTGGTGGTATCGGTGAGCAACTCTACACCTGATGGAGTTGTCCCGATGGAGGCAGCCAAAAGTAGCTTGTTGAATGAGGAGGTCCGACACAAGCAAGTAGAATCATCCCAGAAGTCTGCTCTGGTGACTTCCTACACAAGGAAAGACCCAAGTCATAGGCGAGGACAGGGGGAGTTCTCGGGATCTTACGATTTTGGACAGCAAGAAGGGCTACTATTACTGTGGCAAAAAGGGATCATTTCAAGAGGAACTGCATGAAGCTAAAAGCTGAAAAGGCCAAAGGCAAGGATGATCAGGAGGATCTCACAGCAATGGGAGATATCATCATCGTAGCGATCGACACAGAGGAACCTTGTGGCATGTGTCATGATGGCGACTGGGTCATGGACATAGGGACATCGTATCATGCCACTCCACATAGAAGGATTTTTATGTCATATCGCGGCAGCATATTTGGACGTGTGAAGATGGGCGACAAGGGAATGGCTGCAATTTTAGGCATCGATGCTGTACATACGACAAAGTTTGGGGAAAAACTCATCCTCAGGGGTGTGCGACATGTAACGAGTTTGCGCTATAACTTGCTTTCGGTAGGGAGGCTGGCAGATGATGGCTATTGTAGTCTGTTTGGGAGCAAAGATTGGATGCTTGTGAAGGGTTTCCAACAGTTGGCTCAGGAAGATTTGTATTGTGGCATATACAAGCTCAAGTCGTTGAGCTATACAGGAAGGCCATAGACATCGGATGGAGGTCCGAGAGATGTTCAACAGGAGGTGGATCATCGAGAACTTACTTAGGAGGGGCTTCTAGATGCTTTGAGAGTTACGGATGATTAAGTTCGTTGAGACAAAGCGACGGATGGTGATGAGTCAAAGATTGAGGGTCAGTCTGTCGGTCCCATGACAGCTGATCGGTCTCTAGGTAGGGGTTGCTCTACGGATCCAGATTTGATGACATATGGTTTGCAAAATCTTTACGGAGCAACATAGATTTTAGCAGTTTGAAGCCAGGAAGAAGATCAAGTTTTACAGCAAACTCAATCTGAGGTGGGAGCATCATCATTCATACAGTTCAAAGGAGCTGTGGGTCATCAACGACATGCACGATGCATGATGTTCTGCTCGAAGACGTATGTGTATTGGTGAGCTTCAAATTCAGACACGAAGGTGGGCAGGTTCAGGAGTTCGAATCTTGTGAGAACCGTACCGTCCGCTTGGTTGGGCCAGCCAAGGGTGTAGAAGCTCGTTAGAACGACTTTCCGGTGGAAGATGGAAGTCAGGGACAAGCAGACAAGACTTACGATGAGTTTGATCATCAGGGACTTCCGTCTTAGTCATGTTAATGATATCGACAGGATTACAGTGCTGCAGGAGGTGCTACGCATGGCAGCTAGCGTCGATATGACGGTCGAGGAGCTGTAGACAAAAGAAGATGCAAAACAACTCGGGGGGATCAGAGATCAGTGGCATGGGAGAGTAGGAATTCTGTCGTGGGATGACAGGCATGGAGTCCAGTTGAGGATAGGGGTGAGCATTATTCGGTTTTGGACCAAAAACCGAACCGAACCGAACCGAATAAGAAATTCGGTTCGGTTTTAAAAAAATTCGGTTCGGTTTCGGTTTTGAAAATACTAAATTTTCTTATTCGGTTTCGGTTTCGGTTTTGGAATTCGGTTTCGGTCCAAAACCGAAAACCGAATAAGAAAATTTAGTATATATATATATATATATATGTGTGTGTGTGTGTGTGTGTGTGTGTGTGTGTGTGTGTGTGTGTGTGTGTGTTATAATTATAGGTATATACTAAATATATATAGGTGTATGTTATAGGTATATACTGAATATATCTTGGTATATTTAGTTATTATATAAATTAACAAAAAAATACACAAAAAAACCAAAACCGAATAAACCGAAAACCGAACCGATTTAATTCGGTTCGGTTCGGTTCGGTTATTGACCAATTCGGTTCGGTTTCGGTTTTGCTTATTCGGTTTCGGTCCAATTCGGTTTTTACTTATTCGGTTCGGTTTGAACCGAATAAATCGAATGCTCACCCCTGGTTGAGGACCCATGGGGTCAATACCCTCTCATGAGACTGGAGGGGAAGATTGTAGGAGTCGAGTCTAGATTTGGTAATAACATACTTGTGAAATCCAAATCTTATTAAATACTTGATTTGTTTAGATTTAGATGTGCATATTTGGTGTTGTTCTATTTTAGATATAATATGATTCTTATTTTAGGAAATGCTATTATGATCTAAAATAGGATAATTGATGGACTATTTTAGGTGTAATAGGATTCTTATTTGAGGGCTTCCTAATTAAGAAATCATATTATGACCTAAATTAGGATTTTTCACATCCTATATATATGGGGTGATGGTGGAGGCACAAAGAATAAGCACAAAGCACAAAAATAGAGATTCAGGGTGCTTGTCCACAAGGAAATCTAAAAGAAAGTCCGTACTTTACTCTTAGGATTTTGTTATCCAAGACAAAAGGAAGAAGATGATCTAATCGTGGATTCATCAACTTCGGTTAGGGAGATTGCTATGGGTTGGTGAGTAATCTCAATTGTAATCTTCTGTTTGTCTTCTTGAGAGTGGTGAGCGGGTTGAACCTATTAGGACAAAGGGTTCAACGTGAGTTCTGCCAATCTTTTAATTTTATCTGAGTTATTAAAGGTTAGGATTTGTCTAGGTGACGTACGTTACCGCCATATACTTGTCTTCATCTTGTGCTTGGTGTCCATTAGATGGGAGCTGGTTTTGGTCAGGTGGGTTGGCAAACGCTTCCGTACGTGCCCAACAGTGATGAGTGTGAATGAATTCCTTCTTACAATATTGGCTAAAAAATTTTGATATTAGCTTTAAATTAGGTTGGTTTCATAATAGATTCTCTACTGAAGGATGATTTTGTGTTTCAAAGATTTTATATTCAAGTTTTATAGCTTGGATTTTAGAGGTTTGGCTCATGCCGCTAACCAATAATTAATTTCTTATAACGGGTTTGTAGACAACTTCAGAATTGTAGATTTGTATTTGTTTTGATCACCTTGACTTAACACATTCATAATGGACCTGATCAACCAACAGAAAATTTTTATCATAATTTATCCCTCTCTTAGAAGTATATTTTGTAAGGACCATTAGGGCCTTATCTTTAGTGCAATATTTGACTTATGTCAGCATGTCATTCAATCATGATATCAAATAAAACAGTACATTGGTGACATTGGTGACAATGGTAACCTTGTTAAGAAATTTGATGATGCACTCGTGTTTTTTTACTATATGCATGCACGTGCCTTCAATATCTTGGAAGTTGTGGCTTTGCTGAAATTTTTTGAATATTATCCAATTACTTGGACTTGTTGGTTGGAGTAAATATCTCAGTCCTAAAAGGAGAACACCATGTCGAGTGTTGACTGTTGTCTGTATGGCATGAAATTGCTAGTCTGTCCAATACATATTCACTTTGTTAATCGATACAGAAAGGTTTTACAGAGAATTACTCGCTACCAAATCAAACATACAACTGAATATTATAAAGCATGGTACAACAATTTACCACATGGTATTATGTAGTTGCACAAAATTATAAGATATATGGTGTTTTGTTTGGATATATTTTCCTTAATTACTGATATGAGAGTGTATGAGCTGACATACATATAGGCTATGCTTGACATGATCCGGTAGATGCGTTCTCAAGTTCTTTTACTTATTTGATAATTTCCCCAGTACCCTCACATCTTATAGTAAATTGTTTTCTAATGTTGTTTGCAAATATATATAGCAGATTAAGTATCATATATGAGAAAATAGTTTAAAAGGATTTGTTGTGGGATTAAGTTGTAAGCCTTTCAGTAGATGCTATTTTGCATACCAATATGAATGAAATAACCCGCACCCGCTTTTCGGACGCGAGCACGTGAGCAAGCCAGCTACGTATCGAGCGGACTCTAGCCCGACTCGAATACGTATAAGCTGTCAAGGTCATGGTATCATGGCTAATATGGTAATCTACAGTGTATCTCAATCCACAAGAGTATATAAGACAAGAATGAACAATTATGGGTTATGGTCTGCAGCCCATTAGCATATTGTCCGATTAGACTCCAAGATTGATACGAGTCTATAAAATAAGCAGAATATATCATGGCATAGGATATAAAGCACGAGAGAATAATAAATAATCACAAGCAAATACCTGTATCCCTGCAGGTGTAATTACTTCCATCATGGGCCGCTAACTAACTCCATGTAATCAGCTACCTGAAGAGATCATCAGGTCCTTAGGGGACATAGCAAGATACATAAAAACATGCCTATCTAATAGTTTAATCATGCAATAATATATTCGGGGTATAAATAGGAACTAGACAGGAGACTGACATATGGCTACTGACAGGTAACTATGAACACGGATACGGGATCAACTATGCATAAATGAACTGCTGGAAGAACAAGTAAACAAGAGATCAATGGAATACCAACCCTCGCCCGAAATGTGGACTCACAGGTAAGTTTCAAGATAAGTCACCCTCGCCCCGTATGTGGACTCACAGGTGCAAACGAACAACCCTCACCCCGTGTGCGGACTCGCAGGTTGTGGGAACTATATAGGAATAGCAGTTTAATCACACATACTTGTAGACACGACTCAGACAAGATACAGGTGACGATACAGTACAACTCAGTCAAGACACAGTCAGGTCCAGTATAACTATACTGTCAAGTCAAGCAAGACTATAAACTGGTGAACACGATATATAGAATCTAGATAAATCAAATCAACTAAAAAGCTAATGCATCATATAAAATCTATAACAAATAGAGTATCTATGATAATACAATAATAATATAAAAAACTATAAGCATGAAATGAACTGTAGAGGGAGGCAAGGTATACTTGCCTGGTGGTAGCATGAAGAACCACAATGTATCGCCAAACAATAAGTCAGAAAGTCCAAGTCTCACAACTGTCTCCGAAAGCTGAAACAGACATTGCCAACATTCTCAGAATAGTCAAATTAGCTAAGATTGCATGTCCTTAAGTCCAATTCTGGACACAAGGGCAAAACGGTAATTTTGGACCAAAACGGTATCCGCCGTTGGACCCGCTTTGCACCGAAAAGCGTGCCAGGGTCAATGGTCTCTAAAATCGTCAAACTATATGTCTACGGATTCATTTTGGTGATATAAACCCAATGGTATGTCCAATTTTGGATTCCGGTGGGCTGTGCATGAAATTGCCCGTTGAGTCGGACCGTGGGACCCGCAAAATGACGATCCGATCAACTGTCTCAGAATTAGACCAAACTTGGTATACAGGACCAAAAAATGATACGGTCCTGTTGGCGCAAGTTTCATCTCGATCTGACGAACGTGCACAAAGTAATTAGGAAATTTGCACAGAGGCCAATACGGTAAATTTTAACGGATACGTATCAAATTCATTGCGCACACTCAACCAATTTGAATTCTTTCAAAGCCCATACATCCAGGAAGCCGATACGCACCTTTTGATGCTTTCGGTTCGCGACCATGTCGTCCAGTTTGGCGGGACGCACGTCGTATCGAAGGAATTCGTGTTTTCGAAAAACAGTTTTTTGCTCAATTTCGGGATTCGATTTCTCGACACGTAATCGATGATTTCGATTTTCGTAAACTGGGTTTTCGTGCCCTATAGGTTGTCTAGGACTGTTGTTAATTGGTTTTCTAGGTTTCTCAATGGTTCGACCAAGATCGGCCTTCCAAATGGGTGTCGGGGCAGTCACACACTCTGTCCTGAAAACAGGATTTTCGTCAATTTCGACTCAGTTTCTTTTTGAATCTGGATCGATTCCATACAAACTAGCTATATAGGTTCCTAGAGGGTTATATGGGTTCTGTATAGGACTTTACAGATCGGATTTTGGTTGAAAAATCACGAAGATATGAGAGTTCGAAGTTACCTTCGCTGTTGCTGTCCTGTTCGCACTCGCGCACGTGCGTAGCTCTCTGGCCGCCGTCCGGCAGCCCCCGGTGGTGCTCCGACATCGAGGTGGCCACCCCATGAGTCGTGAAGGGACAGGGGTGGGTGGCGAGGCCTTAGGGTTAGGGTTTTGTTAATAATTTCTCTCGATCTCTTCCTCTCAGTTTCATATACGCGCGGGCTCGGGTTAGGCTAGCTGGGAACAGGGGAAAACTTGCCGGGCCTATGGCTCACTGGCCTAACTAGGCTGGGCCGAGTGGCCGAGTGGGCTGGAGAAGTAATAGGCTGGCCGGTTTGGGGTTCTTTGTTGGGTTTAATTGTTTTATTTCGGTTTTCTTTTTCTTTATTATATATATCTACATACATATAGTTACCTATGTACATATATATATATATATATATATATATATATATATATATATATATATATATATATATATATATATATATATATATATATATATGTATGTATATATATTTGCCACGTATACATATATATTTATATATACATACACCTACACACATAGATAACATATTTATATATTCACACTCATATACCTGTATATCTATCTATACATCCACACATATATATCTGTATTTATATACACGTATATACCTATATTTATATACACTTACACATGTATATCTATATTTGTATACACACATATATATTATACATTTATATTTACATATATATCTTGATGATAATAACTAATAATAATAAATAATTTATATTTAATAACTACAATAATAATATTAATATTATATAACCTCAATAAAAAAATAATAATAATAAGAACAACGAAATTCAATAAACCAATAATGGTGTATATACCATCATGCACAGTCTAATAATCCCAAAAATGTACTAGGACCTATTTTATGCAAATATCATTGAATATCAACTAATAATGATATTTATAATATTTAAATAAGAATACTTAGAAATATTTATTAGGTCACTAAAATGGAATACGACACAATCATACCAACATACATCAACACGAATGTCATTGGACGTATCGCATGACTACATGGGCTTGGGCTCAGTTCGGGTCCAGTTTGACTAGTTTGGTACGACCGGGTCACTTAGACATCAAATAATATTAATAATGAATAATTAAACTATTTATAAAGGTCATGTCACAACTTGGCCTGGTTTTCCTAATTGGGACATCTCTATGGTTCGGTCTTCCTTGGCATGCCTAATACACTAGTTAAGGTACGCCACTGCACTATCCGTGCCATGATTCCTAGTCGTCTGGTACTTCAAAACTCTACCATGGCTAAAGTCATCTACCGTAATAATTAACTAAATAATTATTTATAAAATATAAAAATCATCATTTTAAATAAAATAAAAAATATTTTAAAAATTTTCGGGAAAGGGAGATACAAATCTACCCACCTTAAAATAATTTCGTCCTCGAAATTCTAATTCATGACTATCCCTTAAAATTTAAAGTCTATATTAACTTAATCTCCTCAAATTTAATCTCTCCAAATATTTTATAATCTTTTTTTGTCATTTCATCACTCCAAATACTTGAGGACTTCTACCCACCTTTGGTCACACTACTTCTCAAAACATGGTCACTAAAATCTTATAATCTTCTAAGTAGTTGCTAACAATTCTACCAGCAATGGCAACTATAATCCATCATATCTATAAACAATCAAAACTCAATAATCATGCAATATCATACTATAATTTAAGAATTTCTGATGAATTCTAGACAGCACGATCATTCGTCACCCCGAAATAGGAAGGGACGAGAATCAAGGGTACGGGAAAGCAAGAAAGAAAAATCGAGAGCGAATATGAATTTCAAGGACGTAGAGAAATTTTTAGGAGAATTTTCAAGGTAGAATGGATTGAGATTCCTAAGGGTTTAGTCAGTTGTGCAGGCTCGTATCAGTACAGTTACGTAACCGATACGATATGCTCTGACCTGCATGGGCCACCATAAAAATTTGTCACAACCCGCACCCGCTTTTTGGACGCGAGTTCGTGAGCAAGCCAGCTACGTATCGAACGGACTCCAGCTCTACTCAAATACGTATAAGCTGTCAAGGTCATGGTATCATGGCTAATATGGTAATATACAGTGTATCTCAATCCACAAGAGTATATAAGACAAGAATGAACAATTATGGGTCATGGTCTGCAGCCCATTAGCATATTGTCCGATTAGACTCCAAGATTGATATGAGTCTATAAAATAAACAGAATATATCATGGCATGGGATATAAAGCACGAGAGGATAATAATGAAATATCACAAGCAAATACCTGTATCCCTGTAGGTGTAATCACTGCCATCATGGGCCGCTAACTAACTCCATGTAATCAGCTACCTGAAGAGATCATCAGGTCCTCAGGGGACATAGCAAGATACATAAAAACATGTCTATCTAACAGTTTAATCATGCAATAATATAAATGGAGTATAAACAGGAACTAGACATGAGACTGACATGTGGCTACTGACAGGTAACTATAAACACGGATACGGGATCAACTATGCATAAATGAACTGCTGGAAGAACAAGTAAACAAGAGATCAATGGAATACCAACCCTCGTCCCGAATGTGGACTCGCAGGTCAGTTTCAAGATAAGTCACCCTCGCCCCGTGTGTGGACTTGCAGGTGCAAACGAACAACCCTCGCCCAGTGTGTGGACTCGTAGGTTGTGGAAACTATACAGGAATAGCATTTCAATCACACATACTTGTAGACACGACTCAGTCAAGATACAGGTGATGACACGGTACAACTCAGTCAAGACACAGTCAGGTCCAGTATAACTACACTGTCAACTCAAGCAAGACTATAAACTGGTGAACATAGTATATAGAATCTAGATAAATCAAATCAACTAGAAAGCTAATTTATCATATAAAATCTATAACAACTAGAGTATCTATGATAATACAATAATAACATGAAAAACTATAAGCATGAAATGAACTGTGGAGGGAGACAAGGTATACTTGCCTGGTGGTAACACGAAGAACCACAATGTATCGCCAAACAATAAGTCAGAAAGTCCAAGTCTCACAACTGTCTTCGAAAGCTGAAACAGATATTGCCAACATTCTCAGAATAGTCAAATTAGCTAGGATTGCCTGTCCTTAAATCCAATTCTGGACACAGAGGAAAAACGATAATTTTGGGCCAAAACGGTATCCGCCGTTGGACCCGCTTTGCACCGAAAAATGTGCCAGGGTTAATGGTCTCTAAAGTTGTCAAAGTATATGTCTACGGATTAGTTTTGGTGATACGAATCCAACGGTATATCCAATTTTGGATTCTGGTTGGCTGTGCACGAAATCGCCCGTTGAATCGGACTGTGGGGCCTGTAAAACGGCGATCTGATCAACTGTCTCAGAATCGGACCAAACTTGGCATACAGGACCAAAAAATGACACGGTCCTGTTGGCGCAAGTTTCGTCTCGATCTGACGAACGTGCACAAAATAATTAGGAAATTTGCACAGAGGCCGATACGGTGATTTTTGACGGATACGTATCAAATTTGTCGCACACACGCAACCAATTTGAATTCCATCAAAATCCACGCATCCACAAAGCCGATACGCACCTTTTGATACTTTCGGTTCGCGACCACGTCGCCCGGTTTGGCGGGACGCACGTCGTATCGAAGGAATTTGTGTTTTCGCAAAACAGTTTTTCGGTCAATTTCGGGATTCGATTTCTCGACACGTAGTCGATGATTTTGATTTCCGTAAACTGGGTTTCAGTGCCCTATAGGTTTTCAAGGACTATTGTTAATTGGTTTCCTAGGTTTCTCAATGGTTCGACCAAGATCGGCCTTCCAAATGGGTGTCGGGGCAGTCAAACACTCTGTCCTGAAAATAGGATTTTCGTCAATTTCGAATCAGTTTCTTTTTGAATCTGGATCGATTCCATACAAGCTAGCTATATAGGTGCCTAGAGAGTTATATGGGTTCTGTATAGGACTTTACAGATCGGATTTTGGTCGAGAAATCACGAAGATATGAGAGTTCAAAGTTACCTTCGCGGCTGCTGTCCTGTTCATACTCGCGCGCGTGCATGGCTCTCTGGCCGCCGTCCGGTGGCTCCCGGCGGTGCTCCGACGTCGAGGTGGCAGCCCCATGAGTCGTGAAGGGACAGGGGTGGGTGGCGAGGCCATAGGGTTAGGGTTTTGTTAATAATTCCTCCCGATCTCTTTCTCTCTGTTTCATATACGCGCGGGCTCGGGTTATGCTAGCTGGGAACAGGGGAAAACTTGTCGGGCCTGTGGCTCACTGGCCCAACTGGGCCGGGCCGAATGGCCGAGTGGGATGGAGAAGTAATAGGCTGGCCGGTTTGGGGTTCTTTGTTGGATTTAATTGTTTTATTTTGGTTTCTTTTTTCTTTAATATATATATATATATATATATATATATATATATATATATATATATATATATTTGCCACATATACATATATATGTATATATACATACCCCTACACACATAGATAATATTTTTATATATTCACACTCATATACCTGTATATCTATCTATACATCCACACATATATATCTGTATTTATATACGCGTATATACCTATATTTATATACACTTACACATGTATATCTATATTTGTATACACACATATATATTATACATTTATATATACATATATATCTTGATGATAATAACTAATAATAATAAATAATTTATATTTGATAACCACAATAATAATATTAATATTATATAACCTCAATAAAAATAATAAAAATAATAATAATAATAACGAAATTCAATAAACCAATAATGGTGTATATACCATCATGCACAGCCTAATAATCCCAAAAATGTACTAGGACCTATTTTATGCAAATATCATTGAATATCAACTAATAATGATATTTATAATATTTAAATAAGAATACTTAGAAATATTCATTAGGTCACTAAAATGGAATACGACACAATCATACCAACATACATCAACACGAATGTCATTGGACGTATCGCATGACTACATGGGCTTGGGCTCAGTTCGGGTCCAGTTTGACTAGTTTGGTACGACCGGGTCACTTAGACGTCAAATAATATTAATAATGAATAATTAAACTATTTATAATGGTCATGTCACAATTTGGTCTGATTTTTCTAGTTAGGACATCTCTATGGTTCGGTCTTCCTTAGCATGCCTAACACACTAGTCAAGGCATGCACTGCACTATCCGTGCCATGATTCCTAGTCGTCTGGTACTTCAAAACTCTACCATGGCTAAAGTCATCTACCGTAATAATTAACTAAATAATTATTAATAAAATCTAAAAATCATCATTTTAAATTAAATAAAAGAAATATTTCAAAAAAATTCGGGAAGGGGAGCTACAATGAAGGCTCGAAAAATTTGTGATGTTCTAACAATAAAGATTAACAATAAAAGAACGTATCATTTAAATGACATGTGTCATAGCTTATGTAGGAGTTCCTTGAACTCAAGGCTACATGAAAGCTATGTAGTAAAAGTTGGTTCACGGATTTATTGAACTTAGACTGAACATTCAAAGTATAATACATTCTGTATATATATATATATATATATATATATATATATATATATATATATATATATATATATATATATATATATATATATATATTATATATATATATATATATATTGCTTTAATTCATCATCATTCATGAAATATTGTTGAATTATTTTACTATTATTTTTTTTATTGTTGTGCATAAATGCATTGATGTACCTGAATGAATAAGTTTGTGCATCGTTTCAGTTATACTTCTTATTAATATGTAAACAAACTTCTATTTTCTTGAAGACGGAATCGTTAGAAATATTTTAATTTTTTATGAAAGGAGGAAAATGTTAACGGTGACGGTAAGACAAAATTATTTTTGTACTCACACTTATTCTTAACATGATCTTTGTAATGTTATCTCTTCAAGTCAGAAATATTAGAGATTGTGATGTGTTAGAAAAGTCTCAATGCTGAGGGTAAAGGTAGGTTATTTGCTCTATCTTTCGAATGTGATGTTTTATAAATATCATTTTCCAAATTCATGGATACTAATGGTTGTTTAGCAAGAATAATGGAACTATCTTAAAATGACGTACAAAATGACATTTCTTTTGAATGCTATTACTAAGCCGAAATCAAGAAGTACAAAATTGTTCTGATCACATGAAAAGGTAATTTTTCACATTTACAATTCACATATTCTATTCATTTTGATTACTAAGTTTAGTTGGACAAATATATGAAGTTTGTGAGCCGTCATTCTTGATTTATGTATATAGAATATTGTGATAGTGGATAATATTCTTTCCTTGATCAGTTTATATTTTGAACCATAAATGACTATGTCATCACAATATTAGAATTTCTAGTCAGAAAGAATTCACAATATTGTTGTGTCCCAATATTTAGACAAAAATTATTTTTGTTTATATTTCGTGACGTTGTAATTCTTTTGTTCGTTCAAACAATTTAGTCACAAGAAAATAGTTAGTGAAATTGCAAATTTCTTTAAATCTAAGGTTTTAAAAGTTGAGATTATTTTGGGTACAAGCCGAAAGGGTCCTTCTGTCGACCGGACGTAAATAGTCCTAAGAGACACAGTACTTAATCGTCCCCCTGTGGACCTCTGCTAGCTGGGAACCGGCCCCTACAGCTAACCCAAGTTAATCAACACTTGATAGACTAAAGATTTATTAAGGTTGATTAGCAAAATCACTTAAACTATTATTTTAGTACTTTAGACTTTCATTTTTGCAAACATGGCTCATAAAGATAAATTTTACAGCCCATGCTGAAAGTTACTATGTCATACTTTAAGAGATGGCAGTGTCAGGTGAGTTTTGTCTCACTGCCCTAAGACTGATATCAGCAATTGATTGAATTACATATACATTAAATAATTTTGATGACAGTAAGCCTGATCTATATGCTTTATGCGAGTTATTATATGACTTATTCTTTAAATATAAAAATGCTATAGAACCATGTTGTTCATTGGAAGGAGTATGAGGGTTCACTTGTAAAATAAGTTAGATACTCATAAGATGACAGGTCCATGTGACAAACTATCATAGGTAGACTCTGAAACGGTAATTTTAAACGTAGCTTGTGATGGAGCTGAATAGCTCAAACATTTTTATTATGTATATACAAATTTATGTACCTGTCATTTAATTTTAAATAAATTGTGATAATCAATTTTCTTTAAAAACTACTAAAGCATGTTTTTGTGAGTTCTAAGATTAACAGGTATCTACAACTGCACATCAAGGCCTAAAGATCCTAAAAGGCAAAATATAGTTCTTGACTATAAAAGCCATAAAAGAACTTTACAGATCTCTTAACGAAGAGTCTGTTTACTCTTGACGAAGAGTCTGTATAGGAAATTAATCCTAGAATCATCGATGGGGATGGGGTTAAGTCCATAAGTAAGTCACCAACAGTTGTAACCCAACCGAGTCTGACTGGACATCCCAAGAAGCCGGTACAATGGGTAGAAACAAGCTGAACTAAGGTAACTTTATGCAATACTGACCCGAGATGAAAATCTCATTAAAATAATGACCAAGTGGCTGTACATGTGTACAATAATTCTCCATCCATATAGTGACAGTGTTCCGGTGTGATTTGGTTAGGATGAGTTTTAAAAATCTTAATAGGTCCAAGCATGATTATGTAGGGTTGACTACAATCATCAACCCTTTAAGGACTTACCTATGTGAGAGGTCATGAAGGTCGCGACTATGGAACAGGACGATTCCAGACAACTCTCATGAATAAGAAAAACGTGTGCATAGCCAATCAAAAGCGCCACCCCGATAGATCCAATAACCTCTAGTATACTATGTGTGTTAGTTTATGAATCTGATTCAAAAAGTCTGATTCAAGGCGTAGTCCATCAAGTACTTCTTCAGATAAAGACAATAGTCACTAAGTGAGATTCAAGGTTGTAATCCATCTCACATATTGAATAGTATTCATTTGCCCAGGAATTCTCTCTCTACTCTTTTGAACATTGTTAACTCTATTTTCGAAACTTGGTTTTTTGGAGAAAATTGTTGTATAAATTTGTAAAAAAAACCAACTTTCTATGTCTGTTATTGTATTAATGGCTGATGTTAATTATTACCTATTATTATCCATTTTATTGGTTGTTTAATTCTAATAACTTATATTAATTCTATGGGTTAAGTTTGTCTATATAATGCATACTTTGTCTTGTTGAAGGATCATCTTTGAGAATAGCAACCATATGATTCTCTTCCTTCTTCCTCCACAAATTACTACCATATGATTTATACTTCTCTATTTTAATCTCTCCTACTCTTGGCAAGAGCTAAGTTCGGATCGTTCTTCCGAAACCGTGTGCGGTGACGGAAAGCCGGTAGCAAAGAGATTTTACCTCTAAGAGAATTCGAGAGGATGTCTGCACATAGAACTCGAATCATCTCTTAGGACAGTGCTTCATGCATGACTTCTCCGTAGACCGGTATTTGTAATTTTTTATTATTATTTTGTTATTTCATTTTTTTCAGGATGATAAAGAAATAATATCCAACAGATTATATGTATGTGTCCGGTTGAGACGTACGTGGTACGAGCGACGCAAGATTAGATGATTTCACTATGCCAAAATTGTTGATACAATAATAATCTCATATCCAATTATTCAATTTCTATTGAATTAGTTTTTAATACTACCTTGTAAACACTACTATTTGACATCATGAACACTAACCACGGATCAAAATAGCTACTGGACTAATATAAAATTATTTATGTATAAGAAAATGTGTTACACACGCGAGGTTTATGTCCAACGACTATCAAGTATTCAATTTCTTTTAATCAATTTCCAATAACCAAAATTGACATTTTTTTTTTCTGTCATTCTCGAGTGTCTTCACACAACATAGTAGAGAATCAAACATGCTCTCTCCTATGCATGTATGGATGCACATTTTATTAAACGTAATGTGTATAATAGATAGATACCTAGGCAGTATAGTAAGTCGAGTGATATCAACTCTCCGAGCCAAGCGTGCAGCGTGCAGCGGAGCTCTGGATGCACCACCTGCAGTCCTCCAAAGCATGCATATGCATCAGTTCCCCAGCACCTTGGTCAACGTATCCACAAATGTGATGCAGTTGCTGAGCAATTCAAACGTGCCCTCCAGTGCAGAAGTGACCTGGTCGCCAAGCTCCCGATCGAGCACGTCCGCACAACTCCCACTCAAGGAGCTTACATTGCTGAGCCAGTGTTGCAGCTCGTCGGAGTTCTTCACCAGCTCCTGGAAGCTTCCGGCCTTCTCGGCCACGGACTGGAGCAGCGCGAGGGATTCGTCGAACAGACCCTTGCAGTACTTAAACTCCTTCTGCAGCTTCGTCTTGCGAAACTTCCCAGCTATGTTGTCCGTGGCGGCAGTCAGTTCCTTGGCGGTGGCGCCGATGGCGGCCTTCACGATGTCGGTGGGGCTCGACGACGAGTCGATATTGGCGCCCGACAAGCTCCGGATGCAGACATCTTTGTAGTGGGTCGGCGAGCAAAGGGCGTCCAAGTCTCCTTTCGCCGCCCGTCCGGTCGCGGACGAAGCGCCGATCACCGCCGCCGCCACGAGGAGGACGGCGGTCACGTCTCGCAAGAGAATAGTACTATTCTTGCCCATTATTTGACTCTTCTACTTCTTCTACGTACGACGGAGAGAGGGATCGAAGGAAAGAAGGAATAGGGGGAGCTCACAGCTCCTTTATTTTATTGGAATTAACCCCGAGGATTCAAGGAGGGGATGGTATTTATGGACGTTATATAGACACGTGTTGTGTTGGCTACTTTTGTTTGTTTCATCATTTTTATTTATTACGGAATAAGTGATTGGCTTTCATGGTTTGTAGGAGCTAGAGTTTAATTAGCCTCCGTTTGATTATCGCCACTATTTTCTATATTTTGAACATGTCCATTGAATGATTCCTTACGCTAAGGAAATATATAGGAGAGAGAAATAAATTGGTGCTGCTTGTTTTGTAGGAGGGGATGTAAAGTGTTAAAGGTGTTGTGTGTATAGAACCAGTGGGAAAGGCTGATCAGAGGAGATACATGTTAGTGATTTAGCAAAAATCCTATAGGAGCTCATGAGTCGTTAATTTTTAGAACTAAACCATGAAAAGTTAGTGGATTGCATGCATATTTTTAGATTTATTTTTGCAAAGGGCTAAACAGAAAAATAAGTGTACTTTCCATGTACGAGTGAAATTTACGTGTCACATCTATATTGTAAGTTCTTATTTGAGTTTATGTAGTCGAATTCGAGATTTAGTTAGTTAATTAGCCAGAACATTAATTAGTTAATTAGGAGTTACTAATTAAGCTAACTAATTAATTAGGAATATTGTTTAGTAAATTAAAAAATTGATTAAATGATAATACTAAAACTTAATAAAATAAAGTATTAGTATAAGACGCAAAGATGTAGAAGGGGGTTTATAAATATACTTACTGCCCTCAACCAATGAAAAACTATACAATCCGGGGAAGTCGTGCACGTAGCACTGCTCTAAGAATTAGCTCGGGTCTATGTGCAGACCGTATCCGAACGCTTCCAGTGGTAAAATTTTTGCTCCACCGGAATCTCGTTGTCGCACACGACGTCGGAGAGAGTGACCACGTACTTAGCTCTGCCCAGAGCAACAACAAAGAGCACCAAAATTTCGGGAAGAGAAATTTTGAAGAGAGTTTCGGAATGATATTTTTTCTATGTAGAGAAGGAGAGGGGATCAGTATATATAGGCTGCTGGATAATTACACCAACGGACAGAAATAAAAGAGGATTTAATTCGGACGTTTAAGAAGACAATTATGTTGAACGTTGTAAAACATTTACAGCACATGGTTCATTGAATCTGGACTGATATCAAGATCCAACCGTTACAGAATTTAAAAAAAGAATAGTAACAGTCAGAATTTTTAGTAGGAGCAAAAAAAATTTTGGGTCTCAGCCCGAACCTGAAGAAGAAATCGGGTCCGATGTGGTGCAGAGGGAGCCAGTGGGAGGGGTGACACGTCTGTCCGGACACGCACCTCCTGCACGGGCCGTTTAACATTTTTCTTTGGTTTTTGCTACTTTGGAGTCTTATGGTGAGTTGTAGCATCCACAATTTTGCACTCTTTTTTGTTTTATTGAGATGTCCCACCTCACATACGGAACTTGTATATGCTGTATTACATGTATTTTGGGTTCACTGTTTAAACTCTCATCATTATTATAAATGGAAGAAATAATACACTCTCATGAGCTCAATTCACTGATCTTCCTTCATCTAGCCAGTTTTATATCTTTTCTCGGTAACTACAACAGTCACTCGAATTCGAAATGTAAAAATGATTGGTAGCCACTTGTTTCCTTGTATACATTATGTGCGTGCATTTTCTAGAAACAATAATGCTAAGTTTACTACCAAATTCTTACAACCTTCTTACAACCTCACTCACCCATCCCTTATATATGGGTCCCACCGGATCCCACCACCTCTCACACCCCCCCTGCTACATGGGCTCCACCCGACCCCACCACTTACTCCCCTCCTCCAATCGAAGTCCGACATGTGGCAAATTGTAGGAGGGTTGTAAGTATTGGTTGTAGGCATAGCAAAGCTCTTTCTAGAAATGAGAAAAACAAAAAGAGACTATCAGTGAAACAAAATATATATTAAAATAAACAGATTCCACACATGATTGATAGTAAACATAACATAAATGGAAAATACTACCATTTATGGATAATGAAAGGATAACGGATGTTGCATAATAAATTGAAGAAAAAAAAATATTTAACATACAAAGAAACACAACATTCAATTCCAAATCACAACTTAGACTACAATACCAACTCATTGGAGAAGGGCTCACTTGACCAAATCATAACTACAAACAAACAATAAATTTGGAGAAAATTATTCATATTTTCTTGGTTAAAATAACATTTTCTCTTGTAAGAAAAGATTATAATATTAAAATACATCTAATTTAATTTTATACTTAGTTACATTTTAAATTATTTTATTAAATTAGATTAGGTTGAATTGAAACTATTGATTTAATTAGTTTACAGTATAATTTACATTTAATTATACTTTAAGTTATAGTTTAGGATTATATGATACTTTATTTGTATTTCATGTAGATTTCAACGAACTTTTAAATATACGATTATTTATTCAGAAAAGATGCATTCTTAACATACACACGAGGATCAGAGAACACACAAGTTGTGTGGGTAATTTTCAGTGAGAGAAGTACAAGGCCACAGAAGGAAGAAGAAGAAGAAACAAATATAATCCATATTTATATTATTTAATAGTGACAAGTAATCATGTTATTATTTAATTTGATTATATATCATAATTAATTAATAATACACTCTTATCAAATTTGATTAATTCTAATTTTAACAATAAGTTAGACTATATTAATTCAAGTTATAACATGAATTTTGTATTAGATATAATTTTATTTTGTAAATTTTAACTATGAATTCTTGGCTTGGAGAGACCAAAATGGGATGTTACTATCTGATAAACATCTAATAATGTTCTAATCTAATATAGGTAATGATTTAGATTTCAATAGAATTCAAGCGTCCTTTTATAAACAATTTTTTTTATCTATTTTAATTTATAGATTAAATTGAATTTGATTTAAAATATTAAAAATTAGATTATGTTGAATTTTGTCTCATTCAGCGGGTTAAATATTAACTGTATGAGGATCCCTTCTTTCACCATAAATGATTAAATAAACTTGTTATTCCTAAATAATTATATTTTAAAATAAGAAAGTGTTACAAAATTTTTTTAATAATACCCGTACTATTTGTGTTATATATTAATATTAGATAATATAAATATTTTTTTATTTTTACAGGCAAATACAGTATTCATTGCACATTCCCGAACTTTTTTTTTTTTTTTTTTTTTTTTTTTTTTTTTTTTTTTTTTTTTTTTTTTTTTTTTGCTTACAGAACTAAATTCCAAACACAAAAATCGCCAAATGATTGACAAATGGCGAATGTGTCGGTTCATGTGCGACGAGATGGGACCGGGACTTTGAATCGCAGTGTGAGAAGCAGACCGAATTTTAAAAATAATAAAATCATACCTAAGATCAACGATATCACAAGAAAGATTAAATGAATTAGCTATATTATCCATTCAAAAAGATATTCTAAGAAATATTGAATACAAACAAATAATACATGAATTTGCACCTCAAAAGACAAGAAAAATGATGTTCCATTAAGAATTATTTATAAAAAAATATTAAAAACATAACTATTCTAATGTAAAAGGGTCTCATATATTGAATTCTTGCCGGCTCCGATTTTTCTTGAGACTGCCATGTTGTGGCTCACACAAGTACTACAAGAAGAAAAATAGAGAAGACGTTAGTTGATATAAGTTGTCAATATATAAAAGTATTTTATATTCATCGTACATCTGGAACTAGACACAAAATCAGAATTATTAGCTAGGGGAGCAATCATCCTCGAACAGAGGGACCAATCTACATTGAGTAAAATAAAGCATAGAAGGGTATTGATGCAACTTATCCTTGCTTTCTTTGATTTTTTTTGTTAAGTAGTAATATATAATTAGTATATTTGGTTTAGTCCCACATCAAAGTAGAGAATAATGGGTGTAGTAATATATAATTAGTATATTGGGCTTTCTTTGATTTCTTTATCAAAACTTTGTTTAACAAAATAATTTTGAACTAAAATTTTAAAAACAAATCCCAAACGGGCTCTTAGAACTGTTTGGAAGGAAAATGAAATTTGGAAAATGAAATATTTTATATGAATGGCAATCCATTTTCTGATGAGATTAGGGTTTTATTTTCCCTCTCAGTCTTATCAGTCAAAAAAAAACCTCCGGCTATTGTTTATTTGTTTGTTACTAGTGCCACGGCTAAGGAATCGTTCAATGGACATTTTCAAATCAGAGAAAATAATGACGAACGGAAACTCAACTAAACTATAGGTCGAGGAAGCAGTAGAGCCGTTCACTGTTCCGGAAAATAATTAAACACAGCACGTAAACAGCGCGTAACACAAACGATGCATGCCTATATAAGCGTAGCATCCCCTTTTTGAATCCTCGGGGTTCATTCCAATAAAGGAGCAGCGAGCTCCTATTCCTTCTTTCTTCCTTCACTCCCTCTCTCCGTCATATATATATATAGAGGGAAGATAGCAAAATTTTAAGTACGGTAGAAGTAGAAGAGCCAAATAATGATGGGCAAGAATAGTAACTCTATTCTCCTGCCGGACTTGTCCGTCGTCCTCGTGGTGGCGGTGGTGATTGGCGCTGTGCACTCCGCGGTCGGACAGGGGAACGGAGACTTGGACGCCCTTTGCTCGTCTACCTACTACAAAGACGTCTGCATCCGGAGCTTGTCAGGCAGCAACATCAACTCGTCATCGAGCCCCATCGACGTTGTGAAGGCCACTGTCGATGCCGTCGTCAAGGAACTGACCGCCGCCACGGAAAACATAGGTGAGAAGTTCGGCAACTCTTCGTACCAGTCGGAGTTTAAGTACTGCAAGGGTCTGTTCGAGGAATCCCTGGCGCTCCTCCAGTCCGTGGTCGACAAGGCCGGCAGCCTCGAGGAGCTGATGGAGGAGTCCGAGCAGATGCAGTACTGGCTCAGTTATGTCAGCTCCCTGAGTGGGAGCTGTTCGGACGTGCTCGTGACCATGGACCCGGAGCTGATGGCCCAGATCGATTCCGCGCTGGTTGACACGTGGCATGTGTTGAGCAACGGCATCTCCATTGTGGATTCGTTGAGCAAGGTGGCCGGGAGCGTCGACGTCGGCCTCCCAGCTGCAAACGTGAGCCAGGAGGAGGGGGGCAAGTCGGGGGGCCGGAAGCTCCTCGACGCTGACCCCCGGTGGCTATCTGCCGGCGACCGGAAACTGTTGGCAGCAGGCAGCGGACACGGACGGCTGAAACCCGACATTGTCGTGGCGAAAGACGGAAGCGGACAGTTCAGCAGCATCAACGCTGCCATCAAAGCCGTGAGACCCGGTTCGGCGCGTAGGACCGTGATCTACGTGAAGGCCGGAATCTACGAGGAGCAGGTGATAATCCCGGAGGAGAAGGTGAATATCTACATGTACGGAGACGGAGGGAGGAAGACCATCGTGACCGCCAGCAAGTCGGAAGCCAAGGACGGAATGCACATCGACACCAATCCGACATTTGTCGTCCTCGCAACCGGTACGGTCTTGAGGTCCATGGGGATAAGGAACACGGCGGGGCCAAAAGGCCATCAGGCGGTGGCGCTTCGCGTGAAGGGCGACTACGTGGTCGTCATCAACTGCCACATCACTGCCTACCAGGACACGCTGTACCTCCAAGGGGGGACACACTACTTCCGGGGCTGCGTCATCTCTGGCACCGTCGACTTCATATTCGGGGACTCGGCGGTCGTCTTCCAGAAGTGCACCATCCTCGTACGCAAGGGGGATCCCGGCCAGAGGAACATGGTGACGGCACAGGGCAGGCGTGTAAAGGACAGCAAAACCGGCATCGTCATCCACGACTGCAAGATCTTGCCGCACCAGGACCTCTTTGCCGACAGGCACACCGTCGAGAGCTACCTCGGCCGCCCGTGGAAGGAGTTCTCGAGGATTATGGTGATGGAATCGACCATCGGAGATCTGATCAGGCCGGAAGGGTACCACGTATGGGACGACGGCAACAAAAACCTTGATACCCTCTACTACGGCGAGTATGGCAACGAGGGGCCGGGGGCCGACACGAGCCGCAGGGTCAGGTGGCCCGGTGTCAACACCAAGGTCCAACGCCCGGAGGCCATGACTTACACTGTCGGACGCTTCCTCAAGACTGGCAGGTGGATCCAGGGCTCAGGCGCACGATACACGCTTGGCTTGATCAAAAAGACTTGATATTAATATATCACTCACTCACTCTGTCTCTATAGATGGACCGACCGACTGACTGACTTCTACTGCACATATATATCGCTATCTATCTATCTATCTATCTATTCATACATGCATTGCATAGCATAGCATAAGAGAGATTAATACGTTTCATTCTCTCTGTTATATATATGTTGTATGAAAACAACAGACTGACGGAGAGAGAAAATTTATCAAATTTCATTATTTATTAATTGGAAATCGATGATTAATATTAGTTGGATATGAGATTATTATAGTTGCATCGGTCAGTGACATCACGATCTAATATTGGATGACTTGTACCCGGACACATATGTAATCCTCCCGGGGTTCCATTAACACTAGTTAAAGAAACAAAAAGACCCACATATACACTATCTAGCTAGAACCTACTAAAAATGGAGTACCATACTTCAACAAATAGATGTTGACTAATTGGTTCATATACTTCAACAATAAAGAGAATTAGGGGTTTGGTAAAATTTTATTAATCTTCCTATACTCCAGTGATAGTTCTTGGTTTGCGCATAGTTCCAAATGTATGATGGATATAGAAGGCTTTTATATAATGACAACTTATATTAACTAACATTTCCTTCTCTTTTACTTTTTGTTGTACTTATGTGAGCCCCAACTTAAACCTAGGAAGCACAAAGATGCTTCAAACTGGTTAGTGACAAACTTGTATTAGGCAAAGACACTCACCAAAATATGTATATGGAGTTGATCTTCTCGTCCTGTCCTTTCTGCTTTGTGTCCAATACACACCTATACATCATAACTAAAACCAATTCTATTACAGTGGAGAGAGACCTCTAGTGTACCTTGATGGCTCTTGGATTTCATAGGTGTTTGAATAATACTATCAACCCTCTACAACAAACAGATTGTATTTCTCTTTAACATCAACCCTCTACAACAAACAGATTGTATTTCTCACTACAACAAATATGGCCTACAATAGCATGCGCCGAACGCTATTGAAAGCATTCTATAACATATTTTGTCTGCTATAATTGCCCCCGCTATAGTAAGTGAACGCTATGACATTATAGAGTTCTTGAATGCTGTAGATGGATTATAGCGTTCATGATTGTTGTGGGTGGTTTATAGCGTTCGTGAATGTTGTAGATTGATTATAGCGTTCATGAATGTTGTGGATGGTCTATAGAGTTCTTGAATGTTGTTGATGAATAATAGCGTTCATGAATGCTGCAGATGGTGCATAGCGTTCTTTAATGCTGTTGATTTATTATAGTGTTTCTGAACGTTGTCGATTTTTTATAGCATTTTGAGTGCTATAAATCTGCTACACAATTTCATATCTGAATAACATATTCTGTATCACGTACAATTAACATGTGCATCATAAAAATTCATGCTGAATCACAATTTTGATTTCAACAATTTCAATCGCAACTTCCATTTCGATCAATCAAGATAGAGAAAAGATTTGCCAAAATAAATAAATTCATACACTTTTCATTAACATTCAAGATGTACAAAAAGTTGTTGTACGCCTAAAGTGATCGAAATAATAGTCCAAAATAAATATTTCATGTAAAGAGAATCCAAGATGTACAAAATGTTTGTAACCTAACGCTAGTCCAAAATTCAACTAAACCATTCCATTTCCATACAAAATGTCTGTAGACCAAAATTTAGCTCGACCAACTCTTTCCTTCTAGCTTATATCCACAACCATCAAAAATTTACACATCAACCTACACAAAATAGAGAAAAAACACATTAGCATTATTATATAAAAAATAAGTGAAAAGAATTGAATCCTTGGCACTAATCTTCCTCCTCGTCTATTTCTTTTCTTCCGCTATTGGTAAGGCTGCTACATACTTCATGCTCAATTTTTCTTGATGAATACTAACATTTTCGACTCCGATACCCCTAACCAATCCCCACCTCTCACTCCCAACCCTCCTTCCAGTACATTTCCAACTCCAATACTCCCTAACTTACATTTTCCCTATACCCCATAACTGCTTTTGCATTTCCAGCCTCTATACTGGCATGCATGCTCAAAAACTGAACTACTGCCCTTATACTAACCTTGGGGACTTGCACACTATACTCACAGATCACTCCACACACACAGACACACACACACATACACACCTCTATGCAGTTGTGCACACCAATCACACACAAGTGCACAAGAACCAACTCTATTGATACACACACTCTATCTCACCACACTGCATTGGAACCCATGCACTTCTCTTATCCCTGAATTCTTACGCTTCCTGATTCGCTCTTAAATTTACATGTGATACACACTTTTCTCACTAAACCAAACACATAAGCACTGGTATCTAAGTCATGCTACAATAAAAAATACAGCTTCTGGTCTGGAGAAGCTATAAGTCCAATAAAAAGATTACTAAAGAGAAAATATCTTCTTACTTTCTCTAAAAGAAAGAAAAGTCAGAAATGGAGAGTAGAAAAACCTTAGCATAGTCATATGCACATTCTACCGTGTCCAGATAACCTGCATGATCACCCTGTGATGTAGAAGCAAGTCCTTTAATTAGCATCTTAACATTTGAAATCTTGTATACAACTATGCACATACACTAATCTGCAAATTGTATTTGACAAAGCTCACACATTAAACTCACAGTGGCTGAATTCGCTTGACCAACATTAATTAAAATTGCTCGTGCCTAAAATTTTAGACTTGAATACGTAGGCAACATAGCTGTAACAAAAATGTAAAAGGGAAATATCAAAAATGTAAAATGCAAACCAGAATTTATCATTAAACAAAAATGTAAAACAAAAATCATAAAATGTAAAATATAGAAGGGAAATCACAGTTTTAATCGCATTGAAACTAAGCAATCATGGTCATCTGGGTCAAATATGCTCAACACTAAATCATTTAGATCAAACAATAACCATGACCATTTTAGTGGAACTTTCATAACTAGCCACTAACAAGTTAAACATGGTCAAACTGGATAAATTTGTTTCCTTAGTTTGGACACAACATTTATAAATTGATAACTGAAGCTAAAATTAAATTGTTGGGAAGAGTGGTTACATATGTTGCACAGTACATGAAAATTGATGGGATGAGTGGTTTCTTAAATCGAAATAAATCTGCATCTTTAACATTTTGTCACCTATAACTATCTTAACTTTGTATTAGTTGATTTCAGTTCCAATTTTTTTTCAATGTCATGCCAAGAAGATTGAAGAATCTTACTGGAGTCACTATGACTTTGAGGAAGTTACGAAAAAATATACTCACAGATTGTATTTTTACAACTTTTTGTTTCTGATTTCTAAGCCTTTTACCACCAACATTCTTAATATTCTTTTGCAGAGGCCTAGAGGTGTACATAATATATATATATATATATATATATATATATATATATATATATATATATATATATATATATATATATACAACCTAGTTTATGATCTGTTTCTGCAAAATACGATGGTACATAATGGAATATGATGCATACACTGAAATATATATATTGAAGTAATCTGACTGTGTCAAGCTGTAGATATTAAAGGTGTAGATATCATAGAACTGTTCTTCCCTACCTAAATGCAGACCAGAATGGCAAGTTTCCTGCTCTAGTTCAAAAAGTTCAAAAGTGCATGATATGTATGTTAACAAAAAATTGAATTCCCTATTTAGTTGCATGTCTTCTTTTTGGCTCAGTCGTGTTATACAAGTTATGAGCAATACTTTGCTTACTTGCTTTCTTTAGTTACCTATCCTTTTTCTCAACAACATGCGGGCCAAATGCAGTGCACACAAAATAAGAGCCTGTGTGGCCAACCTATCATTGAGAAGGAATTGTTGACTACGGGGCTCGTGATTAATGAAGCATTTTTGTATTTTACTTATTCTTCTTACTAATTAGTATTTTTGATAAATAAAAAGTGTTGACAAAAGGTTATGCAACAGACCTCCAAGTTTTGACTTGGAGATGGCATTTCTATTGCTCTTGTGGACATGTCTGTTGAAAGGAAGTCTATACCTCCCAGAGGCACTTGTTCCTTCTTGTGATCCTTGTTTACATTTGACATGCTTAGCTAGTTGTACACAACTTGAGGGATATTGCCAGAATTCATGGATCGATTGTCAATAATAAAATGTCTTCAAGATAAGGCTTCATATTTATAGTTTGTGATTCTTTACTTTTTCTTATTATTATCCATCATTCTATACAATAATAAAGTCCATAGTGCACATCTGGTATATTTCGTGTACCATAAATATGACTTCCACAGACTTGAAAAGCATTTACATATTTAGAAGTAAGTGATAATTGGGATACCTTAACAAATCAATCTCCGAAGTTGACACAGTTTCCAAGATTGTACGCCCGTACAATCATTCTAATCAGGAAATAACAAGAGTTAAGACTATGTCGGCAACATGCCATAATCAGGTCTATGTTTTACGAAACTTGGGTTATATTATAAAGATGACAGACGGGAAGAAGGCAGTACTATGAAGCTCAAAGATGCACATTTTTAGACATAAAACAATGAACAAGGGTAATAAAAACAATTCAGAAATGTAATACTTTCTTATATGTATAAATAAAACAATGGTCTTAGAAGCAACCACCTCACTCAGGAAACGATAATTTCACTCACCGCTCCCACAAGTAATTGGATGCTTCATGATTTCCACCAATGAATATCGTAGGATAAAGAGCTACAGCTTGCCCAGAGTAGTACTTCTAGAATGTATTCATAATACGATACTTCATTTTGACATTTAAGGTCTCTAAATCATTCTCTTTTGTAACTACTTGTAAACAAAAAACTGTTTACTGACATGTAATGCATTGATAACGTTATCTCAAAAATAGGATATATTTCAGAGACAATTAGGACCCATCATGGGTCTAATATAATATTGCTTAAGTAGTAGCGGATGTGAAACAAAGGTAAATCTAGGTTTAGAGTCTTTGGACCCCAAAATGGAGAAGTAAAAGTTAGTCAACAGGAGTATGGCTTTCCATACAACGTGTCTTTGAAATGCATATACAGGGCATATGATAAATCCTTCTTCTAGTTCTCCTCAAGTTGTGCATTCCTTATGACTTGTTGGATATCGTTCATAATTGAATATTGCAAGAAACAATGTGTAAACAAAATTGGCTCAAAAGAAAACAAATCTAAGAAGCCAAAAGGAAATGCAAGAGTATCTATAATAGATAGTAAAGAAGCTTTAAGTTTAGAAAAAGAGTATTTGGGACCTATAATCAAAGATTCGGTTCATATTTCACCTTACTTCCCTTTCCTATTTCCATCGCCTACGGGAATCAATGAAATGAACTTATCTCCTTTGTCAGTATAATTAGGCATGCTTATATTAAACTGAAAATGTGAGTATGTGAGTATCCTAGCTGAAACAAAAAAAAGAAATCTTCAACTTGTATCCAAAGCACATGCTTTTTGATGAATGATGCATATTGGTAGTCCAAAATGGCATTACTATTATCCATGATTCACTTTTTTTTTTCAAATTCAGCTAAACACATGCACGAAAATGAGATGGCAGCACCTAATTCATATATACTCAGTTATATGGTAAAATTGAACTTCATGTGTATGACTATAATGGCATACCCTGCATATGGTATCAAAACCATGATCGATCTCCATGAACCGATTCTTGAGATCTCCATACAAAGTAACAGAAATTCCAACCACCTTTCCACTAGCTCTATCAGTTTTTCCTGCAATCTTCATGTTTTAAGTAACATTAACCAATGAAATCCCATTGCACTTTAAAACTCTAACAACAATAACAACGTAGCAAATATATCAAACCATTCATACCTTACATTATGGAACGTGATATTCACGATCATATTGGAAGCGAAATATTGGAAGGCACGGCTGTGAACACCGTGACCCTGTCTCATGCCTGGTTCAGGAATACCCTGTTGTAGATCCTTTGCAGGTTCTTGACCACAGGCCAAAACACGACCACCCGGAACCACATTGTGCCTACAAAGAACGTAAGGATGTCCCGACGCCCACCCCTCCCCCTTCTCCTTCTATTCCAGAAACTTCTACACCGCGGCTGATATGTCGGGGCGACAGAAGGACTTTCCCTTGAGCACCTGTTGCATGTCCTTATGGGGCTTGTCCGGGATAATGCCGAAGTCGAAGAGTGAAGAGAGGAAGGGGTGAGCAGGGTTCTCGACGAGGCGGGCGATGATCGAAGGGGCCTGCGGAGAGGAGGCACAGTCAAAAGGTGGGAACCTCACATCATCAGCGTGTTGTCCCTCTTCTTGATCGTAAGGCGTCTAGGGTTAGGGTTAATCAAGTCTTTCAAAAGATGGGGGATTTCTAGGGTTAGTGTTTGGGGGTTAGGGATTTGGAAGAAGGAGGAGTGGTTGAAGAAAGAGAAGGAATTTGGGGGTCTGCGGGAAATAAAATAGGGTAAGTGGAGATGAGGAGGAGGAGAGAAATAGGGTTTTTCTACTGGGGCTGAAATTTTTTGAGGGAACAAAAAAAAGGAGCGGGAAGAAGAAATATTAGGAGGTTTAGGCTATGGATTTTGTAAATGTTGGACACGTCTTCTTTTATCATGTAAAATAAAAACCTACGCTCTTCTCCCAGGATTCGAACATTAGATCTGCTTTGACATACAAACATATGAATGTTATACATTCTACATCATTCAGGAAACGCTATAGATAGATATTTTTATAGCACTGCAGAAAGAATGCTATTGTTAATAACATTTTATAGCGGGGACACTTGAACGCTATAGAAAAATTGCCATTGTATGTCCAATTTGTTGTAGTGTCTCTTTAGTAACATCAACCCTCTACAACAATCTAATCATACTTATTCGCTTCGATTCCGTCGAATCAATAAGCCGCCACGGACGTGATATCGTACAAGTCTATGTTGCACTGTACAAGTCGTACTTGTGTATATTTATAAAATAGTTATTTCTATAAAAGTTTTGCAGAGGATAAAACAGATAAATTGATAACAATATAAAACAAATAAATTGATAACTACATAAATCTTTAATAATAATTTATAGTCAAGTAAAAGAGTGTCGAACTTGGCTTACAACTTGAAACAACAAAGTGAGATACATCGTTCCATACATTATATATATATATATATATATATATATATATATATATATATATATATATATATATATATATATATATATATATATATACCCCCACAATTCCTTAAATGCTTAACATCATATCTTGGAATGTTCGAGGTCTGGCTAATAAACCGACATTAAGGAGAATTTTCAGTCTTCGGAAAATTCACAAGATCGACATCTTCATCATCATTGAACCTAAAATTCCCTCCAAACGTCTTAAATCTACCCAGTTGGCGCTGGGCCTCCCAACGGCTATTGCTGGTAGGCACGACATATGGATTCTCGGGTCGAAGGACGTTAAACTCGACATCATTCAAGACACCCATCAAGCTCTCTCCTGCTGGATCGCTCACCCCACCCTTCCGGAGCGGGCCATCCTTTCTGCGGTCCACGGTAGCTGTGTCATCGCAGAACGGAAACACCTCTGGAACGACCTTCTCGACATCTATCTCCACAACACCAACATCCCCTGGCTTTGCATAGGGGACTTCAACGCCATCACCTGCAGAGAAGAGAAGATCGGAGGCCGCCCCCCCGCCACTATCAGCCATGCAAGACTTCAACAACTTCATCTTCAACGCTCACCTCACTCCCCTCCAGTTCAAAGGCAGCGAATTTACTTGGTGTAACATGCAGGACGGAGACCGTCGTCAATACTCCAGATTGGACCGAGCCCTCATCAACGCCAGCTGGCACGGCATGAGGATTAATTCCACCCTGTCCCACCTCAACTCTACGGAATCAGACCACGCCCCCATCCTGATGGAAATTAAAAATAAATCCCAACCTTCCAAAAAGAACTTCTAATTCTTCGACTTTTGGACCGACCACCCGTAATTCCGGAGCATAGTGGCCGAAGCGTGGAACAGTCAGGACTCCCCTAATCCTCTTACTCGGGTCAGCAACAAGCTCAAAGCCACCAGAAAAGCTCTTTTCAATTGGAGCAAACTAGCCTTTGGGGATATTTTCCAAGCTATCCGCGTCGCAGAGGACGATGTTACCAGAGCAGAAGCCTTATTCCTTTCTGACCGTTCTCCGGCGGCCAAGAGAGCCTTGAATCTCACTAAGGCCATGCTCAAATTCAGGCTCAAAGTCGAGACTGAGTTTTGGAAGCAGAAAGCTAGACTGAAATGGGACAACGACGGGGACAAAAACTCCAATTACTTTCACGCCTGCGTCAACGGCAAAAAAAACAAACTTTCGATACACCATATCACGGATGAGCAAGGCATCACCAGATCCGATCAGATAGGGATCCAAGAGGCGGCCACCGAATTCTACACCAAACTATTCTCCAAGGAAGCGGTCCACACAGACACTTCTTTCCTAGACCAAATCCCCACCATTGTTACCGACTCCGACAATGCTCAACTGGAACGCCCTCTGTCCGAACAAGAAGTGAAAGACGCGGTGTGGACTTTGAACGTGCATAGCGCACCCGGACCTGATGGCTTTTCTGGTACCTTCTTTCGTACTTGCTGGGATATCATCAAGCAGGACATTACCGAAGCGACCATCGCCTTCCTTGAAGGAGCTCCTTATCCCAAAGCCATATCCAGCGCCAATCTCATCCTCATATCGAAAAAAGATAACCCCAACTCCTTTTGTGATTTCCGACCTATCAGTCTTTGCACATTCACCAACAAAATTATCTCCAAGATCATCGCCACTAGAATGTCAGAGACTCTCTCCAAAATCATCTCGTAGGAGCAAAGCGGATTCGTTCGCAAAAGGAACATTCAAGACAACATCATGCTGGCCCAAGAACTTATCACCTGCATGAAATTTCCAGCCAGAGGGGGCAACATCGCCATCAAAATCGACATGGAAAAAGCTTACGACAGACTGGATTGGCAATTCATGATCTGGGTCTTCAGAGCTTTCGGATTCTCCGAGAATTGGACCAACACCGTATGGAGATCCATCAGCAACTCATGGTTCTCTACTGTTATCAACGGCCAACCCGAAGGTTTTTTTAAATCTAGCCGTGGAGTCAGACAGGGTGACCCTCTATCGTCTACGGTCTTCATCATTGTTGCCGACGCCCTGAGCAGAAACATCAACAACATGGTCAACACCCCTAACATCCAGCATTACCACACTGCTAGCGACTGTCCCACCATCACCCACCTGGCCTTTGCCGACGATTTACTCATATTCTCTTCCGGGAACATCGGTTCGATGGAGGTGGTTCACAACACCCTGCAGCGGTACTCCAGATGCTCAGGCCAGAAGATCAACCTTTCCAAGAGCGTCATCTACGCCCACCACAGCTTCAAAATCAAGAATGCGACAAGACTCACAAACCTAACTTCCATTGCGGTGGCTCATCCTCCTTTCAACTACCTAGGTTGTCCTCTGGTGTACGGGAAATCTAACGACAGCATCTTTGAGAACTTGATCACCAAAATTAGGAACAAAATCGAAGGATGGCATAACGCCACTCTCTCCCTTGGAGGGAAAATTATCCTTATCAAACATGTTCTCAACTCCATTCCCATCCATACCCTAGCGGACTGTTCTCCATCCAGAAAGGTTATCGCGTCGATTGAGAAGATCTTTTGCAACTTTTTCTGGGAGAACAACAAGGGGCAAGACAAACACCACTGGGCCTGCTGGGACACTATGGCTATCCTTACCGAGATCGGCGGGCTTGGTTTCACCAAACTTGACCACATCGTCAAAGCTTTTTCGATGAAACTGTGGTGGAAATTACGTACCAGCCAAAACCTGTGGACCAAGTTCATGAAGGCCAGGTACTTTAAACACATACACCCAGCGACGGCCTCAGCCAACAGCAGATCTTCTGCGGCTTGGCGGCACATTATTCATGGTCGAGATTTGGCAGAGCCCGCGATCAGACTCCAGCTGGGTTCTGGCGAGGCCAACCTCTTCCTGGAAAGGTGGATTGGCGACTGCCTTATCCCGAACATCACCGATTCCCCTAGAAACAGCAAGATCCAAGACCTTTGGAACCCCACCAATAACGCTTGGAATTGGGACAGGATTCAGGAGTGGTCAGGCAACGAAACAGTGGACAACATTCGTCAGCTAGGACTTATCATTGGGCCCGACGCAGACAAGCTGAGGTGGTCACCGGCTGCCTCTGGAGCCTTCTCCATGCGGTCGGCGAGAATCATGATCCAAGAGAACGGACCGGACCTATTCATTTTGCGGTATTAGCATTCTTGTATCCCCAAGAAATGGTCCTTCCTCCTGTGGAGAGTCATGAAAAATAAATTTCCTACCGACGACAACCTTAACTCTATCGGCTTCAGCCTGGCGTCTGCTTGTAATTGCTGCACCGAGCGACAGACGGAAACTATTGATCACATCTTCCAGGAAGGAAGCCTCCCTGACCAAATCTGGAGCACCATCAACCGCCACTACAACACCTATCCAGGAGACGGGCGCTTTATCGATCTTCTGGCCCATTGGGGAGCCGCCTCCTACGGCCACCAGATCGTTGCAGCGACAGCCACCTGGGCAATATAGAAAAATTGCAACAAAGCGAGGTACGAGGGACACCAATACTCTGCCGATCAGCTCATCCGGGAAATTCACAGGCAATGTCGTAAACAGAGTTCTCTCTACTCCCACACTTCGCCGACATTCGGGCACCCGATCATCCCTTAGTGTCGGCAGCTTCGACCGTCCTTCGCCCCAGTCTTTCCTTTTGTGGTATACTTTTTTCTTGTTTACGTGTCAGGCGGCGGCTGCGACCGTTCTTCTCCCCTGTCTTTCCTTTTGTGGTATACTTTGTCCTTTTATACGTGTCAGGCTTCTATTTTTTGAGCCTTGATCAATAAAAGAGGGGGTTTCTCAATATATATATATATATACTAAATATAATGTAAAGATAACATCAGTGAAGGTCTTCAAAATAAGAATAGAAGCTTCAAAATATGGACAAAAGTTCTGCATAGTTAAACGTGCCTTTGACGCCTTTGTGCATCTCCTTGATTTTCAGCACATATGAAAACGTGAGTCACTTGCATTTGCACCAACAATGGATCAATACTCTTCTTTTTTTTTCTTCCAAAATTTGATATGAAAGCAAAATCGATGAAGACAAGCAATAAAATCCATCGAAACATAGACAAAAATGCATTCATAAATAAACAATGAAAGCATCAGTAAAAACGAACAATTAAAAGTTTGATGAAGAGACTCTTATATAGAGTTTTTTTTTCAAAACACGATCTACCGCATTTAGGACTAAATTCCAAAAATGTCAATTCATAGATAGGAAGGGTGTCACGCCCCGAGTCGACAAACCGTTCGTTTCCGGTGTTATTATGCCGAATCGATCGTCCTCGCTAAGGTGTGATGTCGTACGAGTCTCGGGTTACACTCGTACAAGACAAGAATGTTACATTGATTATTATATTAAAACACCAAGTTGAAACTTCACAAATCATATCAGAATATAAGACGCAGTTTAGGAAGATAGAAATATATTTTTCATTCATAGCTTGCAACGAGGTGCAAGTCGTAATTACATTGGATGTCATTGCGGCTACATTGATTGAAACAAAAGAAATATACTCGACAAGCTACTTGAACTAACACTTGCCATTCCATACATTCTTCCCTTTATACATAAGCCTTCGATTGAATTGGCTTCAAAATACTTTGGAATATGAAGAGCTTCAATGTCTTCCCGTACTTCAGCTTCAGTTTAGGGCTCCCGTAGCATCTAGGGAGTTGGGGAGGGGGCTAGCAAAACATAGTTGCTAAGTGGACGAAACGAACCCACTCGTCTAAATCGACTCTGATTGTTAAGGAAGGCAGGCTATAGATTTTTCTTTCTATTTACAACTAAATGAACTCAGTTCATATCGATAGCCATCTTTGAAGTAGTAAAGCATACATTGAAGTATAGTTATTTATCACAATTCTTACCACGGCCGTACTCATTCCTGCATAAAATATAGATAATATTTACTACATGCATAAGACAATAGGTGAGCATGCTATATCTTATATGCAGTCATTGGTGCTACCACCACTTGGGACTATCTCAACGACATTTTGGCCCGTTCAGTTTAGGTTACAAGCCTGACTGACGGTCCCGCAATGCATCAGTGCCGAAGCACGATTATTCATTCCCCTGGGTCGATTCGATACCGATGCTCCAGATACCAATTCGAGGAAAATCAAACTTGTGCACAAGCTGTCCATGACCATACCAATGCATGAACAGTTTAATATGTGTAAATATATTTATATAGCACGGACAATATTGAACGACATTATCATTTCTTCCAATCCATGCAATGATTCATTTTTCCCAAAGTCGTACTTCCGATTTAGCGTCCCGTAGGCACCAAATTGTTCGAGACATCATAAGCCACGATCGACATTTCATATTATTTTGCAGCACGTGAAGTAGTCTATCTTTTTACTAGAACCTTAAACTTTCTCGTTTTGGTGCAAAACTTATATTTTCAGAGTAGTTTACTCTAAATTGATACATTTTTTTCGAGTCCTTGATCTTAGTGGATTGGCATGCATTTAACTTGGCATCGTCGATTTGAATAAGTTCGAAGCAAAAGAGTTTCGTTTGCGGGACAAAGTAGAAAAGAAGGGGCTGAATCATCCACAAAGTACTTTGATCGTGCAGACCGTTGAAGCGCTTCGCAACGTTCAAACTTTAGTTATGCGAGCTCTTGCAATGGCACCAACACTTAGTTAAAATTTTTTTCTTTATTCCTTCGCTTCAAAATTTGTATATTGCATTCAGAAAATGATGCGAAAGTACTTTCATCAAAACCAAGCGGCAAAAACTCAAAGAAAACCATACAATAGTCTGGTCCCGTCGAAGGAACCCTTATATAGAGCTTACTCACCGAGACGCAACCCGCTGCATCTAGGACTTATTCCAACAGAATTTGTTCTATTAGTTGGATCGATTCTCGTAACATTCGTCCAAATCGATTTGATCGATGTCGCAAGGTGTTATCGTTTACCAAACTCAGCGATCGAGTCAGATGGCCATCTAAGTTTTCGACCGATCTGACTCGGCACAAGCATATTACGAAGTCCGTTGCCTATTGAAAGCGGAGCACTACATAATATACCACTAAGAAAAAATTTCATTCTGAAACTTAAGAACAAGGGTCTGACCTTAAATTAGGCAAACAACGAAGGTACATTCAACTGAATGGTTCCACCAAAGCACACGGACCAAAGGCATCGACCGATTTCGTAATACATTCTCCTTACGGTCCAAAATTTGAATAGGCTCCTCCGAGTAAGACATGTTAGTACGTAGCTCCAACTAATCGAAGCTAACCACATGACTTGGATCATGCACGTATTTTTGAAGTTGTGAAACTTGAAAAATATCGTGCACATCAGCCAAGGCAGGAGGTAGTGTGATCCGATAATGTCATGACCCGCACCCGCTTTTTGGGATAAGAATGCATGTCCAAGACAGCCTACGCCGCAGTGTGGGCGGTAGAACGTTGTATAGCCACAATGCTCAAAATCATAAATAATGTTCATTCACAAAATTAATTTAATTTACCATATTCACAAGTTTTATATTTATAGAAAAATATAAATTCTTACAAATATTGAAATGATTACAACTCATCTATCTAGCTAATCTCTAGGTTTTCGTCTGCAAGTATACCCGTAACTCCCAATGCTAAGTGAAGCTGCAGCTAACCTGAAAAATGTTAGTTTTTAGTCAGGAATAGAACGAGTACAATTCACTGAATGCAGTTTCAATAAATGAAAATAATTATATAACAGAGGTTAGCCTTTAAATATATGATTTAAAAAATAAACAAAGAAAGACAAAATAAAACTAAACAAAGAAAAACAGTAAATAAATACAAAGACAATACTCATAGACTGACTGAAGTACCTTTGATATGTGATCGGTCTCGTGATAATTACACGACACGGTCTACAATATCTATACTGTATAGTGTACACTGTCTACACTGTATAAAGCAATGATGAAACACTGTCTACACTGTATAAAGCAATAATGGAATACTGTCTATAGGGTATAATGTAATAATAAATTATGGTCTACACGGTATATACTGTATAAGGTCAGATCACACATCCTTGGAACTTCACCTCCCCGACACGAAAAAATATAACAAATATAAAAGACAGAAATTACATATCTATTGACTAATAATGAGGTGTAGTAAAGCTCAATATTGAAAACAATCAATAAACTGTACTCGCCTGTATTCTTTGCTGGTGAAAGCGATAATCCAAATCACTTAGTGTGCCACAACAGTCAAACTCGTACAACAGTCTTCAGATGCTGAAATAGACATTACCAACATTCTCAGAAGAGTCAAATTAGCTAAAATTGCCTGTCCTTAACTCCAATTTTGGATACAGGGATAAACAATAATTTCGAATCAAAATGGTATCCGCCATTGGACCCGTTTGGAACCGAAAAGCGTGGCAGAGTTAATGTTCTCTAAAGTCATCAAACTATATGTCTACGGATTTGTTTTGATGATACGAACCCAACCATATATCAAGAGTTGGATTCCGACAGATCGTGCATGTCACGACCTGTACCCAGAGTAAGGGCATGAGTGCGTGACAGCGTCCTAGCCTACGCCGCAGAAACTGTCACGACCCGCATCCGCTTTTCGGATACGAGCTCGTGAGCAAGCCAGCTACGTATCGAGCGGACTCCAGCCCGACTCGAGTACGTATAAGCTGTCAAGGTCATGGTATCATATCTAATCTAACTATATCTCAATCCACAAGAATCATATAAAACAAGAATGAACAAGTATGGGTCGTGGTCTGCAGCTCACTAGCTTGCATGTCCGATTAGACTCCAAGAAATAACATTAGTCTATAAACTGAATCAATAAATATGATATATCATGATGATGAAAGGGAAACACGAGCTAGATGAACTGGATAATAAATATGGTATCTATACCTGAATCCCGTAAGCAATATCCTTACATCCGGAGAATCATCTGCCATCCCGAGCTGCTAACTAACTCCACGAAATAACTAACCTGAAGAGATCATCAGTTCCTCAAGAGACATAGCAAGATACATAAAAGTATGTCTATCTAGCAGTTTATCATGGAATAAAGGAAATACAAAAAATAAATGGGGAATGACCAATCCGTACGAAAATAAGACTATACACGACTGGAAGAACCACTTCGCCTAGACGAACTGCTGGAGAAGAACAAGAGAACACGATATCACGATGTCAATGGATAACCAAACGAATACTCAATCCTCGTCCCTAGTATGGACTCGCAGGTTTGAACAACTACTAGCCCTCGCCCCTAGTGTGGACTCGTAGGCTAGCATCACCCTCGTCCCTAGTGTGGACTCGCAGGTGTGAACCATATATTACTAACCCTCATCCCTGGTGTGGACTCGCAGGCTAGTATCACCCTCGTCCCTAGTGTGGACTCGCAGGTGTGGACATATAACTACTAACCCTCGTCCCTGGTGTGGACTCGCAGGCTGGCTTACTAACTCTCGCCCCTGGTGTGGACTCGCAAGTTAGCTTGACTACTAACCCTCGCCCCTAATGTGGGCTCGCAGATTAGCTTACTAACTCTCGCCCCTGGTGTGGGCTCGCAAGTTAGATTAACTACTAACCCTCGCCCCTATGTGGACTCGCAGGTTAGTTTCAAGATTTTAAGACAAGGAGGTAAAGCAGTTCCGATATGACTTATCCATCCTATGATTCGATACGACTCACGACACGGTACGAGAGGGAACCAAACCGATAGAACCACGACATCCAGTCAAGCATGATAACGATAAAAGAACACAACTAATAAACCAGTAGATACAATCTAAAGTAAAGCATGCAATCAAAGAACTGTAATAACTAACTGATAACATATAAAGATATAGGGAATAACTAAACATGTAAATCATGAACAACTAGAAAACTATATGTATACTAGCATGCACGATGTACAAATCTCGTGTCAATAATCAACTAGTAAAACTGTATAATAATTATATTAGAAATATGCATGGAAATAAACTGTAGAGGGAGGCAAGGTATCTTGCCTGGGGGGTTGCACGGAGAACTAACAATGTACCGCCAATCAATAAGTCAGAAAGTCCAAGTCATCACAATGTCTCCAAAAGCTGAAATAGACAATGCCAACAGTCTCAGAATAGCCAAATTAGCTGGGATTGCCTGTCCTTAAGTCTAATTCTGGACACAGGAGCAAAACGGTAATTTTGGGCAAAAATGGTGTCCGCCGTTGGACCCGCTTTGCACCGAAAAGCGTGCCAGAGTCAATGATCTCTAAAGTCATCAAACTATATGTCTACGAATCCGATTTTCTGATACGAACCCAACCGTATGTCCAAAGTTGGATTTCGGCGGACCGTGCACAAAATCGTCCGTCGAATCGGGTCGTGGGGCCCTTAAAACGGCGGTCCGATTCCACTGTCTCAGAATTGGACCAAACTTGGCATACAGGACCAGAAAAATGATATGGTCCTATTGGCACAAGTTTCATCTCAATCTGACGAGCGTGTATGAAGAAATTAGAAAATTTGTACAGAGGCCGAAACGGTGAATTTCGACGGATACGCATCAAATTCGTTGCGCATACGCAACCAATTTGAATTCCGTCAAAGCCCACACGACCACAAAGCCGATACGCAGCTTTCGATGCTTTCGGTTTGTGACCACGTCGCCCGGATTGGCGGGACGCACGTCTTGTGGATGAATTTTCTAGTTTTTGAACAGTTTTAAAATAGGGTTTTCTCGAACTTTGGATTCGAATAACTCTGCCAATACTTGACGAAATCAGGAACTATAAAAAGGGGTTTAATATTGTATATGTTGTCTAGGTCTGCCTTCAGGTAGATTCTTAGGTTCGTTCATCTGTCGTCCCAGAAATGACTTCCAAATAGGGTTCTACGAACAGTTTCAATACTCTGTTTTCAACAGATTTCTTTCGACTTCCAAGTCGATTTCTCCTAGGTTTTTATTACGATCTATTCTAATCTAATTAATGGGATGTAGAGTGGTTGGGTTGGGAGCATACCCGAGCAATCCGTTCGCAAAACCGACGAGTATGGAGATCGTGGTTGCCTCGCGAAGTAGGCCCGACGCCCTGCTGCTACTGCTACTTTTGCTCGCCGCTGTACGCGCGGCTTGGCCGACCGGCCAGTGCACACGGCGGCGCACGGCGGTGGCGCGCACGGGGCCAAGAAAGGTCGCCATGGTGTGGGGAGGCAGGCGCGGTTGGAAGTTTAGGGTTTCGATGAAAATCCCTCCCGATCACTCCCTCTATAAAGTCTCTGTTCGAACGAGATTGTATACATCCACTTTGGGCTCGGTTTGAGCTATGTTCCATTGGCATTGGGCCACTGTGGTGGCTGGGCTGGGTTCGCCCAGGTAGGCTGGTCTGGCCTTTGGGCATGGGGTTCGGCTAGAGCCCCAATGGCTGGGCTGGGTATGCTCAATAATGCTGCTGTACCAATACTAATGTTGATAATGGATACTCGAAATAGAACATGTTCCAATGTTAACTGAAACTAATGTAAACTATCCAAGTGCTTAGGTTCTGAAACAAGACATCCTACTTTCTCATTTTCAATCCGAAAATGGAAGGAGAGGTGAGCAAGCTTCAAGCAACAAATAAAATAACAGTCAGTAAAGAAATTGAACAATAAGCACACAATCAACCCTTAGTCCAATGCATACAAAGAAAATGTGAAAATCTATGAACACAATAATAAAATGACCAAACAAAGAATAGAAAGAAAACTCTACAATCAGAAGAAATTAAGATACATGTAAATTACAGTCATTATTAATGAGCCCTCAGGGAAAAATAATTTTTACTAGTTGGTGGGCTGTGCCTTGGACTGGCTGGCCTGGGAACATTTGGGCCCTGGGTTATTGTTGCTTCTCCTTTTTTTATCTCTTTTCTTTTTCTATTTAACTATTATATATTTAACTAAGTTGATATATACATACATATATATATATATATATATATATATATATATATATATTCTTTACATATATACATACCTACACTATTGTATATATTTATATATACATACACATGCACACATATTTAATATTAAAATAATATATAACCAATAAAATAATAATATCAAATAACAATTCCCACGAAAATAATAATAATAATAATAAGAACGAAATTTAATATACCAACAATAGGCATTGCATCTACTTGAAATATGTCTACATGGAATCTTTATGTACACTGGATGCCTACATGGGCTTGGGTTCAGTTCGGATCCAGTCCGGGCTATTTTGGTAAAACCAAAATTCCTAAAAGTCATAATATTAATAAATAACTAATTAAACCATTTATAGGGATTAATTCACAACTTGTCCTGGTTTTCCTAGTTAGGACTCACCTATGGCTTGGCATTCTCCTACCATGGCTAAACACTAGTCAAAGCACGCCACTACACTATCCGTGCCATGATTCCTAGTCGTCTCGTACTTCAAAGCTCAACCATGGCTAACGTCATCTACCGTAATAATTAACTAAATAATTATTTATAAAATCTAATAATTACCATTTAAATCAGATAAATAATAAAAAATTTATAAAAAAATTTTTAGGAAGGGAAGCTACAAATCTACCCACCTTAAAATAATTTTGTCCTCGAAATTCTAATTCATAGCCATTACTTAAAAAGAAAGTCTACCTTAATTTTAATTCCTCCAAAAATATTTTATACCCTCGAATACTTGAGGACTTCTACCCACCTTTGGTCACACTACTCCTTAAAACACGGTCACTAAAGTCTTATGGTCTTCTAACTAGTTGCTAACAATTCTACTGGGCAGATATCTAGGCATATGGCATATATAATCTCTTATATTTATAAACAACCAAACACTCAATAGTCAAGCAATATGTACTATAATTTAAGGATTTCTAATAAATTCTAGACAGCACGATTGTTCGTCACTCCGAATTTGGAAGGGACGAGAATCAACGGTACGAAAAGCAAGTAAGTATAATCGAGAGTAAATATGGAGTTTTCAAGGACATAGAGAATTTCTAGGAGAGTTTTCAAAGCAGAGTGGATTGAGATTTCTAAGGTATAGTCAGTTGCGCAGGCTCGTACCAGTACAGTTACGTAACCAGTACGATATGCTCTGACCTGTATGGGCCACCAAAAAACTTGTCACGACCTGCACCCGCTTTTCGGACGCGAGCTCGTGAGCAAGCCAACTACGTATCGAGCGGACTCCAGCCCGACTCGAGTACGTATAAGCTGTCAAGGTCATGGTATCATATCTAATCTAACTATATCTCAATCCAAATGAATCATATAAAATAAGAATGAACAAGTATGGGTCGTGGTCTGCAGCCCACTAGCATGCATGTTCGATTAGACTCCAAGAAATAACATGAGTCTATAAACTGAATCAATAAATATGATATATCATGATGATGAAAGGGAAACACGAGCTGGATGAACTGGATAATAAACATGGTATCCATACCTGAATCCCGTAAGCAATATCCTCACATCTGGACCCCACAAGTGTCATAATCATCTGCCATCCCGAGCTGCTAACTAACTCCACGCAATAACTAACCTGAAGAGATCATCAGGTCCTCAGGGGACATAGCAAGATACATAAAAGCATATCTATCTAGCAGTTTATCATGCAATAAAGGAAATACAGAAAATAAACGGGGAAAGACCAATCCGCACGAAAATACGACTATACACGACTGGAAGAACCACTTCGCCTAGACGAACTGCTGGAGAAGAACAAGAGAACACGATATCACGATGTCAATGGATAACCAAACGAATACTCAACCCTCGTCCCTAGTGTGGACTCGCAGGTTTGAACAACTACTAGCCCTCGTCCCTAGTGTGGACTCGTAGGCTAGCATCACCCTCGTTCCTAGTGAGGACTCGCAGGTGTTAACCATATACTACTAACCCTTGTCCCTGGTGTGGACTCGCAGGCTAGCATCACCCTCGTCCCTAGTGTGGACTCGCAGGTGTGGACATATAACTACTAACCCTCGTCCCTGGTGTGGACTCGCAGGCTAGCTTACTAACTCTCGCCCCTGGTGTGGGCTCGCAAGTTAGCTTAACTACTAACCCTCGTCCCTAATGTAGGCTCGCAGATTAGCTTACTAACTCTCGCCCCTGGTGTGGGATCGCAAGTTAGATTAACTACTAACCCTCGCCCCTATGTGGACTCGCAGGTTAGTTTCAAGATTTCAAGACAAGGAGGTAAAGCAGTTCCGATATGACTTATTCATCCTATGATACGATACGACTCACGACACGGTACGAGAGGGAACCAAAGCGATAGAACCACGACATCCAGTCAAGCATGATAACGATAAAAGAACACAACTAATAAACCAGTAGACACTGTCTAAAGTAAAGCATGCAAATCAAAGAACTGTAATAACTAACTGATAACATATAAAGATATAGGGATTAACTAAACATGTAAATCATGAACAACTAGAAAACTATATGCATACTAGCATGCACGATGTACAAATCTCGTGTCAATAATCAACTAGTAAAACTGTATAATAATAATAGAAATATGCATGTAAATAAACTGTAGAGGGAGGCAAGGTATCTTGCCTGGGGGGGTTGCACGGAGAACCAACAATGTGCCGCCAATCAATAAGTCAGAAAGTCCAAGTCATCACAACTGTCCCCGAAAGATGAAATAGACAATGCCAACAGTCTTAGAATAGCTAAATTATCTAAGATTGCCTGTCCTTAAGTCCAATTCTGGACACAGGGGCAAAACGGTAATTTTGGGCAAAACGGTATCCGCAGTTGGACCCACTTTGCACCAAAAAGTGTGCCAGAGTCAATGGTCTCTAAATTCGTCAAACTACATGTCTACGAATCTAATTTTTCGATACGAACCCAACCGTATGTCCAAGGTTGGATTCCGGCGGGCCGTGCACAAAATCGTCCGTCGAATCGGACCGTGGAGCCCGCAAAACGGCGGTCCGATTCCACTGTCTCAGAATTGGACCAAACTTGGCATACAGGACCAGAAAAATGATACGGTCATATTGGCATAAGTTTCGTCTCGATCTGACGAGCGTGCACGAAGAAATTAGAAAATTTGTACAGAGGCCGAAACGGTGAATTTCGACTGATACGTATCAAATTCGTCGCGCACACGCGACCAATTTGAATTCCGTCAAAGCCCACACGACCATAAAGTCGATACGCAGCTTTCGATGCTTTCGGTTTGCGACCCCGTCGCCCAGATTGGCAGGACGCACGTCGTGTGGATGAATTTTCTAGTTTTTGAACAGTTTTAAAATAGGTTTCTCTTGAACTTTGGATTCGAATAACTCTGCCAATACTTGACGAAATCAGGAACTACAAAAAGGGGTTTAATCTTGTATATGTTGTCTAGGTCTGCCTTCAGGTAGATTCTTAGGTTCGTTCATCTGTCGTCACAGAAACGACTTCCAAATAGGGTTCTACGAACAGTTTCAATACTCTGTTTTCAACATATTTCTCTCGACTTCAAGTCAATTTCTCCAATTTTTATTACGATCTATTCTAATCTAATTAATGGGATGTAGAGTCGGTTGGGTTGGGAGCATACCCGAGCAATCTGTTCGCGAAACCGACGAGTATGGAGATCGTGGTTGCCTCGCGAAGTAGGCCCGACGCCCTGCTGCTACTGCTACTTTTGCTCGCCGCTGTGCGCGCGGCTTGGCCGACCGGCCAGTGCCCACGACGGCACACGGCGGTGGCGCGCACGGGGCCAAAGAAGGTCGCCATGGTGTGGGGAGGCGGGGCACGGTTGGGAGTTTAGGATTTCGATGAAAATCCCTCCCGATCACTCTCTTTATAAAGTCTCTGTTCGAACGAGATTATATACATCCACTCTGGGCTCGGTTTGAGCTATGTTCCATGGGCATTGGGCCACTGTGGTGGCTGGGTTGGGTTCGCCCAGGTAGGCTGGTCTGGCCTTTGGGCATGGGGTTCGGCTAGATCCCCAATGGCTGGGCTGGGTTTGCTCAATGATGATGTTGTACCAATACTAATGTTGATAATGGATACTCGAAACAGAACATATCTCCGATGTTAACTGAAACTAATATAAACTATCCAAGTGCTTAGGTTCTGAAACAAGGCATCCTACTTTCTCATTTTCAGTCCGAAAATGGAAGGAGAGGTGAGCAAGCTTCATGCAACAAATAAAATAACAGAGTGTAAAGAAATTGAACAATAAGCACACAATCAACCCTTAGTCCAATGCATACAAAGAAAATGTGAAAATCTATGAACACAATAATAAAATGACCAAACAAAGAATAGAAAGAAAACTCTACAATCAGAAGAAACTAAGATACATGTAAATTACAGTCATTATTACTGAGCTCAGGGAAAAATAATTTTTACTAGTTGGTGGGCTGTGCCTTGGACTGGCTGGCCTGGGAACGTTTGGGCCCTGGGCTATTGTTGCTTCTCATTTTTCTTTTTATCTCTTTTCTTTTTCTATTTAACTATTATATATTTAACTAAGTGTATATATATATATATATATATATATATATATATATATATATATATATATATTCTTTATATATATACATACCTACACTATTGTATATATTTATATATACATACACATGCACACATATTTAATATTAAAATAATATATAACCAATAAAATAATAATATCAAATAACAATTCCCATGATAATAATAACGAAATTTAATATACCAACAATAGGCATTGCATCTACTTGAAATATGTCTACATGGAATCTTTGTGTACACTGGATGCCTACATGGGCTTGGGTTCAGTTCGGATCCAGTCCGAGCTATTTTGGTAAAACCAAAATTCCTAAAAGTCATAATATTAATAAATAACTAATTAAACCATTTATAGGGATTAATTCGCAACTTGTCCTGGTTTTTCTAGTTAGGACTCACATATGGCTTGGCATTCCCCTACCATGGCTAAACACTAGTCAAAGCACGTCACTACACTATCCGTGTCATGATTCCTAGTCGTCTCGTACTTCAAAGCTCAACCATGGCTAACGTCATCTATCGTAATAATTAACTAAATGATTATTTATAAAATCTAATAATTACCATTTAAATCAGATAAATAATAAAAAAATTATAAAAAATTTTTTGGGTTAGGGAAGCTACAGAAACGGCGTAGAACGCTGTCTAGGTCTACTATCTAACAACAATTATAATATCAAAACCTATCGAGAACGGTCAACTCCGAATGGAGGACAAGCAATGACAATATAATATACTCAATCACAAACTCTAAGAAATATAGATGATACCAAAAGATAACAACAAGATATGAAATATCATCCTGAAAATCCAACACAGAATAATACAAGTCCAGTCACAGAGTCAACAATCTCAATACAATACTAAAATAATAACAAGCCAAAATATAATCTGGAGACAAAGTCCAGTACCAAACTAAACCAGCTAAGCTACTCTAAAGCCCCATCGGCTGGTGCTAACCCTTGCTGATCTAGGGTCTCCAAGTCTAGGCCAACTATGTCATGAGGACCGTAGTAGGTAGGACAATCCTTCTCGCCATAATTTGTAAAATTTTGTCAACATATCCAGTCAGGATGGAACGAGCACAAATCTCAAATAACAATTCTTGTTAGACGATATTGAAAATGTAGCAGTAAATAGAGAGAATATACAAGGTAAAATAAGGTGTACATGAATCATGGTAAGGTATATCAAGACTGTAACTGAATGTAAGAACGAGAAAACAATACGTATCATTTACAAAAATTTGGAACTATATCTATGTGAGTTTAGTATTAGTTTCAACATGTGATCGGCTTGGGTTGCACAGGAGAAAAAAGGGCATGGCTAGTCATACGTGAAGTATATAACTAACACTCTCAGGGAACATGAATCACAGGAAGAAAAATGATCATATATCTACGCTAAGTACCCCCATCCCCGACCAGTTAAGTGGATCCAGTAATGACATGTTATGGCACATGATTCTCAGAGGAGGTAGCGAGCCTTCGCAGGAATCATGTCTATACAATGCACAAGGAACAAGGAAAGACTTGCACAGGAGATACCAAGGAATACAAGGAATAACATCTCATGACGGGATCTAGACAAATACCAATCCGTATGAATAATGTGACAAGAGAACAAGGATATCTACTCTAAATACAAGAAACATAGACGATAACAAAAAACAGAAATACTATCAGAGAATGTACTCGCCTGAGATTCGATAAGAATATATCAACAGTGTAATCTGGCTCAGAGTGAAGTCAGAGACCTATAGATGAGATATATATGAGTTTAATTAGGGTTTAACAGTGTATGGCATAATTTCTAGTATATGTTATGCAATCTAGGTCAAACACAGTCATACTAAGTCACACCAAGCCAAACTAAGTCACACTAGGTCAATCTAAGTCAAACATGGTCAAACTAAGTCAATCTAGATTATAAAAAGTCAATCTAAGTCATACTAAGCCTAACAAAGTCAAACTAGGCCAATCTAAGTCAAACAAAGTCAAACTAGGTCGATTTAAGTCAAAGGTTGACTTACAGTTGACTTTTGGTCAACTGGTCAACCCTTGGTCAACTCTAGGTCAACTCTAGATCAAACTTGACTAACATTGACTAGCAGTTGACTTTGGGTCAACTGGTCAACTCTGGCCAAGTTCTAGTCATTTCTAGGCTACGGTTGACTTTCGGTTGACTTTTAGTCAAAATAGTCAACTATGGTCAACCGAGGTCAAAACTAGTCTAAGTCCACTATTGCTAACCATTACCAACCATAATATCCTAATTACAACTATATCTTAAGGTATTAAACTCATATGTTAGGAAATAGACATTACCTTAAATTACCTTTTCTTATCTTTCTAAGGTAATCTCATTACCTTAGCCTCCAACCCATACTCTACTCATCCTCCAATATATACTCCACTAAGGTGTTCTAACACTCTACCCTCGTATCTCGATACCATACCATGGTATCTTGACACTCAAACTTGGTATCTTGAAGTATCTCGATACCTTACCCTTCAAATAGGGTAAAACCTATACCTTAGCCTTTACCTAATACCCTTGCCTACTTTACCCTCATTCTACGTATACTCTAATACCCTACCAAGATATTCTAACTCTTACCCTTGTATCTCGATACCATATTTTGGTATCTTGATACCTTACCCTCGTATCTTGAAGGTATCTTAATTAGACCTGTAAATGGACCGGATTTTGATCCGGACCTGCTCCGGATCCGTGGTTTTTAAACGGATTTGGATCAAAAAATTTGATCCGTTGATCCGCTAACGACCCGTACCCATTTACCCGTTTAATAAATGGATCGAATACGGATCAAGGCTGATCTGATCCGTTAATGACCCGGCCCATTATAAAATTAATTAATAATATTTTTAAATATATTAATACTAATAAAATATTAAATATACACTATAATTTTGTTGATAACCTAAACGTCTGCATCCATTAAATCTCTGCATCGAAAAAAAAGGCTGCATTAAACCCTACTATCATGCGAGACGCTGAGGATCGATGAAAACCACTGTTTAGTTTATCAGAAAGCTTAGAAGGTTCTGCTTTCTTTAGTGTTTTATGAGATATTATTTTAAAATTCTAATATTATTGTTTAAAATTTAAAAATATTGATTATTATTAACGGATCGAAGAAACCCGTCGACTATCCGTTAATCCGCCGGATACGGATTTGGATCGAGCTATCAATGATCCGGCGGGTAACGGATCGGGTACGGATCGAAGATTTTCAATTACTAAACAGATCCGGATCTATGTTGATCCGCTCCGTATCCGGTCCATTTACAGGTTTAATCTTAATACCTTAAATAGGATAAATCCCATGTACCCTACGATACCAACTTGGTATCCTACGATACCACTCAAATCTAACTCTAATATATATAGACTAACTTATCTATATCTAACCAACTATATCTATACAATCTAACTAAACATCTAACACTAACATAATACATGATAACTTACCTTACCTATTACCCTACTAACAAATAACATGTCTAACATGTGACTTAGCTTATTTTCAACCACTCTAACCACTAGTTTTCTAACCAACCTACACCACTCTAACACGCACAAATTAGGGGGTTACATAGTGGAACATATGGTGGATATAGGGGGTATACTTGGGGGTTTATTGGGGGATGTATAGGGGGGTCAAATGGGGCTCAAAGTGGAGGTTTGTTGCTGCTTTTAATGTTGCTGCTGTTTTATGCCGTTGTTGCTGCTGTTTTATGCCACTGTTGTTGCTGTTTGGGGGGGGGGGGGGCAGCATCCCCCTCTTCCCCACTCTCTACTCCTCTATCCCTCTATTCATTCATTCCTTCAATCATTCATTCATTCATCCATTCACTAATTCATTCATCCCTCTACCTATCTACCTATCTATCTACATACCTATATATCTAACTATCTATCCATGAACAACCACACACACACACTACCAACACCACTACTACTATCACACACTAACATACTTCCCATATAAATATACACACATACACATACACATATGTATATACTCCTAAACGATCCAAAACCTTATCCGAATATCCAATCCTTGCAATTCTACCCTCTAGGGCCTAAACATGTTTTCCACACAAGAAATCTAACTCGCGCACGTGAGCGGAAATGAGAAACGAGGTCCGAATGGCCATTTTGGCAACTCCGGGGTGTCCGATTCGCGATACCGCGTGATACGGACACCAAACCTATCCGGATTAGACCAAAACTCTACCCACGAGTTCTAAATAATAATTAGAACATATTCTAAGTACTAACTTGCCGATTCTAGTGTCGGTACAAAAAGTCATCCGTGTGTTGTAACCCGAAATCCCGAAAAAGCCTATTTTTATGATTTCTCGTGAAACGACCCCACGTATCCAAATATAGACACGTACCTTGCCTTATCTCACCTAAACTAACCTAATTAGGTCTAATTAGGCTAGGGGTAACACCCAAACATGTCAATTTAGGGTTTTTCCCAAAATTGGCATAAACCTAGCCCGAAAGTCCCGAATTGAGTCCAATGGGTTCCAAACCTCTTCTAATGGGTTGTCCTATGCCTCGGGCATCCTCTAATATGCAAATAACATTAATTAGGTGCAATTACAAGAGTTAGAGTTAGGGTTTATCTCTTGGGAGTTGGAATCCCAAGAAAAGCCCCAAAATTGGTTCTTTTTGGGTCAAGAGCCAATTCTATGCTTTCAACCCCTCCATTCTAGGTTCTACCTTGATAAAAATTACAAATAAGAGATAAACAAGGGTTAGCAACATGATTAGAGGGGGATCTAGAGTATGGAAGAGAATTAGAAGAGATTTGACTTACTTTGGAGCTTGAAATCAAAGGATTTTGGCTTGGTTTGGAAAGGAACTCTCAAAAGAGAAGACGAAGAACAAGATGTGAAAAAAAATAGAGTGAAGAGGGGTCTTCTTGCTGTCGGCCATGTTTAAGGGGTTTGGATGTATTTGGCAAATGTCCAAAATGCCCTCCAGGGCCCCTTTGAGTCAATTTTGTCTTATTTGGAAGTTTGGGGCTAAAAGGGTCAAGTTTAAATAATCAAATGGACCAATTAAGTCATGTGGGATTAGTCTAAATGCGTTATACTAATTAGTGGGATTTATGGGCCATGTCTAGCTAAACTCTGGGTCCCAACACTAGAGTGTAAGCTACCCGGGTCACTAACACAAGTCGAAATGAGCCAAAACTCAAACCCGATCAAACTAAACCCAAAAATACAATATTAAAATATAAAAATTCCCAAAATATTAAAATATAAAAATGACCAAAATCAAGATACATCAATTTAAATATTATTAAAATAATATAAAATTTACCAATTAATCAAAATCCTAAATAGTTCAAAAGTCACAAAATGACCAAAATATACTTAGACTAAAAAGTGGTAATTAGCTAATCTAGTCACATGGGTTAGGCCTCCACGGTCATGGTTAGTCTCTAGGCTAAACAGCTCTAAGGTTACACTAGCCAAAGAACAAAATCACAAAACACTAATTTAATGATATTAAAATAATCAAAATCACTAATAAATTAATGACATGATTTAAACCTATTATTAAATATTCAATTTTACAAAAGTTCAAAATTACCCTCATTTTTGAAAATAGACAGTTACAATCCTACCCCCCATGAAAAAAATTTGTCATCGAAATTCAAATTGGTTGTACTCTTCTCTAGGTCAAGCCCCCAACAGACAAAGTCTACTAAATTTTATCCAAAGTTATACAACATACAATTCTAGGAAATAGGAACAAACATGCATGGTTTTAGTCTCTACAGTGTCATGTTATTGCAGTCTTCATTGTGGTGTTCTATTTATCTAGCATGATCATCACATATGCAAACTAAAGGTACTAAGAAAACAATCATCAATCAATAGGTGAAAAGAAACAAGTAAAAGGAAGGAACAAGACCTAACCTCCTAATCTATCGCCTGCAGGATGGGTCTCATCGACAGCCATCATAAAAGCCCTACCCTGTCGGGGTATATCCCGCTGCTGGTGTAGGGCATGATGCGGTACCGCAAGTGGCCTAGCCCGTGCTCCCTGAGCAACACCAATAATACGAGGGCTTACGGGACAATCTTTCATCTAATGTCCCGCTTCATCGCAATAGAGGCACATCTCCAGCCTCTTCCTGCAAACTTCCCAGATATGATCGGACTTCTTACAGAAGCTGCAATGTTGGCCATTCTGCACCTGCCTCTGCTGATGGTACTGCACCTGCTAAACTGGTACCCTAGCCTGAAACTGCTGCTGGTACTGCAGAAAAGATTGATGCTGTAGCTGAGGACGATTAGCAGCCCCCGCGCTGCTAGTAGCCCCCGAGAACAGATCACGGTCCCTCTTGGGCTTTAAGCCTCACTCCCGTTCTAGCTTGCGGGCCTCTGCAAAGATCTCAGTATAAGTCGCATAGAAAGATGGGATAAGGACCTTGATATCCCAGATCAATCCCTCTCTGAAACGGCTCGCTCTGATCTCCGGATCGTGAACCATATACTCCGCATATCGGCTCAGACGACCAAACTATACGGCGTACTCCTCAACAGACAAGCCGCCCTGGTATAGGTTCTGAAACTGCCTTGCCAAGTCGATCTTATTCGTAGGAGAAAAGAACTTCTCCTTGAATAGAACCTTGAACTCGGCCCAGGTATGGCCCTCCCCAGCAAGTGCTGGCTCCTTCCTAAACCAGGTACGGGCGATGTCCAACAACTGTAGCCCTACCGCCTCGACCTTTAGGTCGTCTGCTAGGCAGGAAGCCCTCATCTGCCGCTCGATGTCCTCGAGCCAGTCGTCAGCATAAACTACGCCCTCAGTCCCGCCAAAATCATGAGGCCCCAGTTTCTTAAAGGCTTGGATGTCGCCTGGCCTTGGCTGTGCTCCCTGATACGGAGCCCTCTACTCTACGACTGCTAAAGCTAACTGATGGGCATCCTCCATGCCCTGATGCATCACGTCGGTCTGCCTCTGTTGTGCCTCAAACTGGGCCCTCTAGGTCTCTAGCATCTGCTGGAAGAAAGCAAGCATCTGTCCCATGTCTGTAGGCAGAGGAGGCAGAGGAGGAAGAACATCTGCAACTGACGGAGGAGTCCGCTGTGCAGGAGGAGGAAGAGTGCCCATATCAAAAACTGGTACTACGACAGGATCAGTCGTAGCAACCTCCGGGACAGTCCTCGAAACTGGTGGAGAAGCGCCCCCAAAAGCTGCTGCCGACGCTCCGACTGCGATAGAAGTGTCTGGATTAGGTTCGCGAGATATAACATACATCTCCATATCCGTGGCCTCGGAATGCTGTGATATTGTCTGCACCATCCCGAAGACAGATTGAAAGAAGGAAATCAATATGGCACATGAAATATTATATCAAGGAGGACAGTTAGAATGCAAGAATCAATATCAAAAAGGACAGTTAAAATGATCAGCAAGTGGAAGTTTTCCTATTTTGTGATTGAGTAATCTTTGCCTATAGCCTATATCTTCTAAACCTATAGCAGGCTCGTAGCAGCACTCTAAGTCGAGCACCACAACGATATCACACTTTTTGCAAATTCGGACCTGCATGGGCCACCACTAAAAATGTGTCACAATCCGCACCCGGAGTAAGGGCATGAGTGCGTGACAGCGTCCCAGCCTATGCCGTAGAAACGACGTAGAACGCTGTCTAGGTCTACTATCTAACAACAATTATAATATCAAAACCTGTCGAGAACGGTCAACTCCGAATGGAGGACAAGCAATGACAATATAATATACTCAATCACAAACTCTAAGAAATATAGATGATACCGAAAGATAAAGACAACAAGGTATGAAATATCATCCTGAAAATCTAACACAGAATAATACAAGCCCAGTCACAGAGTCAACAATCTCAATACAATACTAAAATATAACAAGCCAAAATGTAATATGGAGATGTAAGCCCCCTGAATTTAGGGCTTATTTTTTTCAATTTTATAAATTAATTATTTGCAAAAAATATTGTTATTTGATTATTATTTGATTTAAGGCTCTTTATCGTGACTTTGACTTCTGGAGCGTCAGGGATGCCAATCTCTGGAAACTCTCTTCATCAGTGTGAAGTAGACAAGATTACCTTCACGTTGATATATCATGTCCCACTCCAACTTGTTCTCTTGTACTCTTTTTGCTTCACGCAACTTTGGATCAATTTAGACCGTTTGATTATTGATTAATTATTAATTGATTTCCCACTCTTTTCTTTGATCATCATATGCACGTTACCGTGACTTTTAAATTAGGAGCACAAGGCTAGTCATTTTCTCGAAACTAACTTATCATGCCTGATCTACTCGAGATGCTCTTCACCAATGACCTTCGTGTCCCACTCAGACACACCATCTTGTGCTTCATTTGCTTCGCACAACTTTTGGGCCAATTTAGGCCAAATAATTATCCACCATAATTTGTGACCTGACTTCCAAGTTAATTTCGGGACCCGACATCGCTCCGACCTACTCGACCCAAAATATGGACATGGCCCACACGAAGCCTACTACCCATATGATACTTGTGTCCTATTTATTTGAGTCCCCACATGTTATTTATTTACCCATGATCATAAATATCTATTTAAATTCAATTATTGCACCATGTCCGATTTTGACCCGACCCGGCTCAACCAAACCCAGACCAAATTTCATGTTACCCCCTCATGAATATGCACACACTCTTTTCCTACAAATATTAAATACCTAGTCTACCCATTTTTTATATTTAATATACAACCCCCTTTAATTAAATCCCTATAGAATAATTTTTACTACTTTAAATCCTAGCCCTTGAATTATCCTACACAATCCCAACCCTCCATTTTCCTACACAAACAAACTCTCACACACTCCCCCCATTAGGTCGGCACTAAAAACTAGGGAGAGATAATTCTCTCTCTCTCCTCCTTTTAGCACAGTACACACACCCACACATTTAACTCACCTCTCTTACACTCTCTCTCCTAACTTAATAACGCATACACACCATCACCAACAGCAACTTCATCTTCTCTCTTCTTCCAAATAACTCCCATGGCCGACTCCCCACTCCACCTTCCATGGTCGACCACCCATCTTCTTCTCCTTCCTCCTCCTCCTTAGGCCGAGCACCATACTGTACCATCACCATCTACACCACACCACCATCACCACTTTGCCAACATCACCTCCACGCACCACCACCCCCGCCGTCGGGCGCCGTGGCCATGCCGCTCGCCGTCGTGCCCCGCTGTACCACCGCTGCTACCACCTGGATGCGTCGCCGCGTACACAGCAAGCAAACAACAGCACACAACAGCAGCTGCAGCGGCAAATGCATAGCCGAGCGCGCGAGCACCGACCAACCGCGCGCTGCCGCCGGCCACCACTGCCGTGGCCGGGAGACCCCCAGCCACCACCCTGTGGTGGCCACCTTCCTCTGGGATGCGCCGCCTAGGTGTTTCGTACGTTTGGCACGGGTTCCTGTCGGCGCGAGCTCGGAATGGATCCGGAAATAGCGTTCCGTCGTAGCGACTTCACGCACATTTTTCAAGAAATTTGACCGTTGGATCGGTAATTTCTTTGCTCTGTCTCAATTTTGGTATATACCCCTTCACCCCTCTCAAAGTTTATCCGTTAATTTTATCGTTTGATACATCAAAATCGGCCACAAAGTTAACGTTTTAAATTGTGTAATTTTTGGACAGTTTTGTGGAGCCAACTTCGTCGGTTCGTAACTTCGCCATCGCAGCTCCGTCTGGCGTGCTACTGGTTTCTATGCGAAGCTGGTATAACCCTCTTTCTACCCCTTAAGTTTCGTTTCATTGTGACCACGTTTGATTGGTTGAATTCGATGCCAAAGTTGGCCGTCCGAATTTATAATTTTCAAGTTGTTAAATTCTATTTTTGAACTCGGGACTCCGAATTCAATTTTTGACACCACCAGTAGACTCGTGGCGTCGTTCTGGCACTTTTTCATATAAAGTTTGCTTAGTTCGGAGGACATGGGCCTTGGTATGCATTTCAGTGCAAGTCAGATACCAATATCTGGGTCAACGGGTCATTTTGAGATCTGCTCATCTAAATCCAATTCTGGAAATACCGTTGAGTTCGTATCGTCATTCTGGACTCGTTGACATATAATTTGCTAAGTTTTGAGGACATTTGCTCCAACACGCTTTTTCGTGCAAATCGGAATTTTAATGTTCTGGTCAACGGACCAATTTGAGATCGGGTCAACAGAATCCAATTCTGGATATACCGTTGGGTTCGTATCGTCATTCTGGATTCTTGGACATATAATTTGTTAGGTTTGGTGGACTAGTATTCTTGCATGTTTTTCGTGCAAAGCGGGTCCGACACGGATACCGTTTTGACTCGAAATTACCTTTTTGCCCCTGTGTCCAAATTGGACTTATGGATAGGCTATCCTAGCTAATTTGACCATTCTGGGCACGTTGGTAATGGTTGTTTCACCATCCGACAACATCTGTAGGTTTTCACCATATTATTATAATCTTTCACCTTTTGTGGTATTTTGAGATCCTTCGATTCTAGTGATTTCATAACCACTAAAATTGAATGTGTTGACTATGTAGATGTTTATAGAGATTAGCTTTGACCCCATTTGACCATGGTTGACTACTTTGACTGAACGTCGAAGTAGAGTCAACATTTGACCTATGTTAGACTAGTTTTGACCTTGGTTGACCACAGTTGACTATTTTGACCAAAAGTCAACCGTAGCCTAAAATTGATTAAAACTTGACCGAAGTTAACCAGTTGACCCAAAGGCAACTATTAGTCAAAGTTTGTCAAGTTTGACCTAGAGTTGACTAGAGTTGACCAGTTGACCAAAGTCAACTGTAAGTCAACCCTTGACTTAGATTGACTAGTTTGACTTGCCTTAACCTAGTTTGACTTAGTATGACTTGATTTTACTTCCAAACCCTTATACTGATACAGTATTCCACCTATAGGTCCTCGAGGCACTGTTCTTGGACTCAGTTTACATATTCTACCAGATCTCAGGCGAGTACATTCTCTGATAATAATTCTGTTTTATGATATCGTTTATGTTTCTTGTATTTCGTATAGATACCCTTGTTCTCTTGACACATTATTCACACGGATTGGTATTTCTCTGGATCCTGTCATGAGATGTTATTCCTCACTTTCCTTAGTATATCTTGTGCAAGTCTTTCTTGTTCCTTGTGTATTGTATAGACACGATTCCTGCGAAGGCTAGCTACCCTCTCGGAGAATCGTGTGTCATGATGTGTCTTGGTTGGATCCACTATACTAGTCGGAGATGGGCAGTATTAGTGTAGATGTGTGGTCATTATCCACCTTGTTATTTTTGTAGATCTTGTGAGTGTTAATCATACACCCTACGTATGATTAACCAGGCCAGTAGACCTTGTGCAGACCCAAGCCGGCCACATGTTGAAACTAGTACTCACACACTTAGATAGATGATTCTTGATTCTTGTACATGCCATGATCAGTTTTACTTGCCTTGTTCTAGCTCTAGATTTACAGCTTACCTTGCCATGATACTCACATGTATATTTAGTGATTTATTATATATTCTCTCTATTTACTGCTATATTTTTAATGTCGTCTAACTAGAACTGTTATTTGAGATTTGTGCTCGTTCCATCCTGACTGGATATGTTGACAAAATTTTAGGAGTAGTTGTGCCCTCAGTATTGGACTTCATGATGTTGCTAGCTGAGGTGGATCTCACTATTCTTCTATGTGAGTTGCCTGGTAGTTATCCTTAGTTAGTCTTGTTGTTCCTTCTTTATTTTTCTGTCTTATGATCCTTGTAAATTCTAGTTGTTCTAGTGATATTGTTATTATTTCTTGTCTTATCTTCCTTAGTTTTCGTGATGTGACATGAGTACATTTCTAGTTATAGATCTTTAGATGTTATAGATAGTTTAGGGTACTTAACAGCGCTCTACCGCCAATACTGTGGCGTAGGCTGAGCATGGCCCACATATTCGTACCCGTATATCCGGGTGCCGATCGTGACAGAAGACAAAGTCCAGTACCAAACTAAACCAGCTAAGCTACTCTAAAGCCCCATCGGCTGGCGCTAACCCTTACTGAACTAGGGTCTCCAAGTCTAGGCCAACTACGTCAGGAGGACCGTAGTAGGTAGGACAATCCTCCTCCCCATAATCTGTAAAATTTTGTCAACATATCCAGTCAGGATGGAACGAGCACAAATCTCAAATAACAGCTCTAGTTAGATGATATTAAAAATGTAGCAGTAAATAGAGAGAACATACAAGGTAAAATAAGATGTACATGAATCATGGTAAGGTATATCAAGACTGTAACTGAATTTAAGAACAAGAAAACAGTATGTATCATGTACGAAAATCTAGAACTATATCTATGTGAGTTTATTATTAGTTTCAACATGTGATCGGCTTGGGTTATACAGAAGAAAAAGGGCATGGCTAGTCATACGTGAAGTGTATGGCTAACACTCTCAGGGAACATAAATCACAGAAGGAAAAATAATCACATATCTACGCTAAGTACCCCCATCCCTGACTAATAAAGTGGATCCAGTAATGACATGTCATGGCACATGATTCTCCGAGGAGGTAGCGAGCCTTCGCAGGAATTATGTCTATACAATGCACAAGGAACAAGGAAAGACTTGCATAAGATATACCAAGGAATACAAGGAATAACATCTCATGACGGGATCAAGACAAATACCAATCCCTATGAACAATGTGACAAGAGAACAAGGATATCTACTCTAAATACAAGAAACATAGACGATATCATAAAACAGAAATACTATTAGAGAATATACTCGCCTAAGATCCGATAAGAATATGTCAAGAGTGTAATATGGCTCAGAGTGAAGTCAGAGACCTATTGTTGATATACATGAGTTTAATAAGGGTTTAACAGTGTATGGCATAATTTCTAGTATATGTTATGCAATCTAGGTCAAACTCAGTCATACTAAGTCACACCAAGCCAAACTAAGTCACACTAGGTCAATCTAAGTCAAACAAGGTCAAACATGGTTAACCTAAATCAATCTAAGTCAATATAGATTATACAAAGTCAATCTAAGTCATACTAGCCCTAACAAAGTCAAACTAGGTCAATCTAAGTCAAACAAAGTCAAACTGGGTCGATTTAAGTCAAAGGTTGACTTATAGTTGACTTTTGGTCAACTGGTCAACTCTGGTCAACCCTTGGTCAAATCTAGGTCAAACTTGACTAATGTTGACTAACAGTTGACTTTGGGTCAACTGGTCAACTCTGGCCAAGTTCTAGTCATTTCTAGGCTACGGTTGACTTTTGGTCAAAATAGTCAACTGTGGTCAACCAAGGTCAAAACTAGTTTAAGTCCACTATTCCTAACCATTACCATCCATAATATCCTAATTACAACTATATCTTAAGTTATTAAACTCATATGTTAGAAAATAGGCATTACCTTAAATTATCCTTTCTTATCTTTCCAAGGTAATCACATTACCTTCGCCTCCAACCCATACTCTACTCATCCTCCAATACGCCACTAAGGTGTTCTAAGACTCTACCCTCGTATCTCGATACCACACCATGGTATCTTGACACTCAAACTTGGTATCTTGAAGTATCTCGATACCTTACCCTTCACATAGGGTAAAACCCATACTTTAGCCTCTAACCAATACCCTTGCCTACTTTACCCTCACTCTACGTATCCTCCAATACCCTACCAAGGTATTCTACCTCTTACCCTTGTATCTCGATACCATACTTTAGTATCTTGATACCTTACCCTCGTATCTTGAAGGTATCTTAATACCTTAAATAGGGTAAATCCCATGTACCCTACGATACCACTCAAATCTAACTCTAATATATATAGACTAACTTATTTATATCTAGCCAACTATATCTATACAATCTAACTAAACATCTAAAACTAACATAATACATGATAACTTACCTTACCTATTGCCCTACTAACAAATAACATATCTAACATGTGACTTAGCTTATTTTCTACCACTCAAACCACTAGTTTTCTAACCAACCTACACCACTCTAACACGCACAAATTAGGGGGTTACATATTGGAACATATGGTGGATATAGGGGGTACACTTGGGGGTTTATTGGGGGATGTATAGAGGGGTCAAATGGGGCTCAAAGTGGGGGGTTTGCTGCTGCTTTTAATGTTGTTGCTGCTGCTGTTTTATGCCGCTGTTGCTGCTGTTTTATGTCGCTGTTGCTGCTATTTTTGTGGGGACAGCAGCCCCCACTTTTCCACTCTCTACTCCTCTATCCCTCTATTCATTCATTCCTTCAATCATTCATTCATTTATTCATCCATTCACTAATTCATTCATCCCTCTACCTATCTATCTATCTACATATCTATCTACATAACTATATATATATCTATCTATCCATGAACACCCACACACACACTACCAACACCACCACTACTACCACACACTAACACACTTCCCATATAAATATACACACATACACATGCACATACACATATGTATATACTCCTAAACGACCAAAAACCTTATCCGAATACCCAATCCTTGAAATTCTACCATCTAGGGCCTAGACACGTGCCCCACACAAGAAATCTAACTCGCGCACGCGAGCGGAAACGAGAAACAAGGCCCAAATGGCCAAATAGCCATTTTGGCAACTCCGGGGTGTCCGATTCGCGATACCGCGTGATACGGACACCAAACCTTGCCGATTCTCGTGTCGGCGCAAAAAGTCACCCGTGTGTTGGAACCCGAAAACCCCGAAAAGCATATTTTATGATTTCTCGTGAAACGACCCCACGTATCCAAATATGGCACGTACCTAGCCTCACCTCACCCAAACTAACCTAATTAGTCTAATTAGGCTAGGGGTAACACCCAAACATGTCAAATTAGGATTTTTTCCAAAATTGGCACTAAACCTAGCCCGAAAGTCCCGAATTGAGTCCAATGGGTTCCAAACCTCTTCTAATTGGTTGTCCTACACCTCGGGCATCCTCTAATATGCAAATAACACTAATTAGGAGTAATTACAAGAGTTAGAGTTTGGGTTTACCTCCTGGGAGTTGGAATCCCAAGAAAAGCCTTAAAATTGGTTCTTTTTGGATCAAGAGACAGTTCTATGCTTCCATCCCCTCCATGCTAGGTTCTACCTAAATAAAAATCACAAATAAGAGATAAACAAGGGTTAGCACCAAGATTAGAGAGGGATCTAGAGTATGGAAAAGAATTAGAAGAGATTTGACTTACTTTGGAGCTTGAAATCAAATAATTTTGGCTTGGTTTGGAAATGAACTCTCAAAGGAGAAGAAGAAGAACAAGATGTGAAAAAAAATAGAGTGAAGAGGGGTCTCCTTGCTGCCGGCCAGGTTTCAGGGGTTTGGGGGCATTTGGCGAATGTCCAAAATGCCCTGCAAGGTCCCTTTGAGTCAATTTTGTCTTATGTGGAAGTTTGGAGCTAAAAGGGACAAGTTTAAATAACCAAATGGACCAATTAATTCATATAGGATTAGTCTAAATGCACTTTACTAATTAGTGGGATTTATGGGCCATATCTAGCTAAACTCTGGGTCCAACTAGAGTCTAAGCTACACGGGTCACTAACACAAGTCGAAATGAGCCAAAACTCAAACCCGATCAAACTAAACCCAAAAATACAATATTAAAATATAAAAATTCCCAAAATATTAATATATCAAAAATGACCAAAATCATAATACATCAATTTAAATATTATTAAAATAATATAAAATTCACCAATTAATAAAAATCCTAAATAATTCAAAAGTCACAAAAATGATCAAAATATCCTTAGACTAAAAAGTGGTAATTAGCTAATCTAGTCACATGGTCATGGTTAGTCTCTAGGCTAAGCACCTCTAAGGTTACACTAGCCAAAGAACAAAATCACAAAACACTAATTTAATGATATTAAATAATCAAAACCACTAATAAATCAATGATATTATTTAAACCTATTATTAAATAATCAATTTTACAAAAGTTTAAAATTACCCTTATTTTTGAAAATAGGCAGTTACAGTGCACAAAATTGCCCGTTGAGTCGGATCGTTGGGCCCGTAAAACGGCGATCTAGTCAACAGTCTCAGAATCGAACCAAACTTGGCATACAGGACCAGAAAAATGATACGGTCCTGTTGGCGTAAGTTTCGTCTT
>JANAVB010016598.1:5309090-5354090 GCA_029216955.1 Iris pallida | reverse complement strand
TACATGTCTAGAAAAAGTTGTACAAAGGAGAATTTCTACAAAGGAAAGATCCTAGATCTACAGCCAGCGGCCCCCATGCGCCTCCAGATAGGCGCAGCAGTCACCATGCACCTCCAGATGGGCGCAGCAGCCACCATACGCTGACAGTTAGGCACGACAGATGTCATGCGCCTCCAGCCAGGCGCATCCCATCATCTCTTCAGCAGCTCAGTTATGTGCATCCAGCTCAGTTATGTGCATCCCTTCAGCAGCCCAGTTATGTGCAAATTCTTCCAGCCAGGCTCACCTGGCCGAGCAGAGCCCAGTTATGTGCCGCCCTTCCAGCCTGGGTCACCTGATAAGTGCTTCCACAAAGCATTTAACCCTCTGGCTGGAACCAAGGTGGAGCACGGCAAAGCTGTGGCCAGGGGAGGCTTCGAAAGAGCCTCCAAAGCCCAAGGAAGACCGCGATCGAAATTATGGCACAAGGAGCTTTCAACACAACCAGAGTGGGCGACACCCACTTTGAAGGAAGAGAAAGCCTAGCACCGCCATTCCGATCTACGGCTCTTCCAGAACAACGGAGACGAGGCCCGAACATCCTTATCTTTAGATGCAACAGGCACCTTCCGCCTGCCTCAGAAGCCCTTGACTCCGTCTTTTGGATGTAACAGTCACCTTCAAGTGCATCGAAGACAACACGACGTCTCATCTTCACCCTCGGGAGCATTTCATCGACAGAATGCACCCGTATATTCAAGTTCATGTTGGAAGTACGTGAGGGAACGAGGAGCAAACCTTCTCTCCATGCCACTATTTATAGGCCGGGCAGATCAAACCCATGTGCCAAGTGGATGGCTCTCCGAATTCTGTGCAATGAATTTGCATTAAATGGATGAATCGGACGCCTCGAATTCAGCCAAACGGCTATTTATAGCACTCGAGGAGCGAGACAGCCGCAGCATTAAAGGACATGTCGGATGCGCCAGCTAAAACAGCGCATCACATGGACGCGCCCTCCAGCATCAGGCGTATCGCACAGATACGCCCTGCGATACCCGGCGCATCACAGGGGATGCGCCCCCTTACATCCCCATACCGAGTGGAACACCAACCAACGTGCCCACTCAGCTGTCCATCGAATGTCACCAACATTAAATACTGAACTGACAGAGTTGGCAGCACGTTTCCCAAAGTCTGAACAGTTGACAGCTTTTTTAGAGAACGAAGCGTCGGCAACGTCAGCATCATCATGACTCTATTCCGACGGCTACTGCCACGTGGCCCCTTAAACCATCCGCATGCGCCTCCGCGGCTATGCGTCCAGACCAGCATGCACCTCAAAAGCCGTGTGCCTTAGACCCTTTACTAATCCCTAAAGACAGAAGAAGAGTCTCAATCGAAGCCTCGCATGCGCCTCCACGGCCATGCGCCCAAACCTGCATGCGCCTCGAAAGCCATGCGTCCCAAATGGTTTGTAACTTCTAAAGGTTATGAGCCGCAGCCTCCTCCTGCGCCCAATCCAAGGCGCAGCTCATCAGATCATTACCCCCCCCAAATCCGAGATCTTCGAGCCATGAGTCGACGACACGTGCCCTTTGACTCAACTCGTCCAAGATTTCAGCAACAGAAAGATCTTCTCCTCTGCTACGTGCTGGCTCACAACAGCAGTATGAAGAGTTCAACCTTCCAATCAGGGCACATCATCCATGCGCCCCCATCAGCAATCTCCACGTGGCGTCCCCACACACCGGCGCATCCTACATATGCGCATTAGCAGCCAGCCTGCACAACTATAAATGGAGGGATCATTTCCTTCTCACATATACGGACAACACACAGAATCCACAACGAACATACAAGAAATCACCAGAGAGGCAGATACAGACACTCAACGTCTTCCTCCTCTCAGCAAGCTCCAGCACCCAGAGCAATCCACACCTTCAGAGAACCGATAACCGTCGTCAGCCCGTCAATGGAGTCAACGCATTACCACTCGCTCCATTGGCACTAAGAACCCAGCTTAAACAAAAGTGTACTCCTAGGACTACATCTAAGTCCTATATTGTAACACTGTTCTGTTTGTATTAAAATTTTTAATCAAACAATTTTAATGGCAAACAAGCTGGCGACTCTGCTGGGGACTTCTTTCTCCTCTTCAGAGAAAGTCGTGTCACAGGCCGATGATGTGAAGGTGGGCTCCTCCCACAAAACGTTGGTCGTGCGCCTCAATCAACAGGCGTACGAGGAGTTCATCTCTGAAGGAAGTGCGAGTCCTTCGAAGCGGCTGCCAAAGTCGAAGAAGATCCGTACAGCCTGGGTGCGCAAGGTCGACGCCTCAGGCACCACCACTGAAGGGGATGCAGCAATCCAGCCTTTCTTTTCTGCTGACATTCTCAGCAACCAAGGTGCACCCGCTGATGCAGTGCATCTCTTGGAGAAGCGTGCAGCCGACCATGTTCCCCAGCTATCTCCCTCTCAGGCGAGGAAGATGCATCGACGGAGCAGGGGCGCAGCCAATGCCCCGCACATCACCTCTGATGCGCCACAAAAGGCCTCTGTCTTTGCCAGACTCACTCGCTGTAATGGTAAGGAGAAGTTGGATGCTGAGTACTATGCGTCCCAGCAGGCTAGTACGAAGAAATCCAAGGCGGCACGGGCCATGCGCCATAAACGTGCTATGCCAGCAGCCAGCCAGAGGTACGCGCTTACAATCATGTGCGCTGCCGATGGCAAGCTGTACAAGGTTGACTCAGGTGCTTCGGTACCAACAACGAGTCGACCTTCAAAGTCCTCATCCCGCTTGGGCGCATCTACTGCGTGTATAACCAAGTCAAGTGAGGCAAACTCAGTGGTCTTGAACTCCCGCGCCTCCTCTGGTTGTGCGTTTGAGGTCCGTTCAAGTCACTCCAAATGCTGTGGTTCCCCCGCTACTGATCGTGGTGCCTGCTTGGTACTAGATCAGGGGGCGCAGCACTCACCTAACCACCCCGGCGTTTGGCCTTGCCATTCGTCTGAAAGGGGTGTGAACGCACTACTCTCCTCCAACAACTTGCGCCACGTGATCACTCACAAGTGCCGGTCAGGAGAGTCGACCAACGAGCATAATGCGCCTCTCACGGGGCATACTTGTGCGGTGGTCACCATCAACTGCTGTGGCAAGGAGGCAGTACCACCAAGGCAATCAGTCTTCCAACGGCTACAGTCATCGACACCTCTCTGACGTCGCCTTGGGACGAAGGTGTCAACAGAAGAGGAGCCAAAGGTTGCTTCATGCAACGTGATTTCCAACTCCTTATCAGTACAGAAGACGACTGCCAATTCCTCGTCTTCATCCAAAAGCCAGCCGAGGAAAGCCAAGGCAGCTGTCTCGACCCGTGGAGTGTTTGAGGGCACTCGGTCGAGGAAGAAGTCCGTGGAGGGAGCCGGGGGTAGCCAGACCCTTGTTGAGTCTCCTTCCGAAGACGAAGATATCCAAAGCACAGCTGCGGCGGGCCTTCATCATCAAGGTGAGTTTAGTCTCCCTGAAACCCCTCATAATGAGGATGTCCTCCAGGACACCGCCGAGGGTAGTTCTGGAAACGAAGAGGTCCTTCAAGACGGAGCTGAGGACAATCATACCCTTCCAGATGCGCCTATTGAAGATGAATTCCAGAATGTGGCTGGGGGTGGTCAAACACCAGGAGAAGTGACTCCCCCACACGAGAGTGAGGCCGAAAGCGAAGCCTCAACCAACCCATCCACTCCTGGCCGCGTCAGGACAGTATACATGGCCGGGGATGAAGTCGAATCTGATGCGCCATCACAGGACATAGTCCAGCGCATAGACTCATTGGAGGAAGGACTCAAAACTCTCTCTGCCTCCATGCAAGCACTGACTCAAGCAGTGTTTGAGATGCGGTCAGCATTGATCAGGACACCTTCAACTGGTCCCGACCCAGGAGCTAATGGGGAGTCGAGTGTGCCCCTCCAACGGGCGCCCTCAGATGCAGAAGCACCTCGGACCTCGGAGCCCTCAAATGTTCCAATCCAGATGGTACCTCTTTCCCCGACTCCTAGCTCTACGGAGGATGTGGTTGAAATAATCAAAGATCTGCGGGAGCGCTTCGAATCCAAGAGCAGGCAAGAGGAACGCCAGAAGATGGGCATTCCCCAGCCTTATCCCCTCGAGTGGAACAAGGTGGTTTATCCCCCAAAGTATAAACCACAAACACTCACCCCATACGACGGAAAGGACTCTTCGCGACGGTACCTGACGTACTTCCAGTCACAGACAGGGCATCTTCCAAAGGAGGATGCGCTCCTCACCAGTATCTTTGTCGGGGCCCTGAAAGGGGTGGCATATGACTGGTACTGCAGTCTCCCCGATAATTCCATATCATCCTTCGACGATCTGATGCGCCTCTTCCTCGACCGCTTCTACGACGGTGGGAAGGACATGACGATGGCGTCTCTCATAGAGGTACGCCAGAAGGAGAAGGAAACGGTTCGGGTGTTCATCGAACGCTTCCGACAGGCCTGCTTCAGACTACCTCTAGGCATGCCAGAACATGCGCTCCTCTCCGCTTGCAGCATGAACATGCTGCCTGCAGTAAAGCTCTGGCTCAACTCTACTCCCCTCCTGACTGGAGCTCCCTGATTATCGAAGCTAAAGCTGCAGAAAAGAAGGCGGCCAACGCACGTCTTCTGGGTGTCAGCTTTCCCGCCTTTGACGATAAGGGGAAAAAGTCCGCAGCTAACAACTCCGGACGAGAAGCAAAGGGGAAACAGGCATTGACTGTTAATGCCTCGAAAGGCGCATCTGCGCCTACTCAGAAGCCTCCACTGGCACCAAGACCCAAGGAGGTTTATTTATTCAATGATGACGACACCCTACAACTTTTTGAGATACTGAAGCAGGGTGTCAAGATCAAGCTACCGGACCCGAAGCGGCCCGATGAAGTCGGAAAAGTGGATAACCCGAGGTACTGTCACTACCACCGGTTTGTCGGACACCCGACCAAGGACTGCTACGTCCTCAAGAATTACATCCAGCGCATGATCAATGCGGATGTAATCTCCGTCGACTATGAAGAGAAGACGGTGTCAGCCAATGTGGTTTTACTGCAGTTCGGCACCTTGCCACCAACTACCACACAAGATGGCGTCGTCCCCATCCCTAAGGCGACAATGGAGGTGGTAAACTTACCACCTACCCGTGACAATGTGAGTGGACTCACCCCGCTTACCACATTTCGAGGAGAGGTCCTCTGGGTTCACACCGACCTCGTCTCTGAGGTGACTCAATCGGAGGTACGTCCTACCTCCAAATCAAAAGGCAGGAAAATCAAGTCTTGTCGCACAGTCTCTTCTTCAACAGAGGAGGCACTTCCAGTGCAGACGCGTGCACAACAGAACTCCCAGTCCGGCGAAGCTGCCGTCGAGGTGGTGCCTCCTGGTACCATCCCTGAGGAGGGTCCATCTAAGCCCTCAGCAGCTAATAAGCAGAAGCAGGTGGAGGCCCATTTTGACAGACCTCTATGGAAGGAGAATGCTTCGGGGCTGTCCAAGCCTCACAACTTCGACATTCTGGCACAACTAGCCAGTACACCTGTGCGCCTATCTTTGTTCGAGCTCCTGCGTCTTTCTAAAGACTCCCGAGAAGCTCTCTGCGAAGCTCTGAAGGACGCTGAATCCTTTCTCAGTTAGGTCAAACAGCCTGAAGACCTCCCAACTACTTGTGCGTACTGTCATTGTACGGATGAAGTTATCCCAAACATAACTTTCATCCAACAAGACATGCTGCTCAAGCATCACCGACATAACTGACCACTGTATTACATCGGGTACATTGGCTCGGTCAAGGTGAGCCGGATTCAGATCGATCCTGGGTCTTCCCTAAGCATCATCCCGAAGGCGCTGCTATCCAAGCTGGGGATCCCGATGTACCGGCTGGCGCCCTCCAATACAACTATCAGTGGCTTCAATGCTAGCAAGAGCGAGCCACTGGGCAAGATCCGACTGAAGTGTCACATTGGCAGCCTCAAAACTAAGGTAACTTGTTATGTGGTAGATGCCGAGGTCAACCACAACATCCTGCTCGGTCGACCATGGCTATATGAGTACATGGTGGTGCCCTCTACGCTCCACCAGTGCATGAAGTATGTATCTACTAATGGCATCATCCGGACGGAGTTTGTAGACATCGATCCTTTCAAAGGGATTGAGGCCTACTTTCACGATTCTGACTTGTACAAGCCTATTGACGAGGAGGAAGCCAACGACGCTGACGATGAGGCAGAGACGGCAACAGAGCCGGACATGGAGCCTGAGACGACTCCCGATGCCTCCTTGAAAATCCGACTAAAGGGGAAACCACCCCAGAAGGTGCCTCCAATGAGCATCAAGCTATCAGGGAAAGCACCGGCTCGCGAAGCACCCCTGAAGATACGCCTCAAGGGAAAACCGCCTCAAACATCGGCTCCCCTGGTGGCAAAATTACAAGGGAAGGCACCACTTACCGGAGGCGCAGCCGAGGCGCCTCTCAAGGTGCGTCTCAAGGGCAAGCCGCCGCAGTCATCCAAGGTGTCAGAGAAGGCTCACATAACCCTCTCAGACCCCAGCATCAAAGCAGTGGTGGACTCTCCTAGTCCGCCCCTAGTTCTTACAGACGAGGAGCTTGGTGAATATATCTCGGCTGACGTAGAGGCACCCTCCTTTGACAATGTAATCCCACGGGATAAGATCTCGTATTTTATCAATAATAGAGTGTCTTTTAATTATTCTTGTCTTCCACACTGGAATGCCATATATACATTAGATAACGCTCTACGGTCGTTGCAAACACAAATAACGACCGTCCATCATAATCGAGTAGTTCCGTCGCAAGGAGTCTTCATAGTCCCTCCACGAAGCCGAGACGAAGGCACCATCATCTCGGGCAAAATCGAGCGTCATCGGGACCTCCCGTCAATCGAGCCCGAACCTGATTCCGGCAGAGTACAAGTCTATCGGTACACGGATACGGCAAAGCACATCATCCAAAAGATGGGCTACGACCTGAAAAGCAACAAAGGCTTAAACTACGGCAAGGGTCGGCATCTCCCTGTCCGGCTTTCGATGCCCAATGGAAAGCCACAGGACTATTATAATCGGACTCAACGGGGGTTAGGCTATGTCACGCCGCCATCAACCCCAGAGAGTTCAGATGCAGAAGACGTAGAACATTCCCACTCTTCCGAAGCTTCGACTTGGGATTCCGATACCAGCATCGGATCAGTCTTCAGAAAAGTGCTGTCAGCTAACATGACGTCAGCACAACCTCAGAAAGGTGAAGGCGAGGACCAAGCGCCGGAACCCTTCGAAGAAGAACCCTGGGCCCAACGCCTAGGAGAACAATGTGAAACTCGTTTTGAGCTACGTGAACCTCCCACCGAAGACGAAGTCGAGCAGATCGACCTCGGAGGTGGGTCTTCTTCTAAACCCATCTTCATCAGTAAAAGCCTGAAAGGAGAAGATCGAGAATCTTTAATCCAACTGGCTAAAGAGTATATCGACGTCTTCGTCTGGAGCTATAAAGACATGCCGGGACTTGATCCACAGATCGCAATGCATAGGTTGAACATCTTATCTGATGTCAAACCTATCAAACAACAACAGCGACGCTTCCGTCCGGACATCATGAATGCCATCGATCAGGAGGTAGACAAACTCTTGACCAGCGGATTCATCCGTGAGGAACAACACCCGGATTGGGTAGCCAACGTCATTCCTGTCACCAAGAAGAACGGAAAGATACGAGTCTGTATCGACTTCAGGGACCTCAACTCTGCTTGCCCGAAGGACGAATTCCCGCTTCCAATAACTGATGTGATGATCGACAACACATGTGGCTTTGAGCGCATGTCCTTCATGGACGGGTATTCAGGCTACAATCAAATCAAGATGTTCCTCGATGACGCAAAACACACGTCATTCAGGACACCGAAGGGTGTTTTCTGCTACACAGTGATGCCCTTCGGCTTGAAGAATGCCGGTGCGACATACCAGCGAGCTATGAGCACTTACGTCAACATCTTCGCAAGACAGTCGAATGCTATGTTGACGACATCGCAGTCAAGAGCCGCCTCAAAGGAGATCACCTACAAGATATGAAGACAGTCTTCGATCTCATGCGGGCACATCAACTCAAAATGAACCCCGCTAAATCCTTTCTGGGGGTTTCTAGCGGCAAATTCTTGGGCTTTGTCATCACAGCGAAAGGCATTCATGTTGATCCTGAGAAGACCAAAGCCATCCTCAACATGGACCCTCCGAAGAACCTTCGAGAACTTCGGGGCCTATAGGGACGTCTGGCATATATCCGGAGGTTCATAGCAAACCTTTCTGGTAGATGTCAACCCTTTACTCAGCTCATGAAGAAGGGAGTCTCTTACTCTGGACAGAGGAGTGCCAAAAGGCTTTCGACGACATCAAGGCTTACTTAACAAGCCCGCCAGTCCTGGTAGCGCCCGTCGCCGGCAAACCATTTCTCCTCTACGTCCGTGCCATGGATCATTCCCTTGGCACTTTACTGGCTCAAAACAGCGACACAGGCTACGAGCAAGCAATCTACTACCTCAGTCGAACACTCATCGGGGCCGAACACCGGTACAACCCCGTTGAAAAGGAGTGCTTGGCTTTGGTGTTTGCCATCCAGAAGACTCGTCATTATGTCTCGGGTCAGACAATTCATGTCATCTCCCGAGTCAATCCGCTTAGAGTCCTCATGACGAAGCCAGGATCATTGAATTCCCGGCTAGCTACATGGGCAATCCTGCTAACACCGAACAACATGGTGTTTGTTCCACAAAAGGCTGTCAAGGGTCAAGCCCTGGCTGACTTTTTAGCTGCACACCCATCCCAGAATCCTCAAAACTCTATAAAGATATCCCGGATGAGGTCCAAGAGTCCAACGTCATCGAAGGAAGCTCCGTTTGGCGGATGTTCTTCGACGGTGCTTCGAGAACAGGCCCCAAAGGCCAAATCATCGCAGGAGTGGGTGTAGTCTTAGTCTTCTCCGATCAGCTGGTCATCCAGCGTACGTACTCTCTTTCGAAGCCGTGCTCCAACAACGTTGCCGAGTACAACGCGCTCGTCAAGGGACTCCAGCTCGCACAACAGCTGGGGGTTGACCATCTGGAAGCCTACGGCGAATCAAAACTCGTCGTAAACCAGGTTCGGGGACAATGCGAGGTTCGCCATGAAGATTTAATCCCTTATCATAAAGTTGCGTTGAACATCATTTCAACCTTCACCGGGTTCTTCATTGAACATGTCCCCCGTTTATAAAACTTGGAGGCCGATGCTCTGGCTGGCCTCGCAGCCTCATTGGCAGCGCCCCTTGGGACTCAACATTATGTCACGGTAACTGGCCGAGACCTGATTTGTCCCAAAAAACAACCTATGCATGCAGGTGGCTCACGCCATGCCGGCAAACACTGGTGTTAATGTTCGAGACTGGAGGTTCCCGTTCATCGACTTCGCTGTCTACGAAATCCTTCCCGAGGATCCGAAGAAAGCTGTCTCAGTCAGGAGACGCTCCCTCCGTTTTTACTACGATACAGCTACCAAAATGCGGTACCGACGCTCCTTCGATGGGCTTCTCCTTCGATGCCTGTCCAACGAAGAAGCAGCCGAAGCTCTTCAAGAAGCTCATGACGGAACTTGTGGAGCTCATCAACCCGGTCCTAAGTTGCAAGATCGACTGCGACGCATGGGCTACTACTGGCCAACCATGGCCGCCGACGCGGTTGAATATGCTAAGAAGTGCCATGCGTGACAACTTCATGCAGACTTCATACATACACCATCGGAACCGCTACATCCTACAGTCGCCTCCTGGCCCTTCGAAGCCTGGGGCATGGACATTGTGGGACCAATCACCCCTCCTTCATCAAGAGGACACCGTTTCATCCTGGCCATCACCGACTATTTCTCCAAATGGGCGGAAGCAGTCCCACTGGCAGAAGTAAAAAGTTCCAGGGTGGTCAACTTTATCAAACACCATGTCATTTACCGTTTCGGAGTACCCCGACGAATCATCCATGACAATGGTCCTCAGTTTATCAGCCACATTTTCAGCAGGTTCTGTGACAAGAATCGCATTCAGAACGTGGCCTCAACTGCCTACAATCCGGCAGCAAACGGATTGGCTGAGGCATTCAACAAAACTATCGTTAGGCTGCTCAAAAAGGCCGTGTCATCCGACAAACGCGACTGGGACGAAAAGCTTGGCGAATGCCTTTGGGCTTACCGTACAACGGTACGGACCCCAACAGGCAACACTCCATTCTCCCTAGTCTACGGGAGCGAAGCGGTACTGCCTCTCGAGATACAGATACCCTCACTCCGCGTAGCAATCACAAACAAACTCACAGAATAGGACAATCAACATCATCGTCTGCAGGAACTGGAGGCACTTGACGAAAAGCGTCTCCTAGCGCAACAACGCATCGAACTCTACCAAGCCCGTATATCACAAGCTTTCAACAAGAAGGTCAAACAGAGGACTTTCCAAGTTGGCGACCTGGTTTTAGCAGTCAGAAGACCAATGGTGTTGACCCACAAGACACCAGAAAAGTTCGAGCCCAAGTGGGAAGGACCTTTCATCATTGAGACGGTATACTCGAACGGAGCTTACCGCCTCGCCAAACCCAATGGGGACTTGTTCATGATGCCCATCAACGACAAGTTCCTAAAGAAGTACTATTCTTGACATCTTCCAGACATGTACTTCCCCAAACAACCTCTTTCCACCAACTCATACGCTTCTGGGACTCAGCTGTTCCATGGCATCCTCCAGTAGAAAGATAACCACGTCCATATTACCTCTGAGTTGTCTCTCTAGACCCTACAAAGCGAAATCTTACACTTCGTAAGCCTACGCTGCCCTTCATGTTTACCACATCCACATTACCTCTGAGTAAACATCTCGTACAAATAACCCCTGCGTTATTGTACATTGATCGCAGAACTTCAATGTCCACATCACCTCTGAGTTGTTCAGCGTATCCCCCAAGATCATTCTTACCACGTCCATAATACCTCTGAGTAGGAAGATTCTATCATTTTCGAACCCAATGATTGCCATGTCCACATTACCTCTGAGCAAACATAATGGTTCCTTCAAACTTATTATCTGTACCAAAAAACCAAGGTGCGCAAAAGATAATAGGTCCACACAAATCATCAAGTTCATGACAAAAAAAATGAACACATCACAAAAGTTGTGTACTTCTTTATTCAAAAAGAGAGAGAGTACAAAACTACACTATCCCTCAACGAGGGTTGCAAAAGAAAGGGAGAAGCTACAATCCCTAAACCTCTCCAGGATGGGTCGAGAGCTCTCTGACTCGTTGTCTCAGGTCAGCAGTACGAGTCTCTACAGTTGCCAGAACTCGACGCTCGGCCTCTTGACGCATCAATTCGATAGCCTCAGCAGAAGTTTTGCCCTCATACTTCTCATCAAGCTGTCATCGTTGCTGAGCCAAAGCAAGAGTCCGCTGAGTAAAAGTTGCTTCCTCCTGCTTGAATGTTGCGTGTTCAGCCCGAACACGTTCAGCTTCTAACTGGAGTCGGGCCCGCTGGTCCTCAAGGCGGCGCATCTGGATGTCGATCTCCGCGATGTTGGCATCCAACGCAGCTCGCGCCTCCGTCGTCTTCTTCATAGACTGAGACAACTGCTCTACCACTGGTGAGAAGACTCGATTTCAGCAATCAACTTCCCCTTCTCTGCCTCTATTAAGACGGAGAGATCATTTTGCTGGATGCGTCAAAGTTCCGTAAGCCGCTCGTCCAGCTCAATCACCGAAGCCTCCAGAATTTCGGCCATATGGTCGTGGCCTTGGTGAATACGAATCAGCTCGATGCAGGGCATTGCCAGAGCTTTTGCCGTCGCAAAACTCCCGTTGGCATCCATCACAGCAGATACGCCCTTCTGTATCATTTTGTACACCCCCTCGACGAGGAACTTTACATACTCGTCTGCATTCGCCAGGACCTGCGGCATCATAGCAGGAGTTGGAGGAGCAACTACAGTTTGCGGACCAGAAGAAGATCCGCCAACCTCAACCGGCGAGGCTTGAACCTCGACATCAATGGGCCCTTCATCAACAGGGGCTGGACTGCTAGCCCGAGGAGCCAAAGCAACAGAAGGAGCCGGCACAGGCGTCGAGATGGTTCCCCAAGTAGATGGAGCTACAGAGGGTTCTACACCCTTATCCTTCTCAAGCCCGGAGGAGCCACCGACATCAACGACCACCTCTGCTGTCCCCAACGTCCTATCAACAGTTGGTACCTCCCTTGGCAGAATAGGGAGATTATCACTTGTCTCTTGACCCGTCTCAGCGGTCGTGACCGGCAGACGGGTCTCATCATCAAGTCCCTCAACCGGGGCAGAATCTGTCGCTACCTCCTGAGCGGTAGCCGCCTCAACTTCCACGGTTGAAGCCGGAGTGGGACTCGGCAATGATACAGCCGACCTCCCCTCATCATAACAAGGAGGGGATTCAACCCTCTCCTCTGTCTCAACTACTTCTGTTGCCTCCGCAACAAGCTCTTGCAACTCGGGAGCAACGTCATCGGAAGACGACGAACTCCATTCTTCTTCACCACCAAGAAACAGCGTGCTTCCTTCGGCACCTGAGACTTCTGTTGTGGCCTTTGTCATCTCGGAAGCTGCCGCATCCTCAGTTTCCCTCCTGACATAATCCAGGGATACTGGAATCTCCACGTCAACAGCATCCTCCAGATCTTCCTCCGTGGAGGACATCATAGTCGGCGGGATACGCACTTCAGACGAGCCCGCCGTCTCTTCTCGCCTGCTCCCACTCGACTTTGGAGTACGAGGTTTTCTTTTCAGCGGTTCCTACAAGAGAAGGTGAAGCTTCGTAAATAGTGGAACCAAAATCAGACTATGTGGGACGCTCTTACCTCTGCAGACGCTGAATCCGATGACGCCGTCGGTGACGACGCCTTCTTCTGCTTCTTCGGTACGGGAGATTCGATCCCTATGTCTGCACGTCGCTTTGATCGATCGCCCGAGGGTTCTACTTGAGATGCGGAAGGGGCACTCCGTTGACCTACCCCTGATGGACGATACGATCGGGCCTTCACTGGCACGTCCCCGGTCACTGCTAATGGGGTGCCTGCAATCAGACTGGTCTCCCTGTCATATCCGGGGGGCACGGCAGCCATAGCACAGTAAAATTTGGCGGCTGAGTAAAGAATGGGCGACCGCGGATCTAGGACGGGCAACGTAAAATGAGCCCCGGTACATCCGGCATTATAGTAATGCCAAGCTCGTGCACCGTCCAACAAACTTCCAATATACCCCAGAGAAAGACTGGAGTTATCCAACATCATCTGGGAATAACCAAATTGCCGCGCAAAGCGGCTCGACAAATATGGTTCCAGGTAGCACTGATTCCTGTTTCGGTATACCAGATGAGATGGCCGGATACTCTGCAACCAGCAGAATCCCCATTGAGGCAGAGTGGCAATGCCTTCGCCCGAATCCCTTAAATCTTCATTGGCCTCAAAACCCAAGTAGATTGGACCAACTTTGGTAATCTCCCAACCCTGAAGACGGGATAAAACCTTTCTACAAACAGGGACGCCAGTATGCGACCAGCTCCTCCGATTGAAACGACGAAGGAGTGCATCCCCAGCCTTATAGTCTTCCTCCGAGCCCGGACTCATCACACTGGGATGATGTAAAATCAGCCATCCCATCAAATAGTGAAATGGCAGTTCGGCGCGCGAGAAGTTATTGTTTCTGCCTCTGTCATGAATCACATTTCTAGCAAACTCTCACAAACCTCGCTGCAGGTTACATACCATTGCGGGGAGAAGAGCCAAACGCCGGCCGAAGACCAACTTCACGGCTGGCAGGATTAAGTTCCGGGTTACCCTCTCCACGGTATCGGATCCGCCCGCGAACACGCAATCCCGGAGCCATATCATCAGATAAGACGCCAACACCGTCTTGGATGACATTCGATAAGCAAGATGCCAGAAGTAGCTGTAGGAGCGTGCATCTGACTGCTGGTCTTCATTCCCTCGGGGATTCTTCTCCCCTAACATGTTCATCTCAGACAGCACTTCGCTACGAGAGAGCGCCGGCGGAGTAGAAAACTGTGAGGGATCTTCTTTGTCTTGTCTAAAGACATAATCTCTCCAGGCGATTACATGAGGCTGCGCCCCGTTTCTATCACTTCTCTGCATATAGTAATGATGACTCGCCACCTCCTTGAAGACGGTCGTCATCTCCTCAGCCCTATCCCCCAGGACTTGAAGTTCCTCGTTGGTCGGAAAGTACTCTTCATAGGGTTCCGACCCCCAAGGGAGTTTTGACACCTCATACATCTCATGAAGTACGAGCCCTAATTCCCCCACCGGAGTAAGAAAGGTCCCAGTATGGATATCAAACATCTCCAGTAGTATGAGAAACATGTGCCTATTGAGATCAACACCCGCCTGGGTAGCACGGATCGCGGCAGTCAACCCGATCTTTCGAAGCTCGGTCTGAAACTGCGACAAGATCCAGAGTGTCAGTCTATCCCACTTGGAAACGTAATGGCACCAACCCTCTACCCGAAACTCCCCTTTCGGGTATGAACGTTCTATCATAAAAATACAATGTGTAAAAGTCGATGCACTATAAGCAAACATATCAATGGGTACGTCACTGTAGAGGCTCCCGGGACGTAAAGTCCGCCAGGTGAAGGAAGACCCAGACCGTATGGCGGTCAAAGTATCCCTTTGGTCGGAGGCAGAATCAATTTGGATGATGCCAGTCACCGCTCCCCCTGAGAGGGGGTAAGATCCCAAGACATCCTCCTCTGGGAAACAAGACGACAGAAAGACGTCAAAGGCCATTGACGTTCAAGTTGCTTAACAGTCATATGCACTCCATTTGCTGTAAAGAACCAGTCCTCCTTGACCTTCAACACCGTCGCATCAGTAGAAGTGAGGCGGTCTCCGAACAGGAACTCAGACTTCAAGAAGGTCAATTTATCGGACGTGGAAGATTTCAAAACACCACGTTCCATCATCCGTTTGAGGAACCCATGCTGTTGCTCACGGATTTGGGTCATTCTCTCGGGAGGCTGATCCAGCATAAGAGCATCTTGAGCGAGGTTTATTACTTCCTCATCATGCCCCCCATCTGGTTGAAGGCAGCATCCAAATACACTTCATTCAAAGGTGGGATCGCCACTGACACTGGCAAAGATCAAAAAATATTAGAAGCAACAAGAGAAAGAAGAGCTTCGGCGCATCGTCTGAGTTGAAACCCATACGCGTCAGAGCCTCGGCGCATCATCAGGGTTTAAACCCATGCGCGTCAGCAGCCTCGGCGCATCATCAGGGTTTAAACCCAAGCGCGTCAGCAGTAGAGCCTCGGCGCATCATCAGGGTTTAAACCCATGCGTGTCAGCAGTAGAGCCTCGGCGCATCATCAGGGTTTAAGCCCATGCGCGTCAGCAGTAGAGCCGCAGCGCATCATCAGTTTAAACCCATGCGCGTTGGCGAACAAAGACCGCGGCACATCATTAAAGACCCAAGGTCTATGTGCGTTGGTGTACGGAAACTGAGACTTACCAACCACCTCTGGCCGAACCTCGACAGGTCGTCGGGGAACATCAGCCGTCACAATCTTTGCAGGCTCCTTCGCTTTCTCCTTCCCCTTGCCGGCACCACCGCGAGGAGTCTTGGGAGCCATTCTCTCGAAGAAGAAAAAAGTTAGGGTTTTGAAGAAGAACTCTAAAGAAAGCAAAGGCACAGAGAAGAAGATCTCTTTCTCTCTCCAACCCTCACCTATTTATAGGGCTTGGTCGCACACGTGAACCGATGACGTGTAATCTCAGCCGTCGCTTCGGGTTCCGTGAAGAGATAACAGCAAATACAACCAAAAGATCATCATTAATCTTTTGGGTTACCAAAGCGTCATCATCATCAGCTGGAAGGAGCATGCGCCCGAACAGGCATGCGCCCAACAATCGTGCGTCCTGACCTCCATGCTTCTTATTCAAAGTATTCTAAAACTTATTCAAAAGTTTTGAAAACTTTGAAGGGGGTCTTGTAGAAGCATAGAATTTCACAATCAGAAAGCCCATGCGCCAGACACTACATGCGCCAGAACTCAGACAGCAAAATCAAAATAAGCCATAGACATTCGAAAAAGGACTTTTTATTTATATAAAAGTCTATTATATGTCTAGAAAAAGTTATACAAAGGAGAATTTCTACAAAGAAAAGATCCTAGATCTACAGCCAGCGGCCCCCATGCGCCTCCAGATAGGCGCAGCAGTCACCATGCGCCTCCAGATAGGTGCAGCAGCCACCATGTGCCGACAGTTAGGCACGGCAGATGTCATGCGCCTCCAGCCAGGCACATCCTATCATCTCTTCAGCAGCTCAGTTATGTGCATCCAGCTCAGTTATGTGCATCCCTTCAGCAGCCCAGTTATGTGCAAATTCTTCCAGCCAGGCCCACCTGGCCGAGCAGAGCCCAGTTATGTGCCGCCCTTCCAGCCAGGGTCACCTGATAAGTGCTTCCACAAAGCATTTAACCCTCTGGCTGGAACCAAGGAGGAGCACGGCAAAGCTGTGGCCAGGGGAGGCTTCGAAAGAGCTTCCAAAGCCCAAGGAAGATCGCGATCAAAATTATGGCACAAGGAGCTTTCAACACAACCAGAGTGGGCGATACCCACTTTGAAGGAAGAGAAAGCCTAGTACCGCCATTCCGATCTACGGGTCTTCCAGGACAACGGAGACGAGGCCCGAACATCCTTATCTTTGGATGCAATAGGCACCTTCCGCCTGTCTCAGAAGCCCTCGACTCCGTCTTTTGGATGTAACAGTCACCTTCAAGTGCATCAAAGACAACACGACGTCTCATCTTCACCCTCGGGAGCACTTCATCGACAGAATGCACCCGCATATTCAAGTTCATGTTGGAAGTACTTGAGGGAACGAGGAGCAAACCTTCTCTCCATACCACTATTTATAGGCCGGGCAGATCAAACCCATGTGCCAAGTGGATGGCTTTCCGAATTCTGTGCAATGAATTTGTATTAAATGGATGAACCGGACGCCTCGAATTCAGCCAAACGGCTATTTATAGCACTCGAGGAGCGAGACAGCCGCAGCATTAAAGGATATGTCGGATGCGCCAGCCAAAACAGCACATCACATGGACGTGCCCTCCAGCATCAGGCGCATCGCACAGATGCGCCCTGCGATACCCGGCGCATCCCAGGGGATGCTCCCCCTCACATCGCCATACCGAGTGGAACACCAACCAACGTGCCCACTCAGCTGTCCATCGAATGTCACCAACATTAAATACTGAACTGACAGAGTTGGCAGCACGTTTCCCAAAGTCTGAACAGTTGACAACTTTTTCAGAGAACGAAGCATCGGCAACGTCAGCATCATCATGACTCTATTCCGACGGCTACTGCCACGTGGCCCCTTAAACCATCCGTATGCGCCTCCGCGGCCATGCGTCCAGACCAGTATGCGCCTCAAAAGCCGTACGCCTTAGACCCTTCACTGATCCCTAAAGACAGAAGAAGAGTCTCAATCGAAGCCCCGCATGCGCCTCCACGGCCATGCGCCCAAACCTGCATGCGCCTCGAAAGCTAGGCGTCCCAGACTGATCTCTGATCTCGAAAGACAGAAGAAAAGTCGCCTGCATGCGCCTCAAAAGCCATGCGCCCCAAATGGTTTGTAACTCCTAAAGGTTATGAGCCGCAGCCTCCTCCTGCGCCCAATCCAAGGCGCAGTTCATCAGATCATTACCCCCCCAAATCCGAGATCTTCGACCCACGAGTCGACGACACGTGTCCTTTGACTCAACTCGTCCAAGATTTCAGCAACAGAAAGATCTTCTCCTCTGCTACGTGCCGGCTCACAACAACAGTATGAAGAGTTCAACCTTCCAATCAGGGCGCATCATCCATGCGCCCACATCAGCAATCTCCATGTGGCGTCCCCATACACCGGCGCATCCTACATGTGCGCATTAGCAGCCAGCCTGCACAACTATAAATGGAGGGATCATTTCCTTCTCACATATACGGACAACACACAGAATCCATAACGAACATACAAGGAACCACCAGAGAGGCAGATACAGACACTCAATGTCTTCCTCCTCTCAGCAAGCTCCAGCACCCAGAGCAATCCACACCTTCAGAGAACCGATAACCGTCGTCAGCCCGTCAACGGAGTCAACGTATTACCACTCGCTCCATTGGCACTAAGAACCCAGCTTAAACAAAAGTGTACTCCTAGGACTACATCTAAGTCCTATATTGTAACACTGTTCTGTTTGTATTAAAATTTTCAATCAAACAATTTTAATGGCAAACATGGACCATCTGGAAAAATTACAACAAAGCGAGATACGAGGGACACCAATACTCTGCCGATCAGATGATCCAGAAAATTCACCGACAATGTCGCAAACGGAGCTCCCTTTGCTCCCACAGACCTCAGGCTTTCGGGCAACCGTTCTCCTATTAGTTTTGGCGGTCGCGCCCGGCCTTCTTCCCCTGTATTTCCTTTTGGTATACTTTTGTCTTGTATACGTGTCAGGCTTCAGCTCTTTGAGCCTTGATTTCTAATTAAAGGGGGTTTCTTTGAAAAAAAATATATATATATATATTAAAAAAAAAAAATAAATATATATATATATATATATATATTGTATATTTTAATCTCCATAAAACCCTAAGTAAAACCTAAATATTATCTATTCCTAGTGTAGGGCCTATTTGTATAAATATGACTATATATAATAATATTTATTTGACAAAAATAATATAACCAATAATAATAAAATAATATTATATAATAATAACCTCAATAATATTGATGATAATAATAATAATAATAATAATAATAATAATAATAATAATAAAATTTAATAAATCAATAATGGTGTATATACCATTATGTACAGTCTAATAATCCCAAAATGTACAAGGACCTATTTTATACAAATATCATTGAATATCAACTAATAATGATATTTATAATATTTAATTAATGAACACTTAGAAAATATTCATTAGATCATTATTCTGGAATACAACACACTCATATCAAATTACATCAACACGAATGTCATTCGACGTACCGCATGACTACATGGGGTTGGGTTAGTTTTGGGTCTAATCTGGACTAGTTTGGTACAATCGGGTTCCCTTAAACTCAATAATATAATTATTAAATAAATAAATCATCGGTAAGGGTTGTCGCAATTTGGTTTGGTTTTCCTATTTAGGACATCATTATGGCTCGGCCTTCCCTACCAGGGGTAATACATTAGTCAAAGCACGCCATTGCACTATCCGTGCCACGATTTCTATTCACCTTGTACTCCAAAACTCAACAATGGCTAAAATCATCTACCGTAATAATTAACTAAGTGTTTGCCATTGATTGTAAAAGTACAGAACAATTATCGGAGGACTGAACTTAGACTCACAACACAAACTTGCTTGTACAAAAAAAGCCTAGGGACGAAAACCTAGGTACAACAATCTAAGTACAATTGTTTATTTTAGATTCTGGGGGGTAACAATAGAGGTTCGGGAAGGCGATGGCAGCCCTGCCTTACTCCTTGGACGATCGATATGCAGCCTTAGCTCCTTGAGAAAAGATAGTTGGCGTGGACGAAGAAGTGCTCTTTTTGCTCCTTTGTTGCTCTCCTGGCTTCTCTCTCTCTCTGTGTGTGTATTTTCTCTCTGACTCTGTATTTTTTTTATTCTTTTGTTGCCGATCCTTGTACAAAGAAATGATGCTGGCTATTTATAGGAGTGGGGTGCATCATTAGGGTTTGGATGATTGCTCATTCTCAAAGTGGCGGCGGCCTGATGATTAACCAATCTGGACCATTCGTCTTGAACGTGAAAGATCTGGGCCATTAACATGGATTATGCCAAATCCCATCAACAATTAATGCTGATTGCAATAAGTCTTCGTCATGAGATTTGCTGACATCTGCGAATCTTAATGAATAAATTTAATTCATTCTTCTGCCATGTGTCCCAGATTATTAGGATTTGGCCCAAGATTTGATTGACTTTAGGACACGTGTCCTGTCATCAATGTTGAGCCGCATGAGGAGTGTCGATGTTTGGGCCGCATGAGGGTTGTCATGATCGAGCCGTATGAAAGAGTTCATGACCGAGCCGCATGAAGAGTCTCTGTACTTCGAACCGCATGAAGGTTGTCATGACCGAGCCGCATAAAATATATTCATGACCGAGCCGCATGGGGGTCTTCATGGCCGAGTCGCATGAGAGTCTCTCTGCATGGACTTTGTTTAGTCTGGTCGCATAGATTTGCCTCGAAGTTTGGTGGACAACGCCACATTTGTGAAGATTTTCCTCATTTCCTAGGACGATGGTACTTTTTCGTGTCAGTCATCATGATTACTTTATGTCAGGGTTGTCATCTGTCAGGTCTGTCAGTCGCAGAGCATTAAATGTGTCCAGACGTTGAGCACAGCTGTTTTGAATGCCACATGGCCTCTCTCTCTGAGCCGCATGGAGTTTACTCGAGTTACCTATGTGTTTGAGCCGCATGGGACTCCTGAGCCAAATGAAGCTCGTCTGATTTTGAGCCGCATGAAGCTTCCTGGGTTCTGTGCTGCATGAAGAACGTTTTATGACCGAGCCGTATGAAGGACGTCTCATGACCGAGCCACATGAAGGACGTCTTATGATCGAGCCGCGTGAGGAATGTCTCATGACGGAGCCGCATGAAGGACGTCTCATGACCGAGCCGCATGAGGAATGTCTCATGACCGAGCCGCATGAAGGACGTCTCATGACCGAGCCGCATGAGGAACGTCTCATGACCGAGCCGCATGAAGGACGTCTCATGACTCGCATGAGGAATGTCTCGATCAGCCCGTGCACTCGCTTTGTGGGCCCGGGTATCCCGAACACACGAGTGCGTAGGTATCATATTTGCTCCCGGATGTGGGGCTAATAGAAATACTTGCCCTCGATCTTTGTTGGGAGACTCATGAGAACCACTCTGTCCGTTTGCCGCCGGGGGCTGGACACGAGCGGCTCTGTACAACTTTCCATCAGAGGCCCACTTAGCGGGACGCTCTTGATGGTCAGAGGTTGGGACAACTGACTGAGCCCGATGAGCCCGCGCTGCCCTAGACTTCTTCTACTTAGCACCCGAAGGTGCGCAATAGGAAGAGTCCAAGTTTGGAATGAGGGAAAAGAAGTTGGTGCCCTTTTCAAAGGAAGAAAGGGGGCTCTATTTATAGAATGGAGTGAGCCCTTTCTTCTTCTCCTTTCCGATGTGGGACTAAAAGCAATATTTTCCATGCTTCTACAGGACCCCCTTCAAAGTTTCCAAATTGCAAATTTGGAACACTTTGAATAAGAAGCATGGAAAGTAGAGTTGTTTGGGTGTGGCAATCCAATCGGAGGTAGCATAGACGTGATAGGTTTGGGTAGTTCCGCTCGAGATTTTATGTGGACTTATCATCCTTGGCGTACCTCGGTTTTAGGTACGAATAATAAGTTGAGAGTGGAAACCAACATATTTACCCAGAGGGGATGAGGACGTGGTAAATATGGGTCTAAAGTAGAGCCTTCCTACTCAGAGGTAATGAGGACGTGGTAGGAGTGAACTCGAATGACGATACATAGAACAACTCAGAGGTGCTATCAACGTGGAAGTTCTATGCATTGGGTGAAAGAATGTTATGGAACAGCTGAGCTCCGAAAGCATGTGATGATGAGGAAAGATATGGATGTACTAGGGGACCTAGTACGACATTTATGGTCAACAGAGGACATTTGTGGACCTATTATCCTTGGCATACCTTGGTTTTAGGTACAGATAATAAGTTTGATCGGGATACCTAGAACAACTCCGCGGTATGGAGGTTCTTGGTATCGGGCGAAAGAATGCCGTGGAACAGCTGGGCTCCCGGGGCATAATGAGAAATTTGTGGTCAATAGAGGACATTTGTGGTCAACTAAGGACATTTGTGGTCAGCAGAGGACATTTGTGGGCCTATTATCCTTGACGTACCCTGGCTTAGGATACAGATAATAGGATGAAAGAAAACCAACATACTTACTCAGAGGTAATGAGGACATGGCAAGCATGAGGGCTTTTCATCGCGGAATCTTCTTACTCAGAGGTAATGAGGACATGGCAGGAGCGGACTCAGCGGAGAATATCTGTGGACCTATTATCCTTGGCGTACTCCGGTTGTGGGTACAGATAATAAGTCAAAAGGGAATCTTCATACTTACTCAGAGGTAATGAGGACATGGCAAGCATGAAGGTTTCTTCGACGGAGCCTTTCCACTCAGAGGTAATGAGGACATGGCAGGAGTGGGCTCAATGAAGAGGGGGTACATAGAATGACTCAGAGGTAATGAGGACATGGAAGTTCTATGTAGGGGGTGATTTGTTTTTGGCAGAAGTAAAACGACTCAGAGGTAATGAGGACATGGCCGTTTTAGAAACTCGTGGATCGCTTACCCTTTTTGTGCACTGGACGTACGGGTATTGGATCATGAGAGAGGATCTCTTCCAGGAGGAAAGTTCAGAGGTATGATCATACATGACTATCTGTCTGAAAGAGTGACCGAGATGTGAGTTCAGAGGCACCAGCGGGTATATAACTTGGTAAATAATATATTGGAAAAGTGGGAGTCCAGCGGCACCAGTGGGTACATGACTCGATAATCTGAAGGGGATGTAGGGGTGAGTTCAGCGGCACCAGCAGGTACATGACTCGATAATCTTGAAATATTGAAGGTGTGAGTTCAGTGGTACCAGCGGGCACATGACTCGATAATCTTGAAATGTTGAAGGTGTGAGTTCAGTGGTACCAGCGGGCACATGACTCGATAATCTTAAAATGTTGAAGGTGTGAGTTCAGTGGTACCAGCGGGCACATGACTCGATAATCTTGAAATGTTAAAGGTGTGAGTTCAGTGGTACCAGCGGGCACATGACTCGAAGACTCTGTAGCAAATGTTGTTTAGACATAATATTTCTTCAGGAACTTACCGTTGACGGGCAGCATGAGAAAGTCTCCGTTTTGCTTTGCGAGGCGGTAAGCACCGTTGGAGAACACCGTCTCAATGATAAATGGGCCCTCCCACTTTGGCTGGAATTTGTCGGCGATCTTGTGAGTCATGACCATTGGCCTCCGGACTGCCAAGACGAGATCGCCTACCTGGAATATTCGGATTTTGACCTTCTTGTTGAAGGCTCCTGAGATGCGTGCTTGGTATAGCTCGATCCTTTGCTGAGCTAGGAGGCATTTTTCTTCTAAGGCCTCTAACTCTTGCAGTCGACGTCGGTAGTTATCATCGGCTGTCAATTGGTGTATGAGGGCGACACGTAGTAAGGGGATCTGTGTCTCCAATGGGAGGACTGCCTCGCTTCCGTATACCAGAGAGAATGGTGTATTCCCGGTGGCTGTTCGAATTGTGGTACGATAAGCCCATAAGCACTCGCCGAGCTTCTCGTTCCAGTCACGTTTGTTGGAGGAGACAAACTTCTTGAGAAGTTTGATGATTGTTTTATTGAATGCCTCTGCTAACCCATTTGCTGCCGGGTTGTACGGCATCGAGGCGATATTCTGAATACGGTGCTTATCGCAAAATCGATAGAATGTGTGGCTTGCAAACTACGGACCATTATCATGGATGATCCTTCGTGGCAGTCCAAAGCGGTAGATAACATGATGCTTAAGGAAGCTGATCACGTTTGAAGTCTTAACTTCTGCGAGTGGGATGGCTTCCGCCCATTTGGAGAAGTAATCAGTGATCGCAAGTATGAAGCGATGTCCTCGGAAGGAAGGTGGGGTGATCGGGCCAATGATATCCATTCCGCATGCTTCGAACGGCCAGGATGCTACTGTCGGATGTAGAAACTCCGATGGTTGGTGAATGAAGTCTGCATGGACTTGGCAAGCTTTGCATTTTTTGGCATAGTCTATCGCGTCTGCCACCATCGTGGGCCAGTAGTAGCCCATTCGACAAAGGCAATCTTGTAGTTTTGGGCCGGGCTGATGGGCCCCACAGACGCTGTCATGAGCTTCTCGTACGGCTTCTTTGGCTTCTGCGTTTGACAGACATCGAAGTAGTAATCCGTCGTAGGAGCGGGATACAGCATTTTCGTCTCTGTATCGTAGAAGAATCTGAGGGAACGCCTTCTGATGGAAGTAGCTTCCTTTGGGTTCTCTGGAAGGATGTCGTAGACGACGAAGTCGATGAATGGCTGTCTCTAGTCTGGGGTATCATCGATCGTCTGGGCGGAATAAATTGCCATAAATTGCACATTATTCTTGGGACAGACCAGTTCGTGGCCTATCACATCCACCGACTGGCGATCGTAGTTTGGAACTGTTAGGGAAGCGGCAAGACCAGCTAGGGAATCAGCTTCGATATTTCGAAGTCTGGGGACATGTTCCATGAAGAATCCCTCGAATGACGAGATGATGTCAATCGCTATTTGGTGATAAGGGATCATGTCTTCGTGGTGGACTTCGTACGAGCCCCGGATCTGATTGACGATTAATTGGGAGTCACCGTATGCTTCAAGGTATTCTACCCCCAGTTCTCTTGTAAGTTGGAGGCCAATGACCAGAGCGTTATACTCGGCCACATTGTTGGAGAAGGGTTCTGTGAGGGAGTAGGCGCGATTGATCACCAGCCCAGTAGGAGAAATCAATACTACTCCGACTCCAACGACGATGTTTCCCTTGGGTCCGATTCTTGAAGCGCCATCGAAGAACATCCGCCATATATTATAGTGGGTGGCTGTATTTGAATCGACGACCTCATCTGGGATCTTTTCATATATTCTGGATGACTCTGATCCTGGGTGGGCTGCCAAGAAATCTGCCAGGGCTTGGCCCTTGACGGCCTTCTGCGGGACGAAGATCATATGATAAGGGGACAACAGTATTGCCCATGTAGCGAGGCGAGAGCTGAGTGCCCCTGGTTTAGTCATGAGGACTCTGAGAGGGTTGACTCGGGAGATCACATGTATGGTTTGTCCTGTGACGTAGTGCCGCGTCTTTTGAATGGCGAACACCAGGACGAGGCACTCTTTCTCCACAGCGGTGTATCGATGTTCTGGCCCAATCATCATTCGGCTAAGGTAATATATGGCCTGCTCGTGGCCTGCACCGTTGTTTTGTGCCAACAGGGCACCAAGGGAGTGTTCCATTGCTCGTAAGTAGAGCAGGAATGGTTTTCCAGGGACCGGGGCCACCAAAACTGGAGGATTTGATAAGTATTCCTTGATGCTGTCGAAAGCACGCTGACATTCCTCATCCCATACGAATGAGACTCCTTTCTTCATGAGGTGTGTGAACGGTCGGCATCGTCCGGAGAGGTTGGAAATGAACCTTCTGATGTAAGCTAACCTCCCTTGGAGGCCTCTGAGTTCGCGGAGATTTTTCGGGGGACTCATCTCCATGATTGCTTTTGTCTTCTCGGGGTCTACATGGATACCCTGTGCAGTGATGATGAAGCCCAAGAACTTCCCGCTGGATACGCCCAAGAACGATTTCGTAGGGTTCATCTTCAGATTGTGGACTCGCATCAGGTCGAATACCGTCCTCAGGTCCTAAAGATGATCCTTTTTATGGCGACTCTTGACGGCGATGTCGTCGACATAGCATTCCACTGTCTTGCGCAAATGATCTCTGAAAATGATACTCATGGCTCGCTGATATGTAGCGCCAGCATTCTTTAGACCGAATGGCATGACTGTGTAGCAGTATGTGCCCATCGGGGTTCGGAATGAGGTGTGCTTTTCGTCGTCGGGAGACATCTTGATTTGATTGTACCCCAAGAATCCATCCATGAATGACATACGTTCAAAGCCGCATGTGTTGTCGATCATGATGTCTGTGATAGGAAGGGGAAATTCATCTTTGGGACATGCTTCGTTCAGGTTGCGAAAGTCGATGCAGATTTGAATCTTCCCATTTTTCTTGAGGACGGGTACTATATTGGCGACCCAATCAGGATGTTGCTCCTCACGAATGAAGCCGCTGGCTATTAATTTGTTGACTTCAGCTTCGATTGCATCCATGATGCCTGGATGGAAGCGTCGCTGCTGTTGCTTGACAGGCTTCGCATCTGGTCGAATGTTAAGTTTGTAAAGAGCGATGTCAGGATTTAACCCCGGCATGTCTTCGTAGCTCCAGGCGAACACATCAATGTATTCTTTGACAAGTTCTAACAATGACTCCCGTTCTTCGTTCGTTAAGCTCTTACTGATGAAAATCGGTTTTGGAGAAGATTCGCTGCCGAGATCCACTTGTATGACTTCATCTTCAGTAGGGGGTTCTCTCAGTTCGAACCGCTTTTCCTATTGTGTGTCTAATTGCTGGGCCCATGGCTCTAACTCGAGAATTTCGAGGATGTCTTCGTCTTCTTCGTATGCGTCGGCGAATGCCATGTTGACCGACATGACTTGTCTGAATACATCTCCGATACTGGTATCTGAATCGGAAGTTGGTGATCCGATTGAATGTGACTGCCAGTCGCATTCTTCATCTGAACTTTCCGGGGTCGTAGTAGGCGTTACATACCCTAACCCGCATCGAGTTTTGTTATAGTAGTTCTGCGGTTTGCCTGCCGGGGCTGGCGGTTTCAAAGATAATCGTCGCCCAGTGCCATAGTTCAACCCTGGCGTTGTCTCCAGATTATACCCCTATTTCTTTATGAGATATTTGGACTGAAGGCTATAGAGATACAGAGGCAGTCTTCCGGTATCTGATCCGAGGTCGGCTTCTTCTATGGTGAGGGGATGAGGGTTGTTCGTCCGGCCGAAGATGATTGGATGATCTCCTCCCTCGACTATTCGGTAAGCGTCTTCTACTGGAGTAAGCTGGATTACGGTGTACACATTTGTCACCTGTGTGTGTAGGTGATCGCCTATACCGTGTTCCATAGCATACATTGTACATAGCTTATTAAGCTCGGTGTAGTTCAAAGATAACCCTTTATTGATGAAGTAAGGTATCTTTGCTAGGGGGATTACATCATCAGCGGAGGGGACATTAGTGTGGACAGCCACATACTTGGCTAGCTCTGGTTCTACTTTGACTACCCCTGTGTGAACGAAGACTGAGAGGACGACCTAGGAAGCTTGATTGTCAGTGGTCCAGTTGATGGAGCAGAGCGTGGAGTCGTTTGCAGACTGGCAACCCCCAGTTTGGCATTCGATGTAGAGCGAGGAGTGGCTGGTTCGTTGGAAGTATCAGACCTTGTATTGGGGTGATAACCCTTCCTGGGAAGGCGTATCGTCATGGGCTTATCCGAGGGGTTGAGCTTTCCAGCTTGTGGTTGGCTGACTCTTGGTAGCCTGATTGTCAGTGGCTCCGTTGTGGGTCTTGGCACTTGGCCGGACCTTGGCAGCCGGATTATCATCTGCTCCTCTTGCGCCGAGAGGCTGATCGCGTCCTTCCTTAGAGTGGCGGTGAGGGGTGCGAACTTGCCTGGTTTGCGAGCTTGGAGGTGGATCATCAGGGGTCCTTCTGATCTTGTGGTTGTCTCGGTATGAGTTCGTACGTCTCCTTCGTCAAGGTGCCTCTTCGACTTTTCGTATAAACAGGAGTCCGAGTAGTAAGATTCGACCCCTTTGAAGGGATCGATCAGCAAACTCTGTCTTCACGAAGCCGTATTTGTCGACATATTTGAAGCACTGGTGTAGCGTGGAAGGCACGATCATATAATCGTGTATCCATGGGCGTCCCAAGAGGATGTTGTAAGAAGTGTCTGCATCTATGACGTAGCAAGTGACTTCGGATTGGAGGTCACCGATTTGGCACTTCAGACGAATCTTCCCAATAGGGTAGCTCCTGCCCGAATTGAAACCGCTGATGGCGGTACTTGTAGGTGTTAGGCGATGCATTGGGATGCAAAGATGGTGAAGCAGACCCTTCGGGATGATGCTTATGGAAGAGCCAGGATCAATGTACATCCGATCCACCTTTACGTCACCGATGTATCCCGTGTAGTATAGCGGACGATCATATAGGTTGGTCTTGATGAGCATGTCCTGTGGAGTGAAGACGATGTTGGGTATTGCTCCTGTGCACGCACTATCTTGGAGATCCGCGGGTGAGTCCTCCCCGGTGAGGTTGGACTGAGCGAGATAGGCATCGGCATTTTGGAGTGCTTCGCTCAATGCAATACGAACATCCTTGGAGAGCTTTAGGAGTTCGTATAATGACAATTTGGCCGGAGTGTTAGCCAATTGTGCTAAGATGTCAAAGTTGTAGGGCCTCTCTAGCCCTTGGGCTGCGTCCTTTCGGAGAGACTTATCGAAGCGAGTTTCTTTCGGCCTAGGCTTGTCGGTCGTCGAAGGCTGAGCCGGTCCCAGAGCATCAGTTGTAGTGGGTTGATGATCTTCGGCTGGACTGTCAACCACAGGTTGGGGCTGCGCTCCGGACCGCGTGACGACGGCTGTAGCTTCCTCGTTGTCTGCTGAAATTGTGTGGCAGGCCCTGATTTTTCCACTCTTTTTATTGGTGGAAGATGGTGTAGGCCGAGTTACTTCTGTCACCAAGTCCGGATGGACCCACATGACCTCTCCTCGTGAGGTGGTGAGAGGTACTAGACCAGCAGCCTGTTCTCGAGGCGGAGGAAGATTGGTAATCTCCATTGTCGCTAGAGGGACGGGGACTACCCCGTCTTGAGTCTCCATCGGAGGGACGTTACCGAACTGTACAAACACCATATTGGCTGCTACGGTTACCTCTTCGAAGTCGATGGCCAGAGCGTTCGAATCGATGAGGCTTTGAATGTACCATTTTAGTTGGTAGCAGTCATGTGTAGCTTGGTGCACATAACGGTGGTAATAGCAGAACTTCGGGTTCTCCAAATCAGCCGGCCGAGGCTCCCGTCTTGGTAGAGGAAGCTGAATTCTACCCCCTTGTATGAGCATGTCTAAGATAGGCTTGACATGGCCGTCTTCAAAAGAGTAAGTGATCTGAGGCCATTGCTTGTCTGTTGGCTGTGATTCGGGCTTCTGGGTCGTGTCGGCCACCATGGCCTGTTTTTCCTTGCTGTCCCGATTGTTGGAGGGGTTACCCCCATTATCGTTGTTGGAACGCTTGTCCTTGTTTTCTCCTTCTGAGATGTGCAACCCCAGTTGGCGGGCCTTCTTCAGTCATTCTTCAGCGCTTGTGGCGCTGATGATGAACGCCTTCCAATCTTTGAATTGACTCTCGTCCATCCAGAGACTGATCGTTGGAAGCAGCCTCTTTTGGCAGATTTCAATCAAAGAAGAATCCGGATTTTCGGAAGGCAGCTTCATGGCGGTCTGGCGGAACCGCTCGATGTAGTTTCTTGTTAGCTCTTTCTTCCCTTAGACGACGTCCATGAAATTGGACATAGTGACGTCTTGCCCTACTTCATAGAATCGTTCCAAGAACATGCGCTTGAAGCCGGCAAAGGAATGGATGCAGTTATCCGGCAGGTTACGGTACCAGTCGAAGGCGACTCCTTCCAATGCCCCAATGAATAACCGTGTGAGGATGGCATCATCATGGGGCAGATGGTGGTGACCTCGAAGTAAGTGATGTACCGACTTGCCGAGGATTTGCCATCATACGGGTTAATGTTGAACGGTTTATATCTTGGTGGAAAAGGAACGTCCCTCCACTCGGCGGGGTAAGGTTGCCGTATCATGAGATCTTGAGCGTTTTCTCGGGCATGAAACATGGCACGGAGCTCTTGGACCTCTCGTCTTAATTCTCGGGTCTCATCTGTCGCGGCGGGGGCTATTATTTCGGGAAGATTATTGCCCTGGTTTGGTACCGCTGAGTTCGAATCTATATTGACCGTGGGGCCCGTGTTCGTTTGACCAGGCGCTCCTTCTTGTAAAGTGGGCAGGGCCGCTTTAATCTCGTCCACAGATTTGACCAAAGCAAGTAATATGGCTTCGAGACTGTCATTGCGCTGGCGATTACTGGAACCACCTTGATTGCTATCCGTCATGAACACCGTTCTCACGTGAGGAGTAATGGAAGAAACGGTGGAGGATGTGCACTCTGAGTCGTACCCATGTACCGAGAAGTCATCGGGGTAGGTGGGGATGTTCTCTTCAGGCTCGGACTCGGAGAGAATGGTATCCCCAACTTCAGAGTTTGCTTTGTCTTGAGAGTTACGGATGTCCTCGGGGGCATCAGCGTCCGTTGCTCCTGATGGAAGAGTTGTTTGTGCGGACTCGGTTCCTTGGAACATCGGATTGTTGTGGATGTTTCGAGGAATGCTACCCCCAGTTCCCTCAACCCCCAGCGATGTGGAGAAGGTAAACTTCGTCTTTGAACGGGTGTGTTGGAATACACCAGTAGAGGACAACCGTTTAGACGACAGTTTTTTAGTTATAGTGGTTGATATTTTTGGACTGGGGATGCTTGTCTTCTTCTCTTTCCCCTCAGCGGGTACTTTCTGTGCGGAATTGCAGGAGGCAATGGGAGGTGCTTCGTCCTCCGAGCTTGGATGCTGTAACCTTTGGAAGACGAACGGCCGATCTTTCGCTACTGCCATGTTGTCGTAGCAGCAATTGACGATGATCTGGGTGCAGTGACATCCATGTGAGGACTCTTTGCACGCCGAGGCCCCTTCTCTTTCCTTGCGTTTGTGGAGGATAGCCTCACACAGGTCAGAGGAACTACTTCGTCCGTTTGCCGCTGGGGACTGGACTTAAGCGGTTCTATACAACTTTCCATCAGGGGCCCGCGTGATAATCAGTAGGACGCCCTGATAGTCAAAAGTTGGGGTAGCTGTCTGAGCTTGATGAGCCCGCGCTGCCCTGGACTTCTTCTTCTTAGCACCTGTGGGTGCATATTAAGAAGAATCCAAATTGGATACCACAGAGTCTGGAGAATCATCAGTGTTCAGACCGTACGAGAGACGGTCAAAAACTGATCGAGAGGAGCATAGAACGGATGCTATGCAGCTGGGATTGGAAACCATGCAGGCTGTCTGCATGCGGTTGCCTTCTGTCGTCGGTTGAGTTCTTATGCGGCTAGGAGTCACGACCGTGCAGGCTGGCCGCATGCGGTTGGCATCTGTGGCCGCATGGGTTTTCTGCAAACGGTTGACTCTAATAGCCGCATGAGTCTCATCCATGCGGTTAGCAACTGTAGCCGCATAGGTTATGCGGCTGACAGATGTGGTCGCATGAGTTTTCTTCATGCGGTTAGCAGATGTAGCCGCATAGGCTTTCTCCCTGCGGCTAATACCCTTCTGTGGCTCGGATCGCGTAGAGTTCCTCTTTGCCCCTACAAGTCCAGCATTATAGTGTTTTCTTCTGCCGGACTTGGGGACAGCAGAGTTGTCTACGGTCTGTAGTGGGGCCGTAGGAGAGTCCTTCTCGCCGTCTTGAGCAACAGAGGGTATCCCATCGAAGACTTGAGGAGGGGCAAATGATTTTGGCCTCCACTCTTTGCGAGCCTTCGTGGTGCGGGTGTGCTTCTGGACCGGGCCAGCGCTTCCTTCGGAGAGCATCTCTTCGAACGCCTGTTGGTCGAAGCGGACGACCATCTTTTGTTGTGTAGAGCCAAGTTTGGCTGCATCCGATTGTGTCACCAACTCCTCAGCCATGGAGAAGTTAGTCCCCAGCAGAGTCGCCATCGTGTTTGCCATTGATTGTAAAAGTACAGAACAATTATCGGAGGACTGAACTTAGACTCACAACACAAACTTGCTTGTACAAAGAAAGCCTAGGGAAGAAAACCTAGGTACAACAATCTAAGTACAATTATTTATTTTAGATTTTGGGAGGTGACAATAGAGGTTCGGGAAGGCGACGGCAGCCCTGCCTTACTCCTTGGACGATCGGTATGCAGCCTTAGCTCCTTGAGAAAAGATGGTTGGCGTGGACGAAGAAGTGCTCTTTTTGCTCCTCTGTTGCTCTCCTGGCTTCTCTCTCTCTCTCTCTGTGTATTTTCTCTCTGACTCTGTATTTTTTTATTCTTTTGTTGCCGATCCTTGTACAAAGAAATGATGCTGGCTATTTATAGGAGTGGGGTGCATCATTAGGGTTTGGATGATTGCTCATTCTCAAAGTAGCGGCGGCCTGATGATTAACCAATCTGGACCATTCGTCTTGAACGTGAAAGATCTGGGCCATTAACATGGATTATGCCAAATCCCATCAACAATTAATGCTGATTGCAATAAGTCTTCGTCATGATGATTTGATGACATCTGTGAATCTTAATGAATAAATTTAATTCATTCTTCTGCCATGTGTCCCAGATTATTAGGATTTAGCCCAAGATTTGATTGACTTTAGGACACGTGTCCTGTCATCAATGTTGAGCCGTATGAGGAGTGTCGATGTTTGGGCCGCATGAGGGTTGTCATGATCGAACCGTATGAAAGAGTTCATGATCGAGCCGCATGAAGAGTCTCTGTACTTCGTACCGCAAGAAGGTTGTCATGACCGAGCCGCATAAAATATATTCATGACCGAGCCGCATGGGGGTCTTCATGGCCGAGCCGCATGAGAGTCTCTCTGCATGGACTTTGTTTTGTCTGGTCGCATAGATTTGCCTCGAAGTTTGGTGGACAACGCCACATTTGTGAAGATTTTCCTCATTTCCTAGGACGATGGTGCTTTTTCGTGTCAGTCATCATGATTACTTTATGTCAGGGTTGTCATCTGTCAGGTCTGTCAGTCGCAGAGCATTAAATGTGTCCAGACGTTGAGCACAGCTGTTTTGAATGCCACATGGCCTCTCTCTCTGAGCCACATGGAGTTTACTCGAGTTGCCTATGTGTTTGAGCCGCATGGGACTCCTGAGCCGCATGAAGCTCGTCTGATTTTGAGCCGCATGAAGCTTCCTGGGTTCTGTGCCGCATGAAGAACGTTTCATGACCGAGCCGCATGAAGGACGTCTCATGACCGAGCCGCATAAAGGACGTCTTATGATCGAGCCGCGTGAGGAATGTCTCATGACGGAGCCGTATGAAGGACGTCTCATGACCGAGCCGCATGAGGAATGTCTCATGACCGAGCCTATGAAGGACGTCTCATGACCGAGCCGCATGAGGAACGTCTCATGACCGAGCCGCATGAAGGACGTCTCATGACTCGCATGAGGAATGTCTCGATTAGCCCGTGCACACGCTTTGTGGGCCCGGGTATTCCGAACACACGAGTGCGTAGGTATCATATTTGCTCCCTGATGTGGGGCTAATAGAAACACTTGCCCTCGATCTTTGTTGGGAGACTCTTGAGAACCACTCTGTCCGTTTGCCGTCGGAGGCTGGACACGAGCGGCTCTGTACAACTTTTCATCAGAGGCCCACTTAACGGGACGCTCTTGATGGTCAGAGGTTGGGACAGCTGACTGAGCCCGATGAGCCCGTGCTGCCCTAGACTTCCTCTACTTAGCACCCGAAGGTGCGCAATAGGAAGAGTCCAAGTTTGGAAGGAGGGAAGAGAAGTTGGTGCCCTTTTCAAAGGAAGAAATGAGGCTCTATTTATAGAATGGAGTGAGCCCTTTCTTCTTTTCCTTTCCGATGTGGGACTAAAAGCAATATTTTCCATGCTTCTACACTAAGTAATTATTTATAAAATTCTAAAAATCAACATTTAATTCAAATAAATAAATAAATAATATATTATCAAAAATTTGGGAAGATGAGTTACAAATCTATCCACCTTAAAATAATTTCGTCCTCAAAATTCTAATTCAACTATTCCTTAAATTCAAAAAGGAAATCTACTATTACTTTAATCTCCTTAAATTTTAATTCCTCAAAAATAGTTTATATCCTCCTCCTAGCCATTTTGTAACTACGAACCCCGAGGACTTCTACCCACCTTTGGTCACACTACTCCCTCAAAGGTATGTCCCTAAAACTTTATAACCTTCCATCTAATTGCTAAAATTGCTACCAATAAATATCTACTGTATATGGCATCTATAATCTTCTCCTATGTATCAAGCAATCCAAAATTTAACAAGCAACAAATTTACACAAGTAGCTAAGTAATATTGTTAAATTCTAATAAGCATGACCATTCGTCGCTCTGCAATAGGAAGGACAGGAAGATAAGGAAGAATAATCGAGAGTAATTATGAAGTTTCAAGAGCGGTAGAGAGTATCCAATAGAAAAAAGTCTATGAACCATTAACTTATTTGCTAGAGTGGGCTACTCTAGTCCAGTCACTTGCTAAATCGAAGAACCCTTCGTTTCTTAGAGGGGCTTACAATCCGTACAATACAGAAGTTTCGCTCTCGAAATTAATCTAAATAAGGTTCCATAATAGAACATAATTTGAAAAATCAAGATTGTGATCTTTTTCGTGGTTATTTAAACACACGAGCAAGGGATAAAAATGCAATACAAGATCGTATCACGACTTCCAGGTAGATGTTAATGGTTACGAATTACTTCACAGTCTAAGAGGGGGGAGACTGCATAATAGGTATAGGGACCTATTTCAAATAGTTCGGTCTTATAGTCAAAAAATGGTGGTATGTATGGATATGTTTTACTGGGTCTTAATAGGTTCCCTGATTGGACATCAATCGTTGGTTGGATGAACCTTGGATTTTAATCTATATTGACTAGACAAGATCCCAATGAAAAAACTATTTCTACTAGGTTAGGGTAACCTAGAATAGGTTTCCACCCAAGTGGTTGAGCTAGTTGCCAGTCAGGTTGGTTAGCTAGGTCCATAAGGCCGAAAATGCGTCTTCAGTGACTTTTGTGTTTAAATAGCACAGAAGGCCTCAATTGGGTGGCACACTATTGGCATGTGCGTATTGAGCTTCGATTATATCATAACCATATATTGGGTCGAATAAATTGAGTCAAGATTGAGACTCTAGTGGAAGTCGAAAAGTATACTGGTATTATGGTAAGAGTTATAGCTAGTCCTTTTGACCTGAAAGTCGTATCCTAAAATAGAGTACAAGAAGAGGTGCTTGAGTCGGACATGATATGTCTACATAAAGGTGGAGTCGTCAATGTTTTCTATGTGAAATTTGTTGGAAGGTAATAGCTGGTCTCGTGCTCCGATTATTAATGACAAGGCCGGGGACACAAAAATTATCTAAATGGAAAGTAGGAGTCCATAGGCAAACTAATTATCATCCTAATGGAAATTATTCTAATCAATCGGTAATCCTCGTATATTCCAAAATTTTAGAAGGCTTACAGTCTACTTACCTTAGAAGCTAGGACATGGTTTTAGGAATAATGAGGTTAGAAGAATTCTAAAGTCCGGGTATTGTACCTCGACTCTTGTTAATAAAGAATAAGGCACGACGTAACGAAATAAGGTAGATATAAGTCAAGTCAAGGATCGTTCCTCAATAAATGGAAAACGAATGTGTACAATGACACATGGTCGATAAAAATGTTCTACTCGTCCACAGTATACAAGAGTTATCGACGGAGTAACCAACTCTAAGGCACTTCTTATAAAAAGATTTCTAACAACTGAGTCGTGAATTTCTATTTGTGTCAAACCTGCCAGACTATTGTCGCAAGGGTTCTAGTGGTATGGGCTGTAGTGATCATATATTGCTGTTGATAACTGGTAGATCATAACATGACAGGATATTTAAGCTATGGTATTGGCTAAGCTAGTGACTGTGGTGTTCCAATACTAATTAGGTCTTAATAATAAAATTTATCTAACTAGGGTAATATTTGTTGGAAACTAATCTTGGAATGAGTGTCTACCATAGTCATGGTAAATGATTGTCCTTACCTTTGTCTATCCATCTCATGTCTAAACTGTGGGCTTTGTTCGAGGAAAGGTTGGGTTAAGGCTTAAGGGTTGCTAGTTAAAGCAAGCTTCAAGCAAATAATTAGAGACTCACAACATTTGGTTTCTTGAGAATAGATAGTCTCCTAGGTTGGCATTTTGACTAAGGGTAAAATCCTAATCATTCTCAAATTCAGATGGCTAGAAGGTCCTAATAGCAGTTTGGTGGTCGAGAGGAGAACGAATAACTCAAGGCAAGGTTCTAGTCACATGGCTGGCCGATGGTAACTACACTTGTGTATAGAACTATCATAGCCATGGGGGATACTCTGTATATCTCTACCAATTATGAGATTTCGTCTTTTTAAATCAGTGAAAGACAAAAAAAATAAAGAGTTCAAGAAAGTTGTCACTGAATACAATTACGTGATTCAAAGGTGAATGTATAATTCAAGAGGAATTGTTGATGTAGTCGCGGATGAGATCCTAGAGACATCTATGTCTCAATCCACGTAGACTAATCAGAGGGAGGGCGAACCGAGTGCACTAAGGTTGATCACACCGTAATATATTGATTCTGATTAGACAATATGTTAGTAGGCGTCCCCAACAAACATATGTCTTGAATCAAGCTCGATAAAAGAGTAAGCTTGCAAAACTATGTTGTAATAGCAATATTGGTCAAGATAGTCAAAATACAAGTATACAAGATTTTTGAAAGGAGTCACAAGTAGTTCGAGTTTTGTGAGAATCAAAACCTTACCCAGTGTTCTTGCTTATATAGTCTTCCTACTATCTCCTTATCCATAAGGCCTTGGTCGACTAATGGGTTATGGACCTCTAAATTCTATATTCCAGGTAAATCTATAAGTGTCAGTCAATTACCTCGTCAATAGATTACAAGGACCACGAAATGATCAATTGGAATACATGCTACCCAACTTACATAACTTCCACTAGTATTGGATTTAGATCTTATGGGACATACAGGGCATTTTCCTATCCTCTATAGTATCCTAAACTTGTAATCACGTCTGAAGTCATTTTACCGAGAATTATGACTCGCCCGTATACTCAGGCTGTGGTAAACCCTTGGTTCCGTGATTCAAATGTGATATGCTATCGGATACTCTACCTTATATTGACACAAGGGTATCTAAGGTCTAAAGTGGTCAACGACGACATAGTTTTAGCAATCACTACAACAAAAAGGCATATTAATAACGCTCGACAAGACATATTGATGACGTCGATACCAAAGCGTTATCAAAGTTCGAAATACCTTTTTTCTATGACGGTTTGAGCTAATTCTGGACTTTTTATAACGTTTATAAAATAAAACCTTATTTATATTTTAGCGCGGTGGCAAATTTGTAATATTTTTTAAGTTCAATTTTTGGCAAAATACTTGCTGCACCTCGCGCTTCAACAAAAAATTTCCTCCACCAAAATCGTTCTGGTCGATCTTCTCCTTCTCCTCCTTTCTTCTCCCTCCTCTCCCCCAACTCCAAAATCCTAACCGTAGATCCAAAACCCTAACTCTAGCTAGTTCAGCAACACCCTCCTCTCCTCCTCTTCTTTTTATTCCTTTCCACCAACTCCAAAACCCTAACCCTAGATCCTAAACCCTAAACCTAGTTAGAAAGGGAGGAGGAGATGGGAAGGGAGCTGGCAACGCGGGCGGGCCGACGGCTCCGACAAGTTCTCCTGGCCCTCCGGCGCCACCTTCGAGGGGGACTTCCACAAGCTCTCCCAGCCCTCCCACTCTTCCCCCTCCTCCTCCGCCTTCATTGCGCTGGCGAACTTTTCTTCCCCCGAATCCGCCTCACCAGACGCCCCCCTGTCCTCCGCCGCCGCCAAGGCTGCGGCGGACTCCCTCGCAACGGGGATCGGGGCGCTCAGCTTCGACGAGACCGTGGAGGATGATGGGGGGTTCGAGTACGGGAAAGGGGGCTTCGTGGAGCATGCGTGCCGGTACTGCGGGGTCCAAAATCCCGCCTGCATCGTCAGGTACAACGTCCCTTCGTGCCGCAAGTGCTTCTGCAATTCCATGGGGGATACCTCGGGTTCGCACATCGTCAATCATCTGGTAAGCGGAGGAAATTCTTCTCAACTGTCGTTATTTTCAAGTCATAGTTATAGTTGTAATAGTGAAATCGATAGGATTTTACGTTGGAAGGATTTCGGTACACAATCTATTGCATGAAAATAGTCACATTCTTAGTTCTCGATGAATATATGAGGCCTTACGTAGTAGTTTTGGTAGTATAGATGGTTCTGTAAAATTTTCATTGGTTTAGGAGTTATTTTGTAGAACTGCCACACATTCGGCAAAGAGCACTAGTAAACTAGTGGGAAAGTTTGTGTTGTGTGGTTTCTCATAGTTAATGAAAATGTGCCTAGATGAGAAGCTCATCAATATTTTGTAGTGTCTGCTTCCTTGTGGAACTACAAAATAGAGCATCATAAATAGTGATGTTTTTATTAAATGTCAATGTCTACTCTTACAACTGAAATCCAGATAGTCTTATCCTCCATATGAAACAAGTAGCTCCTACTGCATGCCAGTAACTAATTGGAGAGATAGTTCCCTACTCCATCTGTAGAGATAAAATGAAACATGCATATATGTGTTTGAAAGAAGAACAATTTCCAAGTGAGCATGGTCCTTGAGATTGGGTTACTGAAAAAAATGGATCTAGGGACCACAATATTATGGTCAACTGTGAGAAAAGTTCAAAGAGAGATCAACATTGCTTTATATACGAAGAGTTATGAACCTTTTATGTTCTTGGAATCCTTTCTAATTTGTCTTGTTTTTGAAGCCTTGGTACTTTTGTTTACTTTATACAAGTATTGGGCATTCCAATTGTTCTTTAACATTCTAAAGACCTTGCCTTTCTATCATTTCCTTATAAGTGGGCATATCAGCTTTATTCTGTACAAGCTTACTTTTCTGTAATTCTTTTCCTAATGCACTTTAACTGTTGTATCTTTTTTGCTTAGATGCAGTTAGGATTAACCTTGACTAATTTTTCAACTGACTGGAAAAGAGACTTCCATTGTCGGTATCGGTTGGTATCGTATTGCGACATGCCAAACTGTATCGGTATAGACCGTATCAGACAACTAACAGTCAGAAACGTAATTCATGAAATAATGGAAGTAATTTGACTATATAGTGCATATAATTATGTGCCCTCTTTATTGTCCAAATTTTCCTTATCAATGCATCGCCAATTTATAGAGGGCAGATAGAAAGTTGTCCCAGGAATGAAAAAAAACAACTAAAGGCTTCTTACTTGGGGCAATTTCCTTTTGTAGTAGTGGTATAGTCTGAACCTCATATCGAGGAATAAGGCTCTGATGATGCAACCAAGTTTGATAGCAAGCCATTAATGTAGTAACCAAATACTGATTAATAATTAGATAGCATGCTTACTTATTTATAGCTGTTGTTCTAATTTAGAATATAAGTTTGTGTTTAATTAGTTGTGGAAATGCTTTATTTAGTTGTGGAAATGCTTCATTTCGAATATAAGTTTGTGTTTAACCTGTAGATAGGTACAACCTTATTATGCTTCAAACCCTTCTTTATTTGTCTTTTTTACCATTAATTTTTTTGCCAAATTGATGGAAAAGATCAGACCCCCAATGCTGGTATTGGGACATGCCAAACCGTATCGGTGTCAGCCATATTGTATCGATATCGGCCGATACCTTAAACTATGAGTTACAAATTATAATCCCAAAATTATGTTGCCAGCTAGATTTGCTTGATGACCATCATGTGGTTTTGTATTTATGATACAGAATAAAAAACGTTTTGATGGCCTTTATGTGCTTCACTGTTTTTCAGGTTCCCAAATTTAATGAAAGAGGTTCAAAGTCTATTACATGGCATTGTTTCAGCTAGATAATATATTCTTGGCCATAACACAAGGTTTGATTCTTCTTACCAGTCATAATGATCTATTACATTAATGTAAAGTTTTATTTTTCACATTATATTATAAATTATATTGAACCTTGTTTTTTTATCTTTTTAAGGGCTTTGCTACATGCTCTGTGGACAGTTTTGATGTGGCCAAGTTTTGATGTGGACAATTTTGGTAGTTGTAAATATATATATATGTATTTGGATATTCTATTTTGAGAATGTAATGAAAATGTTGATATGTACTCTATTTTGAAAAATTTAATAAAGATGGTGATATATAATGTTAAGTTTTTGGAATATAATATATAATGTACAGTATAGAGCATTATAATTATGCTAATTTGAATAGTATAAAGTATTATAAATGTGCTGCATTGAGCCTATATATTATCTATTCATAACGTTTTAAAAATGTCCTGAATTGTGCACTATATATTAACTATTCATAATGCTTTTATAGAAACTATTCATGACGGTTTTTTATAACACTTCTAAAAAATATTTATAACACCCGTTTTCATAACGGTTGCTTTGAAAAAAAGTGTCATGGTTTGTCATTAATGACGCTTTTTAGCCGTCATTAAAAGGGTTTTTTGTTGTAGTGAATGTTCCATAAACTATGATTCCTTGAAATAATTTCAACTCTATGGGTCGTGCCTCGCCAGTGCGCTGATGGCAGCAGTGAACCCACACTCTCCATTCTCAAGTAATTGGCGATAGTACGCTGCTGTCTAGCCATCGCAGTCGTTAAAATTACTCCAACTATATTCCTAAGAACTTCAAGGAGCTGCTAGAGATTCGAACTAGTTGACTATGATAGAAAGCGTAAACATCTGCCTATAAGTCTCAATCCTTAAAGTAAAAGATTGATCGGGGAGGAAATAACTGAAGATAAGGGAAGTAAAAATATCATAATCTTTATTTCATATGTATTTCAAATGGTTGAGGGAAAACCTTGAATCAATCTACCTCGAGATTCGTATATGAATAATAGAATCAGAAATTATAAACTAATTTCTTACGGCAAAATATTTTAAATAGAAAAATTCTAACTTATGATATAAGGATTATATCTGTAGGGCAAAAAAAAATTGAACGATTTATCTAGATTAGAGCCTTAATTCTAGGAAAGCCTATCTTACCAAGTGAATAGTATATTCACATTGGATCATATCGTCATATCAAGAGTAATAGTGTATCTATAGAGATCGGACAAGCTATCTAAATTTAATAAATCCTTATCTAAATTACAGGGCCTACCTGACAACCTTGACTACCCAATGGTCAATTTGAACAAGGGACTCCTAGTCCTAGTCATTCTTTTAAATCAATTTAACTCTAAGTTGTGAATGAGAATTTTCTAGTCGCAGGCTCGCAATAGTACGACTAACTTAAGTACCATCACGAGTTCGCATATTTTGCGAAAACTGACCTGCATGGGCCACCACAAAAATTTGTCACGACCCGTACCCGCTTTCTGGGATACGAATGTGTGTCCAAGCCAGCCTATGTCACAGTGTCGGCGGTAGAATGTTGTATAGTCACAATGCTCAAAATCATAAATAATGCTCATTCACAAAAGTAATTTAATTTACCATATTCACAAGTTTTACATTTGCAGAAAAATATAAACTCGTAAAAATATTGAAATGATTACAACTCATCTATCTAGCTAATCTCTAGTTTTCGTCTGTAAGTACACCCGTAACTCCCAATGCTAAGTGAAGCCATAGCTAACCTGAAAAATGTTAGTTTCCAGTTAGGAATGGAACGAGTACAATTCACTGAATGCAGTTTCAATAAATGAAAATGACTATACAACAGAGGTTAGCCTTTAAATATATAATTTGAAAAATAAACACAGAAAGACAAAATAAAACTAAATAAAGAAAAAAGTAAATAAATACAAAGACAATACTCACCGACTGACTGAAGTACCTTTGATATGTGATCAGTCTCGGAACAATTATACGACACGGTTTACGATATCTACACTGTATAATGTATACTGTCTACACTGTATAAAACTATAATAAAATATTGTCTATACTATGTAAAGAAATAATAGAACACTGTCTACATGGTATAATGTAATAATAAATTACGGTATACACGATATACACTATAAGGTCAGAACACACATCCTTGGTACTTCACATCCATGACACGAAAAAAATAACAAACATAAAAGATGGAAATCACATATCTATTGACTAACAATGAGGTGTAGTAAATCTCAATATTGAAAACAATCAGTAAACTGTACTTGCATGTGGTCATTTACTGGTGAAACCGTTAATCCAAGCCACTTAATGTGCCACAACATTCAAACTCGTACAACAGTCTCCAGATGCGGAAATAGACATTACTAACGTTCTCAGAAGAGTCAAATTAGCTAGAATTTCCTATCCTTAAGTCCAATTCTGGATACAGGGGCAAAATGGTAATTTTGGGTCAAAGCGGTGTCCGCCGTTGGACCCGTTTTCTACCGAAAAGCGTGCCAGAGTCAATGGTCTCTAAAGTCGTCAAACTATATGTCTATAAATTTGTTTTGATGATGCGACCCCAACCGTATGTCCAGAATTGGATTCCGGCAGACCGTGCACAAAATTGCCAGTTGAGTCGGATCTTGGGGCCCGCAAAACGACAATCCGGTTAACCGTCTCAGAATCGGACCAAACTTGGCATACATGACCAGAAAAATGATACGGTCATGTTGGCGTCAGTTTCATATTGATCTGACGAACGTGTACAAAGTAATTAAAAATTTTACAAAGAGGCCGATACGGTGAATTTCGACGGATACGCATCAAATTCGTCGCGCACATGCAACCTATTTGAATTCTGCCAAAGCTCACACGTCCAGGAAGCCATTATGTACCTTTTGATGCTTTAGGTTCGCAACCATGTCGCCCGTTCGACGGGACGCACGTCTTATCGGAGGAATTTTCTATATTTTTAATATTTTGAAAACAGGTTTTTCGCCCAATTGGGAATCTGATTTCTCGAAGTACAGTCGTCGAAATTGACTCCGTAACTTGGGTTGCAGAGCCCTATAGGTTGTCTAGGAATGTTTTTAATTGATTTCCTAGATTTCTCAATGGTTCGACCAAGATCGGCCTTCCGAATAGGTGTCAAGGCAATCACACACTCTGTCCAGAAAATAGGATTTTCTCCAACTTCGAGTCAATTTTCTGGACAACCTCGGACGTCTAAATTCAAAATAAATAAAGGCGATTGGAGTCTTATATGTTGTGAACATACCAGCGAAAGAAAATTGTGAAACGTTTCGGCAAGCGTTGCACACGGTCGAGACGAAGTCGGGTTCAGGGGTTGCTGCCACTGTGCGGCTGGTGTGCGTGAGTGCCTCATGGCCGGCCGACGGTGGCCCACGGCGGCGCATGCGGTCGCGGGTGGGTCACCCACGTGCTAGGGTGGCGCGGCGTAGGTTTAAGGTTAGGGTTTCCTTCTCTCCCTCATATATATATATATATATATATATATATATATATATATATATATATATATATATATATATATATATATATATATATATATGCGACTTTGCAACTGAGAGGGGAACATGCGTGGGTTTGGGCTGTAGGGTGACTCATGAGATATTGGACCACCACCAATATCTCGTGGGTTATTGTTGTTTTTTTCTTTTTCTTTATCTTTATTATTATAACTATATATATATATATATATATATATATATATATTGGAACAAGACAATTTTATTGAATTGAAAAAACATATATTACAAAGCCACTTGACCGGGTCCCACTGAAAGGAGACCCGGATTCAAAATTCAAACGCAAAAACAGCAGTCATAGGCGGGAGGAGCCCACGTGGGGGGGGGGGCACGTGGGTCAAACGCGTGGCCCGAGGGGCCCTGGTCCAGGCACGGGGCCCGAGGTGGTCAGGCCTGGCACAAGGCCCGAAGGACTCTGGGCCCGAGGGGGCTCGGGACACGGCGCAGGGGAGGGCCCAAACCCGTCAGGAGGGGCGGAGTTCCGGCGAGAGTGGCCCAGGAGCTGCGGTGAAGGGGGATTCACGACGGTCGGGCCACGGCAGGGAGGGCCACGACTACGCCCGCAAAGAATGAGGCGGAGAGGAAGGGAGCCCGGCGCGCCGCCCGCAGAGGAGGGGGGTGGGGGTCGTCCGCTGGGGAGCCGACAGGGGGGGTTCATCTCCGACGACGGAGGGAGGACGGAGGAAGAGGAAGGACGAGGACGAGGAAAGGGAAGGAGACGAGGGCGTCCTCCGGAGGCCGAGAAGAGCGGCTACGGCGGAGGGACCAGCCAAGGGATGGTTGGCGGGCTCCGACGTGGGGGTCGGCCCGGACTCGACCGGTGAAGGGGGCTCGACCGCGAGGGGGGAGCCGGAGGAGGGAGTGGGGGCTCGACCTCGGAGGAGGGGGCAGGGTGGCGGTGCTCCACCGAAGGAGCAGGGTGAGGGGGGCTCAACCCCGGAGGAGAGGGCTCGACCTCGATGGAGGGAGCCGGAGGGAGCCGGAAGAGGGGGCTGGACGTCGACAGAGGGAGCGGAGGGGGGCTGCGCTCCACCGGAGGAGCAACGAGAGGGGGGCTCGACCTCGAGGGAGGGAGCCGGAGGAGGGAGCTCGACCTCAGCGGAGGGAGCGAAGGGGGGGACTACGCTCCACCGGGGGAGCAAGAGGAGGGGGACTCGACCCCGGTGGAGGAGGCTCAGCCGGAGGAGGAAGTGGGGGCTCGACCTAGCCCGGAGGAGCGGGCTCGACCTCGACGGAGGGAGCTGGAGGGAGCCGGAGGACACCGGAGGAGCAACGGGAGGGGGGCTCGACTCCGGTGGAGGGGGCTCGACCTCGAGGGAGGGTGCCGGAGCGAACCGGAGGAGGGAGCTCGACCTCGGCGGAGTATAACTATATATATATATATATATATATATATATATATATATATATATATATATATATATATATATATATATATATATATATATATATATATATATATTTTATTTTTTTTATTATATATATATATATATATATATATATATATATATATATATATATATATATATATATATATATACTTAAAAATATATATATATATATACTTATATAGTAATCTCCGTAAAAACCTAAATAAAACCTCAATGTCTATTCCTAGTGTAGGGCCTATTTGTATAAATATGACTATATATAATAATATTATTTGACAAAATAAATCTAACCAATAATAAAAAAATAATATTATATAATAATAACCTCAATAATATTGATAATAATAAAATAAAATAATAA
>JANAVB010016598.1:5046590-5304090 GCA_029216955.1 Iris pallida | reverse complement strand
AAGGAGGGGGGGCTAATAGCTAAAACTTCCTTTTAAATCCCAACGGCCAACACAGCTCTGTATTTGAATCCTCAATTCAAATTCCAAAGGTTCTTGCTACGATCCATAACCAGGATCCGAGACCACACCAAATCTAATTCAAATTCAAATTTACTCTATCTCTTTCCCCTCTCTATTCTAATAAAAATCCCTATATAAATAGTGGAGGAGACTGCCGACCTTCCTCCCTACGAACCCTAATCCTATGCTTCCTTCCTGGCGTAAGAGCAGTCGAAGAGGAGACTAGGAGCCAGTTGAACGTCACAACCGAAACTACCAGGTATTTCCTCCACTTTCTAATTTCCTGTCATCAACATCAAAATAGGATGCAACCCAAGTATATGACCAAATGTTGAAGAGGAAGAAATGGTTATATTCCATGTATCAACCTACTAGAATAGATTATGAATAGTCATTGCAAATACGACACCTTCGAGTATCAGTTCAGGGACACATGAATTCGGGGAAGGATTAGCTTAATACTGTCAACAGGAGGGGGCTACTGTAAACAGGTAAGGCCAGAAGAATAGATGGATTCTACTTTATTTTCACCTAAGATTGTAGTCACCCCTGCCTTATTGGACACCTCTGAGGCACACATAGGCTTAAAGTACCTTGTAGGATGACTCTCAATTAGATGACAGTGCCATACCAATTGGTGTCCTCGGATCCTGAAAGATACATGTTATGCCTCTGCATATGAATTTTTGTCCTTGATATCCTAAACTGCAGTATGTTTTGCCATGTGCACTTATTGACCTAACAAGGTTCTGCTTTTAAATTGCTTCTGTTCAATTAAATGGACAAATTAGTCCTTGCTTAGTTATCTGCCCATACTTCCCCATAGGTTCAGTTTTGATTGTTCAGTCCAGGAAGTATATGTGTTCAGTCCTTGTGGGACTTATATTAGCATTATATCAGTTCAGTCTTCGGTTAAATGTCCAGTCCCCTTGTTATTCTCCGAGGTGGATGTAAAGCTGGTTTTCAAGGAAGTTACATCAAAGTTTTTGCGCAAACGCATTGTGGAGGTATGCTCATATAAGCATAGATGGATGAACTATTGTATTCTTTGGTTTCATTTATCCTGATGCTGTGGAGGCAACTAGAAGCTTGCATAAGTTTCTCTTTATCATGATTCATGATTATTTAAGCATCTGAAATATTGGCTTCGTAGTAGTGTCTTGTAAGTAGATATGTTTGTTGATCGAGTCTCATCTATTTGTGATTGCATCTATCTTATAGTTTAGGGACTTTAATTATATACTGAGTTAGACTGATTTTGCATCGATTTATAGCTCAGTTGAATGTATTTATGTAGCGTTTTGATTTCTTTACGATAGAAATCCTCAACGTTTCCAGTTATACATATATGAGGGTTCATTAAGATTATTAAGAGTGCTGTCCTGGTAGTTTAGGGTGCCTCTAATTGCATTTGCTTGTTTGTATGGAGAGAATATCTAGTGTCAGGATTGCATGCGTGTAACAGTGGTGTACAAGGGTTCCTAGGTAGAGTAGAGGAAACATGTAGCCATTGGTCTTATAAACAGACTGATCAAGAGTCATACAGATGTATCAGTTAGGGTGTTGATAGGAGAGACTAAATAATGGAGGTTTGGGAAAAACTTTGCTAACCAAAGTGTGAATAGAACAACTGCCAGTGCTAGTTCTAGGAGTAGCCAACAGGCAATACCTGCAGTCCATACTGGGTGGTAATAACAACTCAATTGATATGAGTGATAGTGTTAGACAACCAAGTACAGAACGGGGAAACAGTATGTAAAAACCTAACAGGAAATTGATATCAGTCCAAGATGTGTCATGGGCAAGAATCAAAAGAAACCTGTGTATATTAAGAGTAGGGCCCTGTAGGCATACCCATAGGACCAAGGAAGCAGAGGTGTACCAAGTCCTCAGTTGTGTGCAGTATATAAAGTAACAGGTGGTTGTATCCAGTGGAAACCTTGAGAAATGTAACATGGGTGTCAAGATACCAGAAGCAGATATGGTGCGTATCAGAAAGGTTAGGAGGCAGTGGCCAAATATGCAAGGTGTGTGCATATGCCAGGAAGAGATTTGAGTGTGGGCAAGTACCTACAGGTAGAGGGCAAGACCGATAGACACAGGATTGTGTTTTAGCAAATAGGGGTATGTAGGTCCCAGTCCATATAGCCAGAGTATTAGGATCTAAACTGAACAAGCGTAAGGGACATAGATGGTTGTGTGTAGAAAGCTTAGGATATAGCATTGTGGGAATTTTGACAGAGTTTATGGATGTACTGCAGTTCCTGATATGGACTGCAGTAAGCACGTAATCTGGGATAACGATATAACATGAAGGAATAGAAGGGGTAGCAGTTGTGCCACGGTGTAGAGGGAATAGGTAACAATCCCTATACATATTCCTGCTGCCAATAGAGTTGTGGTATCAGAAATCGAGTTTTCTTTGTATCAGATATAAGTTAAGAAGGGAAGTATGAGGAGACATGGAAAAGAAATCAATTTATGGCCTGATTGCTTTATAAAAGCTGAAATGATTTCAACAAAATAGCTGTTGGTTTTGGAACCTTTTCTTTCTAATTCATGAAACCTTTTCTTTCTAATTCATATGACACTAGTGAAGTTTAAAAGAAGCGAAGAGAGAAGTTCTCCAGGAAGATGCTGTTAGGTAGTGTTCTCTTATACCTGTATATGATGATTAATTTTTCCTTGAGTTATAAAGCATTCTACCTCATGTGAAAGTCTTAATGCATTAATGTATCAGTCTTATAGCATAGTACAATGTATCAATCTTTATTACATAATATGTTCTGTCCAGTTAAGAGGAATGGGAATAGAGGCTTGAGTATTGGTCTTGATATTGGTCACTCAAAATTGAAGAGGGTAGGTGCTAGTGAGATCTTTGCTCATGGATTAAACAAGTAAAACTTCTGAGCCACTTCTCTAATTTTGTGATGAAGCTGGTGATAATGGGACAAGTTGCAAGCAGAGTTCTGATCCAGAACTGAACGATCATGAATTTGATCCTTGTTAGCAGGTATACCCAAGGGGACAAGGGTTAGCAGTGTTGTGTGTATTTCATAGAGGTAAGAGGGTAAGTAGGGCCATCTAAGATACAAAAGTAATAGAGGTAAACAAGTCCAAAAACGGGGTTACAAGCCAAAGCTTAGAAGTCTAAATATAAAGTAGATAGGGTTGTCTCCTTTAAATTCCAAATTGTATGTTGACATATAAATCATGAACAGGCTACTTGGACCTCGATACAGATTGTAACCCGTGCAGCAGCTCAGGACCACAGGCAAGTATACCTTGCCTTTTATTACAGCTTTATTTACATGCTTCTCTGCTTTCATTATTCAGTTGACTGCTGACATGTGCCTTACCATTGCTCACAGTTAGCCTTGTAGCTTTATTGGACCTGCTTTTTACTTGTACTGGTTGAGTTGTATCGTAGGACGATCACGTTATAGATTAAACTACTATTTTTCTTATTTTGTTGTTTCCAACCTGCGAGTCCACACACGGGGCGAGGGTTGTCTTTGCACTTGCGAGTCCACACACGGGGCGAAGGTGACTTGTCTCGAAACTAACCTGCGAGTCCACAATCGGGGCGAGGGTTGGTATTGCCTTGATTTTCTCGTTTACTTGTTTTCAGCAGTTCATTTATACGTAGCTGTTCCTACATTCATGTCTCGTGCTTGTTTAGTTTCTCCTGCTTATATCTTGGATTTCTTTTATGCATGTTAAACTGTTAGAAAGGCTTGTATATTATGTATCTTGCTAGTCCTCTGAGGACCTGATGATCTCTTCAGGTTTAGCCGAGTATTGAGCCAGGTGCACGCGAGCAGGTTTGAGCCAGCATTGGACCGGTACCACTGCAGACGAGGGTACTTTGATGATTAGCAGTTTTGACTTGATTATCTCCATTTTCTGTATTATTTTATTTTCGTCTACTGGTAGTGGATTTGTGTCCATCGGACGTGACTTGGATTCATGATGAGCTGGATACTTCATTTTATATATTATTATTATTTATTCAGTTTCATTGTGTTAGTTGATTGTGTCATATTCTGTGGATGAGATCTAGATTGCCTCTGTGACTTGTTTATGTACTAGACAGCGTTCTACCGCCGACACTGCGGCGTAGGCTGGACTTGGACACGTTTCGTATCCGAAAACCGGGTGCGGGTCGTGACAAGTTTTTTTGGTGGCCCATGCAGGTCTACGTTAATCACAGCGGTTACATCACTGTGCCGCCGTGAGCCTACACATAGGAGTAGAAACTTAGGATCTCATCCACGTGTCTTGAAAACAGTATTGATCTCTGTCCTTGATATCTAATTGAATCTTTGACTTGCATCCTGCTTGAAATCTTCGTGTCATCTAATGTTTCCTTTTATTGCAGAATAAATGGATTCTCAAGACAGGAATAACATCTTTCTGAACACCCCATCGGCTACAGGAGGATTCTTCTCGTACATGACTCCGCCGACGCAGGGAGGCCAGCTTACTCATCAGGGCGACCCGGCTCAAACGTAGTACTCGAGATTCTGCAGAGACGATTTTCCTCCACCAGCACCCTTCCATCAGTCGGTACCCTTCCAGCCAGCATATGTTCCGTATCCAGCACCTATCATGTGCCCTGCACCAGCGACGTATCCAGCGCCTGCCGGATATCCAGCACATGTTCTACCTCCGCCACCTGCGCTGGACAACGCCACGCTTCTTGGGATCTTCCAGCAGATGATGACCTCTCAGACACGACAGGCTGACATTTTCCGCGACACCTTGAGAGAGGTTATCCAGACTAGAGACGCTCCACGACCGCGCCCTGGGACTTCCAAGAATTTTACGGACCTTAGGCCCAGAGAATTCAAAGAAACGGAAGGGATTCTCTACGCGGATGAGTGGTTAGAGAACGTAGACCACAACCTTCGGAGGGCTCGAGTTTCTGAAGACCTGAAGGTCGAGAATGCCGACATACAGCTCTACGACATCGCCCGCACGTGGTACAGAGACGAGCCTCGGTTCACCGCGCCAGACATGACTTGGAAGGAGTTCAAGGAGCTGTTCAAGACGAAGTTCTATCCTGAAGCAGCCCGCAAAGAATTAGAGAACGAGTTCGAGAGCTTGGAACAAGGCAACCTCTCCGTCGACGAATACACCGCAGAATTCTTCCGCCTCAGCCGCTTCGCAGACGCTTTGACCCCTGGAGCCAAAGCCAAGAAGTTCAGGAAAGGACTTTCATATGAAATCCGCATCGCCATCGCCACCAGCCAGGCCACAACCTACGCAAAGATCTTGAAGGTCGCCCAGGCAGTAGAAACAGAATTGAAACGTAAGCGAAAGAGAGACAGAGACGCACAAGGAGGAAGCAGCAACCAACCGAGAGCGGCAAAGCAATCCAATATCCCAGAGAAGACCGCAGCACAACAGTATCAGCCGCAGCCACAAACAGCCCCATATCAATTCCAAGACGTTCCCACCTGCCAGTATTGCATGAAGAGGGGCCACACCCAAGATCAGTGCCGCAAATGGTTAGGGTTATGTTGGACTTGTGGTTCCAACCAGCATGTATCTAGATTTTGTCTAAAACGAAATACGACTGCCCCACCACTACCAGCTGCACAAGGAGGAGTTGACGGAAGTTCATAGTTTATCATAGTAATTGTACCATTGATTAGTCCTATATTAGACTTTGTGAACTTGAAAACATTTTAGTAGCAGCAGGTTTTGACTATCCAGTTATATCACAGCTTTATTGAATTTCGAGGACGAAATTATTTTAAGGTGGGTAGGTTTGTGAGCCCTTGGCCCAATTTTTCCCATGCATTTTTTTGTATTATTTTTCTCCTCTAAATAATTCTTTTTTGATAAATAGAAGGGGGCTTTTGCAAATTGGGTTAAAGGAGGGGGGGCTAATAGCTAAAACTTCCTTTTAAATCCCAACGGCCAATACAGCTCTGTATTTGAATCCTCAATTCAAATTCCAAAGGTTCTTGCTACGATCCACAACCAGGATCCGAGACCACACCAATCTAATTCAAATTCAAATTTACTCTATCTCTTTCCCCTCTCTATTCTAATCAAAATCCCTATATAAATAGTGGAGGAGACTGCCGACCTTCCTCCCTACGAACCCTAATCCTATGCTTCCTTCCTGGCGCAAGAGCAGTCGAAGAGGAGACTAGGAGCCAGTTGAACGTCACAACCGAAACTACCAGGTATTTCCTCCACTTTCTAATTTCCTGTCATCAACATCAAAATAGGATGCAACCCAAGTATATGACCAAATGTTGAAGAGGAAGAAATAGTTATATTCCATGTATCAACCTACTAGAATAGATTATGAATAGTCATTACAAATACGACACCTTCGAGTATCAGTTCAGGGACACATGAATTCGGGGAAGGATTAGCTTAATACTGTCAACAGGAGGGGGCTACTGTAAACAGGTAAGGCCAGAAGAATAGATGGATTCTACTTTATTTTCACCTAAGATTGTAGTCACCCCTGCCTTATTGGACACCTCTGAGGCAAACATAGGCTTAAAGTACCTTGTAGGATGACTCTCAATTAGATGACAGTGCCATACCAATTGGTGTCCTCGGATCCTGAAAGATACATGTTATGCCTCTGCATATGAATTTTTGTCCTTGATATCCTAAACTGCAGTATGTTTTGCCATGTGCACTTGTTGACCTAACAAGGTTCTGCTTCTAAATTGCTTCTGTTCAATTAAATGGACAAATTAGTCCTTGCTTAGTTATCTGCCCATACTTCCCCATAGGTTCAGTTTTGATTGTTCAGTCCAGAAAGTATATGTGTTCAGTCCTTGTGGGACTTATATTAGCATTATATCAGTTCAGTCTTCGGTTAAATGTCCAGTCCCCTTGTTATTCTCCGAGGTGGATGTAAAGCTGGTTTTCAAGGAAGTTACATCAAAGTTTTTGTGCAAACGCATTGTGGAGGTATGCTCATATAAGCATAGATGGATGAACTGTTGTATTCTTTGGTTTCATTTATCCTGATGCTGTGGAGGCAACTAGAAGCTTGCATAAGTTTCTCTTTATCATGATTCATGATTATTTGAGCATCTGAAATATTGGCTTCGTAGTAGTGTCTTGTAAGTAGATATGTTTGTTGATCGAGTCTCATCCATTTGTGATTGCATCTATCTTATAGTTTAGGGACTTTAATTATATACTGAGTTAGACTGATTTTGCATCGATTTATAGCTCAGTTGAATGTATTTATGTAGCGTTTTAATTTCTTTGCGATAGAAATCCTCAACGTTTCCAGTTATACATATATGAGGGTTCATTAAGATTATTAAGAGTGCTGTCCTGGTAGTTTAGGGTGGCTCTAATTGCATTTGCTTGTTTGTATGGAGAGAATATCTAGTGTCAGGATTGCATGCGTGTAACAGTAGTGTACAAGGGTTCCTAGGTAGAGTAGAGGAAACATGTAGCCATTGGTCTTATAAACAGACTGATCAAGAGTCATACAGATGTATCAGTTAGGGTGTTGATAGGAGAGACTAAATAATGGAGGTTTAGGAAAAACTTTGCTAACCAAAGTGTGAATAGAACAACTGCCAGTGCTAGTTCTAGGAGTAGCCAACAGGCAATACCTACAGTCCATACTGGGTGGTAACAACAACTCAATTGATATGAGTGATAGTGTTAGACAACCAAGTACAGAATGGGGAAACAGTATGTAAAAACCTAACAGGAAATTGATATCAGTCCAAGATGTGTCATGGGCAAGAATCAAAAGAAACCTATGTACATTAAGAGTAGGGCCCTGTAGGCATACCCATAGGACCAAAGAAGCAGAGGTGTACCAAGTCCTCAGTTGTGTGCAGTATATAAAGTAACAAGTGGTTGTGTCCAGTGGAAACCTTGAGAAATGTAACATGGGTGTCAAGATACCAGAAGCAGATATGGTACGTATCAGAAAGGTTAGGAGGCAGTGGCCAAATATGCAAGGTGTGTGCATATGCCAGGAAGAGATTTGAGTGTGGGCAAGTACCTACAGGTAGAGGGCAAGACCCATAGACACAGGATTGTGTTTTAGCAAATAGGGGTATGTAGGTCCCAGTCCATATAGCCAGAGTATTAGGATCTAAACTGAACAAGTGTAAGGGACATAGATGGTTGTGTGTAGAAAACATAGGATATAGCATTGTGGGAATTTTGACAGAGTTTATGGAAGTACTGCAGTTCCTGATATGGACTGCAGTAAGCACGTAATCTGGGATAACGATATAACATGAAGGAATAGAAGGGGTAGCAGTTGTGCCACGGTGTAGAGGGAATAGGTAACAATCCCTATACCTATTCCTGCTGCCAATAGAGTTGTGGTATCAGAAATCGGGTTTTCTTTGTATCAGATATAAGTTAAGAAGGGAAGTATGAGGAGACATGGAAAAGAAATCAATTTATGGCCTGATTGCTTTATAAAAGCTGAAATAATTTCAACAAATTAGCTGTTGGTTTTGGAAACTTTTCTTTCTAATTCATGAAACCTTTTTTTTCTAATTCATATGACACTAGTGAAGTTTAAAAGAAGCGAAGAGAGAAGTTCTCCAGGAAGATGCTGTTAGGTAGTGTTCTCTTATACATGTATATGATGATTAATTTTTCCTTGAGTTATAAAGCATTCTACCTCATGTGAAAGTCTTAATGCATTAATGTATCAGTCTTATAGCATAGTACAATGTATCAATCTTTATTACATAATATGTTCTGTCCAGTTAAGAGGAATGGGAATAGAGGCTTGAGTATTGGTCTTGATATTGGTCACTCAAAATTGAAGAGGATAGGTGCTAGTGAGATCTTTGCTCATGGATTAAACCAGTAAAACTTCTGAGCCACTTCTCTAATTCTATGATGAAGCTGGTGATAATGGGACAGGTTGCAAGCAGAGTTCTGATCCAGAACTGAACGATCATGAATTTGATCCTTGTTAGCAGGTATACCCAAGGGGACAAGGGTTAGCAGTGTTGTGTGTATTTCATAGAGGTAAGAGGGTAAGTAGGGCCATCTAACATACAAAAGTAATAGAGGTAAACAAGTCCAAAAACGGGGTTACAAGCCAAAGCTTAGAAGTCTAAATATAAAGTAGATTGGGTTGTCTCCTTTAAATTCCAATTTGTATGTTGACATATAAATCATGAACAGGCTATTGGACCTCGATACAGATTGTAACCCGTGTAGCAGCTCAGGACCACAGGCAAGTATACATTGCCTTTTATTACAGCTTTATTTACATGCTTCTCTGCTTTCATTATTCAGTTGACTGCTGACATGTGCCTTACCATTGCTCACAGTTAGCCTTGTAGCTTTATTGGACCTGCTTTTCACTTGTACTGGTTGAGTTGTATCGTAGGACGATCACGTTATAGATTAAACTACTATTTTTCTTATTTTGTTATTTCCAACCTGCGAGTCCACACACGGGGCGAGGGTTGTCTTTGCACCTGCGAGTCCTCACACGGGGCGAAGGTGACTTGTCTCGAAACTAACCTGCGAGTCCACAATCGGGGCGAGGGTTGGTATTGCCTTGATTTTCTCGTTTACTTGTTTTCAGCAGTTCATTTATACGTAGCTGTTCCTACATTCATGTCTCGTGCTTGTTTAGTTTCTCCTGCTTATATCTTGGATTTCTTTCATGCATGTTAAACTGTTAGAAAGGCTTGTATATTATGTATCTTGCTAGTCCTCTGAGGACCTGATGATCTCTTCAGGTTTAGCCGAGTATTGAGCCAGGTGCACGCGAGCAGGTTTGAGCCAGCATTGGGCCGGTACCACTGCAGACGAGGGTACTTTGATGATTAGCAGTTTTGACTCGATTATCTCCATTTTTTGTATTATTTTATTTCTGTCTACTGGTAGTGGATTTGTGTCCACCGGACGTGACTTGGATTCATGATGAGCTGGATACTTCATTTTATATATTATCATTATTTATTCAGTTTCATTGTGTTAGTTGATTGTGTCATATTCTGTGGATGAGATCTAGATTGCCTCTGTGACTTGTTTATGTACTAGACAGCGTTCTACCGCCAACACTGTGGACTTGGACACGTCTCGTATCCGAAAACTGGGTGCGAGTCGTGACAGCGGAAGTCGCGAAAAGATACAGGGTTAGAGTTTTTCGGGATAAGGATCAGCTTGGCGCTGGAAATTGCTCTGGGGTAAGTGGCTCCCTCGAAGAATGCGATTGCCACTCAGTGATGTCATGTTTGATAATCTCCCAGCAGGTGCGAAAGAACACTCCTGAAAAGCCGTTCGGACCGGGTGCACTGTTCGCATCCAGGGCCCAAACCGCGTCGGTCACCTCCTTCAATGTGGGCATCAACTCCAGTTGAACATTGTCGGTGTCGCTGATGAGATGTGGAATGACATTCAGGAAGGAGTTGTCTTTGTGGACCGTCTCTTTGGCGAATAACTTGGAGTAGAATTCCGCAGCGGCCGCTTGGATGTTCTTTTGATCTGAAATGATGTTCCCCATTTCGTCGGTGATTTGATGAATCGAGAGCTGCTTTCTGCGACCTTTGACACAGTTATGAAAATATTTAGAGTTTTTATCCCCTTCGCTGTCCCATTTCAACCTGGCTTTTTGCTTCCAGAATTCGGTCTCTACTCTGATCCTGAATTTGAGCATCACTTTGGTGAGATTCATGGCCGTCCTAGCCGTCGGCGAGCACTCCGAAGCAAATCTGGCCTCGGCCCGAGAGACGTCGTCCTCGGCAGTCCGCACCGCTTGAAAAATGTCCCCATAGGCTTGCTTGCTCCAAGTGGTCAGGGCTTGCCTCGTTTCTTTAAGCATGTCGCTTACTCGGACGAGGGGGTCGGGAGCATCTACCCGATTCCACGCTTCCTGAACAATATCCAAAAATTGAGGATGTTCGGTCCAAAAGTTGAGGAATCAAAAATTCTTCTTGACAGAGTTGTCAGAGTTTTTTATTTCAATCAACAGGGGTGCGTGGTCAGATTCTGATGTATTGAGGTGGGATAGGCTGGTAGAGAGCCCCATTCCGTCCCAATGGACGTTCGTGAGGGCCTTGTCTAGATGAGAGTATTGGCGGCGATCTCCTTCCTGCATGTTGCACCAGGTGAAAGCATTGCCCGTGAACTGGAGAGTTGATAGGTGGGCATTGAAGATGAAGTTTTTAAAATCTAACATGGCTGATGACGGCGGCGGACGACCTCCAATTTTTCTTCTCCGGTGGTGATCGCGTTAAAGTCCCCAACGCAAATCCACGGGGATACGATGTGGTTGGAGTGAATGTCTAGAAGGTCGTTCCAAAGCTGTTTCCGCTCTGTAATGTCGCAGCTGCCGTGCACCGCAGAGAGGATGATGCGTTTAGAGAGGAAAGGGTGTTCCACCCAGCAGGACAAGTCCTGCTTGGACTCGTGAATGACTCCGAGGATAACGTCCTCCGCTCCAAGGATCCAGATGTCGCTACTCCCAGCGATGGCCTGGGGGAGACCGAGTTGCAGTTGGATCGATTTTAATCTTTTGGAGGGAATTTTTGGTTCGATAATAATGAGAATATCTATTTTGTGCATCTTTCGGAGGTTGGCAACTCTCCGTAGTGTGGGTTTGTTGGCCAGGCCTCGCACATTCCAGGATAGAATGTTGATCATTAATGAGGGTGGGGAGGGTGTTTTTTCTTCCGCCTGGAGGCGGATCTGGTGAGGATGATTTTGGTTTCTGTTGTTCCCCTCTTATCAGGATTCCTGTTCGATGTAGGTTTGTCTGCCCTTGACGGGCTTGGTATGTTGGTGGTGTTCGCATGGGTATCGGAGGCAACATCACCGGGGTGATCGATCTGATCTCCAGCGGAGTCAAGCATGGGCTCCTCCGGGGAAATGATGATGGCGTCGCTGGAGCTGTCTATCTGCGTCAGGGATGGCTGGAGCGAATAACCAGCGACTTGAATCTGAAGACCTCTCTGGACCTGGTCTGGTCCGAGGATAGCTAAAGCTTCTACCACTGGATCTGGGGTGATAAAGGTTTGCTCAACCGCCTTGGAATCGTTGATCTCTACATTGGCCTCCAAGGGGGTGGTAATCTGGTTAGGGTCAACTATGGTCCAGGTAGATGCCGGCATTACCTCCTATTGAGCAAATTCTCTTTTAAATTCCCTCTTAGATTATATCGTTCACAATTATGTCTAACCATATTCCCTACTTTTTTTGCCGAGCCAGAACTCCTCCACATCAACCCTAGAGAATCGATCTATATCTATCCAGGACGTAATAGTATTATCGATCTCACCAGCAAATGACCCCAGGCGAGTACAGTTTGTTGTTTGTTTTCGATATTGATCTTTACTATGCCTTATTGTTAGTCAGTAGATATGTGATTTTCGTCTTTTATGTTTTGTTATATTTTGTCGTATCGGAGAGGTGAAGTACCAATGATATGTGATATGACCTTATACAGTATATACAGTGTAGACAGTGATTTATTATTGCATTATACCATGTAGACAGTGATTTATTATTACATTATACCACGTAGACAGTAATTTATTATTGCATTATATAGTATAGACAGTGTTACATTATACAGTATAGATATCCTAGACAGTGTCGTGTAATTGTCCGGAGACCGATCACATATCAAAGTTACTTCAGTCAGTTAGAGAGTATTTTCTTTTGTTATTTCATTTACTGTCCAACAATATGTGTAGTTTTCTTATGTCTTTATTTATTTATTTTTAAATCATATATTTAAAGGCTAACCTTTGTTTTATATTTATTTTCATATATTGAAACTGCATTCAATGAATTGTACTCGTTCCATCCTGATTGGATAATCTAATATTTTTTAGTTTAGCCGCAACTATGCTTAGCATTGGGGAGACGGGTGTACTTGTCGGACAAAACTTAGAGATTAGCTAGATAGATGAGTTGTAGTCATTTCCAAAAATTGTAAAAAGTTTATATTTTTTTTGAAAATGTAAAACCTCTGAATATTGTATTCAGTTTAGTTTTGTGAATGAGCATTTATTGTAATTATGAGCATTGTAGTCTAGGCAGTGTTCTACCGCCGACTCTGCAACGTAGGCTGGCTTGGACATGCACTCGTATCCTGAAAAGCGGAAGCGGGTCGTGACAATCAACAATGACCCAAATTGCATCATTCTCCCACAGCATCTTCGGAAATCCCAACTTTCACTTAGAAATGGGGAGGTTCTGCAGCTCTCCGCCTGGCGTTTGGTATTCTGCCTTCACTTGCTGACACGCCATGCACTGCGATACGAAAGTAGCTACGTATTTCTTCATGTCGTGCCACCAAAAGTTTGTGCGTAAGTCCTTATACATCACGGTGCTTCCAGGGTGTAACGAGTACTTCGCATAATGTGCCTCCGCCACAATTTCTTTTCAGAGTTCGACAGTTTCAGGAATGCAGAGCCTTCCTTTTATTGTCCCATCTCCGTCTTTCGTAAAGTTAGTCACCCTTCCTGTTGAAATCAGCTCGCGTATGTTCTTCAGGAATGAATCATCTTTCTGTGCGGCCTTTAATTTGCTAATCAGGCTCGACCCTAGCTTCAACTGAGCTAGGTGCAGGTGTCGATACTCAATTCCGAGTTTGATACCTATCGCTTCAAGGTCTTGCCGTATCTTATTATTTATTTCCAGTGATCCCATAAACATTCTGCTCAACATGTAGTCTACAACGTTTCCCTTGTCCGACGTGTACTCGATCGTTAGCTCGTAATCTTTTATGAGTTCGAGCCAACATCGTTGCCATAAGTTGAGTTCTCGTTGCGTAAACAAGTATTTCAGGCTTTTATGATCTGTGTAGATTCTGCAAGCCACACCATAGAGGTAGTAGCGCTAGAGTTTCAATACAAACACGATCACTGCCAATTCTAGGTCATACATCGGATAGTTTTTCTTGTGCTGCTTCAACTGCCATAAAGCGTAGGAGATAACTTTATCTCTTTGCATAAGTACGCACCCGAGGCAAGTTCCTAATGCGTCACTGAATATCTGAAAGCCTTCTAGACCATTTGGAAGTGCAATGATTAGAGCTGAGACGAACCATTGCTTTAACTCTTGAAAGATGGATTCACAGTCGTCACTCCATTTAAATACTACTCCATTCTGGGTGAGGCGAGTCAGAGGCGAGCTAGTTTTGAAAAGCCTCGCACGAATCTTCGGTAGTAATCTGCTAAGCCCTGGAAACTCACTAGCCGAGGTAGGTCATTTCCAATCTACCACCGCTTCAATCTTCTTTGGGTCCACCGCGACGCCTTCGGCAGAGATTACATGTCCGAAGAATGTCACACTACTCATCCAAAACTTGTATTTACTTTGCTTGGCATATAATTTGTTTTCACACAGAGTCTGCAATACCGTCTTTAAGTATTCTGCATGCTCTTCTCGATTCTTTGAGTAGATAAGGATATTGTCGATAAATATGACTACAAATTTATCGATTTGGGGTCGAAAAACTCGATTCACCAGATCCATGAAAGCGGCTGGAGCATTCGTCAAACTGAATGGCATGACTAGGAATTCATAATGACCATATCGAGTACGGAAGATAAACTTTGATATGTCATCGGACTTGATCTTCAAATGATGATAGCCTGAACGAAGATCGATTTTTGAAAATATTAACGCGCCTTGCAGTTGGTCAAACAAGTCATCAATTCATGGCAAGGGAGACTTGTTCCGCAATGTCCCCTTGTTGAGTTTACGATAGTCGATGCATAGCCGTATCGATCCATCCTTTTTTTTACAAACAGTACGGGAGCTCCCCATGGAGAGACGCTAGGGCAAATAAATCCCCGTTCTAGCAACTCTTGTAATTGTACCTTTAGTTCCTTCAGTTCTGCTGGAGCCATTCGGTGTTTGCCATGAAATATAAAAGAACGGAACAATTATCGGAGGACTGGACTTTTACTTCACAATACAAACTCGCTTGTACAAAGAAAGCCTAGGGACGAAAACCTAGGTACAGCAATCTAAGTACAATTGTTTATTTTAGATTTTACGGGGTGACGGTAGAGGCTCGGGAAAGCGACGGCAGCTCTGCCTTACTCCTTGGACGATCGGATGCAGCCTTGGCTCCGGGAAAGAAATGCTCCCAGGATGCTCTCTGTGTGCCTTTTTCTCTCTGCTCTCAATCTTCAAGTCTCTCCAGGTGCTCTTCGAAAAAAGTCCTCTCTTCGCAAGGGAACGGCACCTTGCTATTTATGGGATGGGATGCATTCATTAGGGTTTGCAATGATTGCCTCCTTGATAAGTCGGCGGTTAAGGATCAATTAATCTGGGCCCTTCATTCTGATTATAGTAAATCTAGGTAATTAATGTAGATTGCATCAAATCTCTGTGGGCAATTAATAATGATTGCCATGAATATTCGCGACTTGTGATGGCTTGTCACGTGTCTAATTTGCTCGATTTGACTTGATCTGGGCAGTTATGGTGATTGCAATAAATCTGATTTTGTTAGGATTTGTTAGCACCCATAATTCCAGGAAGATAAGACTGCTATGTGTCTCAAGAGTCATAAAAAGTGCCACGTGTCTTCACTGGGTCATCTTGGCAGAGCCGCATATGAGTGGGCCGCATGAGGATGAACGGTCGCATCAAAATGGGCAACCGCATGGGGATGAACAGCCGCATGAAGATGGGTGGCCGCATGAAGTGGGCGGCTGCATAAATACAGCATCCGCATGCCTCGGGACTTGGTGTATTCTGCCAGCTGTGAAAAGATTTTCTCCTCTTCCCTAGGAACACGCCTTTATGTTATTCATTATTGTGCCTTTATGTCAGAGCTGTCATTTGTCAGAGCTGTCAGCCGTCAGGGTATTAAATACAGCCAAAGATGAAAGAAAAAGCTGTTGAAGGCCACGTGGCTCTGGGTCTATCCGAGCCGCATAGACGCTTGAGCCGCATGGACCCCTGAGCCGCATGGGCTCTCTGAGCCGCATAGAGATCCTTGGCCGCAGAGACCTTTCTTTATTCTTTTCCATGCTTCTACAAGACCCCCTTCAAAGTTTTCAATTTGCAAAATTAAAATACTTTGAATAAGAAGCATGGCTATGTGAAAGTTCTTCGGACCGCATGGATATCTCAGCCGCATGACATCCTCAGCCGCATGGATTTCTGAGCCGCATGGCCTCCTTGCCGCATGGCCTGTTTAGCCGCAAATATTTTCTAGCCGCATGGGCTCCCTGCTACGTGTGCGTGTCATTAATTTGCCTTTAATTCATTTTAGAGCCGTCTTTTAGGGGAATTCCAAGGGTCGGTTCATTAAATCTTTGGATTTTATGCCCTGGGTGAATCTCCTTTATAAGAGAGGAGGCAAAATCCGAGGAGTCGGTTTGGTTTTGCCTTCAGCACACGACCCGAAGCGGTTATTGGTCTACGTGTCCCCCTCTCTTTTGTCCTCCTATAAATAAGAGGAACTAAGAGAAGAAATCTCTTTACTCTCTCCTTCAATTCAAGCCTTTCCTGCCCCAATTGTCATCCTCTTCTTCGATTACCAATGGCTCCTAAGAAGACTGTTGCTGCGAAGGGTAAGAAGGCGGCGTCTTCGTCGGCTGCGGCGGCGAAGGGCAAGAAAGCTGTTTCTACTTTGACTATGGCCGCCCCTTCGCCAGCCCACGTGCCCGCAGTTCACCCTGATGTCCACCTCCCTATTGCTGGTAAGGACGTTATGTGAGCCTAAAACCCTAACTGCTGTGGCTATGTCACATGTTTTATGCGCGAGCCTTCATCATTATGTGTACCATATGCAAGTCTCATGTTCGAGCCGTGAGCCGCATGAGAGTCATTATTGTGGCCGCATAAGCACTTCGTCAACGGGACCGCATAAGCTGCGCTGAGCCGCATAGGTTCGCACAAATTTGTTTATCGCGTGAACCGCATGAACTTATCCGAACTCTGAGAGCCATATGAAAGCACTGCCACATGAACCTTCGCTGGACGGAGCCGCATAAGTGTTTTTTTTGAGTTGAGCCGTATGAGGCTCCATTAAGTTGGAGCCGCATAATCTTGAAAACATCCATCAGCTCTCTTTGTCTATCTTTTTATCTTATTTCCTTTTGTCTTCTTTTTAGTGAATTTTCCAGTTAATGCTGCGGGGGAACCTCTAGTGGGTCGTGCTCAAGTCGCTATGGGCTACAGGTACGACCAGATAGTTCGGTATGTGGCAGACCAGCTTCCTAGTGACGAGCCTTTGATGAGGTTAAATGCCCTCGAGAACCAACCCTTCTACTTCCTATGTGCCATGATGAATTCGGAGAAATTGGAAGGGGAATACCTGAAACCTGCATTCTTCTTCGGAGATGCTTTGACTGTGAAGAACAGTCAAGTTCTGGATATATCGAAGAACTGGAGCTTCATTTCTAATGGGATGGCGATCCGTATCCCTCAAATAGAGCGTCACTTCCCACTATCTTGGTTCAATATGCTCCCACTAGATAGGAAGATGGAAGAGTCTTTGACTCCTACCCGGAATGGGAAGTTTGTGGGCGACATCCATTACAACAACAGCATGAAGTCTGTGTGTGCGGGCAAGGTACATGCCAGCCGTTATGTAATGGGATTGGCCCCGGGTACTTTCTTGAATGTGCCGGGTCCTAATTTCATATTTTCTTCAGCCGATACTTTCCTGAACCAACTTGCTCGGAAAGGCTCCTATCCAATTGGCAGGTTGGCGCTCCCAAGTTGGATACACCCCATCCCCTCATGGATCAATATAGTCTATGTGGATCTCGCGAAAGTATGAGACTTTTTAGAGTGAGATTCGTCTTTATCACGCTATTTGGGGCACCAGCTACGGCTTACCTGTAAACAAGAAATTATTCATGGCTTTGCTGGAGATGTACAACTGCCGTACGGGAACCTTCTATACCCCTGTAGGGGAAATGGAGATTGCACTCCATGAGATGCACGTGATTTCCAAGCTTCCTTGGGGGGATAAAGCTTTTGAAGTATACATTCCTACGAATGAGGAGTTCGAAGAGCTGGAAGAACGATATCCGGGCTTCGTGGCTACTTATCAGAAAATACTGTACCACTATAGCACGTGCCAGCAGATAGCCAAGAAGGAAAGCAACTCGAAAGGGATTGCTCCCCACACTAAGGACTGGGTAAGCTATCTCTTCTCGACGGGAGCCTCAGGCCGAGTTACTTCCCGAAGTCCTCAATCCCGGGAGGCGGTTCAGGCCTTGATGTCGTTGGCCAAGAGGGTGGCCACCACTAGTGACAGATTTGGGAGTAAAACTGACTCTTTCGATTATTTTTATCAGGATACCCAAGAGCTGTCAGAGAAGGCACTCTTGGCAGAATTCTTGATGGTATGGCTGCGGAATTGCATAGTCTCGAGAGGAGCTGGTTCTATTGAGAGGATCAGCCGTAATTTTATCCTTCCTGCTGTTAAGCTAGTTTTTAGAGTCAAACTAGCTCTCCTTCCGGCCATGGTGTGCAGCATACACCGTGGCCTCCGCACTTTTACGTCCAAAATCATTGCCCGCGATGTGACAAAAGACTTTGAACGGACTGAGATGCCCTATCATTATATAATGGGGTAGCTATTAATGTACTGCCGATCTTTGATGAGACCGGGTTCTGAATATGGCGTGATTGCTGATGACACTTTTATCTTCTGCTATCGCAATAAGCCTTGGGAGTACGATACCATGCGTGCCTGCCGGATGGCGCTGGCGAGAGCAGATAGGTACAACTTTTTCGTCTTCGTCCCTCGTTTCACTGCTGAAGAAATTGCGGACGTACATCTCGACGGTATTAGGCCTCCTCAACTTCTAGACGGCCAGATGCTTCTGTGGTTGCATAACATCCGCCCCGCCCACCTGGTATACCGCAACCGTAATGCTGTCTTCCTAGAACCTTACCTGTCTAGCAGGTTTGCTCGTCAGTTTGGATACAGCCAACTTTTTCTGGACAGTCCCAGCTCTTGTCTGGGTTTTGAAGGTAGCCTCCTTGACGGCATCAGGGCCTGGCATTACTATGATATATTCCATACCCGTGCCACTTTCTCGGTTCCTGCTATTGAGGCGTCGGTAGAGATTTTGTATATGGCGGCCTTGTACCATGTCATGGCAAACAATCTCTCCATCGGTTTTAACCCGGGTACCATTTTTATTGTTAGTACTGGCTTAGATGAAAAGCCCCAAGGGGCCAAGACGAGGAAGAAGAAGAAGAATAGAGTCGAAATGCCAGACTCAGGCTCCACCACTGTAGATGATGAGGGCGATGAGTGTGATGCAGATAACTCTTCCTTTCCGGTAGAAGATGTTGGGGCGGATCAGCCTCCTGTTTAGTTAAATGAGATGGTGGCGGATCAGCCACCCGTCGCACCTGGTTCTGTACGAAAGTATAGCAGACAAATCTCCCCTGTTGGCGATATTCCTCACTCCCAAAAATTGGCTGCGACCAGACATCGCAGGCTAACTATAAGGGAGAGAAGCGAGGAGGTTGACCCCACTTCGGAGGTAAAGCGAGTCACTACCATTTTTATTCAGTTCTTCTTTTATTCCAGTTTTGATCTTAATCATTTTCCTTCATTCCCGTAGGTGTCAGAAGAAGAGGAATCTCAAGTTGCCGAGGTCGTGACTCGAGATGACGACGTCTCCGATGAACCTGTCCCTGAAATTGCTAAATTTCATCAAGATGACGCTGATCGAGTCGTACCTCCCTCCTGGGTGGCTGGGACAGAAGAGCCAGCCAAATTTAACTTGGAGGTCGCGGGTGAGGAGACCACGTCAGCTGCAAGCGAGCTGCACCCTCCATGCTCCTCCCCTGGTAAGATAAGCCAAATCTTAACTTCTATCATCACATCCTTCGGGTTACGTTGATTGATTGTTGCTCTGGGCATACAGGTCCTGTCTCTCTAGTACCGATAATGGACGTTGTTAAGACAGGCTCTGCCGAAGGGGCATCGACGGAAAGGAGCGTACCCCCTCCCCTTTCGACTCGTCTTGAGGGGCCTCCCGCTGGCTCGAGTTCGAAAAGTCAGGTGGTGGGACAGCCGGGGCAGGGGACAATGGTCCTTGCGTCCTCTTCTGCTCAGGCGGCTCCGAGAGTCGACCTCTCTGCCCTGCCGAGTGTCCAGACTCTTCGGGTGGCGGAGGAAGAGTTAGCCGCTATCCGCGTATCGTTCCACTCGGAATTTGTCTCCTTGGTGGAAAGTTCTAGCGCGCCTCCTTCGACGTTGCCAGCCACACTTCCTTTGACACCGTCCTCCACAGAAGTTCTGGACGAAGCTTCTCAGAACGTGGTTGACAGATTTTATCGCCACCTGAAGAGGGGGTTGCGGCTGCTGTAGAAAGAGGGACCTCTTTCGTCTTGGTCAGGCAATGCGCCCAGGGTCATATTGATATCCTTAAGACTCTTTCCGGTGGGGCAGGGGCAGCTCCGCTTCTGGAGGCAAAATTGCTGGAGGCTGATCAGCTGGTGGCCCAGCTTCAGGTGCTGCGGCAAACTGATCTGTCTGCTGCTATAGATTAGGAGCGCGGTTTCCTCACAGCTGTTGTGGAGAAGATACGGGCTGCTCGAGATAAGACCAGGCTGGCCATACTGAAGGACCTCCGCGATCTGTCTGATCGATATGATCAGTTGAGCCGCGAGAGTGAAGATATTATGGCTCGAGAAGCGACTACCTCCAGTGGGGTCATTGACACGCGGGAGCAGATCCTTGAGCTTCAGAGGAAGTTAGCTTTCCTGGTGTCTGAGCTTGAGGCTGCTCGTACAGAAAGGGGGCTAATTATCCAGGAGGCTGACAGAATCAATCGAGCTTCTGCTGGCCTAGAGCTCGCCCTGAAGAAACTGTAGGATGGCTGGCGGGCACACATGTATTTTGATGATGCGGACCGGTTGTCCCAGGAAGAGGAGCACCGAGCTAAGCAACGGCTTGAACGGGGGACCGCCTTGGTGAAGAACCGCCTCCTGGAATTATGTAATACCGAACCATAGTCGGCCTTTTTCTTCTTTTTATTTTCATTCTTTTCCTTTCTTTCAATGGGCCGTTGTCCCTAGAACATTTAGTACTTTCGCCTTCCAAATAAAAGAGTATGCTTTATTGTACCCTTTATTTGTACTGCTTGTTTGTGCTTATGGTGTTATGGCGGTGTTTGCCCTACTTGGGGGGCTTATTTGTGGACCTGTTACCCTTGGCATACCTGGGTTTTAGGTATGGATAACAAGTTTGATGGGGATACCTAGAACAATTCCACGGCAAGGTGGTCATGGACATTCCCGGTATCGGAAGAAAGAATGCCATGGAGCAGCTGGGCTCCCGGGGCATGATGAGGAATGATGTGCATGTACTAGAAAACTTAGTACAATATTTTGTAGTGAGCAGAGGACATTTGTGGGCCTATTATCCTTGGCGTACCCTGGTTCAAGATACAGATAATAAGACGAGAGAGAACCAACATACTTACTTAGAGGTAATGAGGACATGGCAAGTATGGGGGTTTTACCGCGGAGCCTTCCTACTCAGAGGTAATGAGGACATGGCAGGAGTGGACTCAACGGTGGATATTTGTTGTCAGCAGAGGACATTTGTGGACCTATTATCTTTAGCGTACCGTGGGATTTTTTTGGTACAGATAATAAGTCGAGGGAGGACCAACATATTTACTCAGAGGTAATGAGGACATGGCAGATATGAGGGTTTCTTCGATGGAGCCTTCCCGCTCAGAGGTAGTGAGGACGTGGCAGGAGTGGGCTCCATGAAGGGGTACATAGGATGACTCATAGGTAATAAGGACATGTAAGTTCTATGTAGAGGGGTGATTTGTTTTTGGCAGAAGTGAAATGACTCAGAGGTAACATCGACGTGGTCGTTTTAGAAATTTTGTGGATCGGTTACCCTTTTTGTGCACTGAGAGTGCGGGTAGTGGATCATGAGGGAGGAGCTCTTTCAGAGAAATAAGTTCAGAGGTATGGTCATACATGACTTACTATCTGAAAGAGTGACCGGAATGTAAGTTCAGAGGTACCTGCGGGTACATAACTCGATGATCTGGGAGAGTTGGAGTATGTGAGTTCAGCGGTACCGGGGGGTACATAACTCGGCAATCTAGAATTTTGTGAATGTGAGTCCAGCGGTACCGGCAGGTACATAACTCAATAATTTCGAATATGTAAGTGTGTGAGTTCAGCGGTACCGGCAGGTACATAACTCAATAATGTGGGATCTGTGAGTTCAGCGGCACCGGTGGGTACATAACTCAATCATATAGGATTTTGTGAATGTGAGTTCAGCGGTACCTGCGGGTACATAACTCAATAATCTAAAATTTTTGGACGATGTGAGTTCAGTGGTACGGGCAGGTACATAACTCAACAATCTGGAATTTGAAATATGAGTTCAGCGGTACCGGCAGGTACATAACTCAATAATCTGCAATTTGGAATATTTCGTTTAGACATAATATTTCTTCATGAACTTGTCGTTGACGGGCAACATGAGCAAGTCTCCGTTTTGTTTTGTGAGGCGGTAAGCACCGTTGGAGAATACGGCCTCAATAATAAATGGACCTTTCCATTTTGGCTGGAATTTATCGGCAGTTTTGTGAGTCATGACCATCGGCCTCCGAACTGCCAGAACGAGATCGCCCACTTAGAATGTTCTGATTTTAACCTTCTTGTTGAAGGCTCCGGAGATGCGTGCTTGGTATAGCTCGATTCGTTGCTGAGTCAATAGGCACTTTTCATCTAAGGCCTCCAACTCTAGTAGCCGGCGACGATAGTTATCGTCTGTCGTCAATTGGTAAGTGAGAGCGACGCGGAGCGAGGGTATTTGAGTCTCCAATGGGAGAACTGCCTCACTCCCATACACCATGGAGAATGGTGTGTTCTCTGTAGCTGTTCGGACTGCGGTACGGTACGTCCATAAGCATTCACCAAGCTTCTCGTTCCAGTCGCGTTTGTTGGACGATACGAACTTTTTGAGAAGTTTGATGATTGTTTTGTTGAATGCTTCTGCCAACCCATTTGTTGCTGGGTTGTATGGCGCTGAAGCAATATTCTGGATGCGGTGCTTGTCGCAGAAGCGATAGAAGGCGTGGCTTGCGAATTGTGGACCATTATCGTGGATGATCCTTCGGGGCAGTCCAAAGCGATAGATGACGTGGTGCTTAAGAAAGATGATCACGTTTAAAGTCTTGACTTCTGCCAACGGAATAGCCTCCGCCCATTTGGAGAAGTAATCAGTGATTGCGAGTATGAAGCGATGTCCTCTGGACGAAGGGGGAGTAATCGGACCAATGATGTCCATTCCCCATGCTTCGAATGGCCAGGATGCCACCGTCAGGTGTAGAAACTCGGATGGCTGATGGATAAAGTTTGCGTGGACTTGGCAGGATTTATACTTTCTTGCGTAGTCTATCGCATCTGCTACCATCATGGGCCAGTAGTAGCCCATTCGACGAAGATGGTCTTACAATTTTGGGCCAGGCTGATGGGCCCCATATACACCGTTATGATCTTCGCGTACGGCTTCTGCGTTTGACAGACATCAAAGAAATAATCCATCGTAGGATCGGTGATACAGCATTTTTGCCTCTGTATCGTAGAAGAATCTGAGAGAACGCCTTCTGATAGAGGTGGCTTCCTTTGGGTCCTCCGGCAGAATGTCGTAGACTATGAAGTCAATAAATGGTTGTCTCCAGTCTTGTGCTTTGTCGATCGTCTGAGTGGAATAACTCACCACAAATTGAACATTGTTTTTGGGACAGACCAGTTCATGGCCTATCACATCTACCGATTGATGAGCATAGTTCGAAACTGCTAGGGAAGCGGCTAGGCCGACTAAGGCATCGGCTTCGATATTTTGGAGTCTGGGGGCGTGTTCGATGAAGAACCCTTCAAATGATGAGATGGTGTTGATCGCTATTTGGTGATAGGGGATCATATATTCATGGAGAACCTCGTATGAACCCCGGATCTGATTGACGATTAACTGTGAATCGCCGTATGCTTCAAGATATTCTACCCCCAGCTCTCTTGCAAGTTGGAGACCAATGACTAAAGCCTTGTACTCAGACACATTGTTAGAGCAGGGTTCTGTGAGGGAGTAAGCGCGATTGATCACCAATCCGGAAGGAGAAACCAGCACCACCCCGACTCCAACGACGATGTTGCCCTTAGGTCCGGTCCTTGAGGCACCGTCGAAGAACATCCATCATATATCATCGTGAGAGGTTGCATGAGAGTTGGCGACCTCATCTGGGATGTCTTCGTATATTCTGGCCGACTCCGGGCCTGGGTGGGCTGCTAAAAAGCCTGCCAAAGCTTGACCTTTAACATCCTTTTGTGGGACGAAGATCATATGGTAGGGAGACAGTAATATTGCCCATGTAGCGAGGCGAGAGCTGAGTGCCCCTGGTTTAGTCATGAGGACCCTAAGGGGGTTGACTCGTGATATCACATGTATGGTTTGCCCCGTGACATAATGTCACATCTTTTGAATGGCGAACACCAGGGCGAGGTATTCCTTCTTTTCGGTAGTATATCGGTGCTCTGGCCCGATCATCATTCGACTGAGGTAATATATAGCTTGCTCATGGCCTGCATCATTGTTTTGTGCTAGCAGAGCACCGAGGGAATGCTCCATTGCTCGTATATAGAGCATGAATAGTTTTCCAGCAACCGGGGCCACCAGAACTGGAGGGTTCGACAAATATTCTTTGATGCTGTCGAAGGCATGCTGACATTCTTCGTCCCATACGAATAAGACGCCCTTCTTCATGAGATGGGCGTATGGCTGACATCGCCCGGAGAGGTTGGAGATGAACCTCTTGATGTAAGCTAACCTTCCTTGAAGGCCTCGGAGTTCATGAAGATTTCTCGGGGGACCCATCTCCATAATTGCCTTCGTCTTCTCAGGGTCTACGTGGATACCCTGGGAGGTGATGATGAAAACCAAGAACTTCCCGCTGGATACGTCCAGAAAGGATTTCGTAGGGTTCATTTTCAAATTGTGCGCTCGTATTAGGTCGAACACTGTCCTCAGATCATACAGATGATCTTCCTTATAGCGACTTTTGACGACAATGTCGTCAACATAGCACTCCACGGTCTTGCACAAGTGATCCCTGAAGATGATGCTCATGGCTCTCTGATAGGTGGCGCCAGCGTTCTTTAAACCGAAAGGCATGACTGTGTAGCAGAATGTGCCTATTGGTGTTCGGAATGATGTATGCTTTTTGTCGTCGAGAGACATCTTAATTTGGTTGTACCCCGAGAAGCCATCCATGAACGACATACGTTCGAAGCCGCAGGTTTTGTCAATCATGATGTCTGTGATAGGGAAGGGGAACTCATCTTTAGGGCACGCCTCGTTCAGATTACGGAAGTCGATGCAGATTCGAATCTTTCCATTCTTCTTGAGGACCGGCACTATGTTGGCGACCCAGTCCGGATGTTGTTCCTCACGAATGAAGCCGCCGGCTATCAGTTTGTTGACTTCGGCTTCGATTGCATCCACGATGCCTGGGCGGAAGTGTCATTGTAGTTGTTTGACTGGCTTTGCATCTGGCCGAATATTGAGTTTGTGAAGAGCAATATTGGGATTTAACCCTGGCATGTCTTCATAGTTCCAGGCGAACACATCGATATATTCTTTGACGAGTTCTAGTAGCGATTCTCGCTCTTCGTCTATCAGGCTTTTATTAACGAAGATTGGTTTTGGAGAAGAGTCGCTGCCTAGATCCACTTGCATGATCTCATCTTCAGTAGGAGGCTCTCTCTGTTCAAACTGCTTCTCCCATTGCGCATCCAGCTGTTGGGCCCACGGCTCTAATTCTAGGAGTTCAAAAAAGTCTTCACCTTCTTCGTAAGCATCAGCGAATGCTATATTGACAGACAGGACCTGTCTGAATACGTCCCCGATGCTGGTATCCAAATCAGAAGTTGGTGATCCGGTTGAGTGTGACTGTCAGTCGCATTCCTCATCTGAGCTTTCAGGGGTCGTTGTAGGCGTAACATATCCCAGTCTGCATCGAGTCTTGTTGTAGTAGTCTTATGGTTTGCCAGCCGGGACTGGCGACTTTAAAGATAATCGTCGACCAGTGCCGTACTTCAAACCTGGCGTAGTCTCCAGATTATACCCCTTTTTTGCATGAGGTATTTGGATTGGGGGCTATATAGATAGAGAGGCGGTCTCCCGGCGTCTGATTCGAGGTCGACTTTTTCTATGGTGAAGGACTGTGGATCATTCTTCCGACCGAAGATGATTGGATGGTCTCATCCCTCGATTATAAAGTAAGCGTCTTCCGCGGGAGTGAGCTGATTTGCGGCGTAAACATTTGTCACCTGTGTATGTAGGTGAGTGCCTATACCGTGTTCCATAGCATACATTGTACAAAGCTTATCAAGCTCGATGTAGTTCAAAGATAGCCCTTTATTGATGAAGTAAGGTATCTTTTCTAGCAGGATTACATCGTCTGCGGATGAAACATCAGTGTGAGCGGCCACATACTTGGCTAGTTCTGGTGCTTCTTCGGCCACCCCCTATATAAACGCAGACTGGGAGGATGACTTGGGCAACTTGATCATCAGGGGTTCCGTTGGTGGAGCAGAACGTGGAGTTGTTGGCAGACTAGCGACCCCCAATTTGGTACTCGACGCTGGACGGATAGTGGTTGGCTCTCTTGACGCCCCCGACTTTGCATCGGGGCGACAATTCTTCTTAGGAAGACGTATCATCATTGGTTCTTCGGAGAGATTGAGCTCCTCTGTTTGTTGCCGACCGACTCTAGGCAGTTTGATTATCAGTGGCTCCGTTGTAGGGCTTGGCGCTTAGCCGGACCTTGGCAGCCGAATTATCATTTGCTCATCTTGTGCCGAAAGGCTGATTGCGTCCTTACGCAGAGCGGCCGTAAGGGGTACAGATTTGCCAGGTTTGTGAGCTTGGAGGTGGATCGTCAGGGGTTCTTCTGATCTTGTGGCCATCTCAGTGTGAGCTTGCACATCTCTTTCACTAAGGTGCCTCTTCGACTTTTCGTATAAGCAGGAGTCTGAGTAGTAGGATTCGACCCCTTTGAAGGGATCGATGTCGACAAATTCTGTCCTTACGAAGCCGTGTTTGTCGACATACTTGAAGCACTGGTGCAGCGTGGAAGGAAAGATCATGTAATCGTGTATCTAAGGGTGCGCCAAGAGGATATTATAGGAAGTGTCAGCATCTATGATGTAACAGGTCACTTCTGACTGAAGATCACCAATTTGGCACTTCAAGCGAATCTTTCCAATCGGGTAGCTCCTGCCCGAATTGAAACCGCTGATGGCGGTGCTTGTTGGTATCAGACGATGCATAGGAATACGGAGATGATGTAACAGACCCTCTGGGATGATGCTTATGGAAGAACCAGGATCAATGTGCATCGGATCCACCTTTACGTCGCCGATGTATTCAGTGTAATATAACGGACGATCGTGTAGGTTGGTTTTGATGAGCATGTCCTGTGGAGTGAAGACAATGTTGGGCATCGCTCCCGTGCAAGCGCTGTTTTGGAGATCTGCAGGCGGGCTCTCTCCAGTAAGGTTGACCTGAGCTAGATATGCATCGGCGTTCTGGAGTGCGTCGCTCAAAGCCGTACGAACATCCTTGGAGAGTCTCAGGAGCTCGTATAATGACAATTTGGCCGGTGTGTTGGCCAATTGCGCCAAGATGTCAAAGCTGTAGGGCCTTTCCAGCCCATGAGGTGCCTCTTTTCGGAGGGATTTGTCAAAGCGAGTCTCCTTCGGCCTAGGCTTGTCGGTCATTGGAGGTTGGGAAGGTCCCGGAGTGTCAGCAGTGGCCGGCTGATGCTCTTCAGCCGAGTTATCTGGCGTAGGTTGGGATTGAGCACCAGATCGAGTGACGACAGCTGTGGCTTCTTCGACATCTACCGAAATTATGCGACAGGATCTGACCTTTCTACTCCCCTTTCTGCTAATGGAGGGTGGTTTGGATTGAGTCACTTCTGGTTCCAAATCTGGATGGACCCAAATGACCTCCCCTCATGACATAGTGAGAGGTACCAGACCAACAGCTTGATCTCGAGGAGGTAGAAGATTAGCAATCTCTATTGTCGCCCGAGGGATGGGTACCACGCCATCTTGAGTCTCTGTTGGAGGGAAGCTGCCAAACTGTACAGACACCATATTGGCCGCCACGGTTACCTCCTCGAAGTCAATGGCCAGAGCCTTTGAATCGATGAGATGTTGGATGTATCGCTTCAGTTGGTAGCAGTCATGTGTAGTATGGTGGACGTAGCGGTGGTAATGGCAGTATTTTGGGCTCTCCATTTCTGCCGGTCGAGGTTCCCGTCTTGGTGGAGGGAGCTAAATTCGATCTCCTTTTATGAGCATGTCCAAGATGGGATTGACATGACCGTCTTCGAAGGAGTAGGTCATTTGCGGCCATTGCTTGTCTGCCGGTTTTGACTCAGGTTTCTGGGCTGTGTCGGCCACCATAGCCTGCTTGCCCTTGTTGTCCCGATTGTTGGTAGAGCTACCCCCATTATTATTGTTGGTATTAGGACGCTTGCCCTTGTCCTCTCCCTCCGAGTTGTGCAATCCTAGTTGGCAAGCCTTCTTCAACCTGTCCTCAGTGCTAGTGGCACTGATGATAAACATCTTCCAGTCCATAAATTGACTTTCACCCATCCAGAGGCTGATTGTTGGAAGCAGTCTCTTTTGGAAAATTTTAATTAAGGAGGAATCCGGATTACCGGACGACAACTTCATGGCGGTTTGGCGGAACTGCTCAATATAGTTCATTGTCAGCTCTTTCTCCCCTTGAACGACGTCCATGAGGGTAGAAATTGTGATGTCCTGTCCTACTTCGTAGAATCTCTCCAAGAACATGCGCTTGAAGCTTACGAAGGAGTGGATGCAGTAGTCTGGTAGGTTACGGTACCAGTCGAAAGCGACCCCTTCCAATGCCCCCGATGAAAAATCGTGTAAGGATGGCATCATCATGGGGTAGATGGTCGGTGGTGACCTCGAAGTAAGTGATGTACTTCCCATCATATGGATTGATGTAAAATGGTTTATACTTTGGTGGGAAGGGAACATCTCTCTACGCAGCGGGATACGATTGTCGTATCCTGAGGTCTTGGCAGTTTTTTTTGGGCATGGAACATGGCTCGGAGCTCCTGGACCTCTCTTCTTGCCTTTCTGGCTTCGTCTGCAGCGGTAGGTGCCGACATTTCAGGAGGAATATTGCCCGGGTTTGGTGCCACTGAGTTTGAGTCTGCATTGACCGCGGGACCCAAGTTTGTTTGGCCAGGCGTCCCTCCTTGCATAGTAGGGAGGGCTGCTTTGATCTCGTCTACGGATTTAACCAAAGTATGCAGTATGGCCTCCAGAGTGTCGATGCGTTAGCGATCACTGGGACCATCTTGTTCGTCGTTTGTCATGAATGCCGTCCTGACATGAGTAGAAGTGGAAGGGACGATGGATGACGTACACTTCGGATCATACCCCTGTAACTAGAAGTCATCGGGTATATGGGAATGTCTTCCTCTGGTTCGGACTCAGAAGGAACAGTACCCCCAGCTTCCGTGTTTACCTTGTCTTGGGAATTATGGACGTCCTCGGGGACGTCGAGATTTGCTGCATCTAATAGGAGAGTTGTTTGCCCCAGCTTGTCTCTTTGGAACATCGGATTGTCGTGGAGGTTCGGAGGAGTGCTACCTCCAGTTCTAGCAACCCCCAGTTATGTGGACGATGAATCTCCCACTGTAGCAGGTTTCGTCTTTGAACGGGTACCTTGGAAAACTCCGGTGGTGGGCACCCGCTTAGATGATAGTCTCTTAGTCATAGTGGTTGAAATCTTTGGGCTGGAAATATTTGTCTTCTTCCCTCTCCCATCGGCGAGGATTTTTTTAGCAGAGTTGCAGGAGACGACGAAAGGTGCCCCGTCCTCTGAACATGGTTGTTGCAGTCTTTGGAAGACGGACTGCCGGTCTTCTCGTACCATCGTGTTATTGCAACAGCAGTTGACGATGACTTGGGTGCAGTGACATCCGTGGGAGAACTTTTTACACCCTGAAGCCTATTCTCTTTCCTTGCGCTTGTGGAGGATAGCCTCACGCAAGTCAGATGGGTCAGGAACGACCATATTTGCTCCCTGGATTTTGGAAGACTTTTGGGAACCACTCTGTCTGTTTGCCGCCAGGGGCTGGACTCGAGTGGTTATGTACAACTTCCCATCAGAGGCCAACATAACAGTATTTGCCGCCAGGGGCTGGACTCGAGTGGTTATGTACAACGACCATATTTGCTGTTGAGAGTCAAACATGTCTTCTCGGGAGTACGAGAGATCAGGACCATAGGAGAGACGGTCGATGACTAAGCCGCGTGGAGCAGGTGGCATGCGGCTGGAATCAACAGTCTTTTTGCGGCTGGCAATCGTAGCCGCATGGGCTTTCTTTATGCGGCTGGAAGTCTCGGCCGCATAGGTCTTCTCCATGCGGCTGGAAATCCTGGCCGCATGAGTGTTATGCATTTGGCTGGCAGTTTCGGCCGCATGGACATCATTTATACGGCTGGCAATCTTGGTCGCATGAGTCTTTATTTTGCGGCTAGTGCCTTTGTTCGGCTTCTTCCTCGAGCACATAGAACCACTCTTTGCCCCTGTAACTCCAGCATCGTAGTGCTTTCCTCTGCCGGACTTGGGGACAACAGAGTCCTCTATGACTTAAAGTGGGGCCGCATGAGAGTTGCCTTCGCCGTCTTGGGCAGCCGAGAGTGCTCCGTCCAGAGCTTGGGGAGGAGCAAATGATTTGGCCTCTACTCCCTGCGAGCCTTCTTTGTGCGGATTTGCTTCTGGACCGGGCCAGCGCTTCCGTCCGAGAGCATTTCTTCAAACGTCTGTTGGTCGAAGCAGACGACCATCTTCTGTTGTGTGGAGCCAAGTTTGGCTGCATCCAATTGCGCACCAACTCCTCAGCCGTGGAGAAGTTAGTCCCCAGCAGAGTCGCCATCGTGTTTGCCATGAAATATAAAAGAACAGAACAATTATCGGAGGACTGGACTTTTACTTCACAATACAAACTCGCTTGTACAAAGAAAGCCTAGGGACGAAAACCTAGGTACATCAATCTAAGTACAATTGTTTATTTTAGATTCTGGGGGGTGATGGTAGAGGCTAGGGAAAGCGACGACAGCTCTGCCTTACTCCTTGGACGATCGGATGCAGCCTTGGCTCCGGGAAAGAAATGCTCTCAGGATGCTCTCTGCACGCCTTTTTCTCTCTGCTCTCTCTCTCTCTTCAAGTCTCTCCAGGTGCTCTTCGAAAAAAAGTTCTCTCTTCGCAAGGGAATGGCACCTTGCTATTTATAGGAGTGGGATGCAATCATTAGAGTTTGTAATGATTGCCTCCTTGATAAGTCGGCGGTTAAGGATCAATTAATCTGGGCCCTTCATTCTGATTGTAGCAAATCTAAGTAATTAATGTAGATTGCATCAAACCTCTGTGGCAATTAATGATGATTGCCATGAATATTCGCGACTTGTTATGGCTTGCCACGTGTCTAATTTGCTCGATTTGACTTGATCTGGGCAATTATGGTGATTATAACAAATCTGATTTTGTTAGGATTTATTAGCACCCATAATTCCAGGAAGATAAGACTGCCACATGTCTCAATCATCGTAAAAAGTGCCACGTGTCTTTACTGGGTCATCTTGGCAGAGCCGCATATGAGTGGACCGCATGAGGATGAACGACCGCATGGGGATGGACAGCCGCATGGGGATGAACAGCCGTATGAAGATGGGCAGCCGCATAAAGGATGCAGCCGCATGAAGATGGGTGGCCGCATGAAGTGGGCGGTCGCATAAATACAGCAGCTGCATGCCTCGAGACTTGGTGGATTCTGCCAGCTGTGAAAAAAAAAATTTTCTTTCCTAGGAACACGCCTTTATATCAGTCATTATTGCGCCTTTATGTCAGAGCTGCCATTTGTCAGAGCTGTCAGCCGTCAGGGCATTAAATGCAGCCAAAGATGAAGGAAAAAGCTGTTGAAGTCCACGTGGCTCTGGGTCTATCCGAGCCGCATAGACGCTTGAGCCGCATGGACCCCTGAGCCGCATGGGCTCTCTGAGTCGCATGGAGATCCTTGGCCGCATAGACCTTTCTTTATTCTTTTCCATGCTTCTACATTCGGTAAGGTGCTTTTGATATCGGCCGTGTACTCGGGAAGGTGTCGATGCTGAATTCTATTTCTCGATCTGGAGGCATCCCGGGCATCTCGTCAAGGAAAATGTCAGAGAAATCTGCCACAACATCATTATACATTGTGTCTGCACTATCCTTCCTCGTATGAACTGATGCCAAGTATCCCGCACAGCTAGAGTGCAACATACGCCTTGCCGAGATTACCAATACCATCATTGCCGTCTTCGAGACCGTACCACACGAATATGAGAACTCTATCTCGCCAGGAAGACGAAACACCACTCTTTTTTTCACGCACTCGATTGTTGTATGACAAGCTCCCAACCAATCCATGCCCAGAATTATGTCATACTCCTTGATGTCTAGTACGGCTTCCAAGGATAGATTTCTTCTCTCGATGCAAATGTGGCCATTCCTACAAATAAAGTTCGCAGGCATATCGACTCCCGATGGAGTGCTAACGCTAATGTTCATATCTAGTATTTACATGGTTATTTTATTTTCTTTCGCATAATTAGTAGATATAAAACTATGCATTGCACCCGAATCAAATAGAACCCGAGCAGGTATATTTTTGTAGAGTAATATACCTGTTACAACAGTATCGGATGCGAATGCCTCGTCCCGAGTTAATGCATAAACTCGGCCTTGAGCTCCATGGTGTTGATTTTGCGGGTTCACGGGCACCGCATTTGCGTCTTATAGTGTAGGCACTTTATACTGATTCGAAAAGTTTCTTGGTGGGTTGTGTTGATTCGGAATATTTTTCTGACAATATGTAGCTATGCGACCTACCTCGCCACACTTGTAGACAGTTCTCCGGACGCAATCGGTTGTCCGGTGCCCACGCCTACCGCATCTGTTATAGTGTTGTCCGCCATTGTCACGAACTGCACCCGCTTTTCGGATATGAAGCGTGTGCAAGCCCAGCATACGCCGCAGTTTTGGTGGTAGAACGCTGCTTAATATACACAAGTCATGGCAATCTAGTATCACATGGAAATCTATACCTCATCCAGAGAATAATCAAGACACTACCAAGATCAATGAATATCCATGAAACTTAAGAAGTAATGAATATAGACTGAATGTTTCCAAGAATCAAAGTCACGTTCGGTGGACACAAATCCACTACCAATAGACGGAAATAGAGAAATGCATGAAATAAACTAACTGAGTACAAACTGTTAATCAAGACAACCTCAACTGCAAGGCACCGTGGTCTAATGCTGACTCAAACTCTCTAGTGTGCTCCTGACTCAAACTCGGCTAAACCTGAAGAGATCATCAGGTCCTCAGAGGATATAGCAAGATATATATAAATATGCCTATCTAACAGTTTTATCATGCATGAAAATAATACAGGATATGCAGGAAAAGTGACAACAACTGACAAATGACAATGAACACGAATACTAGAATACTACGCGTAAATGAACTACCGGATGAACAATGAACACGAGATCAATGGAAAACCAAACCCTCCTCCCGAGTGTGGACTCACGGGTTGAACTAAGCACTAACCCTCGTCCCGAGTGTGGACTCTCTGGTTAGCTCAAGGCAAACACCCTCGTCCCGAGTGTGGACTCTCTGGTGCAACTGGTCAACCCTCGTCTGGAGTGTGGACTCTCTGGTTATATAAAACAATAATCAAGGATTTAGAAGTTCAACTACACGCACTCGTTCTATGACACGACTCAAGCAAGGTACTGGTGAGAACAACATGAACACAGCTACGTATCAATGAAACAACTCAAGAGCACATGTCCATAAACAAAAACTAGATAATGAAAGAAAATGCATATAAATAAAACTGTAGATGGAGGCAAGGTATACTTGCCTTAGGTCCTGAGCTGCTGGTACGGGTCGATGCACTGAGTCAAATCCCAATTAACCTGTTTGATATTTTATCATGTCAAACAAAATTTAAAAGAAATCACTGGCCTATTTATTCACTTTATAAGCTCTACTGTCTACTGTGAACAGTCCTGCTAGCTCTAGTATCCCTTACTAACAATATCCAGGATATGAGGTCTTGTAACTGGTATACTTGAAGGTTCCCTTATTAGGTATTCTAAATGGTGAATTGTAAGACCAGGTATCACAAGCAAGGCTAAAATTCTCCTTAGGCCACTTAAATCATCCATTCATTTCTAACTCCAATGAGCAATTCTTCAAAACAAAGGGAATCGAAATGGATAATAAGCTGGGTCATGAACTAGATCTCAAAAAGGGCTGCTACTGAAAACACTGCATGCTCATACCTGTTCAGGACACATATATATATACACTAGATAACCCATCTTGATACTTTCACATGTCAACATCCAGGTCCCATATCCTAGCCACATCTGTAATTTAGTTTTTGGGATAGGTCACTTGGTTTGCCTCTGCACTCATACATTGCTAAGGCTGAACTTACATTGATGCTAACCGATACCCCACGTTATTGGCTACTTTTGTAGGCAAACTGAGACATGAAGGAAAATACTAACCCTAATGCCTATGCTCTACTATACGGACATATGAGAACTGTTGTCCCAAATACTGCTTTCCTAAATAGCAAGGTATTTGCTATTATTTATGTCCAACCTGCTCTTGTATATAAGATTACTTCATGTATGTGTCTGCCACTTCTCATGTATCAGAACTCTCTGGAAACCTTTGACTCATTACACCCTGTACGCTGAAACACCCATGCCCTCCTAATACAGATACAGACCCCCTGTTTATGTCTGCTACACTAGTCTAACTGGGGGAAATGATCATAATAAATAAAAAATTCTAGATAAAGAATAAGGGACATCTTAGTTGTTCAAGGGAATGATATCCTAAAGAGGCATGGAACAGGACATAGGAATTCTGGGACTGCACAGTCCATTTTAAGACTGGACAACAAGTGGTGAAGGATTCAACCAAACTGGGTATGTGAATATATGCAATAGTGTAGGCTAATAGTGAGAAATACAAATTTATGTAAGATGTAAACTAAATGGACTGGGTTATTTGAATAAAAAGGAAAATACTAAAGAGTTAATGTGGACTGAACAGTAGCAATGTTGGATTGAACCAATTAAGTGGATGAATAATGCACTAACACTGGCCTTATCCCCCCTCCAACTGATCTGAACAGTTGGACACCAAAAGACTGAATAATGACTAACTGAAACTTAGTTAGGGACTGAACAAAATAGGCCAAGGGACTGATCATTTAGATATTGAAGGTATTGATCTGAGCATGGCAATATAGTAAAGGAACTGAATACTATGATATTTGATCATTTAAGGTAAAGATGGACTGGAACATTTCAATATAGATATGGCTGACACTTAAGTCTAAATAGGATTGAATATTAATGTTGTAGTAGATTGAACATAAATGAGATGCTGGACAAAATTCAAAAAAAGGACTGGGCATGGTTGTAGTGGATCATGTTGTAGTATGCAATGCAAGGGTAAGGTATATGCTATGAGAGAAAAGAGTGAAGTTGGTATCTTCTCCAGGATTTTGGGCATCTAATGCCTTTCTCGAGTACATCACCTCCTCTCTCGGGTTCTTACAGGTACTTACATCAATGGTTTTAGACCTGCTCCTATACACCAGTACTCCTCTATCCTAGTCTGATTGATGGTAGGCAATGGACATATACAAGAAGGATGATATGACTGATACAATATATAGGGAAAAACAGAGGACTGATACATGTATTTGACTAATACTAACATCATGAGAAGTGATATAACTACTAAGAGTGGACTGATCATACAATAGACTGAAACCTATGTTACATCTAAACATAAGAGTCTAGACTGAACTCAAACCCTCTCCATCTTGGCATCTGTGAGCACCCAAAGCCTTGCATTTAAGCCCAGGGAATTGGCTATTGATTTGATGACTGGTTTGATAGCCAATATATATTTACCTATTGAGATAGGGTGCTTGTATCTACGAGCCTTTTACCTACATGTCAATTCATGACAGGAACAAGCTATTGCATAGTAAGGGTCCAAGCTGTGGACTCGGGAAAGAATTAATTTAGGTAGCCTATCAGGAACTATAAGATATACTAGGGTTTTAGCTATGCAGGGAAAGGCATGAGATATAGGTTATTGCTTTGTCAGGAGAGTGCCCAGTAGTATCCTACCGGAACAGGGCAACTTATAGGAGATAGAGCACTGTACCAGAGATAAGTAGGATACATCTAGCATTCAATTAGTATATTATAACAGGGGTTGTAATCGTACCAATAGAACTTTTCCTCTACTGACCCAGGCATTCAGTCATCTGATCCTGTGCTATGGTGTGTATAACCTCTATACCTAAGTTATATTATACTAATCTGGGAATTCTACTTGTAATCTTGGTGTACTAACCACCCATATGCAAGGCATGTGGTTCCCTATCTTCAGGGAAAAAGCTAGCATGCTGGCGACTAAGGCAAGCTTACCATTAATTTCTGGCATATGGCATTGGGGTTGCCACCTGCTACAAAGTGAAACCTAAACAAGTGCAACTTCAATAAGGAAGTAACTGATATATGATAGGGACCACCATAATAGTATTCTCTTGATATAAGAGAACATATACACCAGTATCTATTTGGTACAAGAGGAAATCTAATGTGTCAGGACCCAATTGTACCTACATCCACCTTCCCTTCCCTTAGAATCATCCAGGCATTATATCGAATACAACTTGAGCTCACCCCCAAGGTTTACAAATGATAGGAATTCACAAGTACTATCAAATAGTAGATGATTACCTCTTGGTGTCGATGACAGGTTTGGGACTACTTCTCGATCAACTGGAACTCCTTAGCTTCCCCCCTGGTTCTATTACGAAGGAAGAAGTTTGTGGCAGAATTTTTGGGTTCCCACTGGAGAAGGAGTCGACTGTCCTTACTCATATATATATATATATATATATATATATATATATATATATATATATATATATATATATATATATATATATATATATATATAGTGTTATAGATGTGATCGAATGTTATTAGGATTTGGGAGATTTGAATTTGAATTTGAATTCTGATTTGGAGTTATCTCAACAATCAACTGGGAGTTTAAAATTTAGGGCTCTGTTTGAGAGTAATATTTGAATGGCAGTTGAGATTTGAATCTCAACTTTTAATTATTCCAGTCACTGCTACATAGTGCTTTTACCAATTACACCCTTCTTGATAATTTAAGTAATTCAACATAAGCATTGAATCAAAAAAATCATGAATGGCACAAATTTAAATAATTGAGAAAATTTGGTCAAGGGGTTTACAAATCTACCCTCCTTAAAATAATTTCGTCCTCGAAATTCAATAAGGCCAAGATCTACTAGAATGAACAGTCTAGAATAAATCGTTATGAAAGTAATTCAATTGCTCTTAAATCGAAGTCTAATATAGGCCTATCTATAATACTACTGCCAATCTCTACTAGAAATTTTCGTCAGTTGCTCCTTGTAGTGTTGTCACATCCTCCGTGATCGTGGTATAAACTTGTCATCCCTTTGCGACTGGTAATGGTGGGGCAGTCGCATTTCTCTTCGGACAATCTCGAGATAGGTGCTGGTTGGATCCACAAGTATAGCACAACCTTAACTATCTACGGCAGTCTTCCTGGACGTGGCCTCTCTTCTTGCAATACTGGGAGGTGGGAATATCTTAAACTTGTTGTGGGACTTCTTTTGGTTGCTGATGATGTTGTTGTGTTGAGGTCTTCCCAGTAATATTGGGACGTTTTGCTGATACTGATTGGTTGTTGCCTTCTACGAATGCGTCTTGATTCCTCTTCGGCTTGAGACTCAGCTCCTCTTCTACAGCTTGGGCGACCTCCAGAATCTCTTCGTTAGTGGCAGCTCGACTAGTAGCGATGGCCAGATGAATCTCGTGCGATAGCCCCTTCCTGAATTGTTGTGCCTTATCTTCAGGGGTGCTGACCAAACTCTCTGCAAAGCGGCTAAAACTCTGATGTGTAATCGTCGACGCTGTGGTTTCCCTGCTCTAGGTGCTTGAACTGGCTCACCAACGCCTCTTGTGCTACGTATGGATTGAATTTCTTCTTGAACGGTCGCTTGAATTCCTCCCAAGTTACGTCTGGAGCAGAAAATCGGGGCTCGCCTTGGTACCATATCCACGCAATATCAAAAAGCTGTCCATTAGCTGACTCAATCTTTAGATCTTTTGGGACTCGGGCCATCTTCAGGTATCGTTCCACGTTCTACAACCACTCGTCAGGGTAGAGAATCCCCTCTGTCCTATGGAATTACCTGGGCCGGAGGTCCATAAAGTTCTTGAAAGTTCCAGGGCACTGTCGCGGGGCATCTCTAATTTGAAGAGCCTCCCTTAAAGTGTTGCAGAATATGTTGGCTTGCTGCTGGAAGATCCCCATGAGTGTAACATTGTCCAGTGCTGGTAGCGGAGGCAGAATAGATGCTGGATACATCGTAGGTACGTGATGTATCATAGGAGCGAGATACATCGCTGGTGTTGGGTACATGGCTGGCACTGGGTGTAGAATATGTGTCGGATGCGGGACTTGTGCTCGCGGTGGGACAGATACTAGTGGCTGAACGGGTACTGGTGATGGAGTCTGCGGAGGAAAATGTGGAGGTGATGGAATATCGTCTCTGCGGAATCTCGAGAGCTGTAACTGTGGCGGATTGCCCATATGAATGAGCTGGCCTCCTTGTGTTGGTGGAGTTATATATGTAAAGAATCCTCCCACAGTTGGTGGGGTGTTCAGGAAGGCGCTGTTCCTGTTTTGAGAATCCATTTTAACGGTAACAAACGAAAACACTTTAGCCGTTGGAGAATTTTCAAGCAGGATGCTGAAGAACATATGGCAACTCTAGAGGGGGGTAAATAGAGTTATAGTAAAAATAACCAATCAAAATCAACTCTTTCACAGTCTAAAATTAATCAAAGTGAATGCGAAAAATAAATAAGAAGCAAGAGAGCATACGCAAACACAGCCGATTTTAACCTGGTTTCCTTCGTGGATGACTAGTCCAGGCCTGAGAACTCTAGCTCAGGATTAAATCCACTATTTGTGAAATAGTAGTTACACCCCGTGCCTTTACTTCAGAAGAGCACGTCAACTTCTTACAATGGATCGCAGTGGCGATGCTTGGAATTTTCCAAGCTACTTCTTGAACTCTTGCACAAGACTCCTAACTGAGAGATGCTGAGCACTCGAGACTTAGAAAACTTGTGGCTAGTAGATGAAGAAGGGTATGGCTTATATTGAGCTTAAGAGAGAAGAGAAGAGAAGATTGGATGATTGAAAATGAGAGAATTCTTGGCCTATTTATAGGTTTTTAACAGGCAGAATTCGGCCAGAATTCTGGTAAGAATTTTCAAAAATTTGGCCGTTGGAGAACTAGCAACCAGCCAACCCTAAAAATTAGGGTGCTGATTTTTAGGGGACAGAGTTCGGCCCGAACTCTGTGTGGAGGCAGAGTTCGGCCCGAACTCTGTCTCCAGAGCACAGAATTGGTCCAAGGGTCCAATGGGCTAAGTTGGGATGTGGAGCTTTATGGATTTTGGATAGGTTGTGGGTTGAGTCTCAAGAGCCCAGCATAACTCAGTTTACAATTATTCTAGACTCAATAAATATAAAAGTACAGACGCGAAAATGACTTGTATTTGCACAACTGAGCTGTCGTCTGGCTTGAGCAGAATATAGTCGGTGTGTGTCGTATTGAATTATCACAGGTATTATTTAGTCAATGTTATCAATATTTGGTTGACTGTGACTTTGTGTCAACAATCTCCCCCATATTGATAATTGACAAAATAATAATTGTATATTCAATATCCATACCTGGACACATGTAACGACATAGTCCCCCATAATAAGTGTCGAGCTTAAGAGTAGCTCCCCCATAACCAATGCTGGGAATCTTTGTTGGCCTGTTAATAATATTCTTCTAAAAGCACATATAAACCAAACAGAACAGAATATACACATATATATCTCCCCCTTTTGGCATTTAGCAATATGAGATAGATAAATGATAAATGGCAAAACACACGTAAAGGAGAAGAAACTGCATATAAAATAAGATAATGACCAAGAGTCATAATGACATAGAAACTGATAATAGAACTACCAATGTCTCAAAAGCACAATGCATAATAAGTCTACTACAAATCAAATACATAAAAGTAACTAAAGCAGAATGCAGAAAACATAATCTAAGATCAGCAGTAGCAGCATCACAAGTGGTGCATATCCATCATCGAGTATGAGAGGGCCCGGCGTCGTCCGAAGCATCAGTAAAGGAGCGACGTGGGTCCAGAAAAGCTGTATCCGGATCCATGTAGCGACGAACCCAAGGGTCATCGATACGGAATCCCTCACGACCTGGGTCCCGCTCCATAGGAATGGGCATGGAAGGATGACGAGACATGGAATACCGAATATCATGCAGCGAGTTGCTGATAGCACTCATCTGCAAGGTAGTCCGATAGTCCAGCTGAGTCCATCGATCGTCCTCCAAAGTGAAGCGATCTCGAAACATGGCCTGAAGAGACTCAAGAGTGGTCGGAGAAGGAGGAGGATCCTGTCCGAGAGGAGGGACATCTGGCTCATCATCAGAATGCTCAGACACTACTGGTGAGCCGATGGCCGCCTGAAGCCTCCTTGCCTTAGAGAGAAAGGCAGGGACAGGTAAGAATGGACACTCATCAAGTGGTACATGGAACGCACGAAAGATCATAGGAAGGTATAAGGCATAAACCAAAGATCTTGGTTTCTTCCTATAGTTGATCATCCAATCCATCATTGTGCATGGGAGGTTAAAGGAAACATAGAAGTGGAGATGGTACAATGCTGAGATCTCAAAATAAGTGACTTCATCTGTAGAATCCGCTTTGGGTAGAATGGTGTTAAAAATTATCCAATGAAGCTCATAGAAATAAGGATTGAGGAATTTTGCCAGGAGCTTACGAGGACGTGTGTTAGGGGTACACAGGTCGTCCTTGAAGCTCTCTAGTGAAATCCCTTCGGGAAAGATAAAGGATCTAGCTTCAACAAGCTTTTCCCAAGAATTAGGCTCTTGAAGTTCAAGATATTCGGCCAATTCAAAATCATCAAATGAGATATCAATACCCGCAACACGTGAATAGATGCGAGTATCATCATAAGTCTAGTTGTAATAAAACATTTGAATGGCACTACGATAAATGACCGAATTTGAGGTAACAAGTTCGTCAAGGCAAAGGTCATTAAAGAGTGCATCATATTGTGAGAAAATTGTAAAGTTTATGGGGTGTCCCGCAAACACCGGACGTGTCCGAAAATTACTAAGCCACTTATTTGATGCGTCTAGTGATATAAAAATTCGGTCATCAAAAGTGTTTGGATCACGCGGACGTGGAGGATTGAACAATGGATGGGTTTGTTGTTCAATAGCCGGTGCAACGGGTGGTGCAACGGGCGGCTCAACGGGAGGAGGAGCATTCGACGAGGACGCACCCTCGGACCGAAGTCTCTTCCCACGGTTGAGCAATCGTGGAGCCATAACACAATAGATAGATGATAATGAAAGAAATTTGAGATATAGAAAAGTAAGGAATTATACCTCAAAATAGTGAAAGATTATGAAAGAGAATTGAAAACTAAGCCTCCGCCTTGAGTTTGGGGAAGAATGGAGCTCTAGAAAGAAGAAAATAGGGTTAGGGTTTTGAGAGTTTTGAGTTGGAGAAGTAGAAAAGGTGGTAAGAAGGAAGGAGAGGGAAGAGAAACCGAAATTAAGGGGAGGGTTTCTCTTGGTCGGGTCAATTAATGACCATTGGATCAACAATTGGATCAACGGCTGAGCCTGTTCCCGTTCTGGAACAGACAGGCAGAATTCGGCCCGAACTTTGGTAGGGACAGAGTTCGGCCCGAATTCCGGATCCTGGGGACAAAACAGGAATCAGGCTGAGTTGAGTCAAAAAATTGGTTAAGTAAAGATAAAAACTAATATACTACAAGAGTTTAAGTACAGAAAAGGATCCAATAAGTAAATAGATGAATAGCAGATAGTGAGTTCAAAGCAGTAATATGAAGTATGAAAAATTAGTATTTCAGCATGTGATAGATGAAAATGAACCGTATAATAAACAATGAATTATATCGTAATTCAATATTTTGAAGCTGCCATGGGTTAGCTGCAGGGGCCGGATCCCAGCTAGCGGTAGTCCTGAGGACTAGTGCACCGTGTCGCTTAGGCTTTTACGCCTTGTTGTCAGAAGGGCCCTTTCGGCTTGTACCCATAGCACGTTCATCATGAGAGAATCACAATATATTAGATATTTATGCAGGTTTATTTTAATTTATAACAGCTTCATCTAAAATTCCAAGTTCACGATAAAGAAAATTGAAGCGCTCTTCGGATAATAGTTTGGTGAAGAAATCTGCTAACTGATGATCAGTGTCAAAAAATTCTAAGTTAATTGTGCCATTTTGCTGAAGATCACACAAAAAGTGGTGACGAATTTTAATGTGCTTCGTGCGTGAGTGACAAATGGGGTTCTTAGTCAAGTTTATAGCACTAGTGTTGTCACAAAAGATTGGAATATGCATGAAAGATAAATTATAGTCTTCAAGGGTTTGCTTCATCCACAGAATTTGTGCACAACAACGCCTAGCTGCGATGTATTCAGCTTATGTTGTGGATAGTACGACAGAATTCTGCTTCTTGCTAAACCAAGAGACTAAAGCTTTTCCTAATAAATGACACGTACCGCTCGTACTTTTACGGTCGGCCTTGCATCCGGCGAAGTCAGCATCAGAATAACCAATGAGGTCAAATAATGTTGACTTGGGATACCATAGGCCCACTGTAACCGTACCCTTAAGGTATCGAAAGATACGCTTAACCGCGGTCATGTGTGATTTCTTAGGATTTGCATGATATCTAGCACACAGGCAAACGCTAAACATAATATCAGGGCGACTTGCAGTAAGATAGAGTAGACTGCCTATCATACCTCGATACTTACGTTGATCTACAGGTTTGCCACTATCATCTGGTTTAAGTTTGGTTGAAGTTGCCATAGGAGTGCTGATTGGTTTGACGTTGTCAAGGTCGAATTTCTTCAGCATGTCCTTTGTGTACTTCGACTGACAGATGAAGGTTCCATTTGACATTTGTTTGACTTGCAGTCCGAGAAAGTAGTTGAGTTCTCTCATCATGCTCATCTCAAACTCGGTCTGCATACACTTGGCAAAATCTTGACAAAGAGTTTCATCAGTAGAACCAAAAATAATATTATCTACATATATTTGTACTAAAAGAATAGTGTTTTTGAAAGATTTTATGAAAAGTGTAGTGTCAATTTTTCTTTTTGAAAAACCTTTCTCAAGCAAGAAATTGCTTAGCCGTTCATACCAAGCTCTAGGGGCTTGTTTGAGGCCATACAGTGCTTTCTTTAGCTTGAACACGTGGTCGGGAAATTTATGATTTTCAAAGCCAGGGGGTTGTTTTACATAAACTTCCTCCTTAACAAAACCATTCAAGAAAGCACTTTTAACATCCATTTGAAATAATTTAAAATTTTAAAAATTTGTAAATGCACAAAGCATCCGAATGGATTCTAATCTAGTAACAGGAGCATACGTCTCATCGTAGTCGATACCTTCCTCTTGGTTGTATCCTTGGGCTACTAGACGAGCTTTGTTGCGTGTGACTGAACCATCTTCATTCACTTTGTTTTTAAAAACCCATTTAGTACCAATAATCGAGTGATTAGCCGGTCTAGGAACAAGTTCCCATACTTGGCTCCTCTCGAATTGGTTGAGTTCCTCTTGCATAGCAGAAATCCAAAATTCATCATTGAAAGCTTCTAAAATGTTTTTAGGCTCAATTTGTGAAATAAAGGCAGTGCTAGCAATAGAGTCTCTTAATGATGATCTAGTAGTTACTCCACGTGAAACCTCGTCGATTACCAAATTTTCTGGATGTGAGGGCTTGAAAGAGAATTTCTTAGGCAAGCTTTCCAGAGAATTTGTTTTGGTTGTGGTGTTCATTAGAGTAGACGTTGATGGCTCAACATCATCATCAAGAGTAGCTGCTGTACTGTTATCTTTATCAAAAGTCACATTTCTAGACTCTTCCACAATTAATGAGCGTTTGTTAAAAACTCTATATCCCTTACTCTTGGCAGCATAGCCAAAGAAAATACCATCGTCAGCTTTGGCATCAAATTTGCCTAAGTTGTCTTTGGTGTTAAGGATAAAATATCTACAGCCAAAAACTCTAAAATAAGAAACATTTGGGGTTCTCCCGAACCAAAGCTCATAGGGTGTTTTCTTCGTAATAGGACGAATAAGTACTCTATTTAAAATGTGGCATGCTGTACTGACAGCTTCAGCCCAAAAGTATTTCGGAAGTGAGAACTTGTTCAACATGACTCTAGCCATATCGCCAAGAGTCCTATTCTTTCGCTCTACAACACCATTTTGTTGGGAAGTTCTTGGACAAGAAAACTCATGATCAAAACCATTGGAATCACAAAACTTTTCAAAATTAAATTTTTTGAAATTGCCTCCATAATCACTTCGGATTCGAGTAATCATGTAGCCATTTTCGTTTTGAACTTTCTTAACAAAAATCTTAAAAACTAAAATAGCATCACATTTATGAGTAAGAAAGAAAACCCAAGCAAATCTTGAAAAGTCATCAACAATAACAAAGGCATAGAGTTTTCCACCAAGACTGGCTACTCTACTAGGGCCAAATAAATCCATATGGAGTAGTTACAGGGGTCTAGTAGTGCTTACAGAGTTTATGGAATGAAAAGATTACTTGGTTGCCTTATTCAACTCACATTCGGCACATAGGGTGTCCTTTTTGAATGTGATGTCGGGCAAGCCTCTAACTAGCTTCTTGGTCGATAGCCTGGATAAAGTATCCATATTGGCATGACCAAGACACTGGTGCCATAGTAACCGTTCATCTTTATGAGCATATAGGCATCTACCTGCATTGTTAGTATCTATAGACAAATAGAAAATATAAATATTGTCCTCTCTTACCCTTCAAAAGCAATGTCTCCTGTTGACCTATCATAAATAAGGCATTTGTTTTGTCCAAAGTTAATGTCATAACCATGGTCAGCAAGATGACTGATGCTGAGCAGGTTATGCTTTAACTCGGTCACTAGGCAGACATCCTTTATTACGGGAGAGGGAGGATAACCAATAATACTATTACCTATAATATAACCTTTTAGGTTATTACCGAAGGATACATATCCTTCTCTCTTCATCGATAGTGATGCAAAAAGATATGTGTCTCCCGTCATATGCCACGAGCATCCACTATCGAGAATCCACTTACTCTTAGTTGAGGAGGGAAGGTCCACCTACATCAAGGGTAGATGTGACCTTTGGTACCCAAGTTCTTGAGGGTCCTGAAGAGTTAGTTTTTGGAAACCATGCATATATCTTTCTATCTACTAATCTTCTAATTCTACATTGTGGTGAAATGTGTCCATGTAAACCACAATAAGTACATGTAGCATTCCTATTTATATTAGGAGCATACTGATGATGTCTATAAGCAGAATAATGAGAAGAAGTGTGATGATATGTAGATTCAGTATGGTGATGATGACTATATGGAGTGGCATGGTGATATTGTTTATATGGTATGGCATGATGATATTGTCTATATGGTATGGCATGATGATATTGTATATATGTAGAGTAATATTGATTGTGTCTTTGTGCAACATGATGATGAGTGTATCTATGTGTATCATGATGTTTTTGTGACATATGATGATTATTTCTACGTGATTGTGGTTTGTGTCATTTATGAAAGTATGTGTACATGTAAGCATGATTATGAGCAGCATGAGGATGACGTGGTTGACTAGTATGAGTGATGTCATGCTTTGTGTGTGTCTCATGTGATTGGGTTTGAGGTTGAGCAACCTGTTTTCCTAATTTAGTCTCTAGTTTCTTAGAGACAGCTTACAATTCATTTATCTTAGCATTCAAACCATGCATCTTAGTAATAGAAATCTTGTGTCTGCTCTTTTCTTCTGCAAGCTCCGTGTTGAGTGTTGTGATTTCTTGTGTTTGTTTCTCAATACGTGCCTCGGCATCATGTAAGCTTATTTTAAGCTTAGATACCTCATTAGTGACATCCATGGGTGTAGTGTCTCTAATATTATCAAGTAATAGAGAAAGTCTTTGTATTTCGACTTCATGACTTTTGATTTTGTCCTTGGCATATTTATATTTACCAATGACCTTTTTGTGATCACTAAGTAAATCTGTGAAAGCATCGCCAAGTTCATCAAAAGTGAAGTCGTCAAGAGTTTTGTTTGATACCTTGACGGACGTCGCCATTAGGCACACATTAGCCGTATCTTGAGGAGAGTTCTTTTCTTCCTCCGAGTCACTAGCTTCGCTTTCATGCCAAATGCTTGTGTTGGCATATTTCTTTGAGGAGGTCTTCTTGTGTGGCTTCCCATAGCGGTTGCTCTTCTTTAAGAATGGACAGTCTTTTCGGACGTGTCCCGTCTTCTTACAACCGTAGCAAGTTGGCTCTTCTTCTTCATCTTCTTGTGGTTCCTTTTTTCTTCGATTGAAGCAAAGGAATCTCTTGAAGTTGCGAACCATGACGGGTTGATCATCATCTTCTGAGTTGTCGTCATCCGTCTCTTCGGGTTCAGCCCTCCGTCGGTGAGCTTTGAGTCGATCTCCTTAGCCTTAGGAGCAGGCTCTTCGAAGTCCTTGAGGTCAAGCTCATGAGTCATTAGCTTTCCCATCAAGGTCTCCATAGACATGGTTGTGAGATCATTTCCTTCTATGATGGCTGTCACCTTAGGGTTCCAAATTTTTGGCAGCCCCCTAAGTAGCTTACGAATCTTCTCGTGATTTGAATATTGCTTCCCAAGTGAAGACAGGGGGTTGATGATGTCGAGGAATCTTGTGAACATTTGCATGATCGTCTCGTTTGGCTTCATCTTGAAAGCCTTGTATTCTCGAGTGAGACGGCTTATCTTTGATTCCTTGACTTGGGTGGTTCCTTCATGCGTCACTTCTAGAAGCTTCCATACTTCGTGGGATGTGGTGCATGTAGATACCCTGTTGAACTCATTTCTGTCTATAGCACAGAATAAAGCATTAATAGCTCTCGCGTCTAGACTTGCCTGTTTCTTCTCCTCGTCAGAATATTTGTCATGTGATTTCTCAACGAGATCGCCATTGACAACTATTCTGGCTGGTTTTTTGTAACTATCAGTGACGATAGTCCACAGGTCAAAGTCTAGCGACTTGAGATAAAAATTCATCCTTGTTTTCCAATACGTGTAGTTAGTTCCATCAAATAGGGGAGGCCTATGAGTGGACTGTCCTTTACCGTGATTGGAAATCAAGGATTGTGTGGTTGCCATGGATCAGCTCTAGGATGTAAGTCCTTGTAAAGAGAACATAGCTCTGATACCAATTGAAGAACAGATGGCAACTCTAGAGGGGGGTGAATAGAGTTATAGTAAAAATAACCAATTAAAATTAACTCTTTCACAATCTAAAATTAATCAGTATAAATGCGGAAAATAAATAAGAAGCAAGAGAGCATACGCAAACACAGCCGATTTTAACCTGGTTTCCCTCGTGGAGGACTAGTCTAGGCCTGAGAACTCTAGCTCAGGATTAAATCCACTATTTGTGAAATAGTAGTTACACCCCGTGCCTTTACTTCAGAAGAGCACGTCAACTTCTTACAATGGATCACAGTGGCGATGCTTGGAATTTTCCAAGCTACTTCTTGAACTCTTGCACAAGACTTCTAACTGAGAGATGCTGAGCACTAGAGACTTAGGAAACTTGTGGCTAGTAGATGAAGAAGGGTATGACTTATATTGAGCTTAAGAGAGAAGAGAAGAGAAGATTGGATGATTGAAAATGAGAGAATTCTTGGCCTATTTATAGGTTTTTAACAGGCAGAATTCGGCCAAAATTCTGGTAGAAATTTTCAAAAATTTGGCCGTTGGAGAACTAGCAACCAGCCAACCCTAAAAATTAGGGTGCTGATTTTTAGGGGACAGAGTTCGGCCCGAACTCTGTGTGGAGGCAGAGTTCGACACGAACTCTGTCTCCAGAGCACAGAATTGGTCCAAGGGTCCAATGGGCTAACTTGGGATGTGAATCTTTATGGATTTTGGATAGGTTGTGGGTTGAGTCTCAAGAGCCCAGCATAACTCAGCTTACAATCATTCTAGACTCAATAAATATAAAAGTACAGACACAAAAACGACTTATATTTGCACAACTGAGCTGTCGTCTGGCTTGAGCAGAATATAGTCGGCGTGTGTCGTATTGAATTATCACAAGTATTATTTAGTCAATGTTATCAATATTTTATTGACTGTGACTTTGTGTCAACAGATGCGAGTCAAGGATTCAATGAAATCAAGGATTAGAGGCCAATAATGAGTCAAGACATGTGGATGAGATCCTAAGTGTTTAATCTTATTCAAAGGCTCATGTCGGTACATGGACGTAACCGAGGTGATTAACGTTGACCTGCATGGGCCACCAAAAAAATTTGTCACGATCCGCACCCGCTTTTCAGATAAGAAGGGTGTCCAAATCCAGCCTACGCCGTAGTGTCGGCAGAAGAATGCTGCCTAATATACACAAGTCATGGCAATCTAGTATCACATGGAAATCTATATCTCATCCACAGAATAATCAAGACACTACCAAGATCAATGAATATCCATGAAACTTAAGCAATAATGAATATAAACTGAATGTTTCCAAGAATCAAAGTCACGTCCGGTAGACACAAATCCACTACCAATAAACGGAAATAGAGAAATACATGAAGTAAACTAACTGAGTACAAACTGCTAATCAAGACAACCTCAACTGCAAGGCACCGTGGTCTGATGCTGACTCAAACCCTCTCGTCTGCTCCAGACTCAAACTCGGCTAAACCTGAAGAGATCATCAGGTCCTCAGAGAAAATAGCAAGATACATATAAACATGCCTATTTAATAGTTTTATCATGCGTGAAAATAACACAGGATATGCAGGAAAAGTGACAACAACTGACAAATGACAATGACCACGGATACTAGAACACTACGCGTAAATGAACTACCGAATGAACAATGAACACGAGATCAATAGAAAACCAAGCCCTCATCCCGAGTGTGGACTCAGGGGTTTGAACTAAGCACTAACCCTCGTCCCGAGTGTGGACTCTCTAGTTAGCTCAAGGCAAACACCCTCGTTCCGAGTGTGGACTCTCTGGTGCAACTGGTCAACCCTCGTCCCGAGTGTGGACTCTCTGGTTGTGTAAAACGATAATCAAGTATTTGGAAGTTCAGCTACATGTACTCGTTCTATGACACGACTCAACCAAGGTACTGGTGAGAACAACATGAACACGGCTACGTATCAATGAAACAACTCAAGGGAACATGTCCAAAAACAAAAACTAGATAATGAAAGAAAATGCATGTAAATAAAACTGTTGAGGGAGGTAAGGTATACTTGCCTTAGGTCCTGAGCTGCTGGTACGGGTCGATGCACTGAGTCAAAGCCCAATTAACCTGTTTGATATTTTATTCACTTTATAAGCTCTACTGTCTACTTTTAAAAGTCCTGCTAGCTCTAGTTATACTTGAAGGTCCCCTCATTATGTATTCTAAATGGTGAATTGTAAGACCAGGTATCACAAGCAAGGCTAAAATTCTCCTTAGGCCACTTAAATCATCCATTCATTTCTAACTCCAATGAGCAATTCTTCAAAACAAATGGAATCGAAATGGATAATAAGTTGGGTCATGAACTAGATCTCACAAAGGGATGTTACTAAAAATACTGCATGCTTATACCAGTTCAGGACAAACACACACACACACACACACACACACACACACACACACACACACACACACATATATATATATATATATATATATATATATATATATATATATATATATATATATATATACCAGATAACCCACCTTGATACTTTCACATGTCAACAACCAGGTCCCATATCCTAGCCACATCTGTAATTTAGGTTTGGGGATAGGTCACTTGGTTTGCCTCTGCATCATACATTTAGATATTGAAGGTATTGATCTGAGCATGGCAATATAGCAAAGGAACTGAAAGCTATGATATTTGATCATTTAAGGTAAAGATGGACTGGAACATTACAATATAGATATGGCTGACACTTAAGTCTAAACAGGATTGAATATTAATGTTGTAGTTGACTGAACATAAATGAGATGCTGGACAAAATTCAAATAAAGGACTGGGCATGGTTGCAGTGGATCATGTTGTAGTTTTCAATACAATGGTAAGGTATATGCTATGAGAGAAAAGAGTACAGTTGGTATCTTCTCCAGGATTTTGGGCATCTAATGCCTTTCTCGAGTACGTCACCTCCTCTTTCGGGTACTCACAGGTACTTACATTAATGGTTTTAGACCTGCTCCTATACACCATTACTCCACTATCCTGGTCTAATATGATGGTAGGCAATGGACATATACAAGGAGGAAGATATGATTGATACAATATATAGGAAAAAACAGGGGACTGATACATGTATTTGACTAATACTAACATCATGGAAAGTGATATAACAACTAACAGTGGACTGATCATACAATGGACTGAAACCTATGTTACATCTGAATATAAGAGTCTAAACTGAACTCATACCCTCTCCATCTCGGTATCTATGAGCACCCAAAGCCTTGCATTTAAGTCCTGTAACGCCCCAGTCCCAAAATACGTAGGACTAGAACGCAATCATGCCAGCTGTATACATACGAAGTATACTCCAATATATGGAAACTCATATGTATACATAAGCTGTAAAATACAGTAACCAAGGTACTAAATCTCATCCACAAAGATAAATATGATATAAAAGCAACTTTGAATTTGTCATGTACACAATAGTTGGACGGAGACAAAGTCCACTACCAACCAAATTAAATATGGAAAAATATACAAGGAAAGAATTTAGCAAGCGAGAGCAATGGCGAGTCCAAGAGCAATCACCACGAAGGAAGGAATGGCCTTAGCTAGAGCACCTGCAAGAAATCACGGAACACACACCTGGCGAGATAACCAGGTCCTCAGAGGGACGTAACAAGATACAGGAAGAACATGCCATATGAACTGAATATAAATGCACCATAAAATAAAGATAAGTAAAAGTGCCCAATCCATAACACGGCTCAATATCCCATCATCGAAACAGTAGGCTACCCCTACAACCAAACAAGGACAAGGGGTAACTTACTATTCCACGATGTGATATTTTTCCATGCCATGATTGGAACATAAAATTTGCTAAGGTATCCTAACCTTTCTGACTCCCCCAGGACAAGGTAACAACTCACAATACACACACGTCAATACCAATACTATCAGCCGGCATAACTCGAGGCTAGCGGCCCACGTGACCCATCAGTCCACATAGCTCGAGGCTAGTGACCCACGCGACTCGACTACCGTAGTACGCAGCTATTACAGCTTTTCGATTTGGGGTAGCCCATACATTTAACTGTCTTCTCCCTCCCAAGGTCACTTAACAAAAAGGTAGTTCTCTAAGACTAGGTCCATATGCAAACAAAAAGGGCAAGAAGAAAAATAACTGAAAGCAAAATAAAGTGAACTAAAACTAACAAGTAATGGATCCAACTGTAAACAGATAATAAATAAGCAGTAAACAAATAAATAAAGGTGCATTTAATTATGAACAGTAGATAAGGCAAGGTATCTTGCCTGCGGCGAGAAAGGCAAATCCAAGAGTAGCAAGTGTCAGCACCAAAACTCACAAATCACAGATGACTCCAGACGCTGAAACAAACATCAAAAATGATCTCGGTAAAGAAGATATACCTAGGAAATGCCTGTCCAAAAGTCAAATTCTGGAACAGGGGCAATTTCGTAATTTCGGGTCAAAACGATGTCCGCCGTTGGACCCGTTTTGCACCGAAAAATGTGCCAGAACCTACGGTCTCTAAAGTCGTCAAACTACATATCCACGAATTTGTTTTGATGAGACGAACCCAAGGGTATGTCCAATTTTGGATTCCGGTGGGCCGTGCACAAAATTGTCCGTTGAATGGGATTGTGGACCCGCAAAAATAGCGTCCCGACCAACGGTCTCAGAATCGGACTAAACTTGGCATGCAGGACCAGAAAAATATTTCGAGTCCAATGGCGCAAGTTTCGTCGCGATTTGATGAGTGTGCACAAAGTAATTGGAAAATACCCAAAATGCCTGATACGCAAAAATGTGACGGATACGGACCAAATTCGTCCGCACACGCAACAAATTTGACTTCCGTCATTCTCGCACGTCCACAAATTCGATACGAACCTTTCGGTACTCTCGGTTCGCGACGGGGTCGCCCGGTTTGTCGGGACGTACCTTGTACGGGGTTTTTAGTATTTTTGAAAACTGATTTTTCGAGATATTTAATTTAATTAAAAACTGAAATTAATTATAGAATAAAAAACATATTTGAAGGGAATTCTAGAGGGTCATGTGGGCTTTCTACAGGAATTTATGGATCAAAAATCGGAGTTAAAACGAGAGAGATGTTAATCGGGATAGTGGAATACCTTCTAGTTCAATTTTGTTGTTGTGGTTGTCGCCATTGTCGTTTTCGTGGGTGAGGATGTTGTCGCGGTGCACGAGAACGGCCTGGCTCGCCGGGGAGAGGAAGAGGAAGGACGTGGAGAGGAGGAAGAAGATGAAAGGGGATTAGGGTTTTAAACCACATATATAAATATGTAACTTATATATAAACTTGGGGAGGGGGTCGGCTTCAATGTAGCTGCTGCTACATTAATAAAGGGGTCGGCCCCCTTTATGTGCAGCTATTGCTGCTGCTTGCCCAAAGTGGGGTGCACCAAGCATGGGCCGCTACTGCTGCTTCCTTTAGTTTGTGGTGGGTGGTGGGTCCCACCCATTACTTTCCTTCTTTCTTTCTTTCCCCTTTTTTTTCTTTTAACTCATATAAGTATATGACTTGTATACATCTATAAAAGTGGGAGGGGTGAGTAGCCTCCTTGCAGCATGATGCTGCTAGTAGGGATGTGGTCGGTTCCCACTTGTGGGGCCGACCACATTATTAATACATATATATTTTTTTTCTTCTTTTTCTAAACTTATCAAAACTTTATTTTATATATATATATATATGCCAAAAGTCTATTTAAAAATCTAAATACCATTTAAAATTCAACTATCCATAAATTAATATATTTGAGCATATCTACATATATATATAAATTCAATTCACTAGAAATAAACTCAAAATAATAATAATAATAATAATAATATCTTAATAGAATAAACTTGTTTAATAAATCTTTACAAAAATAAATTTAATAATAATAAATTAATAAAAATTGCTCCAATGAGTGAACTGTACCACACACCCTTGTACGGGTCCAGGAACATGTACAATCTTGTAAAATATTATTTAAAAATAAAATACCGATAATCGTACAAATATTTAAATAGTTAGAAATTGTACATAAAAATATAAAATAATTTTGGGAATATTTCTAAGTACATAAAATATGTCTACAGGGCCACATTTGGTCACACTACCTGCTTACATGGGCTAAAATTTGGTTCGGGGCCTAGTTCGGACTGAATTGGACAAACCGGGTCATCTAAAAATCAATATATACTATAATATTTAATTAAAATACTTTAAATAAGTTCATTCACAACTCAGCCTGGTTTTCCTAGTTCGGACTGAACTATGGCTAGGCCTCCCACGACATGGCTAATATACTGGTCAAAGCACACTGCTACATCTTTTGTGCCATAATTTCACTACAAAAAAATGCACATTGATAGCATAACGTAATAGCACGTTTTGCTGAACTGCTATAAAAAATAAGTTTGATATTTTGGTTACTTTATAATAGCATTTGATAAACGCTAAGATAGAGTTTCATTAAGCGGGAACCTAAAAACACTTATACCGCCAAACACTTGACCAAAAAAACACTTTTCCTCTTTTATTTCAGGTTTCTTTTATTTCCTCTTTCAGTTTCCCTCTTTTTCGAAAAATCCTAAAACTCGAGAGCCTCCCGAGCGACGATGACGACGCCGGAGGTTCTCAGGCGGGTGCAGGAGTAGTCGGGGAGGAGGAGGAGGAGGAGGCGGCGGGGGAGACCGCGACGGAAGTGAAGTACCGGATCGCGAGGGAGTACTTGGAGAGGATCCAGAAAGAAACGAAGAGGATCGAGGAGGAGGACGAGGAGTATGGGGAGGAGGACAGAGAGGAGAGGGACGAGGGGAGGGATTCCCTGGTCGCGGAGTTCTTGAAGAAGAGCCAGCTCGAGGAGAGCGGCCGCGTCCCGAAAATTTTCGCTTCTAGGTGATCTTTTCGGCATTTCCATCTTTCTCCAAGTTTGGTTCTTCTAATTATTGAATTTATATATTGCACGGAGACGAATACTACGATTGCACCGGTTCTGGAGTGTTTGTATCTTCTCACTTCACCAATTTTTTGAGTCTCGATTCTGGAAAAGGAAGCTATTTGCTTTTGAAATTACAGTCTGATTTTAAATTTCAAACTTTATTTTTTATTATTACTGAATTTATTGTAAGAAAGAAGCTGTGTTGACGGACACCAATAAGACACAAAACAATTCCGACACAGCCCAGTTTTGGTGTGTCCTAGACTCCTATTGCTTTTGGAGTGTCCCATTCGTGCCTGATATGTGGCACAATGCTGAATCTGCTTTTCCGTGTCATAACCTATCTCCAAGTAGGGTTTTTTTATGGTATGTTTTTTTGAAAAAAATCTTGTATGAAGTGAGTTATATCATAGCTGATCCTAAATTTTGAATCTTTTTTGTTCTTCTTGCTGCATCTTTTTGTGAAGAGAGAATGTGTGTACTGCTTATTTCTGAGTGACGGCGCCGTTCCCCTCTATGATTTGTATCATAGTTGATGGGCTTCTTTCAAACTCAATTCATCTTCCAATACTAGTTTTCAACAGAGATAAAAAGTATTTTCTAACAAGAGTGCTCACAATGAGTATACTCATTACATTTTTTTACAGAGAAAATACACAGACCTTATCAAAAAGCAACATAATTGCAATCCAAGATCAGTACTAAAAACCAAAGTGAAGTGGGTGGAAGAACCATCTGCTGCTGCAATTGCAGCTTCGTCTTTTACAATCCGGCTTACAGCCAAAGCGCATGTGTCAGCTGCAGTTCATCGCTAGTACCGATACCACCTGATTTCTGCACTAGTGATATGATGGTATGGAAAGAGTCGTATTTGTCCTAAAGCAATATATTCTGACATGCCCGTGGTAACTTGCACTTTGTTGATTTTTTTTACAGACTGCTTATTCTGAGGAATCCCCTGTTTCGTATCATAAGTCATAACCTTAGTATCAATGTGGATTTTATTAGATTTTACCATAGCAAAAACTCATTTGGTTTGGTTGTGGTTTATGTGCCACATGGTTTTCTCATTTTCTCAGTCTAGCTCATTTTCTTAAAATAAAATCTTGTATTTTTTATAACTCCAGTGGCTAATTCTATATTTGCAATCTTTCTCGTCAGGGTAAAATTTATGTGCACCAGAGACATTATTCAGTTAGCCCTTCCTTAACTGGGCGCTCTGCCTATCTTTAAATAATGGATCCTGGTATATCATGTATAGGCCAAGTAGATGAGCTGATATACCTTTAGTTAAACACCGGCAGTCCGTTACATCTGTTACTTTGTCTGAGGATGATACCAGGGGGTTTTCAGCATCTAAAGATGGATACGTTGTGCATTGGGATGTTGAGAGTGGTAAAAGTGAGAAGTATTTATGGCCCAGTGAGGACATTTTGATTTCACATCACTCTAAAGCTCCTCAAAATCCCTCTGCAAAGAGAAGTAAGCACGTATTAGCCTTAGCTGTCAGCCCAGATGGTAGGTATTTGGCTACTGGCGGGTTAGATTGTCATGTCCATCTATGGGACACACGCACAAGGGAGCACATTCAGGTTCTCATTTATAACTATGTTTTGGTTTTATATGTTTGAAAATTTGAACATTCTTCTGCAAGATGTGTTGATATGTATCATGTCCTGACATACTGCTTTTAGTTAAAACTTTACATTGATGTATAATTTCTAAAAGCAACTCTGTAGATGGTATGCAAAATAATCAAGTCTGCAGTTGGCCAAACATGTTCTCTTAATACATAAAACTCATTGTCTCTTCATAATACACCTGTATTAAGTGGTAGTGCCTCTTTTGTAGTTTAATAGGACCAACCAATTTGCATGCACTGCATTTACAAGTTCTTGTAGAGATCAAGTAGTTTTATAAGTGTAATGGCCTACCAGAATGCATGTCCAACTTTGCAAATTCATTGTTTTGATTTCTAATCATTAATATCTTTCTTAACAGGCCTTCCATGGTCATAGAGGACCCGTCTCTTGTCTTACTTTCAGGCAGGGAACCCCACAACTCTTTTCTGGGTCTTTTGATCGACAAATTAAGCTATGGAATGTAGAAGACCGAACTCACATGGACACTCTACATGGACATCAAAGTGAAATACTTACAATTGATTGTCTACGCAAGGAACAAATTTTGACTGCAGGGCATGATCGGACTGTCCAACTTTATAAGGTATTTGTCTTTCCTTGGAATAGATAGTGGAAAACATTTGAGGAAAATAATGATAACATAATAGATATCTGCATAGTTGGGAAGGTAAATTCTCTACTTTGTTCTTTTTGCTTTTATTATGCTCTAGTTGCCCTTCTAATCATAGTTTCAGTATCGGCCGATACCAATATGTATCGGGATTGTCCGAATCGTATCTGTTTTGGCATGTCCCTTTCCAATACTGCCGGCTACCGACACCGATCAGTGTTGGGGTCTCTTTCCCAATTAATTCAATTCGACAAAGAAAAATTGAGAGAGAGAGAGAGAGAGAGAGAGTCGAAAATGAGTGTCTACATAATGATTCAGTTGTGCCGAAGATCGACAATTGTTTAGTGTGTCGATATCCTTATCGACACACGGTAACTATTACCATTGGTTAAAGTTGTATATCAATAAATTCGTAACACTCATCCATATTAATATTATTCCCTTCAAAACTATTTTTTATGGTTGTACAATGTCTAAGGACAAGTAAATAAACAATAATATCTATTGCGTTTGAACAATTTAGCAATGTTGAATATGTTTCCATTTAAAACTAAAGAAAAACAAAATATAAAATATGTTAAAATACTCGTTTATCATTTTTGGCCTTTCCGAAATGAAAAACCTGATAATCGTTGAAACTGCCGAAACCACAACCACCAGATACTCAATAGGAAGGGTCCGAGACTCCGAAACCTATACCAATATTGTGAACCTTGCTTCTAATGGTACTGAACTAATATCCTCAGAACATATAGGACAAATCCCAATTCTTGAAACCTTGGATATAGACTATTTGGCAGAAGTAAATTATCTGGAAAGCTATCTTTCTCTAATTAATTCTTTGATTTGGATGCAAGGTGAGTCTAATGGTCAAAAGAGCACTCAAAGCCTTGCTATTGGAAAATGCCTAGTAATTAAGATTGGAAACAATATTCATATGTACCTGTTACACTCGAGGTCCAGAACTGGGAACTGTATTTAGCTGCTTAGGTTTCTAAAATAGGTTCAAATAAATTATTTCGACATAGTAAAATACTAAGTAGCCAACATGGAATCTTTTGGAGTTGCCTGACCATTAATGGCATAACAGAAGAGGAAAGAGAGCTGTCTAATAGCTGTTACTTTGATGATATTTTGATATTTATGATGTCTGTTGTAAAATACTTAAAACCCAAAAGTAATGTTCCTGCCTGTATTGCTACTAACGTTTGCTTTTATGGTTATAAGAAAGGTAAGAGCATCTATTTGTATTGCACTTAATAGTGCTAAATGGATTGGATCAATAGCCTAAATTCATCTTTCATGTAGGTCTTGTCCATCTCTCTAAGTTGGAGTCTTAGACAATAAAATAATCTTTTGCTGTCTTATATCTTTGTTTATTTGTGCGTGGCTTGCCATCATCTTAACATTTGTACTGCATTCGCAAAGTAATTGTTTATGCTCTTTGTTTCAGAAAATGGCTTTGGCAATGTTGTCGGCTGTTCTTCAGCCCAGTCATGGGTGAGTTCGGTGGCTGTTTGTAGAGGTAGTGATCTTGCTGCATCTGGAGCTGGCAACGGTGTTGTTCGTCTATGGGCAATCAGAAGTGATGATAGATGCATCCAGCCTTTATTTAGTTATCCAGTGGTATTCCATTCTAACTATGGTTAATGTTTCTTAATTGTTGTTCAAGCATATATTTAACAAGCCCTAATACTAAAGTGGTGGCAATTGTGTTCATGTTTGTATACTATAACACCCTACTTCTGTTAAGTTGGCAATCAAATTACGGTTCATCCTTTTGGGCAAATTCATCTACATGTTAGGTTTAATACAATATGAACATGTTACAGGTAATTACATGGCAACTCTTTGGAAAAAAATCATGGTAAAATTATGACATGGACTATATACATATCTAAAGTAGCTTTGATCATGAGAGGGTCGTGCCATAAAACCTAGGCGATCAGTAGGCATAAAACATAGAGCACCCTTAAGGCAATGATCCCTCATATATGCCTTAAGCTCATGCGACCATGGTGCAGTCTCCAAGTTCCCCTAGAATATAGGCAATGATCCCTCGTTTTTTTTTTTTCCGTGTTAGTAGCTAGGTGGAGGCTGGATGACACGTTGCTTTTATGTTCATGCCTGCTTGTTGTGTTGTGTTTGTGATAAAACGAAAGTAATTGGTATAATTAAAGTTACCTTGTAATAAAATTGATTGTGTTATGATTTTTTTTCTTGTTCATGCTATTAGGAGCCATCTTGTTAATAATTGTGCTGCATTGTTGAATCCATCTTTGTGATACAAACTTGTTTGTTCTTCTTGTTTTTGTATTCGTCCTGCTTGTTGTGTTTGTGATAAAATGAGAGTAATCGATATAATCAGGTCATATAATAAAATTGGATTGTGTTGTGCGAGATGATTTCTCTGTTCTTTTATTTCAATTTGATGATGTTTCAAGCATTTAACATAATCTCTCCAAGTCTCTAAGGTTAATTTCTAAGAATTTGATGACGACAGGTTGGGTTCGTAAATTCTCTCACTTTTGCAAAGTTCGGACGTTTCCTTCTTGTCGGGGTTGGTCAGGTTAGTTCTATTGTTTACTTGAACCATCTTTGCTGGGTTTTTTTTCCTCCCATCAGATACAGTATTTGAATTTTATGAAGCAATGCCCGATTGATTGTAGCTTCTCTGCGTCAAAAGTATTTTTCTAAGTAATAATTCATAAATGCTCTGTAGAGCATCAGTGAATTATTTTATCTTTTCTTGTTAATATTGAACTGATGTAAGACCTTGTTTCTTTTTTTGCAGGGGAATAAACAAACTTTGGTCCGAGTTAGCTAGGCTTATGAACTTATGAACTTATGACTTGTGTATTTTGGATTCAAACCTATGTCATGTATGTTGAATGAAACTCTAGACTTGTGTTATGTATGTTGGATTGGTTTTAGACTTGTGTTATGAATGATCTTATTTGTGTAAAACAGGTTCTTATTTATATCATGTGAAACAGGTTCTCTAATATTACAATAGATACGTAAAACAGGTTCTTATTGAATGAAAATACGTTTAATAGCAAAAAAAAACCTGTTATAATCATATATTATAGCACGAAACTTTAGCCGTGATATAATTAATTAACGCTATAACAAAATATTTTAAAACAATAAAAAATTGCTATTGTAGAACGTCCTATCATAGCACAAAATATGAATTGTCATCAAGTTTTTAACATAAAACGGATGTGCCATAATAAAGAAAATTAAGGCATTCAGATATTGCTATTGTATCTGAACCTGTCGTAGCATTTTAGAAAAACGCTATCGTATGGGTGGAACCTAAGATAGCTGCCGATGACATAGCATTTATGAAAACGCTATGTAATACGTATGATAGCAGATTTTTTGTGCTAATAATGTACATATTTCTTGTAGTGTTTTATGGTAGTCTTGTGTTACAAAACACAACAATGGCTAAGGTCATTTTTAATAATTAAGAAAAACCATAAATTGTATAAATTAAATTTGAAGTCTAATAAAATAATAAAAAAATTTAAAAAAATAGGGATTTTACATCCTACCCAACTTACAAGAATTTCGTCCTCGAAATTTAGGATTAATAGGGTAGATAAGGATGAGGGCTAAGAAGAGTCCGACAATACCAAAAATGCAATTAAATTTGGTGGAGGCGATAAAACGCCGTTCATCATCACCGTGCAATAGAAAATTGTGGAGTCGATATATACAAAAATATATCATGGTTATGGAATTTAATAAGGGTTTCTAATGAAGGTAGCAAAATTTTGAATATCCAATCTTAGAGAACAGTAAGGAATTGAGTAGGCCAAAGAAAATAAATTCAACATTTGGGAGATGTGGTTCCTAGAGGAAAACTGGAGACTAATCGCTTCATTGAGAGTTAAGTGAATAATTAGAATCATTCACGAGTGCTCAAGAACATTTGGAAGGGCACAATAATAATTCTAGGGTTGAGAAATGTGGAGTAGTTAAAGGCGAGGATATAGCCACATGGGTTTGTCGGTGGCTATCTAAATTCGTGTTGAAATAACTGATAGGAAAACGAAAGGTGATATCTTGCATCTATCTATCATGTACAGTGTCTGGTCTTTCTAATATAAGTAAGGTAAGTCCAGAACAAAAAGAGTTCAAAGACGATGCTATTTAGTACGAAATACGAGTTTCATAGGCGACAAAAATAATTCAAAAGGGAATTGCCAAGGCTGTCGTGGATGAGACTCTAAGGCAAGTTTAACTATATCTTCATCCACGTAGAATAATACAAAAAAAAGCGAACCAAAGTGCAATTAGGTTGATCAGACCATTATGCACATGTTCTGATTAGACAATATGTTAGTGGGTGCACCCAATAAAATATGTCCTGATCAAGCTTGATAACGAAATAAGCTTGCAAAACTGAAGCTACATTAGCAGCATGTGATAGCCAAAATATGAGCAAGGGTGGTACTGATGAAAGAAATTTTAAATAGTCAAGGATCTTTTAAAATCAAGTCTTGCCCGAAGTATGGGCCTTTACAGTTGTCCTACTTTTCTTCACTTATGGTTTGGTTGTCTAGATAAGGTAGGGTCCTCTGAATTCAGTGTCTAAGTGAACTTATCAACATGGGTCACAAGGACAAAGGCTTTGTTGGGCCGTGAGATATTCTACCCAACTTACAAGAGTTAAACTAGTAATGGGATGGGACAATGGGTCAAGCAATCAAGATAAAGTATAAATTTGAGCATTTACAGAATTAAGTAGAACAAAATCACATATCGGTCGAAAGAATTGAGTCGAGATGGAATCCCTATCCCTGGTCAAAAATATATTGGTATCATGGTAAGGTTATAGTTTGGCCATTTTGACCATAAGGTCATATCAAGAAATATAGTACAAGAAGATGGGTTTTGGGGGGAACATGATATGTCTACAGGAAGGTGGGCTTGTCTAGGTCTTATATGTGAAGTTTGTTGGAAGGAAAAGTCTAGTGTTGCGTTCCAAATATCCAAGTCACGGTAAGGGACGCCAAAAGATCTAAAATAGAAAGTGGGAGTTCACGAGGTGAATTTAATGCACAAAAATAAAGGAGATCAAGTTAAAGCTTGAAAATAAAATTAATTAAAGAATCCAGTAAAAAAAATAATTTAGGAACACAATTCCGAAGAGAATATAGTCTTCTAGATGAATACAGTTAAGGAACCATTATCTCATTATTCAAATTACAAATGGGTTAGAAGGTCGCAAGTAAAAGATCTAGAATTGAAGGAAGGTCGAGTAAGTCAAAGTGGAAATACAGCCACATAGCTGGGTAAATGACTAACAACACTTGTGTATATACTACTATCATGGTCATGAGAGTCATAGCAATTAGTGTGGAGTACATCTATCTAATTAGAGCTATCTTGATGGCCTACCATTTAAAATTTAACTCCAGTTTCCTCTAGAAGTTTCAAAATTAAACTTTCAAAAATAAACCACCAAATATTTTTTTTTTACACCAAGCCGTTCAAATTCATCATAAAATTTTTTTTTTTCACTCTCAAAATCTCTAAGCAAGATTTTATCATGTTACTACTAACATTTTCCAAAATTAACGTTTAAATTCAACTATTTAACTCAAGAATTTATAATTTACGAATCCATAAAATTTTATAATTAATCAAAAATTTAACACTCTAAATTTTTTTTTTCAAATAACTCATAATAAAACTCTTAGCATATTAAAAGCAATCTCAAAAATTAAGATCAATGCTCTCATAAATTTTAACTTCTATTCGTGCTAAGTTATTCCAACAAAATCATAACTTTTAAATGGTAACTTCCTTTAATCAATCAAAATAACTTTCTATCACATCCTTCGAAATACTTCCAAAAATTTTAATATTAGCAATCCCTTATTAAACAAAATTTTCAATTAATCTTATCAGTCAAAATCTCTTTTTACCAAAAATCTAAATACATTTATAAGTCCTCAATCATAGGACACAATTTAAGATAAAGAAAAATTCTCCAAAAATTGTTTTCACAACTTTCAAATATTTAAACCAAAAATTTTGCCATCATTACTTCCACTTAAAATTCAAAATTACTAAACACAAAATTGCAAGTTGTATGATTCAAATTTAAAAAATTTATACTGCCACATTTAAAATCTAAGATTATTTTCAATCCAAATTTATAATTGATTAATTGTGTATAACTATAATACATTAAATCATAAACATCAAAACTCGAAATCAAATAATTTTATATTTGTTCAAAGATGTATATCTATCACTCAAAACTCATAAATATCACAACTCAAAAAGCAATCAATTTTATACTTGTGCAAAGATGTATAGCTATAACCCAATAAAGCATAAATATCAAATCTCAAAAAGTCAATCAATTTCTTAAATCAAGGGTATAAAGATTCTAACTATTTTCCTGCAGTATCATAATGAACTTCTATAAATCCTCTGGTGTTTACTATTTAGAAATCTCAAGGTTAAAACTTATCCGTGGTAATATCCTACTTCACAAATTACTAATCATTAAATCATAAAAAAGAGCCTTTTAACTCAATTAGAGTCTAGAATGTATTCCAATTGCCAATATAACCATTCTAGCCATATGTGTGACCTATGAACATATACTAGTGTAGTCATCTTCCTAGTTGATACTAAGCACGAAAATAAGAATCGACGGTAGAAAAAAATCAAGCAAGATGCAATCCAAGGAAGTCGATCGAGAGTTCGGAGTGTGAAGCCAAGGGAAAAAGTCAAGCTGTATGGATGAGATTCCTAGATTCTAATCCTATGTTGCAGACAGGTTCACATCGGTACAATAACGTAACCGAAGTGACAAACTCGACCTGCATGGGCCACCACAAGAACATGTAACGCCCCAGTCCCAAAATACGTAGGACTAGAACGCAATCATGCCAGCTGTATACATACGAAGTATACTCCAATATATGGAAACTCGTATGTATACATAAGCTGTAAAATACAGTAACCAAGGTACTAAATCTCATCCACAAAGATAAATATGATATAAAAGTAACTTTGAATTTGTCATGTACACAATAGTTGGGCGGAGACAAAGTCTACTACCAACCAAATTAAATATGGAAAAATATACAAGGAAAGAATTTAGCAAGCGAGAGCAAAGGCGAGTCCAAGAGCAATCACCACGAAGGAAGGAATGACCTTAGCTAGAGCACCTACAAGAAATCACGGAACATACACCTGGCGAGATAACCAGGTCCTCAGAGGGACGTAACAAGATACAGGAAGAACGTGCCATATGAACTGAATATAAATGCACCATAAAATAAAGATAAGTAAAAGTGTCCAATCCATAACACGGCTCAATATCCCATCATCGAAACAGTAGGCTACCCCTACAACCAAACAAGGACAAGGGGTAACTTACTATTCCACGATGTGATATTTTTCCATGCCATGATTGGAACATGAAATTTGCTAAGGTCTCCTAACCTTTCTAGTAGTCAATTTAGAAGACATATTTATGTATGGGCAGGTGAAGGCTGACTCCCCCAGGACAAGGTAACAACTCACAATACACACACGTCAATACCAATACTATCAGCCGGCATAACTCGAGGCTAGCGGCCCACGTGACCCATCAGTCCACATAGCTCGAGGCTAGTGACCCACGCGACTCGACTACCGTAGTACGCAGTTACTACAGCTTTTGGATTTGGGGTAGCCCATATATTTAACTGTCTTCTCCCTCCCAAGGTCACTTAACAAAAAGGTAGTTCTCTAAGACTAGGTCCATATGCAAACAAAAAGGGCAAGAAGGAAAATAACTGAAAGCAAAATAAAGTGAACTAAAAGTAACAAGTAATGGATCCAACTGTAAACAGATAATAAATAAGCAGTAAACAAATAAATAAAGGTGCATCTAATTATGAACAGTAGATAAGGCAAGGTATCTTGCCTACGGCGAGAAAGGCAAATCCAAGAGTAGCAAGTGTCAGCACCAAAACTCACAAATCACAGATGACTCCAGACGCTGAAACAAACATCAAAAATGATCTCGGTGAAGAAGATATACCTAGGAAATGCCTGTCCAAAAGTCAAATTCTGGAACAGGGGCAATTTCATAATTTTGGGTCAAAACGATGTCCGCCGTTTGACCCGCTTTGCACCGAAAAATGTGCCAGAACCTACGATCTCTAAAGTCGTCAAACTACATATCCACGAATTTATTTTGATGAGACGAACCCAACGGTATGTCCAATTTTGAATTTCGGTGGGCCGTGCACAAAATTGTCCGTTGAGTGGGATTGTGGGCCCGCAAAAATAGCATCCCGACCAACGGTCTCAGAATCGGACTAAACTTGGCATACAGGACCAGAAAAATATTTCGAGTCCAATGGCGCAAGTTTCGTCGCGATTTGATGAGTGTGCACAAAGTAATTGGAAAATACCGAAAATGCCCGATACGCAAAAATGCGACGGATACGGACCAAATTCGTCGCGCACACGCAACAAATTTGACTTCCGTCAATTCTCGCACGTCCACAAATTCGATACGGACCTTTCGGTACTCTCGGTTCGCGACGGGGTCGCCCAGTTTGTCGGGACGTACCTCGTACGGGGTTTTTAGTGTTTTTGAAAACTGATTTTTCAAGATATTTAATTTAATTAAAAACTGAAATTAATTGTAGAATAAAAAACATATTTGAAGGGAATGCTAGAGGGTCATGTGGGCTTTCTACAGGAATTTACGGATCAAAAATTGGAGTTAAAACGAGAGAGATGTTGATCGGGATATTGGAATACCTTCTAGTTCAATTTTGTTGTTGTGGTTGTCGCCATTGTCGTTTTCGTGGGTGAGGATGTTGTCGCGGCGCACGAGAATGGCCTGGCTCGCCGGGGAGAGGAGGAGGAAGGACGTGGAGAGGAGGAAGAAGATGAAAGGAGATTAGGGTTTTAAACCACATATATAAATATGTAACTTATATATAAACTTGGGGAGGGGGTCGGCTTCAATGTAGCTGCTGCTACATTAATAAAGGGGTCGGCCCCCTTTATGTGCAGCTATTGCCGCTGCTTGTCCAAAGTGGGGCGCACCAAGCATGGGCCGCTACTGCTGCTTCCTTTAGTTGGTGGTGGGTGGTGGGTGGTGGGTGGTGGGTCCCACCCATTACTTTCCTTCTTTCTTTCTTTCCCTTTTTTTTTCCTTCTAACTCATATAAGTATATGACTTATATACATCTATAAAAGTGGGAGGGGTGAGTAGCCTCCTTGCAGCATGATGCTGCTACTCACAACGTAGGGATGTGGTCGGTTCCCACTTGTGGGGCCGACCACATTATTAATACATATATAATTTTTTTTTCTTCTTTTTCTAAACTTATCAAAAATTTATTATATATATATATATATATATATATATATATATATATACCAAAAGTCTATTTAAAAATTCAAATACCATTTAAAATTCAACTATCCATAAATTAATATATTTGAGCATATCTACATATATATATAAATTCAATTCACTAGAAATAAACTCAAAATAATAATAATAATATCTTAATAGAATAAACTTGTTTAATAAATCTTTACAAAAATAAATTTAATAATAATAAATTAATAAAAATTGCTCCAATGAGTGAACTGTACCACACACCCTTGTACGGGTCCAGGAACATGTACAATCTTGTAAAATATTATTTAAAAATAAAATACCAATAATCGTACAAATATTTAAATAGTTAGAAATTGTACATAAAAATCTAAAATAATTTTGGGGATATTTCTAAGTACATAAAATATGTCTACAGGGCCACATTTGGTCACACTACCTACTTACATGGGCTAAAATTTGGTTCGGGGCCTAGTTCGGACTGAATTGGACAAACCGGATCATCTAAAAATCAATATATAAAATAATATTTAATTAAAATACTTTAAATAAGTTCATTCACAACTCGGCCTGGTTTTCCTAGTTCGGACTGAACTATGGCTAGGCCTCCCACGACATGGCTAATATACTGGTCAAAGCACACTGCTACATCTTTCGTGCCACAATTTTATGGTAGTCTTGTGTTACAAAACACAACAATGGCTAAGGTCATTTTTAATAATTAAGAAAAACCATAAATTGTATAAATTAAATTTGAAGTCTAATAAAATAATAAAAAAAAAAATTTAAAAATAGGGGTTTTACAAGTCCAGGGCATTTGCTATTGATTTAATGACTAGTTTGATAGCCAAAATATATTTACCTATTGAGATAGGGTGCTTGTATCTATGAGTCTATTACCTACATGTCAATTCATGACAGGAACAAGCTATTGCATAGTAAGGGTCCAAGCTATGGACTCGGGAAAGAATTATTTTAGGTAGCCTATCAGGTACTATAAGATATACTAGGGTTTTATCTATGCAAGGAAAGGCATGGGATATAGGTTATTGCTTTGTCAGGAGAGTGCCCAGTAGTATCCTACTAGAACAGGGCAACGTACAGGAGATAGAGCACTGTACCAGAGATAAGTAGGATACATCTAGCATTCAATTAGTATATTATAACAGGGGTTGTACTCGTACCAATGGGACTTTTCCTCTACTGACCCAGGCATTCAGTCATTTGATCTTGTGCTATGGTGTGTATAACCTCTATACCAAAGTTATATTATACTAATCTGGGCATTCTACTTGTAATCCTGGTGCACTAACCACCCATATGAAAGGCATGTGGCTCCCTGTCTTCAGGGGAAAAGCTAGCATGCTGGCGACTAAGGCAAGCTTACCATTAATTTCTGGCATATAGCATTAGGGTTGCCACTTGCTACAAAGTGAAACCTAAACAAGTGCAACTTCTATAAGGAAGTAACTGATATATGATGGGGACTACCATACTATTATCCTCTTGATATAAGAGAACATATACACCAGTATCTATTTGGTACAAGAGGAAATCTAATGTGTCATGACCCAATTTTACCTACATCCACCTTCCCTTTCCTTAGACTCTTTCGGATATTATATCGAATACAACTTGAGCTCAGCCCCAAGGTTTACAAATGATAGGAATTCACAAGTACTATCAAACAGTAGATAATTACCTCTTGGTGTCAATGACAGGTTTGGGATAACTTCTCGATCAACTGGAACTCCTTAGCTTCCCCCTGGTTCTATTGCGAAGGAAGAAGTTTGCGACAGAATTTTTGGGTTCCCACTGGAGAATGAGTCAGCTATCCTTATATATATATATATATATATATATATATATATATATATATATATATATATATATATATATATATATATATATATATATATATATATATATATATAGTGTGTTATAGATGTGATCGAATGTTAGTAGGATTTAGGAGATTTGAATTTGAATTATGATTTTGAGTTATCTAAACAATCAACTGGGAGTTTAAAATTTATGGCTCGGTTTGAGAGTAATGTTTGAATGGCAGTTGAGATTTGAATCTCAACATTTAGTCATTCCAGTCCCTGCTACTTAGTGCTTTTACCAATTACACCCTTCTTGATAATTTAAGTAATTCAACATAAGCATTGAATCAAAAAAATCATGAATGGCACAAATTTAAATAATTGAAAAAATTTGGTCAAGGGTTTTACACCCATGGTCCCTGTTGTCAAATGTGTTCGGACGTTTTGATACTCCCGATCCCCCGGCGTCGTTAGGACGCTTATTGAAGTTGTTACGGACGACTGGCACTGCCCGTTGTGACATACGGCCAAAATTCGCTCGCTATCAAGAGCAGTATCGTCGGATTCATGGTAGGTTTGGCATCTTTGGTTCATGATGTCTCGACGCAGTTCTTCGTTCAGGCCTTGTTGGAAGCGTTTGCTCCATGCTTTCTTGTTTGGCAGGAAGGTGCCGGCAAACTTTGCTAGTTTCGAGAAGCTCGAGTCATAATCGTCGACTGACATATTTCCCTGTCGCAACATCATGAACTCGTCTTCTTTTTGACGACGAACATCGCGAGGAATGTACTCCTCAAGAAAGGCTGTCTTGAACATTTACCAAAAAATCTTGGTGTTGGGGTCAATTTTATAGATTTCCTGTTTCTTCACTGCCCACCAACCGTATGCTATGAGAGATAGTTGTACCGCTGAACATGTCACCTTTTGGGACCCTTCATACAGAGAAGATTAAATAAGTCCTCAATCTCCGCAAGCTATCCCACTATCACATCGGGCTCTGCTCGACCATTGAACTTTTGTGGGTTCATCTTACGAAACTTTGATGCTTTGAGTAAAGAAGAAGAGTTCACCCCTTATGGTCGAACTTTTTCCTCGACTTCTTGATTGTCTTCCTTCTCTTCGGATGCCACAATTGTTGCATTGGCATTGGCCGCCATATTGTTCACTATCTAAGTCAGGGCGTCCATCTGCTTCTGCTGCGTATCAAATTGGGCTTTGATTAGCATCTGAAGCTGTTGCTGCTGCAGCTCCATCAACTGTAGCATTTTCTCCATCGTCGTCTCGCTAGGGCCAGTACTCATTGAACCCGACGTACTATCCACGGTTTAGGTTGTTGTGTTGGGATTATTCTTATTTTTTAGTCATTCCTACAAAACAAAGTAAATACGTTAGTATTTTTCAAATTATCTATGGGCTTACCTGTATGGAACTTTTATTTCATGCAGCATGTCGACAAGCATTCAATCAAGCAATCGCAACGAATATTCCAACAATGAAACATCTTTCGAAAATTCGAGAAAACATAACTGTACTATGATACCAATTTGTCACATCTCGAGTCGATAAACCGTCCGTCCCCCGTGTTATTATGCCGAATCGATCGTACTCGCTAAGGCGTGATATCGTACGAGTCTAGAATTGCACTTGTAAAAGGCAAGAATGTTACGTTGATTATTATATTGAAACACCAAATTAAAACTTCATAAATCATATCAAAATATAAGACGTTATTTAGGAAGATAGAAATATGCTTTTCATTCATAGCTTGCAACGAAGTACAAGTCGTAATTACAATGGATGTTGTTGCGGCTACATTGATTGAAACAAAAAAATATACTCGATAAGCTACCTGAACTAACACTTGCCGTTACATACATTCGCCCCTTTATACATAAGCCTTCGATTAAATTGGCTTCAAAATACTTCGGAGTAGAAAAAGCTTCAAAATGCCTTCCCGCACTTCAGCTTCAGTTTAGGGCTCCCACAGCACCCGGGGAGTTGGGGAGGGGGTTAGCAAAACACAATTGCTAAGTGGACGAAACAACTCGTCTAAACCAACTCTGATTGTTAAAGAAGGAATGCTATAGAATTTTCTTTTTATTTAGAACTAAATGAATTTAGTTCATATCGATAGCCATCTTTGAAGTAGTAAAGCATACATTAAAGCATTGTGATTTATCATAATTCTTACCACGGCCGTGCTCGTCCCTGCATAAAACACAGATAATATCTACTACCTGCATAAGACAATAGGTGAGCATGCTATATCTTATATGCAGTCATTGTGTCACCACCACTTGGGACTATCTCAATTGTATTTCGGCCCGTTCAGTCTATATATGTTGCAAGCCTGACTGACGGTCCCGTAATGCATCAGCGTCGAAGCATGATTATTCATTTTCCCTAGGTCGATTCGATACCGATGTTCCGGATTCTGATTCGAGGAAAATCAAACTTGTGCACAAGCTGTCCATGACCATGACAATGCGTGAATAGTTTAATATGTGCAAACAGATTTGTATAGCACGGATAGTATTGAACGACATTATCATTTTTTCCAACCCATGCAAAGATTCATTTTTCCCAAAGCTGTACTTCCGATTTAGAATCTCGTAGGCACAAAATTGCCTGAGGCATCATAAGCTACGATCGACATTTCATATTATTTTGCAACACGTAAAATAGTCTATCTTTTTACTAGAACCTTAAACTTTCTCGTTTTGGTGCGGAACTTATATTTTTAGAGTAAATTACTCTAAATCGATACGTTTTTCCCGAGTTCTTGATCTTAGTGGATTGGCATGCATTTAACATGGCATCGTCGATTTGAATAAGTTCGAGGCAAAGAAATTTTGTTTGCGGGACAGAGTAGAAAAGAAGGGGCTGAATCACCCACCAAGTACTTTGATCGTGCCGACCGTCAAAGCGCTTCGCAACGTTCGAGTTTTAGTTACGCGAGCTCCTGCAATGACACCAACACTTAGTTAGAATTCCTTCTTTACTACTTCGCTTCAAAATTCGTAGATTGCATTCAGAAAATGACGCGAAAGCACTTTCATCAAAACAAAACGACAAAAATTCCAAGAAAACCATACAGTAGTCCGGTCCCATCGAAGAGACTCTTATATTGAGCTCACTCGCAAAGACTCAGCCCGCTGCATCTAAGACTTATTCTAATAGAAGTCGTTTCATTAGTTGGATCGATTCTCGTACCATTCGTCCAAATTAATTTGATCGATGCCGCAAGGTGTTATCGTTTACCAAACTCAGCGATCGAGTCAGATGGCCATCTAAGTTCCTGACCGATCTGACTCGGCGCAAGCATATTACGAAGTTCGTCGCCTATCGAAAGTGGGGCACTACAAAGGGTCTCAATTCAATTCGTCTCAGTCAATCGATAATGATAGAATTATCCACATACAGTGCCCTGACTAGGAGTGGGGCACTACAATATGTTTTCCAGACCATCAACTCTAATTACAATATGTTGTCCAGACCAAGATTGGTAGCCAATAACAAAGTGTTGATCCTAACAAGTTGTAGATAGAGGTGATTTCCTTCCAATGGGAGACTAACGAGAATGTCAGTCAGTCACTGGCCGTTAATCCAAATTAGCTATCGATACAAGCGGTTGTCGGAAGAACTAACACAAGTTTTACATCTGAGCACCGGTGTATTCCAGAGCTTCACTATCTTATGATCTACCTTCACACTGATATGATATGCAGAAGAATAATGACCTACTTTGTTTGATTGATAGACCTCAGATTAAGACATATTACACACCTTTAGCAAATAATGGATATGATTCGAGGTAGTAACATTGTCCCTACTGCTAACAGGAGTGAGCTTCTCATATCGACGGTTGATGAGATGTGTTGTCATTTGTAGGGACTGCTACGACCACCATCACTAGCTTAGTAGGATCAATATTTGTCATTGTCCAGTCCCAAATAATTAAGTACGACTATATGAGTACGCTTATCATACACATATTGGAAAATTAAGAGTACAAAGTTTATATATTTTGTTGTTTATTATAAATTCATCAATTGTACTCTCATTTACTCAAATGGCCAATCTCATAAAGTCTACTCATCCACAAAATTTATATCATAATATGAAATAAATAATTATCAGAACTACAAATTCACTAATATTCTCCTATAACTAGGAATACGTGCGTGAAGAATACAAATAAACTGAACTAGTATATCAGTCATCAGCTGCACAACGTGTTCCTTCAGTGGCACTAATGAGTCCCTCGTGTGGACTATATTGCTCTGGGTTCTGATCCTCGTCTAATTAAAGTTCTATGACTTGTCTATCTAAGATGGAGCAAGTGCAAATATAAAATTAAGTTAATATTGCCAAAATATATGCAAGTAAATGGACGAAAAGTATGAACAATATGAACATAACACAAAACTAGACAATAACATTTGAATATAGTGTCAACGATAAGTAAAAGGGGCAGAACTACCTTAGTGCTCATATTGTGTGTTTTGGGAACAACTTTCCCACACGTCAACGAGCTGAGATAACTATTGATAATATATAAGTACATGCATTGTCAATGTTTAATGAATAATAAAGACGAAACCCATAAATCTAAGTGGAGTTAAAAGACCTCATGTGAACATGATGCCGTAAAGAGTCGTCGTCTACGTCCCTAATGATTGTTCCCCAATCCCATCACTCTACTACTAGATCATAAAAATCGATATAAGAAAAGTTCAATAACATCCAATCTAGTAATCATGATATGGTATATTATATCCTAACTAGACATGGCTACAATGCAAATATTGGAAAAATTGTTCGTCAGGTAATGTACTTTACTGTTTGAAGTCCAAACTCGTGCTAGTTAGAAAACGATCACCAATAATCGTTTTTTACTATTACCCATATATCCATAACCAAATAGGCCAAAAATCAATTTCAAGGTCAACATAGTGTCCAATCTCACGTTTAACGAACACAAAATGTCACATGCAACAAGTTGTACAATTTTATTCTCAATTTTATAATAATAATAATAATAATAATTATTATTATTATTATTATTATTATTGTTATTATTATTATTATTATTATCTTGTTTAACTTGATAATTCTCCTAACTACGTTTCTGATTCAAGCCCCTAGACATATTATTCTCATCACGACTCAAGTCTTACCCTTATCGTCAATCAACGAGTTTTAGGTGAGAATAACATTGTATCATTTCATTTTTCAATTTGTGTAACCAAATCAAAATTTATTATGTGATAACTTTCACTTGACTTGTATTACTGTCTGACAGAAGCTCCTAGAAATGAATTTGTAGCTGCCCAAAAAGGACGATGATTATCACATGTTGCTGAGGTTTGATTATAAGTTATTTTTGGTTTATAAGTTAGAGTTTTATTATTTTTTGAGTAATAGTTGTATTATTTTGTATATAGGTTTCTGAAAGCTAAGCAATTTGATACGGAGAAGGTGAGTCAAATGCGGGAGGCAATGCTTCGATGGAGAAGGGAGTTTGGGACGGATACTATATTCAGGGACGAACCTACATATATAGACATGGGCCATGGCCAACCCTTGACCAAATTTATCATTTATTATATATAAAAATATATCAACCAAACAAGAAGAATATCTCACACCTTATCCACATACGTTAGAAGAGATATTTGACTATAATTTGATAATATTCTTATTATATGTTATTATACTTGCAAAGCACGTGCATTTACTAGTATGTATATAAGAGCATCTACAGTAGATACACTCCAAATTAATATCCTTCCTCTTTTATCTCTTTTTTTCCATGTTTGATAAGATTTTTCTCCCTTTTCTTCTCTTTATTTTCCTTCTCAGTTTTGTAAGAACGATTAATTTGGTAGGCACATGAAATAATGTAGCAGCTAAGACACGCTTCAAATCTGGAGTGTCTCTTAGCTTTCTAACAATTTTCAAGTATAAACAGCCCACTAGAGCTTTAAAGTGCTACAAAATTTAACTTAAGTCAAAATGTAGCACTTTAAATCTCTATCATTGTGGATGCTCTAACATTAGCTTGGGCCACCCTAATGTCCTCATGAATCATCTAGCTTGGCAACTTGCCTAGCTTGAGAGAATTAATTTTATAAAATGGAAAGGAATGATGACAACCTTGATTTTTGCGGTATAAATTATAATTTGTTCAATCAATTGTCCTACAATTATCCCTTTTAATCACACAACTTAGCTAGCTTCCATTTTGTTTTTATAATATTCTTTATTCGAAAAGAACAGGAACCTATCTATTTTGTTTGTTCAATATTATGTACCTAAAAAGGAAAAGAACATATCCATTTTAGTTGTATGATATTAAAAAAAGATTTTGAAACCATTTTTTCCTCCAAAATAAAAAAATTCATCTCCTTCAATTTGTTCTCCTTTCTTCTTCTCCTCCACGGCTTCGTCCAAACCCTTACCACCTCATGCCTTTATCTCTCTGAATCTGACTCTTCTCAAACTCTCAGGTTTGTATTATTTTTACTTTTTTGCATAAAAAATTGTATGCCACACATTGTATTTTTTCCCTTATATTTGTTGTATGTTAACCTATCCATTTTGATATTTTGGCTGTAGATATTCATAAACATGAACAAGGCTAGCATCCTAAAGTACACCTACGACTTAACAGAAAAATAGATTTATAGCACCATATTTTTTTCAGGTAAATAATTTAACCTCTTATGAATTACCTAATTATGTTGATGGCTTTGCATAAATATCACACTAAAAGTTAATGATTGTTTTAAAATATGACAATTTATAACCAATACATTTAGTTCTAATAAATATACAGACACACTCAATCTCAATATTAAATCCTAGTGGCGTCCCTGACTATATTGGAGGTGAGACTATATTATTGGAGGTGAGACTATACTTAAGTTTCAGTTTTTATTTCTTCATAAAATTTGAATAACAGATCAAAAATCTATGTACCAACATTTCTAATAACATTAAAAAAATGTTTTGCACAGACAATGCGTGTGCCCATGTGTCTGAACGCTGGTATTATGTATAGAAGTATAGATATATTTGGGAGAAAGCATTCTAATTATCGTTTTATATATATATATATATATATATATATATATATATATATATATATATTTCTCCCCAGCATGTTTGCGGAGCAGTCTTCCCCTCCCCGAGCGTATGCTTCAGCAGTCGCCCCCTCCCGCCGCTAGCCGGCGGCCGGAGCTGCGCCCCCTCCCCCCTTCCCTCCGCCGCCGTGGCTTCTCCCCCCGACCTTCTAGCTCTCTCCGACCGCCTCCCCCCGGCACCCCCTATAACGCTGCGCTACGGACCGCCCTCCGCTTTCGGCCCCACCGATAATCCCTCAGCGCCGCCGTTCATATCTCCTCCCCACCTCCCCTCCACCCCACCCCCCTCTTCCGGCCTGCTCTCAGTTCCCTCCCTCCCCCTCCTCTCCATCTCCATTCATGGCACTTCCGTCCATCCCCCTTTCCTCCACCTCCCTCCGGCGGCCCCGTCCCCTTCAGCCTAGCGAGGAGGTCGGCTTCCCCTCCCTCCCTCCTCCGGAGGCTCCTCCCCCTTCCCCGTGGTCATAGTCGACAAGGGCACTCCGGTCTCCCTGCCGGAGATGCCTACGGGCTTGCCGGTTTCCCGCTCTTTAGTTTCGAATTTTAAACTCCCGCTTTCAACCTCGCCTCGAGCGCAGTGCTCCATGAGGAAGGCACTGATGGGGGCGCATGGCCCATCGCTCCTTTGGGCGCATGTCCCCCCTCCCCCTTGGTTGGGAGAAATTATTAGATGCTCCCGGCTCACCACTGGACATGCTGAGTGGTGAGCCCGGGCCAATGAACAATTGACACTTGGAATAACAAATTAATCCCATATTTTTCACATCATAACCGGATATAAAAAAATAACGAAAAATGCTAAAAAATCAATCATATTAATATTAACATTAAAATTAATATTAAGATTAACATTTATATTAACAGTAAAATTAATATTAACAATAATATTAATATTAATATTAACATTAAAATTAATATTAATATTAACATTGAAATTAATATTAATATTAACATTGATGTTAAAGATAACAAAAAATACTAATAGAATCAATAATATTAATATTATCATTAAAATTAATATTAAGATTAACATTAATATTAACAGTAAAATTAATATTAACAATAATATTAATATTAATATTAACATTAACATAAAAATTAATATTAATATTAACATTAATATTAACATTAATACTAAGATTAACATTAACATTGATATTAAACTTAACATTAATATTAACATTAATATTAATATTAATATTAATATTATCATTAATACTAAGATTAACATTAATATTAATATTAATATCAAAATTAATATTAATATTAATATTAAGCTAACTTATGAATTGTCCGGTTATGATGTGGAAAATATGGAATTAATTTGTTATTCCAAGTGTCAATTGTTCATTGGCCCGGGCTCACCACTCAGCATGTCCAGTGGTGAGCCGGGAGCACCTAATAATTTCTCCTTGGTTGGGTGCACGAAACCCCTCTTTTTAGGTGCATGGTCCCCATTAGCAGGGTCGGGGTCCGCCACTTGGCCCCCCTCGTCTGCTGTCGCCAACCCAATTCCCAGCTCTTTGGGCGCATGGCCCCTGGCCCCTTTCGCTGGCGGCGTATGGCCCCATGCTCCTGCTTCGGGCGTACGGTCCCCAGGCGTGGGAGCATGGCCACTAGGCTCAGGCGCATGGCCTGCTCCCCCTGGGCCCGCTTTCTCCGCTTCACTGGCTCAGCAGCCTCTTTCCGTCGGTTGTCCGTTAGGTTCGGGGAGCTCAGGTACCGCTGTCTCGTCCTCTCCTCCGGCGTCGCACGTTGGCCCCTCGGTCGTGTCCTCCTCCCTCTTGTGGCTACCCTTCCCAGGCAACCGGGCTCGGGAGTGGCTGCTGTTCCGGCTCGCGCGCTCCCGGACGACCTACTGGCTCTTGGTTCTTGCCTGTGGCCCCGCCACTTCCGCCATCGCCCTTTCCCCCGGAGCCGGACCCCCTTCCCCTTCTGCCGCTCCACTACAACAAAAAATCCTTTTAATGACGCTCGACACGGAGTTTTAATGACGGCTGATACATAAGCGTTATTAAGTTGAAAAATACCTTTTTTATGACGGTTTGGGCTAATTCTGGGCTTTTTATAACTTTTATAAAACAAAGCGTTATTAATAGTTTAGAGCGGTGGCAAACTTGTAATATTTTTTAACTTCAATTTTTGGCAAAATTTTTGTTGTAGCCCGCCTCTCCCCCAAAACATTCCGATCTTCTCCTTCTCCTCCTTTCTTCTCCCTCCTCTCCCCCAACTCCAAAACCCTAACCCTAGATCCAAAATCTTCGAGGAGGGCCTCATGCTCCTCGTCGCCCTCCAGGACAAGCTCGAGGCCGTCGCGTACGCGATCGACAAGAACGCGAAGAAGGAGCGTTAGGGTTCTGCTCGTCCTCTTCTCCGCGCTCTCCCTCTCCTTCCTTCGACGTCGTCGATGTCGTGGGTCCGCAACCACCGCCGCTTCATCGGTTCCGGCGCCGGCCTCGGATCGAAGCCCTCATGGGTCAGTTCCTTTTCCTTACACCCTCCTCTCCTCTTCTTCTCCTTCCTTTCCCCCAACTCCAAAACCCTAACCCTAATTTTGAAGAAATTAAAAACCCTTTTATTTGAGGAAGAAGGAGGTGACGGCGACGTCGTCAACAACAGCTTGGGGTGCTGATCATCCCTGCGCTCAGCTGAGAGCCGCCTACCATGACTGCTTCAATAGGTATCATCATCGTCATCATCTTCAATTCTACAGCAGCTGCTGCTGCTGATGATGATATTCTTCTTCTTCTTTACTATCAAGAAAATAAATTGTGGGGAATATTTTTTTTAATTGATACAGGTGGTGCGCGGAGAAATTCTCGAAGGGACGGTGGGACAAGGAAGAATGCATCTCCGAATGGGAAAAGTACAGAGCCTGTCTCTCTGTAAGTTTCCTTCTTTTTTTTTACCCCTCTGGAAAAGAAAAAGCTAACTCATTTCTTGAATTTTACTACATTTTTGTGATCTGGGTCAGAGGGGTTTTGCGTCTAATTTCTGAATTTGGGGTTTAGTTGGCACTTGCATTTCCTTAATTGTAGTTGGAACAAAGGGATCAGACATGTACTGGACACATCGTGTCATATCCATCACAAGTAATCTGGAAACATTCAGTTCCCGAGTCCTTTCCCCCATTAGGTAATCAGGAGCATTTTATCTCCTCTTCTTTTTCACTATTCTGCATCCTAATTTATAAATTATATACGGTTTATGGAATCATTTTCTATGTTTCTGGGGACATGTCAAAATAAAATGCAAGGTTAACTTGGAATTTACGGACATTGATATCAAAACTACCATAATTGAGCAGATAAGATATCAGATGGGTTGCCTTTGTGTCATGGTCCTTCAGCTTCTATCCTCAAGTCATACTCAATTTCAGAAGGAAAAGGTCCATAATTTCCTCCCTTTATGTTCCAATATTTGTAAAGATTGAAATTTAAATGCATATTTGTCACTTTTATGGAGATATAATATATGGGTATCAGTTAGAATTTTATGTGGTTAAAGTTTGATTTTTTTGGTTTTTTTTAGAAGGGATGACTTTCTATTTTGTATGGTAATTTAAGTACTTTGAAAGATGAAATTTTGAACGCATATTTGTGATTGTAATGGTGATAAAATATCTGGGTATCAGTTAGAATTTGTTGTTGTTGAAGTTTCATATTTTTAATGAGGATGACAATGATTTTTTTTTTGTGTGTGTTAATCTGGAATATGTAGTTTGAAAGATGGAATTTTGAATGCATTTATGTGCTTTTAATGATGATATAATATCTATGGTATTTTGATTGAAAGTTTGGCATTCTTAGTTTTTAGGAAGGAATTCTGAAGGGACTTCAATTTTTCTGACAATGACTTCTTTGCTAATGTAAATCCTTATAAACATGGAGTTTTTTATTTTTGTTTTTGTGAGAGGAAGGATGGGGTCAGGGAGATCCCCTTCAAATTTGATTTTTGAAGGATTTCTGACACTGAGTTTTTTGGTACTATAAATATTTTGGTTCATAGAATTTTGAATGCAAATTTAGCTTATATAGTAACTGGGAATCAGTTAGAATGTTGTGAATGGCTGTAGTTTAATTTTGAGGATGAATTTGAAGTGAGTTCAGAAGTTCTGACGATGACTAATTACTTTACTAATCTAATCTATCCAAGAAAATGTGACTTTGGATGCATTTTTGTGCTTGTTATGGTAATATAATATATGGGTATCAGTTAGAATGTTGTGGACATGAAGTTTAATTTTGTTAGTTTTGAGGAAGGATTTTTGAAGGATCTTCAAATTGTCTACCATGACCTCTTTGCTAATCTAAATCCTTTGAAACATAGAGTTTTGTTGCACTTTCGTGCTTGTTGTTATGGTGATGTAAATGTAATATCTGCGTCTCAGAAGGAATGTGTATTGCTTGAAGTTTTATTTTCCTGGTTTTGTAAAAGTATTTCTGGCAAATGAGTTTTTTGGTAATCTGAATACTCTGAATGGTATAATTTTTTGAATGCATTTGATGGTTATATAATAACATGGTATATGTTTATGGTGTGGTTGAATTTATTTATTTATTTTTTGGTTTTCTTTTTGATTTTGAAGAAGGATTTTTCAAGTCTTTTTAAATTTTCTGAGATTTGTCTTTTTTTTTACTAATCTAAATCTTAAGAAAGACTGGAACTTTGGGTGCAATTCTGTTTGTTATGGTGATATAATATCTAGGTATCAGTTAGAATGTGGTATGTATAAAGTTTGATTTTACTAGTTATGATGAAGTATTTTTTAAGGAACAGGGCATGTTTCAATTGGAAAACCAAATTCACAACCCATATTTCACTGCAAACAATTTTTTTCTATTCTATTGTCTACATACCTACAACTTTATTGTGTTCCTACCAAAAAATTTATATATTGGCAATGATGAGATACAATTTGGAGATGGTTTTGTGACTTCCATTGCAATGAATTATGGTTTTGAAAAAATCTGTCCTTGCAGTTCTACTATGCACTATGAGCCAACCTTATGTATTTTGATACTGCTATTTTTTTTACCATTCTTTGGTCATTTTCTTGACTGTTTTTACAATTTGCAGTTGTGGTTAACTTGTTTTTACGTGGCAGTTTTGTTCCTGCAGTTCTACTATGCACTCTGAGCCAACCTTATGCATTTTGATCATGCTATTTTTTACCATACTTTGGTCATTTTCTCGACGGTTTTTCCAATTTGCAGGTGCAGGTAACTTGTTTTTACATGGCATTTTCTGTAGTTCTACTATGCACTATGAGCCAACCTTATGTATTTTGATCCTACTATTTTTTTACCTTACTTTGGTTATTTTCTGGACTGTGTCTACAATTTGCATGTGCGGTTAACTTGGTTTTACATGGCAGCTTTGCTCCTGCAGTTTTACTATGCACTCTGAGCCAACCGTGTTGTATTTTGATCAAACTAGCTTAGTTATCCTCTAATTCAAACTAAGTTTTTTTTTAATCTTTTTCAGGGTTTTGCTACGTGATGCCGACAGTTTTGATGTGCTCAAAGTTGAAGCCAATGTACTAATAGTTTTGAGGGTCTACTTAGTAGTAGTAGTAGTTGTAAATATATGTATTTGGATGTCCTATTTTGAAAAAAATGTAATGAAGATGGTGATATATATATTTGTAATTGGATTAAATGGTACTCTATAACATTTAGATGTTTTCTTGTGAATATGGTCCAAAATGAATATTTCGAAATTGAATTGAGCAACATTGAGCATTGTTCTATAATTTTTTGGAAAGTAATATATAAATATGCAGAATTGAGCGTTATAAATGTGCTGAATTGAGTCTATACAGATTATCTATTCATAACGCTTTCAAACTACGCTGAAAATAAGTGTAGCAGAAACTCATCATATTCATGACGGTTATTTTATGACGCTTTTAAAAAACATTTATAACACTCGTTTTCATGACGGTTGCTGTGAAAAAAAAAGCGTCATGGTACGTCATTAATGACGCTTTTTAGCCGTCATTAAAAGGGTTTTTTGTTGTAGTGCTCTCACTCCTCGTTTGTTGGCCCGTGGCACCGCCGGTCCCTGCCCCCAGCCTCCCGGTTGCCTCGCAGCCATCCTGCCTGCTGGCCTCATCCAGCGGGGTCCTGCCTCCTTCATCTTCAGGTGCCACTATGCCTTCCTTCGCCGACAAGCTCCGGCCGGACCGTGCTGCCAAGAAGGGTATCATCCTTCCCGACGTGTCTTTACCCGAGGTTGTGTATGATACAGAGTCTCAGGTTCCGACGGTTCCATTCTCGGCTCAGGAAATTACCTCCCTATCTTTCTCCTTCCTCCACAATTTCATCCTCAAATTTTCCAATGGATCCCCGAAGCTTGACCGTGTTAAGGAGGTTATTACAGCTGACCGCAGAATACCGGGTTGCTCCCCTGGACCCCAGACACTTACTGCTGCACCTCTCCTCCGAGCTCGACCACAGGACCGTATGGTCTAAAGGGATCGGTAGGGTTGACTCCCACCTAATAAAGATCATCTGGTGGTCTTCGGACTTTAACACTGTCTGCCATGAAATATAAAAGAAAAAAACAATTATCGGAGGACTGGACTTTTACTTCACGTTACAAACTCGCTTGTACAAAGAAAGCCTAGGGACAAAAAACTAGGTACAGTATTCTAAGTACAATTGTTTATTCTAGATTCTGGGGGTGACGATAGAGGCTCGGAAAAGCTACGGCAGCTCTGCCTTACTCCTTAGACGATCGGTATGCAGCCTTGGCTCCAAAAGATTGCTTGGCGTTGAAGAAATGCTCTCTTTGCTCTCTTTCTGCTTTTTTTTTCAAGTATTCTGGTGCCCTCTGATCTCGAAAAAGGGTCCTCTTCGTAAGGAAATGGCACCTTGCTATTTATAAGAAGAGAATGCTATCATTAGGGTTTACAATGATTGTCCCTTAAAGTGGCGGCGGCCTGTTGATTGATCAATCTGGGCCATTAGTTTTGAGTGTAATGAATCTGGATCATTAATGTAGATTGTGCCAAATTCTCTCAATAATTAATGCTGATTGGAATAAATCTTCCTTATGATGATATGCTGATGTCTGCGAATCTGAATGAATAAGTTTAATTCATTCTCCTGCCACGTGTCCCAGATTATTGGGGTTTGATCCAATCTTTGATTGTAGTAAATCTGAGAAATTGATTGGCTTTATGACACGTGTCCTGGGAGCTACTGAAGGATCTGAGCCGCATGAGGATTGAGCCGCATAAGCCCGGCCACGTGTCAAGGCTGTTGGGGAGTGGCCCCCGAACCTTCGAATCACATGATAATCTAGACCGCATGGACGTAGGTGGCCGCATAACGGGTAACCCCTTCGTGAGCCGCATGGAGATTGTCTTCATGAGCCGCATATGGGGAGCGTCTACTTGAGCCGCATAGGGCTGTTTCGATCTGGGCCGCATAGGAAAACTTCGACCTGAGCCGCATAGGGAGTCTCCGCTCGAGCCGCATATGACTGTCCACGTGCCTAGGCTGCGTGGCATTTTTTGGATGTCGGGGGATTATGTCAGAGATCTCCTTTGTTTCCCTAGGCGTCTGTCATTATGACAGAGTCATAATTACATCTTTGTGTCAGGGCTGTCATCCTGTCAGAGCTGTCAGCCGTCAAGGCAATTAATGCAGTAAGGGAAGAGTTACTTGTATGCTACGTGGCACCTCTCTGAGCCGCATGAGATCACAGAGCTGCATAGACGCGTTGAGCCGCATGGGTCCTCTGAGCCGCATGGGCTTTCTGAGCCGCATGGGCTTTCTGAGCCGCATGGGATTTTCTGGCCGCATGGATCTTTCTTTATTATTTTTCATGCTTCTACAAGACCCCCTTCAAAGTTTTCAATTTGCAAAATTGAAATACTTTGAATAAGAAGCATGGCCATGTGCAAGCTCTTTCTAGCCGCATATGAGGTCCTAGCCGCATAGATGTCTTAGCCGCATGGAAGTTTCAACTGCATGGATGGCCTAGCCGCATAGCTCCTTGCCACGTGTGCGTGTCTTTAATTGCCTCAAATTCATTTTTAGCGTCGTCTTTAGGGAGAATCCCAAGGGTTGGTTCACTAAATCTCGGGATTTTATGCCCTGGATAAATCTCCTTTATGGGAGAGGGGGCAAAATCCGAGGAGTCGGTTTTGTCTTTATACGAGGCGGTTTATTACTCCACGTGTCTTCCCCCTCTCGTCCTCCTATAAATAAGAGGAGTTTGAGAGAGAGAGGACTTCTTTACTTCCTCTTTTACTTTGAATCTTTCCCTCTCCAGCTCTTCATCTTCTTCTTGATTGATAGTGGCTCCCAAGAAGACCGTTGCAACGAAAAAGGCAGCATTTTTGTCGACCGCGACGGCGAAGGGCAAGACTGCTTCAACTTCGACTGCGGCCGCTCCTCCACCGATCGTCGTCCCCGCGGCTCATCCTGACGTTCATCCCCCCATTGCTGGTAAGGATATTGCACGGGTTAAAGAACCCTAACTGCTATGGCTACGTCGCATGCTGTATGCATGAGCCTTTGTGAGTCGCATGCTCGGCCTATGGTCGAGCTGTGAGCCGCATAAGAATAACTGCTGTGACCGTATATGCGCTTTGCCAACGCAGCCGTATGAGCTATGCCGAGCCGCATGGATTCGCACAAATTTTGTCTGTCACGCGGTCAGTGCAAATTTTGTCCGAACCCTAAGGGCCTTATCAGAGCACTGCCGCATGAATTTTTACTGAATAGGACCGCATAAGTGTTCCTCTGAGATTAAGCCGCATAACGCTTCATTGGAGCCGCATGAGGCTCTGTTAAGTTGGATGACGACTGTCGGGCACTCATGGACCTGGATAATGTGGAGCCTTTATCTCAGGAGGTTGAGCGCCGAGCAAGGCAAAGGCTCGAGGGGGTACTGCCTTGGTGAGAAACCGGCTCCTGGAGTTGTGTAATACCGAACTATAGTTGGCCTTTTCTTCTTTTGTTACCTTTTTTCTTTTCTTTTTTTTGAGAGGGACGTGGTCCTAAAAGGTGTAATACTTTTTTCTTCTTTCAAATAAAGAGTACTTTCCATTCCACCCTTCATTTGTATTGCTTGTTGTGCTCGTGGAATTGTGGTAGTATTTGCCCCGCATGGGGGGCTTGTTTGTGGACCTGTTACCTATGACATACCTTGGTTTTAGGTACAGGTAACAAGTTTGACTGGGGATACTTAGAACAGTTCCACGGCAAGGTGGTCATGGACGTTCCCAGTATCGAGATATTGAGTGCCATGGAGCAGCTGGGCTCCCGGGGCATGATGAGGAATAGTAGGCCTGTACTAAGAGGCTTAGCAAAGGACGTTTGTGGGCCTATTATCCTTGACGTACCATGACCTAGGATACGGATAATAGGATGAAGGGGAACCAACATACTTACTCAGAGGTTATGAGAACATGGCAAGTACGAGGGTTTTGCCGTGGAGTCTTCCTACTCAGAGGTAATAAGGATATGGCAGGAGTGGACTCAACGGATGATATTTGTGGTCAACAGAGGACTTTTGTGGTCAATAGAGGACATTTGTGGACCTATTACCCTTGGCGTACCTTGGTTTAGGGTACGGATAATAAGACGAGAGAGGACCAACATACTTACTCAGAGGTAATGAGGAAATGGTAAGTACGGAGGTTTTACCGTGGAGTCTTCCTACTCAGAGGTAATGAGGACATGGCAGGAGTGGACTCAGCAGATGATATTTGTGGACTTATTATCCTTGGCGTACTCCGGTTGTGGGTACAGATAATAAGTCGAAAGGGAATCATCATACTTATTCAGAGGTAATGAGGACATGGCAAGCATGAAGGTTTCTTCGACGGAGCCTTCCCACTCAGAGGTAATGAGGACATGGCAGGAGTGGGCTCAATGAAGGAGGGTACATAGAACGACTCAGAGGTAATGAGGACATGGAAGTTCTATGTAAAGGGGTGGTTTGTTTTTGGCGAAAGTGAAACGACTCAGAGGTAATGAGGACATGGCCGTTTTGGAAATTTGTGGATCGGTCACCCTTTTTGTGCACTGGGAGTGCGGGTAGTGGATCATGAGGGAGGATCTCTTCCAGGAAAAAAATTCAGGGGTATGATCATACATGATTTGCTATCTGAGAAAGTGACCGAAATATGAGTTCAGAGGCACCAACGGGTACATGACTCGATAATCTGGAATGTTGAAATGCGAGTTTAGCGGCACCAGCGTGTACATGACTCGATAATCTGGAATGTTGAGATGGGAGTTCAGCGGCACCAGCGGGTACATGACTCGATAATCTGGAATATTATGGATGCGAGTTCAGCGGCACCAGCGGATAAATGACTCGATGATCTGTAATATTGTGGATGCGAGTTCAGCAGCACTAGCGGGTACATGACTCGATGATCTGGAATATTTGTGGATGTGAGTTCAGCGGCACCAGCGGGTACATGACTCGATAATCTGGAATATATCGTTTAGATATAATAATTCTTCAGAAACTTGCCATTGACAGGCAACATGAGCAAGTCTCCGTTTTGCTTGGCGCGACGGTAAGTACCGTTGGAGATTACATCCTCAATGATAAATAGACCTTCCCATTTTGGCTGTAACTTGCCGACGGTCTTGTGAGTCATGACCATCGGCCTCTGGACTGCCAGAACGAGATCGTCCACTTGGAATATTCTGATTTTGACCTTCTTGTTGAAGGCTCCAGATATGCGTGCTTCGTATAGCTCGATTCTTTGCTGAGCCAGGAGGCGCTTTTCGTCTAAGGCCTCTAACTCTTGCAGCCGGCGTCCGTAGTTATCATCCGTCGTCAATTGATAAGTGAGGACGACGCGGAGTGAGGGTATTTGAGTCTCTAATGGGAGAACTGCCTCACTCCCGTACACCAGGGAGAATGGTGTGTTCCCTGTGGCCGTTCGGACCGTGGTACGGTACGCCCATAAGCATTCACCAAGCTTCTTGTTCCAGTAGCGTTTGTTGGACGATACAAACTTCTTAAGAAGTTTGATGATTGTTTTGTTGAATGCCTCTGCCAACCCATTTGCTGTCAGGTTGTACGGTGTCGAAGCAATATTCTGGATGCGATGCTTGTTGCAAAACTGATAGAAGGTATGGCTTGCAAACTATGGACCATTATCATGGATGATCCTTCGGGGCAGTCCAAAGCGATAAATGACGTGATGCTTAAGAAAGCTGATCACGTTTGAAGTTTTTACTTTCGCGAGTGGGACAGATTTCGCCCATTTGGAGAAGTAATCTGTGATTGCGAGTATGAAGCGATGTCCTCGGGAGGAAGGTGGAGTGATTGGGCCAATGATATCCATCCTCCATGCTTCGAATGGCCAGGATGCCACTGTCGGATATAGAAATTTGGATGGTTGGTGGATGAATTCCACGTGGACTTGGCAGGCTTTGTACTTTCTAGCATAGTTTATCGCATCTGCTACCATCGTGGGCCAGTAGTAGCCCATTCGGCGAAGACGGTCTTGCAATTTAGGGCCAGGCTGATGGGCCCCGCAAACACCGTCATGAGCTTCTCGTATGGCTTCTTTGGCTTCCGCGTTTGACAGACACAGAAGCAATAATCCATCATAGGATCACCGATATAGCATTTTTGTCTCTGCATCGTAGAAGAATCTGAGAGAACGCCGTCTGATGGAGGTGGCTTCCTTCGGGTTCTCGGGCAGGATATCGTAGATGACGAAGTCAATGAATGGTTGTCGCCAGTCTGGGACGTCATCGATCGTCTGAGCGAAATAGCTTGCCACGAATTAAATATTGTTTTTGGGGCAGACCAGTTCGTGGCCTATCACATCTACCGATTGATGAGTATGATTTGGCACTGCTAGGGAAGGGCCAGACCTGCTAAGGCATCGACTTCGATATTTCGGAGTCTGAGGACGTGCTCAATGAAGAACCCCTCGAACGATGAGATAATGTCGATCACTATCTGGTGATAGGGGATCATGTCTTCATGGCGGACTTCGTGTGAGCCCCGGATTTGATTGACGATTAACTGAGAATCGTCGTATGCTTCAAGATATTCTACCCCCAGCTCTCTTGCAAGTTGGAGGCCAATGACCAAAGCGTTGTATTCGGCCACATTGTTAGAGTAGGGATCTGTGAGAGAATAAGCGTGGTTAATCACCAATCCAGAAGGGAAGACTAGCACCACCTCGACTCCGACGACGATGTTGCCCTTGGGTCCCGTTCTTGAAGTACCGTCGAAGAACATTCACCATATATCATTGTGAGAGGTTTCATGCGAGTCGACGACCCCATCTGGGATCTCTTCATATATTCTGGACGACTCCGAGCCCAGGTAGGCTTCTAAAAAGTCTGCCAGGGCTTGACCTTTGACAGCCTTTTGCGGGACGAAGATTATATGATAAGGGGACAACAATATAGCCCATGTAGCGAGACGAGAGCTGAGTGCCCCTGGTTTAGTCATGAGGACCCTGAGAGGGTTGACTCGTGAGATCACATGTATTGTTTGTCCAGTGACATAGTGCCGCGTCTTCTGAATGGCGAACACCAGGGCAAGGCACTCCTTCTCCACAGCGGTGTATCGGTGCTCTGGCCCAATCATCATTCGACTGAGGTAATATATGTCTTGCTCAGGGCCTGCATCGTTATTTTGTGCCAGCAGGGCTCCGAGGGAATGCTCCATTGCTCGTACGTAGAGCAGGAATGATTTTCCAGCAACCGGGGCCACCAGGACTGGAGGGTTCGACAAATATTCTTTGATGCTGTCGAAGGCCCGCTGACATTCTTCGTCCCATACGAACGAGACTGTTTGCCATTAAAATCGTTTGATTGCAAATCTTAATACAAACAGAATAGTGTTACAATGTAGGACTTAGATGTAGTCCTAGGAGTACACTTTTGTTTAAGCTGGGTTCCTTAGTGCCAATGGAGCGAGTGGTAATGCGTTGACTCCGTTGACGGGCTGACGACGGTTATCGGTTTTCTGAAGGTGTGGATTGCTCTGGGTGCTGGAGCTTGCTGAGAGGAGGAAGACGTTGAGTGTCTGTATCTGCCTCTCTGGTGATTCCTTGTATGTTCGTTGCGAATTCTGTCTGTTGTCCGTCTGTGTGTGTGTATGAGAAGGAAATGATCCCTCCATTTTTAGTTGTGCAGGCTGGCTGCTGATGCGCACATGTAGGATGCGCCGGTGTGTGGGGACGCCACGTGGAGGTTGCTGATGGGGGCGCATGGATGATGCGCCCTGATTGGGAGGTTGAACTCTTCATACTGCTGTTGTGAGCCGGCACGTAGCAGAGGAGAAGATCTTTCTGTTGCTGAAATCTTGGACGAGTTGAGTCAAAGGACACATGTCGTCGACTCGTGGCTCGAAGATCTCGGATTTGGGGGGATAATGATCTGGTGAGCTGCGCCTTGGATTGGGCGCAGGAGGAGGCTGCGGCACATAACCTTTAGGAGTTACAAACCATTTAGGGCGCATGGCTTCTGAGGCGCATGCAGGCGACTTTCCTTCTGTCTTTCGGGATTAGAGATCAGTCCGGGGCGCATGGCTTTTGAGGCGCATGCTGAGCTTCAACTGGAGACTCTTCATCTGTCTTTAGGGATCAGAGAGCAGTCTAGGGCGCATGGCTTTTGAGGCGTATGCAGGTTTGGGCGCATGGCCGCGGAGGCACATGCGGGGAATTGAGACTCTTCTTCTGTCTTTAGGGATCAGTGAAGGGTCTGAGGCGCACGGATTTTAAGGCACATACGGATCTGGACGCATGGCCGTGGAGGCGCATGCGGATGGTTTAAGGGGCCACGTGGCAGTAGCCGTCGGAAAAGAGCCATGATGATGCTGACGTTGCCGACGCTTCGTTCTCTAAAAAAGTTGTCAACTATTCAGACATTGGGAAGCGTGCTACCAACTCTGGTGTCAGTTCAGCATTTAATGTTTGTGACGTTCGATAGACAGCTGAGTGGGCATGTTGGTTGGTGTTCCACTCGGTAAGGGAATATGAGAGGGGGCGCATCCTCTGTAATGCGCCGGGTATTGCAGGGCACATCTGCACGATGCGCCTGATGCTGGAGGGCGCATCCATGTGATGCACTGTTTGGCTGGCGCATCCGACATGTCTTTTAATGCTGCGGCTGTCTCGCTCTTCGAGTGCTATAAATAGCTGTTTGGCTGAATTCGAGGCGTCCAGTTCATCCATTTAATGCAAATTTATTGCACAGAATTCAGAGAGCCATCCACTTGGCGCATAGATTTGATCTGCCCGGCCTATAAATAGTGGCATGGAGAGAAGGTTTGCTCCTCGTTCCCTCTCGTACTTCCAACATGAACTTGAATGTGCGGGTGCATTCTGTCGACGAAGTGCTCCCGAGGGTGAAGATAAGACGTCGTGTTGTCTTCGATGCACTTGAAGGTGACTGTTACATCCAAAAGGCGGAGTCGAGGGCTTCTGAGGCAGGCGAAAGGTGCCTGTTGCATCCAAAGATAGGGATGCATGGGCCTCGTCTCCGTTGTTCGGGAAGAGCTGTAGATCGGAATGGCGGTGCTAGGCTTTCTCTTCCTTCAAAGTGGGTGTCGCCCACTCTGGTTGTGTTGAAAGCTCCTTGTGCCATAATTTCGATCACGGTCTTCCTTGGGTTTTGGAGGCTCTTTCGAAGCCTCCCCTGGCCACAGCTTTGCCGTGCTCCTCCTTGGTTCCAGCCAGAGGGTTAAATGCTTTGTGGAAGCACTTATCAGGTGACCCTGGCTGGAAGGGCGGCACATAACTGGACTCTACTCGGCCAGGCGAGCCTGGCTGGAAGAATTTGCACATAACTGGGCTGCTGAAGGGATGCACATAACTGAGCTGGATGCACATAACTGAGCTGCTGAAGAGATGATGGGATGCGCCTGGCTGGAGGCGCATGACATCTGCTGCGCCTAACTGTCAGCGCATGGTGGCTGCTGCGCCTAGCTGGAGGCGCATGGTGACTGCTGCGCCTATCTGGGGGCGCATGATGACTGATGCGCCTATCCGGAGGCGCATGGTGGCCGCTGGCTGTAGATCTAGGATCTTTCCTTTGTAGAAATTCTCCTTTGTACAACCTTTTCTAGACATGTAATAGACTTTTATATGAATAAAAAGTCCTTTTTTGAATGTCTATGGCTTATTTTGATTTTTGCTGTCTGAGTTCTGGCACATGTAGTGTCTGGCGCATGGGCTTTCTGATTGTGAAATTCCATGCTTCTACAAGACCCCCTTCAAAGTTTTCAAAACTTTTGAATAAGTTTTGGAATACTTTGAATAAGAAGCATGGAGGTCAGGGCGCACGATTGTTGGGCGCATGCCAGTTCTGGCGCATGCTCCTTCCGGCTGATGATGATGATGCTTTGGTAACCCAAAAGATTAATGATGATCTTTTGGTTGTATTTGCTGTTATCTCTTCATGGAACCCGAAATGACGGCTGAGATTACACGTCATCGGTTCACGCGTGCGACCCAGCCCTATAAATAGGTGAGGGTTGGAGAGAGAAAGAGATCTTCTTCTCTGTGCCTTTGCTTTCTTTAGAGTTCTTCTTCAAAACCCTAACTTTTTCTTCTTTGAAAGAATGGCTCCCAAGACTCCTCGCGGTGGTGCCGGCAAGGGAAAGGAGAAAGCGAAGGAGCCTGTAAAGGTTGTGACGGCTGATGTTCCTCGACGGCCGGTCGAAGTTCGGCCGGAGGTGGTTGGTAAGTCTCATTTTCCTTACACAATGCACAAAGACCTTGGGTCTTTGATGATGTGCCGCGGTCTTTGTTCGCCAACGCGCATGGGCTTAAACCCTGATGATGCGCCGAAGCTGCTGACGCACATGGGTTTAAACCCTGATGATGCGTCGAAGCTGTTCTTTCTCTTGTTGCTTCTAACATTTTCTGATCTTTGTCAGCGTCAGTGGCGATCCCACCTTTGAATGAAGTATTCTTGGATGCTGCCTTCAACTAGATGGGGGTAGAGCATGATGAGGAAGTGATAAACCCCGCTCAGGATGCTCTTATGCTGGATCAGCCTCCCGAGAGAATGACCCAAATCCGTGAGCAACAGCATGGGTTCCTCAAACGGATGATGGAACGTGGTGTTTTGAAATCTTCCACGTCCGATAAATTGACCTTCTTGAAGCCTGAGTTCCTGTTCGGAGACCGCCTCACTTCTACTGATGCGACGGTGTTGAAGGTCAAGAAGGACTGGTTCTTTACAGCGAATGGAGTGCATATGACTGTTAAGCAACTTGAACGTCAATAGCCTTTGACGTCCTTCTGTCGCCTTGTTTCCAAAAGGCGGATGTCTTGGGATCTTACTCCCTCTCAGGGGGGAGCGGTGACTGGCGTCATCCAAATTGATTCTACCTCTGACCAAAGGGATACTTTGACCGCCACACGGTCTGGGTCTTCCTTCACCTGGCGGACTTTACGTCCCGGGAGCCTCTACAGTGACGTACCCATTGATACGTTTGCTTATAGTGCCTCGACTTCATGATGGAACGTTCATACCCGAAAGGGGAATTTCGGGTAGAGGGTTGGTGTCATTATGTTTCCAAGTGGGATAGAATGACACTCTGGATCTTGTCGCAGTTTCGGACCGAGCTTCGAGAGATCGGGTTGACTGCCGCGATCCGTGCTATCCAGGCGGGTGTTGATCTCAATAGGCACATGTTTCTCGTACTACTGGAGATGTTTGATATCCATACTGGGACCTTTTTTACTCCGGTAGGGGAATTTGGGCTCGTACTTCATGAGATGTACGAGGTGTCGAAACTCCCTTGGGGGTCGAAACCCTATGAAGAGTACTTTTCGACCAACGAGGAACTTCAAGTCCTGGAGGATAAGGCCGAGGAGATGACGGCCGTCTTCAAGGAGGTGGCGAGTCATCATTACTATATGCAGAGGAGGGATAGAAACGGGGCGCAGCCCCATGTGACCGCCTGAAGAGATTATGTCTTTAGACAAGACAAAGAAGATCCCTCACAGTTTTCTACTCCACCGGCGCTCTCTCGTAGCGAAGTGCTGTCTGAGATGAACAGGTTAGGGGAGAAGAGTCCCCGAGGGAATGAAGACCAGCAGTCAGATGTACGCTCCTATAGCTGCTTCTGGCATCTTGCTTATCGAATGTCATCCAAGGCGGTGTTGGCGTCTTATCTGATGATATGGCTCCGGGATTGCGTGTTCGCGGGCGGATCTGGTGCCGTGGAGAGGGTAACCCGGAACTTAATCCTGCCAGCCGTGAAGTTGGTCTTCGGCCGGCGTTTGGCTCTTCTCCCCGCAATGGTATGTAACCTGCAGCGAGGTTTGCGAGAATTTACGGGAAATATGATTCATGACAGAGGCAGAAACAATAACTTCCCGTGCGCCGAACTGCCATTTCACTATTTGATGGGATGGCTGATCTTACATCATCCCAGTGTGATGAGTCCAGGCTCGGAAGAAGACTATAAGGCTGGAGATGCACTCCTTCGTCGTTTCAATCGGAGGAGCTGGTCGCATACTGGCGTCCCTGTTTGTAGAAAGGTTTTATCCCGTCTTCAGGGTTGGGAGATTACCAAAGTTGGTCCAATCTTCTTGGGTTTTGAGGCCAACGAAGATTTAAGGGATTCGGGCGAAGGTACCACCACTCTGCCTCAATGGGGATTCCGTTGGTTGCAGAGTATCCGACCATCTTATCTGGTATACCGGAACAGGAATCAGTGCTACCTAGAACCATATTTGCCAAGCCGCTTTGCGCGGTAATTTGGTTATGCCCAGATGATGTTGGATAACTGCAGCGTTACTCTGGGGTATATCGGGAATTTGTTGGACGGTGCACGAGCTTGGCATTACTATAATGCCGGATGTACCGGAGCTCGTTTTACGTTGCCCGTCCTAGATCCGCGGCCGCCCATTCTTTACTCTGCCGCCAAATTTTACTGTGCTATGGCTGCTGCACCCCCTGGATATGACAGGGAGACCAGTCTGATTGCAGGCACCCCGTTAGCAATGACCGGGGATGTACCAGTGAAGGCCCGATCGCATCGTCCGTCAGGGGTAGGTCAACGGAGTGCCCCTTCTGCATCTCAAGCAGAACCCTCAGGCGATCGATCAAAGCGACGTGCAGACATAGGGATCGAATCTCCCGTACCGAAGAAACAGAAGAAGGCGTCGTCACCGACGGCGTCATCAGATTCAGCGTCTGCGGAGGTAAGATCGTCTCACATAGTCTGATTTTGGTTCCCTTATTTACGAAGCTTCACCTTCTCTTGTAGGAACCGCTGAAAAGAAAACCTCGTACTCCAAAGTCGAGTGGGAGAAGGCAAGAAGAGACGGCGGGTTCGTCTGAAGTGCGTATCCCGCCGACTATGATGTCCCCGACGGAGGAAGATCCGGAGGATGCTGTGGACGTGGAGATTCCAGTATCCCCGGATTATGTCAGAAGGGAAACTTAGGATGCGGCAGCTTCCGAGATGGCAAAGGTCACAACGGAAGTCTCAGGTGCCGAATGGAGTTCGTCGTCTTCCGATGACGTCGCTCCCGAGTTGCAAGAGCTTGTTGCTGAGGCAACAGAAGTAGTTGAGACAGAGGAGAGGGTTGAATCCCCTCCTTGTTATGATGAGGGGAGGTCGACTGTATCGTTACTGAGTCCTACTCCGGCTTCAACTGTGGAAGTTGAGGCGGCTACCGTTCAGGAGGTAGCGACAGATTCTTTCCCGGTTGAGGGACTTGATGATGAGACCCGTCTGGCGGTCACGACCGCTGAGACGGATGAAGAGACAGGTCTATTCTGCCAAGGGAGGTACCAGCTGTTAATAGGATGTTGGGGACAGCAGAGGTGGTCGCTGATGTCGGTGGCCCCTCCGGGCTTGAGAAGGGTAAGGGTGCGGAACCCTCTGCAGCTCCTTCTACTTGGGAAACCATCTCGACGCCTGTGCCGGCTCCTTCTGTTGCTTTGGCTCCTCGGGCTAACAGTCCAGCCCCTGTTGATGAAGGGCCCGTTGATGCCGAGGTTCAAGCCTCGCCGGTTGGGGTTGGCGGATCTTCTTCCGGTCCGCAAGCTGTGGTAGCTCCTTCCACTCCTGCTATGACGCCGCAGGTCCTGGTGGATGCAGACGAGTATGTGAAGTTCCTCGTCGAGGGGGTGTACAAAATGCTGCAGAAGGGCGTATCCGCTGTGATGGATGCCAACGAGAGTTTTATGACAGCAAAAGCTCTGGCAATGCCCTGCATCGAGCTGATTCGTATTCACCAAGGCTACGACCATATGGCCGAAATTCTGGAGGCTTCAGTGATTGAGCTGGACGAGCGGCTTACGGAACTTCGACGCATCCAGCGAAATGATCTCTCCGTATTAATAAAGGCGGAGAAGGGGAAGTTGATTGCTGAAATCGTGTCTTCCCACCAGGCCTCTGTGAGCGATTGGGAGCGCGAGGTGGCTGAGACTGAGGCTGCGGTAGAGCAGTTGTCCCAGTCTATGAAGAAGACGACGGAGGCGCGAGCTGCATTGGATGCCAACATCGCAGAGATCGACGTCCAGATGCGCCGCCTTGGGGACCAGCGGGCCCAACTCCAGTTAGAAGCTGAACGTGTTCGGGCTGAACACGCAACATTCAAGCAGGAGGAAGCGACTTTTACTCAGCGGACTCTTGCTTTGGCTCAGCAACGACGACAGCTTGATGAGAAGTACGAGGGCGAAACTTCTGCTGAGGCTGTCGAATTGATGCGTCAAGAGGCCGAGCATCGAGTTCTGGCAACCGTAGAGACTCGTACTGCTGACCTGAGGCAACGAGTCAGAGAGCTCTCGACCCATCCTGGAGAGGTTTAGGGATTGTAGCTTCTTCCTTTCTTTTGCAACCCTCGTTGAGGGATAGTGTAGTCTTGTACTCTCTCTCTTTTTGAATAAAAAAGTACGCAACTTTTGTGATGTGTTCATTTTTTTTGTCATGAACTTGATGATTTGCGTGGACCTATTATCTTTTGCGCACCTTGGTTTTTTAGGTACAGATAATAAGTTTGAAGGAACCATTATGTTTGCTCAGAGGTAATATGGACATGGCAATCATTAGGTTTGAAGTGATAGAATCTTCCTACTCAGAGGTATTATGGACGTGGTAGAAATAATCTTTGGGGGATACGCTGAACAACTCAGAGGTGATATGGACATGGAAGTTCTGCGATCGATGTACAACAACGCAGGGGTTGTTTGTACAAGATGTTTGCTCAGAGGTAATATGGACGTGGTAAATATGAAGGGTAGCGTAGGCCTACGAAGTGTAAGATTCCGCTTTGTAGGGCGTAGAGAGACAACTCAGAGGTAATATGGACGTGGTTATCTTTCTACTGGAGGATGCCACGGAACAGCTGGGTTCCGGAAGCGTATGAGTTGGTGGAAAGAGGTTGTTTGGGGAAGTACATGTCTGGAAGATGTCAAGAATAGTACTTCTTTAGGAACTTGCCGTTGATGGACATCATGAACAAGTCCCCATTGGGTTTGGCGAGGCGGTAAGCTCCGTTCGAGTATACCGTCTCAATGATGAAAGATCCTTCCCACTTGGGCTCGAACTTTCCTGGTGTCTTGTGGATCAACACCATTGGTCTTCTGACTGCTAAAACCAGGTCGCCAACTTGGAAAGTCCTCTGTTTGACCTTCTTGTTGAAAGCCTGTGATATACGGGCTTGGTAGAGTTCGATGCGTTGTTGAGCTAGGAGACGCTTTTCGTCAAGTGCCTCTAGTTTCCGCAGACGACGACGTTGTTTGTCCTCTTCTGTGAGTTTGTTTGTGATTGCTACACGGAGTGAGGGTATCTGTATCTCGAGAGGTAGTACCGCTTCACTTCCGTAGACTAGGAAGAATGGAGTGTTGCCTGTTGGGGTCCGTACCGTTGTGCGGTAGGCCCAAAGGTATTCGCCAAGCTTTTTGTCCCAGTCGTGTTTGTTAGATGACACGACCTTTTTGAGCAGCCTAACGATCGTTTTGTTGAATGCCTCAGCCAATCCGTTTGCGGCCGGATTGTAGGCAGTTGAGGCCACGTTCTGAATGCGATTCTTGTCACAGAACCTGCTGAAAATGTGGCTGATAAACTGAGGACCATTGTCATGGATGATCCGCCGGGGTACTCCGAAACGGCAAATGACATGGTGTTTGATAAAGATGACCACCCTGGAGCTTTTTACTTCTGCCAGTGGGATTGCTTCCGTCCATTTGGAGAAGTAGTCGGTGATGGCCAGGATGAAACGGTGTCCTCTTGATGAAGGAGGGGTGATTGGTCCCACGATGTCCATGCCCCAGGCTTCGAAGGGCCAGGAGACGACTGTAGGATGTAGCGGTTCCGATGGTGTATGTATGAAATCTGCATGAAGTTGGCACGCATGGCACTTCTTAGCATATTCAACAGCGTCGGCGGCCATAGTCGGCCAGTAGTAGCCCATACGTCGCAGTCGATCTTGTAACTTAGGACCGGGTTGATGAGCTCCACAAGTTTCGTCATGAGCTTCTTGAAGAGCTTCGGCTGCTTCTTCGTTGGACAGGCATCGAAGGAGGAGCCCATCGAAGGAGCGTCGGTACAGCGTTTTGGTAGCTGTATCGTAGTAAAAACGGAGGGAGCGTCTCCTGACTGAGACAGCTTCCTTCGGATCCTCGGGAAGGATTCCGTAGACAGCGAAGTCGATGAACGGGAACCTCCAGTCTCGGACATTAACACCAGTGTTTGCCGGCATGGCGTGAGCCACCTGCAAGCATAGGTTGTTTCTGGGACAAATCAGGTCTCGGCCAGTTACCGTGACATAATGTTGAGTCCCAAGGGGCGCTGCCAATGAGGCTGCGAGGCCAGCCAGAGCATCGGCCTCCAAGTTTTGTAAACGGGGGATATGTTCAATGAAGAACCCGGTGAAGGTTGAAATGATGTTCAGCGCGACTTCAAGATAAGGGATTAAATCTTTATGGCGAACCTCGTATTGTCCCCGAACCTAGTTTACAACGAGTTTTGAGTCGCCGTAGGCTTCCAAATGGTCGACCCCCAGCTGTTGTGCGAGCTAGAGTCCCATGACGAGCGCGTTGTACTCGGCAACGTTATTAGAGCACGGCTTCGAAAGAGAGTACGCACGCTGGATGACCAGCTGATCGGGGGAGACTAAGACTACCCCCACTCCTGCGATGATTTGGCCTTTGGGGCCTGTTCTCGAAGCACCATCGAAGAACATCCGCCAAACGGAGCTTTTTTCGGTGACGTTGGATTCTTGGACCTCATCCGGGATATCTTCATAGAGTTTTGAGGATTCTGGGATGGGGTGTGCAGCTAAAAAGTCAGCCAGGGCTTGACCCTTGACAGCCTTTTGCGGAACAAACACCATGTTGTACGGTGTTAGCAGGATCGCCCATGTAGCCAGCCGAGAGTTCAATGATCCTGGCTTCGTCATGAGAACTCTGAGCGGATTGACTCGGGAGATGACATGAATTGTCTGGCCTGAGACATAATGACGAGTCTTCTGGATGGCGAACACCAAAGCCAAGCACTCCTTTTCAACGGGGTTGTACCGGTGTTCGGCCCCGATGAGTGTTCGACTGAGGTAGTAGATTGCTTGCTCGTAGCCTGTGTCGCAGTTTTGAGCCAACAAAGCGCCAAGAGAATGATCCATGGCACGGACGTAGAGGAGAAGTGGTTTGCCGGCGACGGGCGCTACCAGGACTGGTGGGCTTGTTAAGTAAGCCTTGATGTCGTCGAAAGCCTTTTGACACTCCTCTGTCCAGACGTAAGAGACTTTCTTCTTCATGAGCTGTGTAAAGGGTTGACATCTACCGGAGAGGTTTGCTATGAACCTCCGGATATATGCCAAACGTCCTTGTAGGCCCCGAAGTTCTCGAAGATTCTTCGGAGGGTCCATGTTGAGGATGGCTTTGGTCTTCTCGGGGTCAACATGAATGCCTTTTGCCGTGATGACAAAGCCCAAGAATTTGCCGCTGGACGCTCCCAGGAAGGACTTAGCGGGGTTCATTTTGAGTTGATGCGTCCGCATGAGATCGAAGACCGTCTTCAGGTCCTGTAGGTGATCTCCTTTGAGGCGACTCTTGACTGCGATGTCGTCAACATAGCATTCGACCGTCTTACGAAGATGTTGACGAAAAATGGTGCTCATAGCTCGCTGGTATGTTGCACCGGCATTCTTCAAGCCGAAGGGCATCTCTGTGTAGCAGAAAACACCCTTTGGAGTCCTGAATGACGTGTGTTTCGCGTCATCGGGGAACATCTTGATTTGATTGTAGCCTGAATACCCGTCCATAAAGGACATGCGCTCAAAGCCACATGTGTTGTCGATCATCACATCAGTGATTGGAAGCGGGAATTCGTCCTTCGGGCAAGCAGAATTGAGGTCCCTGAAGTCGATACAGACTCGTATCTTCCCGTTCTTCTTGGTGACAGGAACAACGTTGGCTACCCAGTCCGGGTGCTGTTCCTCGCGGATGAATCTGCTGGTCAAGAGTTTGTCTACCTCCTGATCGATGGCATTCATGATGTCCAGACGGAAGCGTCGCTGTTGTTGTTTGATAGGTTTAGCATCAGGTAAGATGTTCAACCTATGCATTGTAATCTACGGATCGAGTCCCGGCATGTCTTCGTAGCTCCAGGCGAAGACGTCGATATACTCTTTAGCCAGTTGGACTAAAGATTCTCGATCTTCTCCTTTCAGGCTTTTACTGATGAAGATGGGTTTGGAAGAAGACCCATCTCCGAGGTCGATCTGCTCGACTTCGTCTTCGGTGGGAGGTTCACGTAGCTCAAAACGAGTTTCCTATTGTTCTCCTAGGCGTTGGGCCCAGGGTTCTTCTTCGAAGGGCTCTGGCGCTTGGTCCTTGCCTTCACCTTTTTGAGGTTGTGCTGACGTCATGTTAGCTGACAGCACTTTTCTGAAGACTGATCCGATGCTGGTATCGGAATCCCAAGTCGATGCTTCGGACGAGTGGGAATGTTCTACGTCTTCTGTATCTGAACTCTCTGGGGTTGATGGCGGCGTGACATAGCCTAAACCCCGTCGAGTCCGATTATAATAGTCCTGTGGCTTTCCGTTGGGCATTGAAAGCCGGACAGGGAGATGCCGACCCTTGTCGTAGTTTAAGCCTTTGTTGCTTTTCAGGTCGTAGCCCATCTTTTGGATGATGTGCTTTGCCGTATCCGTGTACCGATAGACTTGTACTCTGCCGGTATCAGGTTCGGGCTCGGTTGACGGGAGGTCCCGATGACGCTCGATTTTGCCCGAGATGATGGTGCTTTCGTCTCGGCTTCGTGGAGGGACTATGAAGACTCCTTGCGACGGGACTACTCGATTATGATGTACGGTCGTTATTTATGTTTGCAACGACCGTAGAGCGTTATCTAATGTATACATGGCATTCCAGTGTGGAAGACAAGAATAATTAAAAGACACTCTATTATTGATAAAATATGAGATCTTATCCCGTGGGATTACATTGTCAAAGGAGGGTGCCTCTACGTCAGCTGAGATATATTCACCAAGCTCCTCGTCTGTAAGAACTGGGGGCGGACTAGGAGAGTCCACCACAGCTTTGATGCTGGGGTCTGAGAGGGTTATGTGAGCCTTCTCTGACACCTTGGATGACTGCGGTGGCTTGCCCTTGAGACGCACCTTGAGAGGCGCCTCGGCTGCGCCTCTGGTGAGTGGTGCCTTCCCTTGTAATTTTGCCACTAGGGGAGCCGATATTTGAGGCGGCTTTCCCTTGAGGCGTATCTTCAGGGGTGCTTCGCGAGCCGGCGCTTTCCGTGATAGCTTGATGCTCATTGGAGGCGCCTTCTGAGGTGGTTTCCCCCTCAGTTGAATTTTCAAGGGGGCATCGGGAGTCGTCTCAGGCTCCATGTCTGGCTCTGTTGCCGTCTCTGCCTCATCGTCAGCGTCGTTGGCTTCCTCTTCGTCAATGGGCTTGTACAAGTCAGAATCGGTGAAGTAGGCCTCAATCCCTTTGAAAGGATCGATGTCTGCAAACTCCGTCCGGATGACGCCATTAGTGGACACATACTTCATGCATTGGTGGAGCGTGGAGGGCACCACCATGTACTCATGTAGCCATGGTCGACCAAGCAGGATGTTGTAGTTGACCTCGGCATCTACCACATAACAAGTCACCTCAGTTTTGAGGCTGCCAATGTGACACTTCAGTCGGATCTTGCCCAGTGGCTCGCTCTTGCTAGCGTTGAAGCCACTGATGGTTGTATTGGAGGGCGCCAGCCGGTACATCGGGATCCCCAGTTTGGATAGCAGCGCCTTCGGGATGATGCTTAGCGAAGACCCAGGATCGATCTGAATCCGGCTCACCTTGACCGAGCCAATATACCCAGTGTAATACAGTGGTCGGTTATGTCGGTGATGCTTGAGCAGCATGTCTTGTTGGGTGAAAGTTATGTTTCGGATAACTTCATCCGCACAATGACAGTGTACACAAGTAGTTAGGAGGTCTTCAGGCTGCTTGACCTGACTGAGGAAGGATTCAGCGTCCTTCAGAGCTTCGCAGAGAGCTTCTCGGGAGTCTTTAGAAAGACGCAGGAGCTCGAACAAAGATAGGCGCGCAGGTGTACTGGCTAGTTGTGCCAGAATGTCGAAGTTGTGAGGCTTGGACATCCCTGAAGCATTCTCCTTCCATAGAGGTCTGTCAAAACGGGCCTCCACCTGCTTCTGCTTATTGGCTGCTGAGGGCTTAGATGGACCCTCCTCAGGGATGGTGCCAGGAGACACCACCTCGGCGGCAGCTTCGCCGGGCTGGGAGTTCTGTTGTGCACGCGTCTACACTGGAAGTGCCTCTTCTGTTGAAGAAGAGACTGTGCGGCAAGACTTGATCTTCCTGCCTTTTGGTTTGGAGGTAGGACGTACCTCCGATTGAGTCATCTCAGAGACGAGGTCGGGGTGAACCCAGAGGACCTCTCCTCGAGATGTGGTGAGCGGGGTGAGTCCACTCACGTTGTCACGGGTAGGTGGTAAATTTACCACCTCTATTGTCGCCTTAGGGATGGGGACGACGCCATCTTGTGTGGTAGTTGGCGGCAAGGTGCCGAACTGCAGTGAAACCACATTGGCTGACACCGTCTTCTCTTCATAGTCGACGGAGATTACATCCGCATTGATCATGCACTGGATATAATTTTTGAGGACGTAGCAGTCCTTGGTCGGGTGTCCGACAAACCGGTGGTAGTGACAGTACCTCGGGTTGTCCACTTTTTCGACTTTATCGGGCCGCTTTGGGTCCGGTAGCTTGATCTTGTCACCCTGCTTCAGTATCTCGAAAAGTTGCAGGGTGTCGTCATCATTGAATGAATAAACCTCCTTGGGCCTTGGTGCCAGTGGAGGCTTCTGAGTAGGCACAGATGCGCCTTTCGAGGCATTAACAGCCAATGCCTGTTTCCCCTTTGCTTCTCGTCCGGAGCTGTTGGTTGCGGACTTTTTCCCCTTATCGTCAAAGGCGGGGAAGCTGACACCCAGAAGACGTGCGTTGGCCGCCTTCTTTTCTGCAGCTTCAGTTTCAATGATCAGGGAGCTCCAGTCAGGAGGGAGAGTAGAATTGAGCCAGAGCTTGACTGCAGGCAACATATTCATGCTGCAAGCGGAAAGGAGCGCATGTTCTGGCATGCCTGGAGGTAGCCTGAAACAGGCCTGTCGGAAGCGTTCGATGAACACCCGAACCGTTTCCTTCTCCTTCTGGCATACCTCTATGAGAGATGCCATCGTCATGTCCTTCCCACCGTCGTAGAAGCGGTCGAAGAAGAGGCGTGTCAGATCATCGAAGGATGATATGGAATTGTCGGGAAGACTGCAGTACCAGTCATATGCCACTCCTTTCAGGGCCCCGACAAAGATACTGGTGAGGAGCGCGTCCTCCTTTGGAAGATGCCCTGTCTGTGACTGGAAGTACGTCAGATACCGTCGCGGAGAGTCCTTCCCGTCGTATGGGGTGAGTGTTTATGGTTTATACTTTGGGGAATAAACCACCTTGTTCCACTCGAGGGGATAAGGCTGGAGAATGCCCATCTTCTGGCGTTCCTCTTGCCTGTTCTTAGATTCGAAGCGCTCCCGCAGATCTTTGATCATTTCAACCACATCCTCCGTAGAGCTAGGAGTCGGGGAAGGAGGTACCATCTAGATTGGAACGTTTGAGGGCTCCGAGGTCCGAGGTACTTCTGTATCTGAGGGCGCCCGTTGGAGGGGCACACTCGACTCCCCATTAGCTCCTGGATCGGGACCAGTTGAAGGTGTCCTGAGCAATGCTGACCGCATCTCAAACACTGCTTGAGTCAGTGCTTGCATGGAGGCAGAGAGAGTTTTGAGTCCTCCCTCCAATGAGTCTATGCGCTGGACTATGTCCTGTGATGGCGCATCAGATTCGACTTCATCCCCGGCCATGTATACTGTCCTGACTCGGCCAGGAGTGGATGGGTTGGTTGAGGCTTCGCTTTCGGCCTCACTCTCGTGTGGGGAAGTCACTTCTCCTGATGTTTGACCACCCCCAGCCATAATCTGGAGTTCATCTTCAATAGGCGCATCTGCAAGGGTATGATTGTCCTTAGCTCCGTCTTGAAGGACCCCTTCATTTCCCGGACTGCCCCCGGCGATGTCCTGGAGGACATCCTCCTTTTGAGGGGCTTCAGAGAGACTAGCCTCATCTTGATGATGAAGATCCGCCGCAGCTGTGCTTTGGACATCTTCGTCTTCGGAAGGAGGCTCAACAAGGGTCTGGCTACCCCCAGCTTCCTCCACGGACTTCTTCCTCGACCGAGTGCCTTCAAACACTCCCGAGGTCGAGGCAGCTGCCTTGGCTTTCCTCGGCTGGCTTTTGGAAGACGAGGAATTGGCAGTCGTCTTCCGTAGTGATGAGGAGTTGGAGATCACATTGCATGAAGCAACCTTTGGCTCCTCCTCTGCTGACACCTTCGTCCCAAGGCGACGTCGGAGAGGTGTCGATGACTGTAGCCGTTGGAAGACTGATTGCCTTGTTGGTACTGCCTCCTTGCCACAGCAGTTGATGGTGACCACCGCACAAGTATGCCCCGTGAGAGGCGCATTGTGCTCGTTGGTCGACTCTTCTGACCGGCGTTTGTGAGTGATCACGTGGCGCAGGTCGTTGAAGGAGAGTAGTGCCTTCACACCCCTTTTAGACGAATGGCAAGGCCAAACGCCGGGGTGGTTAGGTGAGTACTGCGCCTCCTGATCTAGTACTAAGCAGGCACCATGATCAGTAGCGGGGGAGCCACAGCATCTGAGGTGACTTGAACGAACCTCAAACGACACAACCAAAGGAGGCGCGGGAGTTCAAGACCACTGAGTTTGCCTCACTGGACTTGGTTATGCACGCAGTGGATGCGTCCAAGCGAGATGAGGACTTTGAAGGTTGACTCGTTGTTGGTACCGAAGCACCTGAGTCAACCTTGTACAGCCTACCATCGACAGCGCGCATGATTGTAAGCGCGTGCCTCTGGCCGGCTGCTGGCATAGCACGTTTATGGCGCATGGCCCGTGGCGCCTTAGATTTCTTCGTACTAGCCCGCTGGGGCGCATAGTACTCAGCATCCAACTTCTCCTCGCCATTACAGCGAGTGAGTCTGTCAAAGATAGAGGCCTTTTGTGGCGCATCAGAGGTGATGCGCGGGGCATTGGCCGCGCCCCTGCTCCGTCGACGTATCTTCCTCGCCTGAGAGGGAGATAGCTGGGGAACGTGGTCGGCTGCACGCTTCCCCAAGAGATGTGCTGCATCAGCGGGCGCACCTTGGTCGCTGAGAACGTCAGCAGAAAGGGAAGGCTGGATTGCTGCATCCCCTTCAGTGGCGGTGCCCGAGGCGTCGACCTTGCACACCCAGGCTGTGCGGACCTTCTTCGACTTTGGCAGCCGTTTCGAAGGACTCGCACTTCCTTCAGAAATGAACTCCTCGTACGCCTGTTGATTGAGGCGCACGACCAGCGTCTTGTGGGAGGAGCCCACCTTCACATCGTCGGCCTGTGACACGACTTTCTCGGAAGAAGAGAAAGAAGTCCCCAGCAGAGTCGCCAGCTTGTTTGCCATTAAAATCGTTTGATTGCAAATCTTAATACAAACAGAACAGTGTTACAATGTAGGACTTAGATGTAGTCCTAGGAGTACACTTTTGTTTAAGCTGGGTTCCTTAGTGCCAATGGAGCGAGTGGTAATGCGTTGACTCCGTTGACGGGCTGACGACGGTTATCGATTTTCTGAAGGTGTGGATTGCTCTGGGTGCTGGAGCTTGCTGAGAGGAGGAAGACGTTGAGTGTCTGTATCTGCCTCTCTGGTGATTCCTTGTATGTTCGTTGCAGATTCTGTCTGTTGTCCGTCTGTGTGTGTGTATGAGAAGGAAATGATCCCTCCATTTTTAGTTGTGCAGGCTGGCTGCTGATGCGCACATGTAGGATGCGCCGGTGTGTGGGGACGCCACGTGGAGGTTGCTGATGGGGGCGCATGGATGATGCGCCCTGATTGGGAGGTTGAACTCTTCATACTGCTGTTGTGAGCCGGCACGTAGCAGAGGAGAAGATCTTTCTGTTGCTAAAATCTTGGACGAGTTGAGTCAAAGGACACATGTCGTCGAAGAGATGATGGGATGCGCCCCAAGAGATGCACATAACTGAGCTGCTGAAGAGATGATGGGATGCGCCTGGCTGGAGGCGCATGGCATCTGCTGCGCCTAACTGTCAGCGCATGGTGGCTGCTGCGCCTAGCTGGAGGCGCATGGTGACTGCTGCGCCTATCTGGGGGCGCATAATGACTGATGCGCCTATCCGGAGGTGCATGGTGGCTGCTGGCTGTAGATCTAGGATCTTTCCTTTGTAGAAATTCTCCTTTGTACAACCTTTTCTAGACATATAATAGACTTTTATATGAATAAAAAGTCCTTTTTCGAATGTCTATGGCTTATTTTGATTTTTGCTGTCTGAGTTCTGGCGCATGTAGTGTCTGGCGCATGGGCTTTCTGATTGTGAAATTCTATGCTTCTACAGAGAAGCCTTTCTTCATGAGGTGGGTGAATGGTCGATATCGCCCGGAGAGGTTAGAAATGAACCTCCTGATGTAAGCTAGCCTCCCTTGAAGGCCTCTGAGTTCACAGAGATTTCTCGGAGGACCCATCTCTATGATTGCCTTTGTCTTCTCAGGGTCTACATGGATACCCTGGGCGGTGATGATGAAACCCAAGAATTTCCCGCTGGATACGCCCAGAAAGGACTTTGTAGGGTTCATTTTCAAATTGTGCGCTCGTATCAGGTCGAATATCGTCCTCAGATCCTGCAGATGGTCTCCTTTACAACGACTCTTGACGACGATGTCATCAACATAGTACTCTACCGTCTTGCGTAAGTGGTCTCTGAAGATGATGCTCATGGCTCTTTGATATGTGGCGCCGACATTCTTCAAACCAAAAGGCATGACTGTGTAGCAGTATGTGCCAATCGGTGTTTGGAATGACGTATGCTTTTCGTCGTCAAGAGACATCTTGATTTGGTTGTACCCCGAGAAACCATCCATGAATGACATACGTTCGAAACTGCAGGTGTTGTCGATCATGATGTCTGTGATAAGGAGGGGGAATTCATCTTTGGGGCATGCCTCATTCAGATTGCGGAAGTCGATGCATATTCGAATCTTTCCATTCTTCTTGAGGACTGGTACTATGTTGGCGACCTAATCCGGATGTTGTTCCTCATGAATGAAGCCGCTGGCTATTAGTTTGTTGACTTCGACTTCAATCACATCCATGATGCCTGGGCGGAAGCGTCGCTGTTATTGCTTGACTGGCTTTGCATCTGGCCGAATATTGAGCTTGTGAAAAGCAATATCGGGATTTACCCCTGGCATGTCTTCATAGCTCCAAGCGAACACATCAATATATTCTTTGACAAGCTCCAGTAGCGATTCTTGCTCTTTGTCTGTCAGGCTTTTACTGACGAAGATTGGTTTTGGAGAAGATTCGCTGCCGAGGTCGACTTGTATAACCTCATCTTCAGTAGGAGGTTCTCTCTGTTCGAACCGCTTTTCCCATAAAGCGTCTAGTTCGAGGATTTCAGGGGTGTCTTTATCTTCTTCATAAGCGTCGGCGAATGCCATGTTGACTGACAAGACTTGCCTGAATAGGTCTCCGATGCTGGTATCCGAGTCAGAAGTTGGTGACCTGGTCGAATGTGAATGCCAGTCACATTCTTCATCTGAACTCTCAGGGGTCATCGTAGATGTAACATACCCTAATCTACACCGAGTTTTGCTATAGTAGTCCCGTGGTTTGCCTGCCGGGACCGGTGGCTTCAAAGGTAATCGTCGTCCAATATCGTAGTTCAAGCCTGGCGTCGTCTCCAGATCATACCCCTGTTTCTGCATGAGATATTTAGATTGGGGGCTATAAAGATACAGAGGCAGTCTCCCGGCATCTGATCCAAGGTCGACTTCTTCTATGGTGAAGGGATGCGGATCGTCCTTCCGGCCGAAGATGATTGGATGGTCCCTTCCCTCGATTATGCGGTAAGCGTCTTCCACTGGAGTAAGCTGGATCGCGGCATACACATTTGTCACCTGTGTGTGTAGGTGAGTGCCTATATCGTGTTCCATAGCATACATTGTACAAAGCTTATTAAGCTCGAGGTAGATCAAAGATAGCCGTTTATTAATGAAGTAAGGTATCTTTTCTAGGGTGATTACATCATCTGCGGAGGGAACATCAGTGTGGGCAGCCACATACTTGGCTAACTTCGATTCCTCTTCGGCTACCCCCTGTATAAACGAAGACTGAGAGGACGACCTGGGCTGTCACGACCCGCACCCGCTTTTCGGATACGAGACGTGTCCAAGCCAGCCTACGCCGCAGAGTCGGCGGTAGAACGCTGTCAAGCCCGCAAAAAAAAATGCTCAAAATCACATTTTCTGCTCATTCACATTACTAAATTTATTACAACATTTATGATTAAAGAAAATACAAGATTTTACAATTAATGAAATTGATACAATAGCTTTCTATTTCTAGGTTGTCTTCAGCATACCCAAGTCTTCTCCAGTGCTAAGAGTGATAGCGGCTAAACCTGAAAAATGTTGGTTATCCAGTCAGGATTGGAACAAGTACACAAACCGACGGTAATGCAAAACACAATAGAATTAACAAGACATGAAAATAGCATATGGAATATGAAAACTGGAAAGAAAACTGATGACATAGCACGATAGAGAAGTAAACAAAGAAAAACTAATAAAAGACATCTATCTAGGTGGTATAAAATATCCGTTTCAACATGTGGACGGCTAGAGGGTAAAATACGGCTCACTGCACATGTCATGTGCAGCTGCTATCGTGCAAGATTAGACATATTGGGATATTTTTGGATAGTCCACATATATACTAAGAAATTTCTCCTCCCGACAACTCTGTGTGACGAGCGTGTCAACAAGCAGCAAAATATATGTATAGACATGAAATAAAAAGACTACTATGAATCGGAAAGCAATCAGAAAGTGCACTTGCCTGAGGTCCTTAGCTGGAGAAACCAATAAATATATACCACTCAAAGAGCCACAATCATTCAACACATGCAGAAGTCTTCGGATGCTGAAATAAACAGTACCAACATTCTTAGAATAGTCAAATTAGCTAGGATTGCCTGTCTTTAAGTCCAATTCTGGACACAGGGGCAAAACGGTAATTTTAGGCAAAAACGATATCCGTCGTTGGATCTATTTTGTACCGAAAAAAGTGCCAGAGTCAATGGTCACTAAAGTCGTCAAAATACATGTCTACGGATCCGGTTTTTTGATACGAACCCAACCGTATGTCCAGAGTTGGATTCCGGCGGGCCGTGCACAAAATTGCCCATTGTGTGGGACCGTGGGGACCGTAAAACGACGTCCGATTCAATTGTCTCAGAATTGGACCAAACTTGGCATACAAGACCAGAAAAACGATACAGTCCTGTTGGCGCAAGTTTCCTCTCGATCTGATAAGTGAGCACAAAGTAATTGGACGGATACGCATCAAATTTGTATCAAATTTCGACGGATACGCATCAAATTCGTATCGAATTTCGACGGATACGCATCAAATTCGTCGCGCACATGCGACCAATTTAAATTCCGTCAAAGCCCACACGACCACGAAGCCGTTACGCAGCTTTCGACACTTTCGGTTCGCAACCACGTCGCCCGGATTGGCGGGACGCACGTCGTGTGGAACGATTTCTAGTTTTTAACTATTTCGAAAACGGGTTTTTCGGCAAACATTGAAATCAAATAACTTTCTACATACTCTATGAAAATAGAGTCTATCAAATAGGTTATAATCCTGTATATGTTGTCTAAAAAGTTGTTCAAATAGAATCTCGATGTCGTGCATGGGTTGGGAGAAAACTGTCCGTGAACTTGGGTCGTTGGACTGGTTCTTATGTCCTGTTTGGGACAGATTTTCGTCGAACTTTGGTTCGATTCATCGGACAATGTAGCGCGTCTAAATTCAAAGTAATTGAAGTCATTTGGAGTCCTATATATTGTGAACATACCAGTAGAAGAAAATCTCGAAACGATTCAATGAGCGCTGCACACGGTTGCGACGAAGTAGGGTCGTCGGTTGCCTTCGCTGTTGTCGCATCTGCTTTTCCTCATCGCCGGCGCGCGCGTTCCCGGTCGTCTCCGGCCAATGGCGGCTGCCCGCAGCCGCGCGCGTGCGCATGTGGCTCGCCCAGGTGTGGGGGGTCGGCGGGGCACTGTTAGGATTAGGGTTTTTGTGCTTTTCCTTCTCTCGATGCAGTTATGCTCATCCGGCTTCACAGCCAGGGGTCGGGCTCGGGATATGCTCCTCCACTGTTGGGCTTTTGCCCAGGGTGGCTGGGCTCTCCTCTTTGTGGTTTTATTTTATTTATTTCATTAATCAATCAATAGTTCTTGTATAAAAGCTCTACATGGTTGGCCACGTCATAGGTGACCAAGTGAAGTGAAGTGTGCACGTGAAGCTAATAGCTGATGGCAACCAACTACAACTTGGACTAAGCTGATGTATAATTGCATGCATGTATGTTGTTGTTGCAGCACTTGCAACTAATATATATTGGAATGAATTGGATTAAATTTAAATTCAATTCAGTTCAAACATTCATTTCATTCCAATTCAATTCAATTCACTACTATACTATATAATCATAATAATAACAGAGGCCACCACTATTTGCACTTATTGCTTTAGGCAATGGTACAAGTCATATTTGGAGGGCAGAGTGTTTGGTGTGTACATATTTTTCTTTTCCTTGTGAAAGTGACAACACTCATGTTAGCTGGTAGGATTTGGGCCAACTCAAAGAGATTGCAACCGGGTTCAGCTGTTTAGGGCCGGGTCTGGGCTGGCTTGCATCCTCTATATTAAGATATATATAATTCTATATATATATATATATATATATACACACCTATACATATTTATAAATATACGTATACATATATAAATACTTATATATATATACATATATCTATATACGCATATAAATTTATTTTTATACATATATATATTCACACACATATAATAAATAATATCTATATACACACTTCTAAACTCCTATATATATATATATATATATATATATATATATATATATATATATACATATGTACTTTATTCTTTTTCCTATATTTATTTATGCACACATACACCTTCATATATAATATGTTTATTTGACAGAAAAAAAATATAACAAATATTAATAATAATTTCCTCAACAACATAATAATGATAATAACAATAATATTAATAATAAAAATAATAATAATAATGTTTTCGAAATTTTTGGGAAGGGAAGCTACAAATCTACCCACCTTAAAATAATTTCGTCCTCGAAATTCTTATTCATAACTATTCTTAAATTCAAAAAGAAAGTCTAGCTTAACCTTAACCTTAACCTTAACCTCCTCAATTTAATTCCCTAAAATAATTTACATCCCCCTCCTAGCTATATAGCCTCCAGGACTTCTACCCACCTTTGGTCACGCTACTCCACAAACTAAAATCTTTACGTCTTCTAATTGGTTGCTAACAATCCTATCAACAAATATCTACTGCATGTGGCATCTATGATTCCTCTCATATCTACCGAGCAACCCAACTTAACAAGCAACAAACTTACACCAGTGTCTAAGAATATTGATAAACTCTAACGAGCATGACCATTCATCGTCCCGAAATAGGAAGGACAGAAAGATAAAAAATAATCGAGAGCGAATATGAAATTTCAAGAGCCGTGGAGAATATCGAATGATGCAGATAGAAAGAAAATTTATGAATCCATTATCTTATTTGCTAGATCGGGCTACTCTAGTCCAGTCACTTACTACGTCGAAGAGCCCTTCGTTACTTAGAGTGGCCTACAATCCGTGCAATATAGAATTTTCGTTCTCAAAATTCTAATTCGAACAAGGTTCCATAATGGAACGGAATTTGAGAAATCAAGATTGTGGTCTTAATGGGTTCTCTATTTGGACATCAGTCGTTGGTTGGATGGACATTGGGTTTCAATCTATATGGACTAGATGAGGTTCCAATGATAAACTCTTCTTACTAAATTAGGGTATCCTAGAATGGGTTTCTATCCAAGGGTTGAGCTAGTTTCTAGTCGCGTTGGTTAGCTAGGTCCCTAAAGCCCAATGCGCCTTCCGTGACTTTTGTGTTTAAGTAGCACATGAGGCCGCAATTGGGTGGCACCCTAGTGGCATGTGCATAGTGGGCTTCGAGTAGATCATAACCATACATTGGGTCGAAGGAATCGGGTTGATGTTAAGGCTCTAATGGAAGTCGAAAAGTTTACTGGTACATACGGTAAGGGTTATAGCTAGTCCCTTTTAACCTGAAAATCGTAGTACAAAAAATAGAGTATAAGGGGACGGGTTTGAGTGGGACATGATATACCTAGATGAAGGTAAACTTGTCTAGATCTTGTATATGAAATTTGTGGGAAGGTAACAGCTGGTCTCGTGCTCCGAATATTAATGGCACGGCCGGGGGCATAAAATGATCTAAATAGAAAAGTGGGAGTCCCTGGGGCACTAACTATTATTATAATGTGAAAAATTATTCTAATCAATCGGTAATCCTTGTATATCCCAAGGAGGCTTACAGTCTACCCACCTTAGAGGCTAGGATATGGTGGCAAGGTTCCTGTCACAGGGCTGGTCGATGGTAGCTACACTTGCATATACAACTATCATAGTCATGGGGATACTATGTATCTATCTATCAATTACGAGTTTTCGTCTTTCCAATCAGTGAAAGACCAAAAATAATAAAGAGTCCAAGAGAGATGTCACTGAATACAATTACATGATTCAAAGACGAATGTATAGTTCAAGAGGAATTGTCAAAGCAGTCGCGGATGAGATCCTAGAGACATCTACATCTCAATCCACGTTGGATAATTAAATGAAAATCGAACCAAATGCATCATGGTTGATCAGACCATAATACAATGATTCTGATTAGACAATATGTTAGCGGGCGTCCCCAATGAACACATGTCTTAAATCAAGCTCGATAAAAGAGTAAGCTTGCAAAAACTAGGCTGTAATAGCAGCGTTGGTCAAGATAGTCAAAATACAAGTACGCAAGATTTTTGAAAGGAGGCACTAGTAAGTCGAGTTTTGTGAGAATCAAAATCTTACCTGGTGTTCTTGCTTATACAGTCTTCATGTAATCTTCCTATCTCTAAGGTCGTGGTCGACAAATGGGTTATGGAACTCTAAATTCTATATTCTAGGTGAACCTATTAGTGTCAGTCAGTTACCTTGTTGATAGATCACGAGGACCATGGGATGCTAGGATGGAAGACATGCTACTCAACTTACAGAACTTCTACTATCATTGGTTTTGGATCTTAGGGTCATACATGGCAGTCCCCATCCTTTATAGTATCCTAAACTTGTAATCACATCTGAAATTATTTTACCGAGAATTACGCCTCACCCATATACTCTGGCTTCGGCAAACCCTTGGTTTCGTGATTCAAATATGATAGGCTATCAGACACTCTACCTATATTGACACAAGGGTTCCTAAGGTTTAAAGAAGTCAACGAGAACATAGTCTCTGCAATCTTTTATAGACTATGATTCTTCGAAAAGATTTCAATTTTGTGGGTTGTGCCTCAACAGTGCGCTGCTGGCTGCAGTGAACCCATACTATCCATTCTCAAACAATTGGCGACAATGCGCTGCTGTCTAGTCATTGTACCATTTAATTACTCTAACTATATTCCTAAAGACTTCAAGGGGATGCTACGGATTCAACTTAGTTGACTATGATAGAAAGTGTAAACACCTGCCTGTAAGTCTCAATCCTTAAAGTAAAAGATTAACCGAGGGAAATAACTGACGACACGACAAATAAGCACATCCTAACATTTATCTCATATATATTTCAAATAGCTGAGGGAAAACTTTGAATTTAATCTAACTCGGGATTCATACAGGAATAACAGAATCAGGAATTATAAACTAAATCCTTATGGCAAAAGAGAATTTAAATAGGCAATTCTAATTTACGATATAAGGTTTATATCTATTAAAGCAAAAGAAAATTAAACAGTTCATCAAGATCAAAGCCTTAATTATAGATAAGCCTAATTTACCAAGTGAATAGTATATCTGCATGGGGTCATACTATCATATCAAAATAATAGTGTTTCTATAGAGATCGGGCAAGTTATCTGAATTCAAAAATAGCATGGCCTATCTAACAACCTTAACTACCCAATTATTCAAATAATAAGGGACGCTTATCCCAGTTGTCCTCCTAATCATTTTAATCCTATTTGTGAATGAGCATTTCTTAGGCGCAGGCTCGCAATTGTACGACTAACGTACCATCACGAGTTCGCAATCTTTTACGAAGACTGACCTCTATGGGCCACCACATAGGCAGCTTGATCGTCAGCGGTTCAGCTGGTGGAGCATAGCGTGGAGTTGTTGGCAGACTAGCGACCCCCAGCTTGGTACTCGATGCTGGGCGGGGAGTGGTTGGTTTGCTAGAGGTTCCAGGCCTTGCATCGGGGTGACGACCATTCTTGGAAAGGCGTATCGTTATTGTCTTGTCGGAGGGATTGAGCTTCTCCGTCTGTGGCTGGCCGACTCTCGGCAGCCTGATTGTCAGTGGCTCCGTTGAAGGTCATGGCATTTGGCTAGACCTTGGCAGCCGGATTATCATCTGCTCTTATTGTGCTGAGAGGCTGATTGCATCCCTACGCAGAGTGGCGGTAAGGGGTACAGACTTGCCAGGTTTGCGAGCTTGGAGGTGGATCGTCAGTGGTTCTTCTGATCCTGTGGCTGCCTCGGTACGAGCTTGTACACCTCCTTCCCCAAGATGCTTCTTCGACTTTTCGTACAGGCAGGAGTCTGAGTAGCAGGATTCGACACCTTTGAAGGAAACGATATCAGCAAGTTCCGTCCTTACGAAGTCGTATTTGTCGACATATTTGAAGCACTGGTACAGCATAGAAGGCACGATCATATAATCGTGTATCCACGGGCGCCCCAAGAGGATGTTGTAAGAAGTGTCTGCATCTATGACGTAGCAGGTGACTTCGGATTGGAGATCGCTAATTTGATACTTCAGACGAATCTTCCCAATTGGGTAGCTCATGCCCGAATTGAAACTGCTGATGGCAGTGCTTGTAGGCGTCAGGCGATACATTGGGATTTGGAGATGATGTAGCAGACCCTTCGGGATAATGCTTATGGAAGAACCAGGATCAATGTGCATCCGATCCACCTTTACGTCGCTGATGTATCCAGTATAGTATAGCGGGCGATCATGCATGTTGGTTTTGATGAGCATGTCCTGCGGAGTGAAGACAATGTTAGGCATCGCTCCCGTGCAGGCGCTGTCTTGGAGATCTGCAGGCGGGTTTTCTTCCGTGAGGTTGACCAGAGCTAGGTATGCGTCTGCATTTTAGAGTGCATCGCTCAAAGCCGCACGAACATCCTTGGAGAGTAACAGAAGCTCGTATAATGACAACTTGGGCGGTGTGTTGGCCAATTGCGCTAAGATGTCGAAGTTGTAGGGCTTCTCCAGCCCTTGTGATGCCTTTTTTCAGAGGGATTTGTCAAAGAGAGTCTCCCTCGGCCTAGGCTTGTCGGTCGTCGGAAGCTGAATCGGTCCCGGAGCGCCATTGTAGCGGGCTGATGATCTTTAGCCGGATTATCGGCCACAGGTTGGAATTGTGCCCCAGACCGCGTGACTACGGCTGTAGCTTCTTCGATATCTACCGAAATTGTACGATAGGACATGACTTTTCCACTCTTCTTCTTACAAATGGAAGATGGTGTGGGCTGAGTCACTTCTGATACCATGTCTGGATGGACCCACATGACCTCCCCTCGTGATATGGTGAGGGGTACTAGACCAGCAGCCTGATCTCGGGGAGGTGGAAGATTAGCAATCTTTATTGTCGCCAGAGGGATGGAGACCACACCGTCTTGAGTTTCCGTCGGTAGAAAGCTGTAGAATTGTACTGACATCATATTGTCTGCCACAGTTACCTCTTCGAAATCGATGGCCAGTGCGTTCGAATCGATGAGATTTTGGATGTACCATTTTAGTTGGTAGCAGTCGTGTGTGGCATGGTGGACGTAGCGATGGTAATGGCAGTACTTTGGGTTCTCCATGTCTGCCTGCCACGATTCCCATCTTGGTGGGGGAAGCTAAATTTTGTCTCCTTGGATGAGCATGTCCAAGATGAGCTTGACATGACCGTCTTCGAAGGAGTAAGTGATTTGCGGCCATTGTTTGTCTTCCGGCTTGGGCTCAGGCTTCTGTGCTGTGTCGGCCACCATAGCCTGCTTACCCCTGCTGTCCTGATTGTTGGAGGAGCTACCCCCATTGTCGTTGTTAGGATGCTTGCCCTTGTTCTCTCCGTCCGAGATGTGCAGTCCCAATTGGCGAGCCTTCTTCAATCGTTCTTCGGCGCTTGTGGCACTGATGATGTACATCTTCCAGTCCTTGAATTGACTTTTGCCCATCCAGAGACTGATTGTTGGGAGCAATCTCTTTTGGCAAATTTTGATCAGGGAGGAATCAGGATTTCTAGATGGCAGCTTCATTGCGGTTTGGCGAAACCGCTCGATATAGTTTCTTGTCAGCTCTTTCTCCCCTTGGACGACGTCCATGAGGGTGGACATTATGATGTCCTACCCTACTTCGTAGAATCTCTCCAAGAATATGCACTTGAAGCCAGCGAAGGAGTGGATGCAGTTGTCTGGCAGATTGCGATACCAATCGAAGGCGACCCTTTCCAATTCCCCGATGAATAATCGTGTGAGAATGGCATCGTCATGGGGCAGATGGTCGGTGGTAACCTCGAAGTAAGTGATGTACCGACTTGCGGAGGTCTTGCCATCATAAGGATTGATATTGAACGGCTTATATCTTGGTGGAAATGGAACATCCCTCCAGGCAGCAGGGTATGGTTGCCGTATTATGAGGTCTTGAGAGTTTTCTCGAGCTTGAAACATGGCTCGGATCTTCTGGACCTCTTTTCTTGCTTCTCGGGCCTCATCCACAGCGGTGGGGGCCGTTGTTTCAGGAGGATTGTTGCCCGGATTCGGTGCTACTGAATTCGAGTCTGTATTGACCGCAGGACCCACGCTTGTTTGGCCAGGCGTCCCTCCTTATAAAGTTGGAAGGGCCGCTTTGATCTCGTCCACAGACTTGACCAAGGCAAGCAATATGGCTTCGAGTGTGTCGATGCGTTGGCGATCACTGGAAGCACCTTGGCTACTGTTTGTCATGAATACCGTCTTTACGTGAGGAGAGAGGGACGGAGCGGTGGAGGAAGCGCCCTCTGAATCATACCCATTTAGTGAGAAGATGTCGGGGTATGTGGGAATGTTCTCCTCTGGTTCGGATTCGGAAGAAACGGTACCCCCAGTCTCCGAGTTCGCCTCGTCTTGGGAGTTGTGGACGTCTTCGGGGACGTCGGGGCTTGCTGCTTCTGATGGGAGAGTTGCCGCTCCTGACTCGTCTTCTTAGAACATCGGATTGTCATGGAGGTTCGGAGGAGTGCTACCCCCAGTTCCAGTAACCCTCTGTGTTGTGGACGACGAATCTCCCACTGTAGCAGATTTAGTCTTAGAACGAGTACCTTGGAAAACTCCGGTGGTGGGCACCCGCTTAGACGACTGTCTTTTAGTCGCAGTGGTTGAGATCTTAGGGCTGGGAACATTTGTCTTCTTCCTTCTTCCATCAGCGGGGACTTTCTGAGCAGAGTTGCAGGAGACGATAGGAAGTGCCTCGTCTTCTGAAGACGGCTGTTACAGTCTTTGAAAGACGGACTGCCGGTCTTCTCGCATCGTCGCGTTATTGCAGCAGCAGTTGATGATGACTTGGGTGCAGTGGCAGTCGTGGGAGGACTTTTTGCACCCCGATGCATTTTCTCTTTCCTTGCGTTTGTGGAGGATGGCCTCATGCAAGTCAGATGGGTCTGGATCGACCATATTTGCTCCCTGGATTTTGGGAGACTTGCGAACCTCTCTGTCCGATTGCCGCCGGGGGCTGGACTCGAGTGGTTTGTACAACTTCCCATATGAGGCCCGTATAACGGTATGCGGGACGCTCAGATGATCAGAGACAGGATCAGCGGACCGAGTGTGCCAAGCTCGCGCTTCCCTAGACTTCTTCGCTCTAGTACGTAAAGGCACATAGTAGGAAGAGTCTAGGTGATGCTGGAGAGAGTCAGATATTTCTTCTTGGGAGCACAAGAGATCAGGACCATAAGACAGGTGGTCCATGACAAAGCCGCACGGGGTAGGCGTCATGCTGCCGTCCTCAACAATCTTCATGCGGTTGGCAGACGTAGCCGCATAGGCTTTCTTTATGCGGCTGGGGGTCTCAACCGCATGAGTTTTCTTCATACGGCTGGATGATCTGGACGCTTAGACTTTCTTCATGCGGCTTGTAGATTCACCCGCATGAGCCTCCTGCATGTGGTTGGCATATTTGGCCACAGGAGTGCTCGGCTTCTTCTTGGGGCGCATAGAGTCGCTCTTTGTCCCTGCAAGTCCAGCATCGTAGTGCTTTTCTCTGCCAGACTTGGGGACAGCAGAGTGCTCTACGGCTCGAAATGGAGCCGTATGAGAGTCGTCTTCGCCGTCTTGGGTAGCAGAGAGTATCCCGTCCAGAGCTTGTGGAGGAGCAAACGATTTTGGCCTCCACTCGCAGCGAGCTTTCTTTGTGCGGGTTCACTTCTGGATCGGGCCGGCACTTCCTTTAGAGAGCATTTCTTCAAACGCCTGTTGGTCGAAACGGACGACCATCTTCTGTTGCATGGAGCCAAGTTTGGCTGCATCCGATTGTGTCACCAACTCCTCAGCCGTGGAGAAGTTGCTCCCTAGCAGAGTCGCCATCGTGTTTGCCATGAAATATAAAAGAGCAGAACAATTATCGGAGGACTGGAATTTTACTTCACGTTACAAACTCGCTTGTACAAAGAAAGCCTAGGGACGAAAATCTAGATACAACAGTCTAAGTACAATTGTTTATTTTAGATTCTGGGGGTGACGATAGAGGCTCGGGAAAGCTACGATAGCTCTGTCTTACTCCTTGGACGATCGGTATGCAGCCTTGGCTCCAAAAGATTGCTTGGCGTTGAAGAAATGCTCTCTTTGCTCTCTCTCTGCCTTTTCTCTCCAAGTATTCTGGTGCTCTCTGATCTCGAAAAAGGGTCCCCTTCGAAAGAGAATGGCACCTTGCTATTTATAAGAAGGGAATGCTATCATTAGGGTTTACAATGATTGTCCCTTAAAGTGGCGGCGGCCTGTTGATTGATCAATTTGGGTGATTAGTTTTGAGTGTAATAAATTTGGGCCATTAATGTAGATTGTGCCAAATTCTCTCAGTAATTAATGCTGATTGGAATAAATCTCCCTTACGATGATCTGCTGATGTCTGCGAATTTGAATGAATAAGTTTAATTCATTCTCCTGCCACGTGTCCCAGATTATTGGGATTTGACCCAATCTTTGATTGCAGTAAATCTGGAAAATTGATTGGCTTTATGACACGTGTCCTAGGAGCTACTGAAGGATCTGAGCCGCATGAGGATTGAGCCGCATAAGCCCGGCCACGTGTCAAGGCTGTTGGGGAGTGGCCCCCGAACCTTCGAATCACATGATAATCTGGACCGTATAGACGTAAGTGGCCGCATAACGGGTAACCCCTTCATGAGCCGCATGGAGATGGTACTCGTGAGCTGCATGGAGGAGCGTCTGCTTGAGCCGCATAGGGCTGTTTCAATCTGGGCCGCATAGGGCAACTTTGACCTGAGCCGCATGGGGAGTCTCCGCTCGAGCCGCATATGACTGTCCACGTGCCTAGGGTGCGTGGAATTTTCTGGATCTCGGGGGATTATGTCAGAGATCTCCTTCGTTTTCCTAGGCGTCTGTCATTATGACAGAGTCATAATTACATCTTTGTGTCAGGGCTGTCATCCTGTCAGAGCTGTCAGCCGTCAAGGCAATTAATGCAGTAAGGGAAGAGTTGCTTGTATGCTACGTGGCACCTCTCTGAGCCGCATGGAGATCACAGAACCGCATAGACACGTTGAGCCGCATGGGTCCTCTGAGCCGCATGGGGTTTCCTGGCCGCATGGATCTTTCTTTATTATTTTCCATGCTTCTACAAACACCAAGGTAGACTCAGCAACGGTTGTAGCCTGGGTGACCCTTCCCAACCTTCCCCTCATCTGCTTTGTTCCCGCGGCCCTTAAACAGATCACCAATTCATTCGGTACTTATGTGGCTACGATAGCAGAAACTAGCAACCTCACTAAAGCTCACTACACCAAAATCTATGTGGAACTTGATCTCTCAATCGAGCCTCCCAACCACATTCTCATTGAGCTAGGCGATCAGACGCACACCCAGTGAATAGTCTACGACAATCACATCATTTTCTACAAACACTGCCATTTGCGGGGACACCTAGTAGAACACTGTTTCCGTCTTCACCCCGACTTAAAGAGGAACACGGTTCGGAAAGACACCACGACAAAAGCCAACAAGAATCAACAACCGTTCAGGGAAGAATAGACATAGCCCCTTCTTCTGCGTCAGAACACCCACGTTAGATTCGATAATGGTGAAAGCTCACCTGCCAAGGTAGCCAAACCTGGAAAAGCTCAGACTCAAAGCACCTCCTACTCCCTTTCCCCCTCCCCCCCCCTCTCCAACCAGTTCACGGCTCTGGACCCGGACGACAACGAGATCGCGCTCGCGGTTCTAGAAGACGGTTTTGATCCCCTTCGACCGAGCTTAGAGTTGACTCTATCCAGAGATATCCCCTTGGTCAATGTTGCGGCTCCCCCACAAGATACAGTAGCAGCCCCAACCGAAATCTCTACCGGTCATAATCCGATCGAGGATGTCACCATCGCTGAAGCCCTAGCGATCCTGGTACCGGAACAGGTCATCAGAGGACAACAGGTCATGGTTGCAGGATTTCCCCTTCTATCAGCTAGAGAACTAGTTGGAGGTGCAGGAGAACTAAAAGACACCCTCATCATACACTCCGAAGAGGCCATCCTGGACTCAGCAGGAGAAAGGCTTGAACCTTCTATGGACATTCCCCAAATCATAGCCAGAGAGTCAACCTTAGCCAACAACACGGTGGTGAGGGCGTCCATCAATAACAAAAATAAAGATAAAATAAAAGCTTCTGAGCCGTCGATAATGCGCACCAGATCAGCAACCAAGCGGACAAAAAATACCTCCACCAATAGCATTAATGCTTAACATCCTATCCTGGAATGTCTGTGGCCTAGCCAACAAACCAACCAAGAGACGTCTCCTAAGTCTCAAGAAACTTCACAAGATTGACATCTTGATTGTCCTTGAACCCAAGATCCCCCAAAAAAAAATCCATTCAGCTGCAGCTCGGATTCACTACTGCAGTGGCTGGCAACCACGACATTTGGATCCTCTGCTCGAAGGATGTCAAGATCGGCGTGATCCAGGACTCGAGGCAATCCCTCTCATACTGGATTGAGCACCCCTTTCTGCCCAAGCGCACCATTATTTCAGCAGTCCACGGTAGCTGTGACATTGCAGAACGCAAACAACTCTGGAACGATCTCCTCGATTTCTACCTCAACCACATCAACCACCCCTGGCTTTGTATTGGGGACTTTAACGCCATTACCTACAGAGAGGAGAAGTCTGACGGGCGTTCGCCTCCCCACACAGCCATGCAAGATTTCAAAAACTTTATTTTTAATGCCAACCTTGCTCCGCTCTAATTTACTGGCAATGAGTTCACCTGGTGCAACATGCAAGAAGGTAACCACCGGCAATACTCCCGCCTTGATAGGGCTCTCACGAACACCCTTTGGCAAGGTATGGGGAGCACTTCCAGACTGTCTCATCTGAATGCTACCGAATTCAACCACGTGCCCCTACTGGTAGAGATTAGGAGCATTTCCAATCAAATTAAAAAGAACTTCCGGTTCCTTGACTTCTGGAGCGAACACCCTCAATTCAAACATGTGGTGGCAAAAGCTTAGAACCTCACGAATTCTCTTGACCCGCTCATCGTGGTGGCCAACAAGCTTAAGGCAACGAGGAAAGCCCCGGCGGCCTGGAGTAAACAAGGGTACGGGGACATATTTCAGGCCATCCACGTTGCGGAAGATGATGTAACTCGCGCCGAGGCCTTATTCATCACAAACAGGTCACCTCAAGTCTTGATCGCCCTTAATCTCACTAAAGGTATTCTCAAATTCTGGCTGAAATTCGAAACTGACCTCTGGAAACAAAAAGCGAGGATCAAATGGGACAATGAGGGGGACAAAAACTCGACCTACTTCCTTGCATGCGTCAACGCCCGCAAACAGAAACTCACCCTTCATCAGATAAAAGACAATTCTGGAAACATCATCACTAACCAACGGGGTATCCAAGAGGCGATCGCCAAATTTTACTTTCAGCTATTTACCAAAGAGCGGATTCGCAGAGACAACAACTTTCTGGTAGAAATCCCAAACCTCATCAATGACACTGATAACATCCAGCTGGATCTCCCTCCGTCCGAGCAAGAAGTGAAAGACGCGGTCTGTGCCCTGGATGCACACAGTGCGCCCGGCCTAGACGGATTTTCGGGGGTCTTCTTCAGAGAGTACTGGGATATCATCAAGAAGGACATCCATGAAGCGGCTACGGCTTTCTTCCAGGGAGAAACTTAACCCAGAGCCATATCATCAGCCAACTTGATCCTCATCCCGAAAAAGGATAACCCTAAAACTTTTCGTGACTTCCAGCCCATTAGTCTGTGTACCTTTACCAACAAGATCATCTCCAAGATTATCGCATCCTGCAAGTCAGACTTGCTTCCCAAGATCATCTTAGAGGAACAAAGCAACTTCGTCAAAGGCAGAAACATCCAGGATAACGTCATGCTAGCTCAAGAGTTAATCACCTAAATGAAACTTCCTGCTAGAGGTGGCAACATTGCTATCAAACTAGACATGGAAAAAGCTTATGACAGGCTGGATTGGCAATTCATGATTTGGGTCCTCAAGGGGTTTGGCTTTTCGGAATCCTGGACCAACATCTTCTGGAGATCGATCAGTAACTCATGGTTCTCAACGGTTATCAACGGTCAAGCCGATGGATTCTTCAAATCGAGTCGCAGCGTCAGGAAAGGAGGCCCTTCATCATCCACCATATTCATCATTACTGTGGATGCCCTGAGCAGAAATCTGAATAAGATGACCAGCACCCCGAACTTCTAGCACTTTCACACCGCCAGCGGCTGCCCGATCATCACTCACCTGGCATATGCTGATGACATCCTCATTTTCACCTCCAGGGATGTCGGGTCGGTGGATGTGGTCCACAACACCCTGCAAAGATACGCCTCTTGCGAGCCAGAAGATCAACCCAGAAAATAGTGTCATCTACGCCCACCACAACATCAAGAGAGAGAATACGGCTAGTATCTCCAACATCACCTCGTTCTCCATTAGTCACCCCCCGTTTTAATATCTCAGATGTCCCCTAGTGTACGGTAAATCTAACACCGGCATTTTTGAAGACCTCATTAACAAAATCATGAAGAAACTGGAGGGGTGGCACAATGCCACTTTATCTTCGGGAGGCAAGATGATCCTCATCAAACACGTTCTTACATCCATTTACATATATACCTTTGTTGTATGCTCCCCTCCCAATAAGGTGCTCACCTCGATCGAAAGCATCCTCATCAACTTCTTTTGGAGGCATAGTGGTGGCCACCTCAAGCATAATTGAATGAGCTGGGACACCATGGCTAAACCTATCGAGGATGGGGGCTTGGGCTTCACTAAACTATCTCACATCATTGACGCCTTCTCTATGAAGCTGTGGTGGAAGCTTGTCACGACCCGCACCCTAATTAGGGGCACGAGCACGTGGTTACGTCCAGCCTACGCTACAGAATCGGCGGTAGAACGCTGTATAGGTCATCTAAAAAATATACTAAACTGTATAAGGGTACTTATCATCTCCGGACGGAGGAATATATATGGCATAACTCAATCACAAGATAAAATTATGGTAGATAGCACGGAAAAGAAATATAATAGATGTGAAAACATGAAATGAGTTCAACATCCAATACAGCTGGAGAGAATAAAACAATATCACAGAGTCTCAAAATATAAATATAAGCTACTACAGTCTAAAACAAAGCTGGATCGCAATCCAGGCAAGCCTAACTAAGCTAACTACTCTGGGAGTGCAAAGTCTAGTGGCTCAACTAACAGGCCACAGTCCTAGCCTAAGTCTCCATCTATCTCGACCCCATAGTAGGTCGGGCAGTCTGCCTCAGAAACATCTATAATATATCAACGGTATCCTGTCAGAAAAATAAGCAAGTATAAACACTAACAACAGTTCCATATGAATTGACAAATTCTATAAGAGACAGTATAATGAAATACAAGAAAAAGATATAGGAAGACTTGGAAGCCATTCGAAAGCCGAGTTATAACCCGTAAACCAAACAAGGACCGGGGTTGTAACCCTTCTCCCGAACAAAACTTAGCCTCCAATCAAGGTATAGCGTAAGAGCATGTAGAACATGTGAAATACAAGACAAAATCAACAAAAAAATATAACAGGATGTGAGTACTGAATAGGACGACAATTTATAAGATAACTTGGGAACTATTCAGAAACTAAGTTACAACCCGTAAACTAAACAAGGACCGAGGTTGTAACCCTTCTCCCGAACAGAACTTAGCCTCCTATAATAAATAAATATAAAAAGTGCCTTGAATTATTAGTGTGTTATGTAATCGGCTTGATAAACATGATCAGGTTTTCCATCTGACCGGCTATGAACAAGTGTACAACGGAGAAGGATCAGGCCGGCCACCATGGAAAGCTATAAACAAGTGGGGTCAAGCTTTACCCATCGTGAGCGAGGGTATAGCTATGAACAAGTAACAAGTAAAAGTGTGAGGAACAAATAAGGATTTTGATCACACAACCACTAATAACTCCCCATCCCCGAATAGTATAAAGGATCCGGATATGGCACATCATGATACCGGACTCAAGAGCAGGGGGCCAGCCCGCTCCCAAGTCCATATCTATACAAGTACAAGTAACAAGTCGAGTCATGTACCAATATACCAAGTAATCCAAGAACAACATCTCATGACAGGATCCGACATATACTAGTCCATGAACCATCGTGTTAGGAATCAAGTAAGACACTATAATTGAATCGGATATAGCAGATATCAAGACAATAAAAACTATTAGTGAATGTACTCGCATGTGGTCCTAAGCTAATAAGGTGAACAGATGCTCAGTGAAGTCACAAACCTAAAGATGAGATACTATGAGTCCAAACAGGGTTTAATAATGAAAGGAAAGCTAATCTAGTCATGATATGCAAGTCTAAGTCAAAAGTAGGTCAAACTAAGCCACACCAAGCTAAATTAGGTCATACTAGATCATACTGAGCCAAACTAGATCACACTAGGACAACGAAGGTCAAACAAGATCATAGGAAGTCAATCCAAGTCAAACTAGGTCAATCTGGGTCAAGAGTTAACTTACAGTTGACTTTTGGTCAACTGGTCAACTCTGGTCAACTCTAATCAACTCTAGGTCAACCCTAGGTCAAACTAGTCTAATGTTGACTAATTCTTGACTTTTAGTCAACTGGTCAACTCTGGTCTAGTTTCGGGTCAATTCTAGTCATTATTAGGCTAAGTTTGACTTTCGGTTGACTTTCGTTGATTTTTGGTCAAAACGGTCAACCGAGGTCAAAACTAATCTAAGGGCACTAATCCTAACCATTACCAACCAAGAGAACCTATTTTTAGCCACATCTTAAACTATCTAACTCAAAACTTACATTTACCTTATTACCTTAACTTACCATATTACCCTTACTAAGGTAAACCTACTACCAAGCCTCTACCTTAGTTTCTAGGCACTTTTTTACCTCAACATGGTATCCTAATACCATGCCCCCGTATCTCGATACCATGACATGGTATCTTGATACTCTAACATCGTATCTTGAAGGTATCTCAATACCTTAACTCAAATAAGGTAAATCTTATTTACCCTATGATACCAACTTGGTATCCTACGATACCACCCCAACTCTAATTCTAAAACATAATCTTTATCTAACATATAACTATATCTAACAATACCTCAGTCTCCAACTAAATATCATATCTAATCAAACCATATCCTATTACCTTACCAACATAGACTAACAATACCTTATCTTTTAATCATTCTAATACACTAGCTAACCACTCACACATACCCACACAAACTCAAAACAAACCATACGGGACTGAAATGAATGAAATGGTATGAAATAAAATGGGGATGGACTGATTTCATGGACTGAAATATGGGTAATATATGGGATTGATTTGTGAAGGATGGAATGTAAGAATGGATTAAATGTTTGAATGAATGTGAAGTGGAGGGAATGAAGGACTGAATGAATGAATAGATTAATGGATAATAGATGGATGAATGAGTGTAACAGGGGACTAATTTGTAAAGAGGGAATGGTTGGCTGAATGAATGGAAAGTATGAATGAATGGAGAGGAGAATAGATGACTGAATTATAAATGAATGGAGGGGAGAATGAATGTAGAATGAATGGAAAAATGAATGGAAAAATGAATGCAAGAATGGGGAAATGAAGTCCTGCTACTGCTGCTGAAATATTCAGCAGCTATTGCTGCTGATACAACTGCAAAGCATGCTGCAAAGGCAAGGCAGCAAGCTGCCCTTGCTGCTGCTGCTGATGTATTCCAGCACAACACTCCCTCTCCCCTTCCTATCTCTCCCTCTATCTCACTCTCAACTCCTCCCTATCTATCTCTCTATCTCAATCTCTAAAACACATTTCTAACTCACATTCTCTACTTTCTCTAAGCTCCACACACACACTTACATATACATATACACACACACACACACACACACACACACACACATATATATATATATATATATATATATTTATATATATATATATATATATATATATATATATATATATATATATATATATATACAGACACACTCAATATAATACATACATGAATATATATCTATATGATACATGAAAATAGACACACACCCTCAAACTACTACATATATACATGGACACTCACATACAAATATATATATATATATATATATATATATATATATATTTTTATATATATATATATATATATATATATATATATATATATATATATATATATATATATATAAGACACACACACACATGAAAGTATACATATAGACACAAAATAATATATATATATGGACACACAAGAACACATCTCATGACACAAAAATCTGAGATTATAACATGAAATAAATTATTCAAACATAAAGGCAACACAAAGTGTGTCCAAATTGGGGGTTTTCCCATATGGACACAAACCACACAACAAAGACACTCCTAATAACTCCAAATGGAGAAATGGACACAAATGGAGACATAACCATGGGGCTCATTCCTATGGGTTCAAAATAATCCTAAATGCATGTATGAGTGAATTAGAGGGGAGATTATACCTTCCGGGAGATCAAAACCAAAGAAACGCCTCCCGATACGACACAGACACGAAGAGATCTCCAAATGGACACGAACCAAAGCTAAATCCTCCCAAACTTGGCTAGCACCCTCTCTTCATGGAGTAGAGAAGAAATAAAGAATATTTGGTGGAAGAAAGGATTGATTTGGAGATGAAATCAATGGTGGTTCCTCTCAAAATTTGGAAAAGAACAAGAGAGAGAAATTTGTGGATAAAAATGAAATAAAGGTGACTCACTCCCTCCTATCTATGGCCGGCCACAATGGGAAGTTTGTCCCCATTTTGGAATGTCCAAATGCCCTCCATTGTCTCATTAGGTTCAATGGTCGGCTAGTCCGGTAGGCGTTCTCCTCCATTATCTCATTATGATCGGAAAAGGCATTCCGTCGACAAGGTCTGAAGATCAGCTCTGATGCAGATGAGCTACGATGGTCGGCTAGTCCGGTAGGCGACTTCAATGTATGTTCGGCTAGACAAGTGGCTCGCGGTCGCGGGATGCCTTCTCCGATCACTGCCGCCTTCTGGCAGACTTGCATCCCTAAGAAGTATTCCATCCTTATTTGGAGAGCCCTTAGAAAGAAGCTCCCGACCAACGACATTATGCACTCAATTGGATTCAACTTAGCCTCTGCCTGCAATTGTTGCTCAGAGCGTCAGATGGAATCCATTGACCACATCTTCTGTAGGGGGATCTACCCGTCCAGATCTGGAGAGCACTGTCCTAGCATTGCAGACAGGCTCAGGAGGGCAGTAGCCTCCTCGATCTCTTAGCTGGGTGGGCATATGCTTCCCACGGTCACCAGATCGTAGCGGCTGCTACTACGTGGGTCTTATGGAAGAATCGTAATAAGGTGAGATATAAAGGCCACCAGTACAACGCTAAAATGCTCATTCGGGAGGTGATCTGGCAGTACAGTAAGATCAGGGACTTCTGCTCGCATGGCCATACTAGTTTTTGGGTGTCTCTCCTCGACTAAGCTCCAAGTTTGGGTTTTGTGTTTTGTTGGTATACTTGTATAGGCGTCGGCATTTTGTGCCTAAGGGTATACTTGTATAGCCTTCGGCATTTTGAGCCTTTACGAAATAAAATAAGGATTTTTTTAATATATATATATAATGCTAGCAATTTGTTTAGATTGATAGAAGCTTAATGCCCAAAAACTATCACATACGACCTCATAATTCATCATAAGAATCTTAAGATCATTAAACATTCAGAATTGAACACTCCAACAACTAGAAGGCAAATAATAGGATTCTTTTAGTTCACTTCCATCGCAGGGCCACTTGATCCTTCGAACCGAACACTCTGAGATAACCTTTGAGGCATACAACACCCAGGTAATAAACCCCTCAAAATGTCACTGAGTACACCTCACTGTTGCTGCTGGTTCTGCCCTTGTCCATGATGGTTGGGTGGTGGAGGAGGCGGCATCCCCGACCTGGGCATGAACATGGACGGCATCCCAGGCCTCATGGGCGGGGGGCGGCATCCCGGGCCTCATCATCTGCTGCGGCTGCTGCTGGTGCGGGGGAGGCCCCATCTGCGACCCCTGCCCGAACTGCTGGTACGGCCCCGGCGGAGGGGGCGGCCCACCGGGCCTCATCATCATAGACATGGGCCCGCTATGACACATCGGGGGTAGGGGCTGGCCGAGAAAGCCGGGCGGCATCTGGCCCGGCAGGCGCATCCTAGAGGCCGGAAGGAGACGGGCGGGCGGGCGATCTGCGACTGCATCATGCCGGGGCTGGGCCTGCCAATGCTACGGACGGGGCCAGAGAGGCCAGGCTAGGCCTGGACAAGGGGCGGTGGGGATTCCGCGGCCTGCGACACTGCCGATGCCGGGGCCGGAGAGGGAGGAGCCTGGGTGGGCGCCGCACGCGCGGGAGTCCTCGGAGGGAGGGGGCCCTCGACGGTCATGGAGACGACCTCCTCGTCGCGAAGGAGGACGAATATATATATATATATATATATATATATATATATATATATATATATATATATATATAATCATATTTTAATGATCCTTTCTTATTTTCAAACAAAAAATTCAATGGGTAACATTACTAACATTGTGTCTATTGAACTCAAATGTCCATCACTTATACCTCATATGGAAAGCAGCACCGACCTCAGATGAGATCGACATGGTTTGAATTCTCTAATCCTAAGGAGGTGTAGATGTGTGTGCGGGTTATAATAAAAAAGAAGAAGAATGAAGAGGCTATTGGTATGAAAATTCCAAATGGAATCAATTCTTCTCTCCACTGATTACTTGAATATACTCGTTCTCATATATGAAAAGGAATTTCTAAATCGTTTATATTGATTGGCGACGAAATTGGACGGCTTCCTCATCATGAATGAATTTGGGTTAACTACTCCAAAGTCTAAATGACCTGTGGATTTCTTTTTGAGTTTACAAGAAACCCTTGGTTGATGAGAACTAGATGGAAATTTACACGCAGAGATTAAAACCATTATTTATGTACCTATATATATTTATTTTTTATGTACCTATATATATATATATATATATATATATATATATATATATATATATATATACACGAAAAATTATATCAGAAGATACAAGTTTTAAACTATTATATAAAAGAAAAGAAGTTAGAAAAAATAGTAAAATAGAAGTTTCAAATAAATGACAAAGACTATAAAGCAGTATGGAACAAGCACATCTCCTCTAGCAGTTCCAAATAAATGACAAATACTATAAAGAAGTTATAGCAAGTAATACTTGATGAACGTGGAAAGTTGAGTCATGAAATGAAAATAGAGCAATAGTTTAATTGAAGAATAAGGAAAGTAAATGCAGTGGAATAGGAGAGCATGGCAATGAAGACTGTAAATATAGATAGCTAAACTAGAATAATGTGATGCGAGTCCAATCAGTATAACATGAGACAATGTGAATATAGTACAAGACACTAATCCAGTGTGTTTTAAAATACCGAGTTCGACATGTAAACGACTAGTGGGTAAATATGACACATCGCAGGCTTGGCAAACGTACGATGGCTATCTGTAACAATTGGACTTGTAATGAATACGGCACATCACACGCTTGGCCTAGAGACGACGGCTATATTTCTAGTAGGGTTGGTTCTTGTATGATTAAGAATGTTTACTTGAAATAAATATGACACGTCGCATGCTTGTAGGTGTTTCCAGTTGGTGGTTCCAGTGATTAGTACTAGTAGTAGGGGCTAAACGAGTTAAATACATGTGTAGCAAATGAATGAATCAAATCGAACTATACTAGAAGCTGAATCATAATAATCATCAAGTAAATGAAAAATATCATAGAATGTACTCACTTGTCGTCCAGAGCAGGGAATGAAGATTGACGTCCAAGATGGTGTCACACAAACCTATATTGAGATATAAAAAGTTATTCATTGTTCTAGAGTAAGCAGTGTATTTAGATGCACTAATTATGTGCTTCTAGGCCAAGTTGGAAAGCCAATCAAGGTCAACCCAGCTACTTCTAGATTGTTTGAGTCTATATCTAGGTTATAGGGTCCACATCTTACTCATCTAGGCTATATTATCCATATCAGGATACTAGAGTATCATAGACAAAGTATAAAAGATAGGCTAGCCACCCTCTAGGTACTCAATACCAACCCCCATGACACCACACCCTCATCTTATTATCTATATCATCTATACACATATATTCACACTCCCTAACATATACCTTTACACACATTATATATATATACACACACCATATATAACTACTAAAAAGGGAATGAACATCTAAAATAACAGTGAAAATGATACCTCTTATCCATCTAACTGCTGCATAGGTCATGGCCTAAGCCTTCACTCATTACAAAAGTGAACCCCATAATCATACTTCCTACCTATAGGGGGCCAAAACCCTGCTATTGTTCCTTGCATCCCCTGCTGCAGGGAACTTCCTGCCTGCACTCATGATACACACTACTAAAATATGCTCTATTAGCGACGTAATCTAGCGACAAAATAAAATAACGTCGCTAAATATTGAATATAGCGACTCCTTTTGATAGACATCGCAAAACGTCGCTGAATAGCGACGTTCCGCGACAAGAGATAAGATATGTCGCTGAATAGCGACGTTCAGCGATGTGACTTTAGTTATATCGCTCCTTGGCGCCATTCAGCAACGTCTAAATCAGACGTCGCTAATGTTTTAAAATATCCCGTTCGAAACTTTCATTTCCCCCTTCTCTCTCCCAAAAATTTTCCAAAATTTTTCAGTCTCTCCTCCGACGAAGGTCTCCTCCGACGAAGCCCCCCTCCTCGCCGCCTCCCTTCTTCGACCAAGCCGCCCTCTTCAGGTAAACCCTAACCCTAGCCCTAGCTATCTAGACACGGACACAAATGTGGACACAGACGACACAAACACGAGAAACCTAGCCCTAGGTTACACGAGAACCCTAACCCTAACTAGGGCTGCAAATGTGCTGACACCATGTTATTGACACGATTTTGACCTCGTTTGGACACGAGTCTAGATACCCCTAGACACGTGTGTCACATACACACATACCCCCTCTGACACGTATACAATGGTTAGGTTTTTGCATGAGAATTTTGGTTTCGAATGGGTTACTGAGATTTTAGGATTTTGAATATTTTGTTATATTCATAGATATACATATGTATCTGATATTTAATATAGTAGTATGTGTTGTATTCGAGTTATAGGTTTGGATTTAATTTTGAGTTTGATATTTTGAATTGATACTTTGATGTACTGTTCTAGAGAGGGCAAGGATTATAGGATTATATGTATGTATTTGAGTTGATATACCTATGTATATAAGTATATGAGCTGTGGGAGTTAGAGTATAGGGTTATGTTGATTTTGGGATAATTGGTTTTCGATTGATCTAGTTTTAGTAGACTAGTGTAGTGGGTTGCAGTGTGGCTTTAGCTCAGTGACTATTTGCAATGAGTAGATGTTTGCAGCAGCAGTAGCATAGAATTTGCCCTGCCTTGGCGTTGCCTTGATTTGGCATGGACAGTGAAATACAATAGGCTTAGGAATGTGTTATCAGCAGCAGTAGCATAGGAGTATGGTTTGGTATTAGTAGAGAGTTGAGGTGAGGTTGTGGTTAGGATTTGTGAGTGTAAGGAGGAGGAGGAGGAGAGTATTAGTTGAGTTGATATAATTTTACCTTGAGGGATACTTTGCATAGGATATCTATAGGTGTTATATAGATAGGAGGATTTATGCATAGCTTTGATTGAGGATTTGATATATACATGTGAGTGTATGCTATATATATGTATAAATGTTTATAGATAGGTTTTGTTTTGAAAATATATATTGGTATAAAGGGTAGTTGGATAAGGTATGGGTTATACTTTATATAGAGGGTTGTATCTTGAGATTGCCACTTGTCTTTGAGTGAGTTATTGAAGAGTGCGTGTGAATATATATATATATATATATATATATATATATATATATATATATATATATATATATATACACACTAGCTAGAGTATCAATGTCATCCAGGGATTCACCTATAGGTCCTAGGATTGGGTTTTATGACATAGAAAGGACTAGTTGACTAAGTTTGACCTTTAACTAAGGCTTGACCAAACCAGATTACATACTCGAGTATCAGTAAAACTAGTTTAGGAATTTGAAAAGTAAAAAATCAAATGAAGACCCGAACAGTTCACATTACATTGCAAAACTCAAGTATCAGACAAAACCACATCTTCATAATCAACCCCAACCAAATTCAAAAATTAAACCCAAAGTCTATTTAAACTTGAAACTAGTTCTTCGAGTATAAGACTGTATTAGTGAATTCATTTCAAAAATACCAAATTGAAATCCAATCTCAATAAAACCTAAAAATAGTTGTACAAAAGTGTTCCCCATATGTGTACGTGTCAAGGGGGGGTATACGTGTCCAAACATTGGACACGAAGGTGTATCAAATTCGAATTTACGAAGGTCTATCACCTTGAATTAGGTCCACAAGTCGTGTGTCCAAGATACCAAGGCGTATCAGAGTCGAATTTACGATTGTGCATACACAGTCCAAATTCCGTACACGTGCAATTTCGTGTCCGACATGCATCCAGCCGACACGAAACTTGAGGGTGGACATGTCAGTGGTTGCCCCCACCTCTGTGTCAAGTGGTTCGTGTCCAGGTGTCTAATTTGTGTAGGTATTTATGAAATGAATTTGTGCCTATTGAATAATTGTGTCCATCTTTGCAGAATTATTTCCAAATGGATATAAATTACTACTTGCGGTGTCGTTCATAAATGTACAATCGTCGTCCTGATGATATGTACGGTGTGCGAGATGAATACATAGCGGGAGTAGAGCAGTTCCTGCAGTTTGCCAAGGCGTTCCTTCAGTACATGGACGACACCAAAATTAAGTGTCCATGTGTAAAATGTCATAACGTGAAATATTATCCAGAAGTGGAAGTGACATATCATTTGTACTCGGGAGATTTCACGCCTAATTACTATCAGTGGACCGCACACAGAGAACTTGTGTCTTTAGCATCAGAGCCGGATGCTTATGTTGAACCGTATATGCATGCGGGACCTAATTTTGTTTCAGATAATCATGCATACGACGACGGGTGCATGAACATAGTTTTTGATACTACGGGGCCTAGTTTCATTCATGATGCAGCTGAGGAGGCACCCAATGTCGATGCTGAAAAGTTCGTAGAGTTGCTGGAAAATGCAAGGACTCTATTATATCCTGGTTGTGAGGATCATTCACCATTGGAGGTGGTTACAAGACTGTTGAGCATTAAGTCAGATTTTAACATGTCACAAAAATGCTACAACCGAGTGTTGGAGTTGATTATAGAGATCTTGCCGGTGGGTGCTAAGTTACTAACGACTTCTACCGGTCTAAGAGGATGGTGAGATCACTCTGGATGGGATACAAGAAAATTGATTCTTGTCAAAATGGGTGCATGCTGTACTACAAAGACGACAAGGACGCAGACACTACAAGAAAATTAATTTTTTCCAACGTTTTATAAACATCGGGAAAAAGGTAAAAAAACGTTGGCATATGTATTTCCAACGTTTTTTCAACGTTTTCTACAAACGTCGTCGTTGCCCTAGTTGGGAATTTACAACGTTTCAGATAAACGTTGGCATATGTATTCCCCACGTTTGCCGCAACGTTTAATAAATGTCGACAATTCTGCAATAATGGATAAAATTTTCCAATGCTTTACAAAAACGTCAAAAATTGGACTACTTTCCCAATCTTTTGCAAAAATGATGGGATTTGCTTTCCCACCTTTTTCCAACAATTTGCCAACGTTTTGACAAAAACGTCGGTATAGGTAAAGCCATTTAAAAAAATGAATATATTTGCCATGCATTTATATTCAACCAGCTTCCCAATGAGTAATTAAATCACACTCCAATTAACATTATAAGTTCAGCAATATATAATTTATTAAATAATCTTTTATTGATCAAATACAATATTTTACTATATTACCGAGTTTAATAAAATATTACCGAGTTTAATAAAATATTATCGAGTTTAATAATTTTACGTGCAATGAGCAAGTGAATTTCCACCCAAGGAAATATAAATGTAAATAATAAAACTAAAAAACAATGCTGAACACGCACATCAGTAAAACCAGTAGAAAAAGTGAGAAGGTTAATAATTAAGGTAAAAAAAAACAATACACGATGGCTGAGACTGCTCGGCAATCTCTCTCCCACATACTTCGGAACCTTCGCTAACCTCCAAGATCCCACAGCTTTATTGTCGCATTTCCCTTTGTTACCTTCCTCATATTGGATCCTACCTATACATCCAATTAAAGGAATCTTAATATTCCATTGCATCTAATTTATGCATAACAAGAATAAAAGAAAAAAAATTCAAACCTATCCTCACCGTGGGAATCATGTCCTCACTATATCCACGAGTCTGCACAATGAAAAAAGATATGTATCTGTTACAATAGATTTCACTAAAATAGTAAAAATTAAGAAAGCATGCTCTAATAGGAAAAATGACAGATTTGTTATCCACTTTGAACTAAAATTGTAGTATAACAGTAGGCTTCTGAAAATCACAATTGCTCATTGCAAAGAAGTGTTAGCAACTCCATACTATGTGCTGGGATCCTCCTCAGGACTTAATTTTCAGGGGAGGGATACCCATATGCAAATCATTCCACTTTCATGACTATCTTCATAAATTCGTATACGAAGTAACTGATGGCAGCAGATGGCAACACCTGGAAAAAGAAGCAAAAATTAACGGATTAAAGCAAGTAATAAAGTATCTAAACGTCAGAGCAAGTAATACAGACCATTACGATTTAGAATGTTGGTCCAACTTAAGCCCGCAAAAAGTAGTCCATAACCATAAGAGAAACAATAGAGAGCGTAGGATACAATAAATAAAACAATCATATTGCGATCAAGACTCGGTACTCACAGGCAATAGCCTACTTTATATATACATACACCTGCTACACATTTACGGACATGGCCCACATGCTAGCACACAGTCTTCTTCAGCCTTCAAAATGTGGGTTCGACTTGATGAAATACATTTCCTCTTAAAAAGGCTTAAGCACATTGGACTTAAACCAAAGCAGAAAAAGAAGTTTGTGATGAAATTGGTACACTTTACTATAAATCACAAATGGCATGCACTTTCCCATAAATTAGATTGTCAAACAACACAATCCTTAATGAGATGCCTGATATATTATCACACTAAACCGCCTCACCAAGTCATTCATGATTCATGAACAACAAAATTTGGATTACGTCTACAGATAAGTGTTTCTACTTTTCCTGATGGGATGAACTCGGCTGATGATTCTCACCATCTATTTGCATTCCAGGTTGATAATTAAAATATATGTCATAACTACTAGCTGCCTAGCTGGTCCCTCACAGTGGAAAATTGAATGCATTGTTTTCAATGGAATACAAAAACTACATAGCCTTTTTATCCCAAAGTTTTGGGGTATTCTTAGACATCCGACAATGTTTTATGATGGCAATGGACCTACGACAACCCTCCTCCTTTATCCGGGCTAGTGACCAGTAGTGAAAATATAAGACATAACCACAGCGCAGGCGGAGTTATTATTTTCAATGGAATGTGAATCCCAAAAATCAAAATCACAGACCACCCAACATTATGCTTGCCTGGACATGAGAACGTTGCAGCAAGGTTGCTCAAGCAAATAATGAGCATAACATATTGGAAGAAATTTACAAAAAATCTCGTCCTTTTAGAAACCAAGTTTAAGCTTATGTTTCTCAGCATATAGTCACTTCCCAGATTTGTTACACTATTTACTCCTCCACTTCCATTTGCTTACCACACCTCCAACCCTTCCTATAGTTAAACCTAATTTTTCTTGTCATACTTAACACAAACATGTGCCTCAAATGTTAATTCACCTTTGAAAAGTTGACAATCTGATTGGAAAATTTAAATAAGTGTTTTCTTAGTAGGTTTCTAAGAACAATGATTCCTGAGATTTCTATTTTCTAGCAAAAGAGACATGTGCCTCACATATCCCTTTTTTAACCTTTGAATAGTTCTCAATCTGATTTGACAACTAATATAAGTGTTTTTTGAGTAACTTCCTCAGAATAGTGAATTCTAAGCATTCTGGCCTATGTTGTTGCATGTACACAGATACAACACGACACGGTAAGGACAAAGTGACATGGACAGAGCTCCTATTTGGTGTGTCCTAGTATATTTTGGAGTGTCTGATATGTGTCCGACACAAAACAGCCCACACTTTTGAAGTGTTCATGCTTTTTAGGTTCTAGCAAAAGATGCCTCCTCTCACAGAACCTTCAGTAAATAATATCACCATGCACAGACATGCCTCCAGAGAGAACCATATCCATGTCTGACAAGTATAAAACTGAATACTTGTATAACACGTGTGAGACAACACCTGCTGATGTCTAGTTTCTGAAGAGTTCCAAACATATAGCTGAACAAGCATTTGGATACTGGAAAAGCTTGTGCCAAACATTATAGGCATCAGAAACAAAGAGAAATAATTTAATTGTATCTGTTCTAGGATTGTTTACAAAAGTACATGTATGACCTCACCATACTGCACCAATATCCTAGAATTTTAACCATTCTCAAATCGTAAATCCATAGTTCCATATTGTGCGTACACTTGTATCTGTATTTTTGTCCACGTAACCTAGAGTATCACGCTTAAACAAATTTGTGTAAAAAGAAAGGACTATAGCAAATAAAACTCTTATGATTTGAGACGACTTTGTTGAAAACATAGTTCATTTAAACAAAAGACACTATTTGTAAGATCAAGCTAAACTTTACAAGGGGAATAACATGAGGCTCAACTTTCGTCTAGTAAACACAAAAGATATTCAATAACATATATCAATACAAAAATGGTTGATAACACAATTCACATAAAGCAAAATAATACAAAGTTCTCATGGACTAAAATAGATCAACTGTTCAAAGCATGTCTTTTAAGTGCAAGACACTTCTTGTAGAAATGGAGAAAGTCGCAACCCTGGTAATACATTTGAAGTTTTCACAAACAAAATATACCCAAAACATTTATCAAGTAGTTGTGTCACAAATATAAAGCATTCTAGTGGCAAACACAATAAAGTTATTGTTTTCTGTAATCATCTACAATATTTGTGTGATTGTTGTGCAGGGATCATCCTGTGCAATAATTGGGGACCTTCACAAAAACGAGATTCTGATTTCTGTTAAGGTTCTAATTAAGTTGGCAGGGTCCACTTGGTTAGTGGAAATTGGAGGGGTCTTTCATGCCTTTAGGTAGTTCCAAATGGGCTGAACGAGGCTCCTGACTTCAAACTCGCAGTACAAAATATTTAAATTCAGCCTACAAGGAGATTCTCTTCCAGCCACCTCCAGCCTAGCTCCCAGCATTGCTAGAACCAGCAGAAGGCATCAAAAGATTGAACCAAAAGACACGGGCATCATGTCCAAAATGGCAGGGATGGACCCATCCTCGGTCCGGAGTGGTGGGGGTGCTGGATTTTTGTGAATGTGTACCATCTAAGTATTGAGAACAACAACTCATCCAATTTGATACTAGCCACTTGACAAATCTCTACTTGGGACACCAAGGATGGTCGCCTAAGTTCCAAACTCTCAAAGGTTTGCAAGGTAGAGAGAGAGAGAGAGAGGGAGAGATTTGAAACTCCAAAACTGTAGATACTATCTAAACAAGACTAATTAAAATATATACCCTAGAAAGAGGGTCCTGATAGACTACTAAAATAAAATTGGGAGAAATATGTTCCGTAACAAAATACACAAATTATAAAATAAACCTGATATGTTAAAGCAAGGCAATAGGGTAGATTCAATTTCTATCAATCAATTTAAAGATCCGTGGACATCATTCGACTGATTTCACTGCTGCAAACAAAACGATGCTGCTTCCAATCCAAGATATAAAACTAAATTACTCAAAATAATTGGTACAAATACCTGTAACAGACTCGGAATCAACCCAGCATAAAGAGCAGGAACGCCACCATGTTCAATTATTTTCATAGTAGTTGCAAATGCATTCATCCTTGTTGCCTGAACCTGCATCTGAAGTTGTCGCCTGATTACTTCAAATGGATATGTGGCAGCCTCTGCACAAGCACCAGCGATGGCCCCATATAGTAAGGTCCTCGTGGGGCCCAACTCTAACTGATCCAAAGCATTCAACTATTGACCTTCTTGTTGATTGATTTGAGAAATTCTCTTCATTCCTTCTAGTGTACGAAGATAAGCTGCCTTTAATATGTCATAAACACCATAAAAAATTGCACCTGAAGGTGCCATACTAATGGTGGAGGGTACTAAACCCTTGTACAAAGAAAAGAATCCCTTTGTTTGGAGCATGTGGTGAAAAATACCAATGACACCACATAAGGCTTCGCCTCCAGGCGCTACCATATTTGTCCTGATCTGGATTTTGATGTTCAAAAGTAAATACTATGATTATGGAAGAAAAAATAACGTGCATAAGACTGGTACAACAGTTTTAATCTTATATAAACATATTAATTTGTCTCAGGGCAACTATCAGTGAAAATGCTTACTTAATGTTGTTTTGAAGAATCAATCAAAGAGGGAAGTTACTTAAAGAAATAGCCTTCTAATTTTAACAGTAATTCCAACTTCAGAACTAGTCCATTGTTAAACATGAGTTATCACAGATAATATAACTGATAAAGATTAATCCCTAAATGACTCGAAATCTACATACAGTGTCCATAGGAATGCACAGAATGGTAGCTGTTATACCAACTGCGGCACCTGCAACAAGCCTTTCGAAGTTTGTTGTTTCAGCATTGCCAGATACTTTTAGTAGCTGTTTTCTATATGTATCATATGCATAGAAGTTAACTACCTTAAATGGAGCAGTGCGGAGAATGTTGACAAAATTTCCCTTCCAGAAGCCTCTTAAACCTTGTGTCGCAGCAATTTGCTTGATGAGCTCAAATAGATTATCTACCTGGAAACAAATTGATTAGTTATGAGATATTAATATAACTTCTGGCCAGTAAATAGTATGTAAACATAAAACATGTCTCCAAGGTGGTAACAACATTATCACAAGGAAATAAAAAACAAAGAAACAAAGAGAATAAAATTCTAGCATGACACTCAACTTTCGGTCAAACAAGATCAAATAGCACAGAATGACCATTGATTGATGGATGTACCAAAAATGTCAATTTGGGAAGGCATTCAACTATCCAATGTAAAGACAAAAAGGAAGTCTATTCAAGTAATAAGTCTGTAGATATTAAGTCCATTAATGCTTGAGGTCTCTAACATGAAGAAATGGAAGTTTTTCATTACTTTGCAGATCTACGTGGATTTGTAACTGATGCCATAGCTCCGCCTCCCTCTGTCTCAGCAGCCTCTTCCGCAAGTTGCTGATCTAGGATTTCTTGCATTTCAATCACCCTGCCATAAAGAAATAAACAATGTGTGAAATAATAGTCAATATCATTGAGTAACAGAGTTGTAATAATATTATTGCTAATCAATTTGTTTTCAGGCAGATAATATAACTTTTTTCTCTCATAAAATATATACTCCAATTTTAGCCTCTCAAGTGGAGCAACAAAAGTTCTGATACAAAAAGATTTTATTATCACAACAAATTGTAAAATGTAATATTTATGAAAAGGTAGCTTCTTACAGCACAAAGAGCACAAATGAAATTAATAACAGAATAAAATAAAAGGAGGAGGACTCCAGTTTGTTGCATGTCCCGATCTGGTTTGGCATGTCCCGATCTGATACCCGATACCGACATTGGGCATCTCTTTTTCGGTCAATTCGGCCAAGAAAATTGAACGAAAAAGACCAATCAACAAGGGTGTAAAAGCATAGAAAGGTTATAAAACTATGTAAAAGAAGAAAACTTATCTATCGTTTGTAAATCAATCGGTAAAGGTGACTACTATTTCATTAAATTTCAAAACTACCAAGAAACAACACTGAAAAAATTAAAATTATGCCTAAACGTATGACATATATTTTCTAAAATGCTAATACTTTATTAATAATTATTTGCTTTCCGATACCAAAAAATTCGATAATCCGATCCGAAACTTTCGATACTGCCGGTACCACCGATACTGATACTCATAGGAATGGTCCGATACCGATTCTGATACCGATACTTCGAACCTTGCCCTTAAGATTGTGAAGTTCTATATTATCCTATGCTTCTAGAAAGATGAATTGAATTTGAAACTGTTTGAGGATTGGTGAGGACAAATTTAAACACATCTGATGTCTCGTAATACAGATTCACCTGGGAACACAAAGAAAAGAAGTACATGGCTTATAAACCTATGATTTGGGGTCATTTGGCAGACAAATACAATTTTTAACTTTGCATATATAGCTTACGAGGGGACAGTTCTTTTTTCATACTATTATCATACTAGTTTAATGCATAAAACAAATTGGCTGCCACTTAAATTCCTTATCGTTCAATGTATAATAAATGTTTGATCTTTTTCTGCATGCATGTTGTGAATTAACACTAATTAAACGCATGCTGACCACTATCTGAAGCTTCCATCCCTGTGATAACTTTCAAGTCATGAATTTTCCATATTTAACTTTTAAACATCAAAGGCATGTTATGGTACAATTCCACTTGTCACAGATATATGCAGTTGAATACCAAAATGTATATATTATTAGTAAGTATACCGACCTTCGTCACATTCAAAATTAATGTTGGATTCAGTTAAATGTCATGTGCATTAAGTTCAACACAGCTAGCTTCTATTTGTATGGCTAGCCAATCTAAAAAAACATCAAATGCTCCTCTAATTAATATCCATATCTAGTATCATAAACACAAACCTGTTCAACGTATAAGATAAGTAAAGATCATTAACGTTTAAATTGATATGTAAGAGAGGGGGTTTGGGTGTGTAAACCTGCCCAAGCTCCTCATTCAGATTGGATGTCCGAGCCATTGCAGGTGTGTTACTTTCAGTATGATACATATGTAAATACCTGTTGATGAACTGTGTGGACTGGATAAATTTGATCATCTGATAAAACATTTGAACAACAAATTTTCAATCAGACAGAGACATGATAGAAACAAATATTTCAGCGAACAGAGTTCTAATTCTGAGTCCCACCTCAATGGATACATAAAGAGATATAGGTATAATAGTTGAGTACAGTATTATTAAGGTAAACATTGTAAGAATAGTAACCTGCAAAAAGGGCAAGAATTTTACACATTAAGTAGTATATTGGCAAAAAGTAAATGCAGTTTTGCAGCATTGAAATTATAAGAAATAGATACATATACCACAAATCCGTTGTTATGGTTGAATTAATCCTTAACTTTACCAAAAAGACCTAGGTAGTGATATTTTTTGCCTGCCCTGGGCCAACTAAATCTCAGGACTGACCCTGCTATCAATTTGTGTGGCAATATCCAACACGTCCGACATGATGCAACATGAACACGGACAGGAAATTTGAAGTGTCCGTGCTTCCTAGGCTCAAGATATACTAGTTGTATACATCCTAATATTTCCCATAACTGAATAATTAGTTGCATCTTCTATGTTATGGAATGGTTCTATAAAAAAGCATATTCTCAATTCACATGCATAGCCAATAACAAAAGCATATCATCAATTCACCAAATTTCTATGCAAGTTTATTCTCAATTGGTGCAATTTCTGATTCAACTAAACCCTAAATTTTAAAAAAATAAAAAATTAGGGCGAGTTGAAGAAACAAAAATATGGAGCATACTATGATCCCAAACTTGGAACTTGATGTTATTGTACTGAACTGTCTCCGCATTGAACCTATTCGTCGTTGGCTGCTCGTACTCGTAGCCACATTCTTCCGTGCGCTTGAAGTAGACAAAATCTCACACGACGATCCGCTCGATCGCTACGACAATCCCCGACCATTGAATAGGAGAGTGGTCGAGAACAGATGGCTGGGATGGCAAGGCACGGAAGAGAGGTGTCGTAAGGGTCGAAGAGAAACCACGAGAGGAAGATTAGGGCAATGACGAGGATCTGAGAGATGATGGCCAGCCGGAGCATCGACCCTCACCATTTGCGTGTCGGATGTAGGTGGAGATTTCGGGTTTGCTATTCGACCATATGAGATTGAGAGAGGGGGAGAGAGAGAGAGGAATTGGGGGAGCTCGAGTAAAGAAAGGGAAAACTCCAGTGAGAGGAGGAAAGATAAAAATGAGTGCGGGAAGTATTTCAATTCTTATAATTCGTAATGGTTTTCTGCATTACAAAAATTATAAAAATAATATAAATACAAAATAGATTTTTAGTAACTATTTGGGTGTAGTGAATAAAATATTCTACGTTTTTTAGCCAAAACGTCGGTAATTTTTTTCGCAGTTTTTTACTAAACGTCGATAATTCCTCAACACTTAAAAACAAATGTCAGTATTTGGCAACGTTTATTAAGGAAGAAGAAAAAATGTCGAAAAAGTCCTATATTTTTTGACGTTGTTGACCAAACGTTGTTAATTTTTTGGCATTTAAAAATAAACGTAGGTATTTTGAAACATTTATAAAAGAACGTCGAAATATTATGCCTTAGCCAACGATTCCATAAACGTCGAAAAAAAACGTTGGAAAAGACCTATTTTCTTGTAGTGAGATGTGTGCAGATTTTGTGGTGCTGATCGCTATAAGACAACGAGTACAGAAAGGTCTACCGGTGTAAGAAAACCGACCGATTCAATGTACTACTTGCCTTTAACGCCGCAATTGCAAAGACGATTTATGGTGAAAGAGACGGACGAAAATATGAGTTAGCACACGCGAGAACAGATTGAATGAGTGTTGGATCACCCATCCGATGGAGAAGCATGGAAGCGCTTTGATCGTGTGTATCCTGATTTTGCTTCAGATCTGCGTAATGTCAGGTTGGGGCTATCTTCTGACGGTTTTACTCCTTTTGGTCTTTCGAGATCCCAGCATTCGTGCTGGCCTGTCATTTTCAATCCGGATAACCTACCGCCTTGGATATGCATGAAGACACAGTACATATTTCTAACCGTTATAATTCCTGGTCCGAATAATCCCAAAAGAAACATTGATGTGTACTTACAGCCTTTGATAGATGAGTTGAATCAATTATGGAAAGTAGGCGCTAACATGTACGATGTTTCCAGGAAGCAGAATTTTCAGATGAAGGCAACCCTTATGTGGACCATCAACGACTTTTTGGCCTATAGAATGTTATCTGGATGGAGAACTCATAGCTGTCTCTCATATCCGTATTGCATGGACCGTACTAAGGCTTTTCGTTTGAAACACGGAGAAAAACCGTGCGTCTTTGATTGTCATCGACAATTTCTGCCAAAAGATCATCCGTTCAGAAGTAACAGGAATGCATTCCGTGCCGGCGTTGTAGAGAAGGGTGATCCACCGCCAAGGTGGTGCGGAGCCACGATATGGGAGGAGGTTAGAGATTTTTCAAGTGCTATCGAAGATCCTACAACTGGGTACAAGTGCGATGGATTTGGGAGAGATCATAACTGGATAAACAGGAGCATATTCTGGGATCTGCCATATTGGAGTACCAATCTGATCAGACATAATCTTGATGGCATGCATATTGAGAAGAATGTATTTGATAACATAATTAATACTGTGATGGATGTAAAAGGAAAAACGAAAGACAATTCCAAGGCCAGGTTGGACTTATAAAAAATATGCAAATGCCTTGCGTTGCATTTGATAGAGGAGAATGGAAAACAGTTCCTGCCGAAATTAATTTTCTTACTGGACAAGGAGGATAAAGTGAGACTTTGTCGGTGGATCCAGGGCCTAAAATTTCTAGACGGATATGTGTCAAATCTGAGAAGATCTGTCAATCCGAAGGAAAATAAATTGACGAGTATGAAGAGCCACGATTGTCACGTATTCATGGAGAGGTTAATTTCGATTGCATTTCGAGAATTCTTACCGCAGGAAGTTTGGGATCCATCGACGGAGCTTAGCATATTCTTCAGGGATCTTTGTTCTAAGAAATTGTTCGTTGATCGTCTAGAAAAGCAAGAGAATGATATTGCGGTAACACTCTGCAAGCTAGAGAGTGTTTTCTTCTGGATTCTTTGACACTATGGAGCAGTTGTCGATTCATCTTTCCTATGAGGCACATGTTGGCGGACCCATCGAATATCGATGGATGTACCCGTTCGAGTGATATTTGAATCACCTAAAAAGAAAGGTAAAAAATAAGACACGGGTCGAGGGTTCTATTTGTGAAGCCTATGTTCTCGAGGAGATTACAAACTTTTGTTCGATGTATTTTAAGCCTTATGTTACAACTAATAGAACGAGAGCTTCCAGAAACGACGACAGAGATCATAAATGTAATGATACAATACTTATGGTATTCAATGCTCCAGGAAAGCCATCGGGCAAAATAAAGAAGAGATATCTGAACGATGATGAGCTAAGGGCTGCTCAAGTGTATGTATTACTCAACTACGACGAGGGTGAAGTAGAGAAGCTGGAGGGGTAAGTAATTAATACGTCTACATTATTTTAATAGTATTGATTATTATACTATTATATAAATTGAACGATGTTGTTTTTAGCATATTTAATGATGATGTGAGGTCAGGTAGGCCACAAATAACAGAAGAAGAACTAGAACAAGAAATGAGACGTTATTTTCTATCATGGTTGAGTGCATATGTAAGACATGAAAACTCTTTAATTAGTTCACTGTATATGCACTTGAGAATGAGCTTAATTTTTTTTCGTGGTATTTAGGTCGATCGTCCATACACAAGACTTAAGAATGAGTGTCACGACCCGCACCCGCTTTTCGGACGCGAGCTCGTGAGCAAGCCAGCTACATATCGAGCGGACTCCAGCCCGACTCGAGTACGTATAAGATGTCCAGAGTAGGGTATCATGTCTAATCTAAACTATATCTCAATCCACATGAATCATATAAACAAGAATGAACAATTATGGGTCATGGTCTGCAGCCCATTAGCATATTGTCCGATTAGACTCCAAGAATGATATGAGTCTATAAAATAAGCAGAATATATTATGGCATGGAATATAAAGCACGAGAGGATAATAAAGAAATATCACAAGCAAATACCTGTATCATACATCGCAATCCTCTACCATTCCGCTCTGCTAACTAACTCCATGCAGTCGCTAAATCTGAAGAGATTATAAGGTCCTCAGAGGACTAGCAAGATACATAATATACAAGCCAACATGTAACAGTACAAATTTACAGAGAAGTAAGGAACAATCAAGGATACCCGATGAGACAAAATGAACTAAGACACAAGATCTAAACACAAGGATCCTAAGACACTGGCATGCCATACTAGAAATGGCTAATAGGTCAAGGCTATAGACTGCAGTAAAGGTAAGTACTCACAATCTATAGTGTCTCAATCACAGTCAAGGCAAGTACTCACAACCAAGACGGTAGCCAATCCTAGTATAAAAATCCTATAGACCGTAGTCAAGGTAAGTACTCCCAATCTATAGGATGTCAAAGTCAAGTCCTACACAAGTCATGTCAAGTCAAGTTATAATCAAGTTGAGGGAATCGTGGTGTAGGACTAGACGACTCTATCAAGGAATACATATGAAACAAACACAGTATAACAGATAGAAATATCACAACAGAAAGGAACAAGAAACTAGAAACATGTAAAGTAAAACTGTAACAGGATGAGTGTACCAGACATGGAATAAGGCAATCACGAATGTAAAGAAAAGAACAGCAGCAAGATAATGAACATGTATATAAGTTATACTGTACAAGTTGGCAAGGTATACTTGTCTGGGGGTTGCACGGAGAACCAACAATGTATCGCCAATCAACAAGTCAGAAAGTCCATGTCATCACAACTGTTTCCGAAAGCTGAAATAAACGTTACCAACGTTCTCAGAATAGTCAAATTATCTAGGATTACCTATCCTTAAGTCCAATTCTGGACACAGGGATAAAACGGTAATTTTGGACAAAAACGATGTCCGCCGTTGGACCCGCTTTGCACCAAAAATTGTGTCAAAGTCAACGATCTCTAAAGTCGTCAAACTATATGTCTACAGATCTGGTTTTCTGATACGAATCCAACCGTATGTCCAAAGTTGGATTCCGGTAGGCCGTGCACAAAATCACCCGTTGTGTCGGACCGTGGGGCACGCAAAACGACGATCCAATCAACTGTCTCAGAATTGGACCAAACTTGGCATACATGACCAGAAAAATGATACGGTCCTGCTGGCATAGGTTTCGTCTCAATCTGACGAACGTACACAAAGTAATTAAAAATTTTGCAAAGAGACTGATACGATAAATTTCGACGAATACGGATCAAATTCGTCGCGCACATGCGACCAATTTGAATTAAGTCAAAGCCCAAATGACCATGAAGCCGTTACGCACTTTTCGATGCTTTCGGTTCGCGACCACGTCACCCTGATTGGCAGGACGCACGTCGTATCGAAAGTTTTTCTAAAATTAAAACTGTTTTGAACGTAGTTTTTCTCTGTTTTAGAAGACAAAATTCTCAACATATATTCGATGAAACATAAAACTACAAAAAGGATTTTGATGCTGTTTAGGTTGACTAAAATAGTGTTCAGATAGATTTTATAGGTTGTCCATGGTTTGCCATTAATTGCCCTTCCAACTTGGGTGTTGGGACTGGGTTTTACCCTGTTTACGAGCGGGTTTTTTGTCAACTTTAATTTGATTTTCTGGACAACCTCGGCCATCTAGATTCGAACTAATTGAAGGGGGCTAAAGATGGTTGTGTTGTAATCATACCTGAGTAATCGGGACGACATTTCGTCGACCGAGGAGGAAGAACTGCGGCCTCAAACATTGGTATTTGGGTTGACGCTGTTGTCGCGTCCTAAGCGATCATGTGCGTGCCCGCGGTCCAGCGCGGCCATGGCGGCTGGCCGGCCGCCGGCGAAGCCCTGGCGAGCGCACGGCGGTGCTGGTGATGAGGTCGCCTATGTGGCACGGTTGTCGGCGTTAGGGTTTTTATCAACTTCTGTGCGTGTGTGTATATGTATGTACAGGGGAAACAAGGCTGGCTCGGTTTGCCTGGGTCCGGGTTGGAGAGCTCGGGCCCGAGCTAGATTGGGTGGGATAGGAGTTTTGTTGCTGGGCTGGGATTCGGGTTTGCGTGTGACTGGGAGGGCTCAGCTGCTGTTCTCTGTGAACTGTAGCCGAATGCTTCCTATCTCTTCTCTTTGCTCCCTATATCTATACGGATATATATATTTCACTGCTGTGTTTATACAAAAGGTCGGGGCCTGAGCTCGTGGGGAGCTCGGCTGGGCCTGGCCTGAATGGGCTGTGGGGTTTTGTGGTTTTATTTATTTCTTTTACTTTTCTATTACTATTTGCAATAACTTAAGTATATATATATATATATATATTTATATATACAAATATATGTATACATATATACATATATATATATATATATATATATATATATATATATATATATATATATATATATATATATATATATATATACACCTACATACATATTTTTATATACATTTATACATATATACACACATATATTTATATACTTGTATACATACACCCATGTATAATGTATAATATATAGATTTATATATACATAGACATGCACGTATACCTATACATATACATATACATATTTTTTTATATACATATACATATATATAAATTCCTATATATGTACATATATATATTCACAAACATATAACAAAATAATATCTATATACGCACATGTATACCTATATATATATATATATATATATATATATATATATATTTTAATAATAATGATAATATAATATATATATATATATATATATATATATATATATTCAAACACATATAACCAAATAATAATAATATTTAATAATAAGCTCAATAATATAATAATGATAATAAATAATAATAATAATAACGAAATTCAACAAACCAATAATGGTGTATATACCATTATGCACCATCCAATAATCCCAAAATGTACAAGGACCTATTTATACAACTATTATTGAATATCCACTAATAACGATATTTATAATATTTAAATAACGAATATTTAGAAAATATTCAATAGATCATTAGAACGAAGTACAACACAATCATACCAAAATACACCAACACGGATGTCGTTGGACGTACCGTATTACTACATGGGCTTGGGCTTGCTACGGGTCCTATCTGGACTAACTTGGTATAACCGAATTTCCTAAAAGTCCAAATATTAATAAATAACTAATTAAACTATTTATAGGGATTAACTCGCAACTTGACATGGTTTTCTTATTTAGGACACACCTATGGCTGGGTCTTCCCTGGCATGGCTAATACACTCGTCAAGGCACGCCACTGCACTATCCGTGCCATGATTCCTAGTCGTCTGGTACTTCAAAACTTAACCATGGCTAAGGTCATCTATCGTAATAATTAACTAAATAAATATTTATAAAATTCTAAAATCACTACTTAAATCAAATAAATAATAAAATATTTTTAAAAAAAATTTCTCTGGGAAGGAAAGCTTGAGTCTATTAGAACGCTAGCCAAGGGACCAATTTATGCTGCAAAAATATGGCCAAGCTACTGTGTGAATGGGTTTAGGTTCAAGTCAACAACTTGCCCGATCAGAGACAACTTTGTGGATTTCGATTCCACCAAAAACAGTTGTTTGTGTATCAGATCTCCGAACTACAAAGATATTGATGCGGGCAACGATTTCTATGACGTCTTATGGGAGATTGTGGAGCTGACATATAGTTATGGAATAGAGCCTGCTAAGATTGTGTTATTCAGGTGTGATTGGTTCGATCCGATTGAAGGTCAAGGTTGGAAAGTAGACAAGCACGGTCTTGTGGATATAAACTATTGGCATCGATATCAAACCTATGAACCATTTGTCCTATCAAGTCAGGCTCAGCTCGTGTACTTCATAAGTTATCCTAAACGGAGAACAACAAGGTCGGACTGGTGGGCAGTATGCAAGACCAAAGCTAAAAATACCTTTGAGGTTGACGATATAGCTTATTAAGAGGATGAACTACCTCTTGTAACAAATATTATAGAAGTGAACACGACGGAAGTTCCTCATTACACATTTGATTGTGTAGAAGAAGTAGAATTATCTGAAGAGGAAGATGCAGATGAAAGTGAAGATGTAGAGGAGGAAGAAGAAGATGATGAAGATGAACTAAATGAACAAAATGAATTTTCAGAAGAGGATTAAATCTGTACATTTCTTTTATCATCATATTTGACACTTTAGTGACACTTTTATCATATAAATCTGTGACACTTTAGTGACACTTTAGTGACACTTTTATCTGTGACTATGATATTTTTCAAAAATTTGTGATGTTTATCATATAAATATGTATATTTGTTTTATTGTCATATGTTACTATCAGGTATGACTAGACCCGGATGACGCGGAGGATATTATGTTAGGCAGTCCCGCGTGCGTCAGGTTGGGGATGCAGATTTTGTACCCTCATCATCATCTTCGAGTACGCTAGTGTACCGTTCTGTTCCCGATCCATTACCGGGACAGGACAGTTCCAACAGGTTGGTGACTCCTTCCTCTTCGTCCAGCATTCCTCCCGCGTCCAGCATTCCTCCCACGTCCAGCATTCCTTCTGCCGACGGCTCCATGGGAAGAGCCGACGCCGAGCATATGGAGGACGAAGATCAGACTGATCCTGGTCAGGCAGGAGGTGAGAGCGACCCTCCATGTGCTCGCCCGGATGAGAAGCATATGGAGATTTGGACGGACGGACCTACGAAGTAAGTTAATTAGTTAATATATATTTCTCAAATGATTATATGTACATATATATTCATAAAATTTATTATTTTATATATATCAGCCTCCTGCAGTACAGAGACAGCTGGAGTTATTTCTGAGGCAGAACTATGGTGGGCCTTGGATTAACTACTCAGATGCTCTCGCAGATAGGAAGGCCTTTTGGTTGGCCCACTTCAAGGTAAAAATTTTGTTTATTTTTAAATTTTAATAATTATTTGTGTATATTATACAAATCTTTCTATTTGACTTCTTGTAGAGGGCTTATTTCTATCTACCATACCGGGCGGCTAAGATCAAGGCCCAATTTTCTGCCGTCGTATGCAAGCTCATCCGTGATGCGATCCACGACCAGAAGTCTCGTGATCGCTCCGAAAAGCCGATCCATGGTTGGATCACGCCAAAGCAGTGGACTGCGATAAAGGCTAGATTCGGAGAGGCCAGGTACCAGGAGCGGTCTGACAAGGCCAAGGTGGCGCGGTCGAGTGCCAGTAAGTGGAGTGGTGGCTCCATCCCTATAATAGAGCATTTTTGTCGTCTGATATGTTTCTTTTATCGGACATCATTTTATATATAGTTGGATAGAATATTTAATACTAATAATAGATAATATATTTTAACAGGTAAAAAAGGGTGAGGACTCCAACATGGTGACCGTCTTCCTGGTCACCCATCGGAGGGCTGGGGAGTTCATTGACGAAAGGGCGACACATATGTATGTTCTATTCTTTATATTAATTTACTATAATTTAGAAAACAGGAAAATAGATATCAATATAGACTTTAGCAAACACTTAGACGTTAGCAAACAATGTTCTAGGTCGAGTTTCTTCGGCTACAAGAGGAGGCGGCTGCTGCTGCTAGTGCGCCAGCAGAGGGAGGGGTTGGTACTTTCTTCCAGCCACCTACAGCTCTATCATCGGACGACCTCTGGATGACCGTTGTTGGTGGTCTTCAGAAGGGTTCGTACTACGGTACGGGATCCTACAGTGCCTATTTGGCTTCAGAGTCATCCCGGACCCCCTCTGTCAGTGCGCAGTCTCCAGCTTCGCAAGCGTCATCACGAGCTCAAGATATTGGTCGTCAGATCGACGAGCTGCATCGCGAGTTGCAGCGGCAGCTTTTTTATCACCATACCGCAGAGCGACGATCCGACGATCCGATGATCACCGAATGATTTGATGCGGTCGAGCGCAGTATACAAGAGTTGATGAGTCTGCAGCAGGCTACAGCTGCCAGCTTACACACGCTCACCGAGTCTACGGAGCGCACAGAGCATAGACAGGTCGAGCTGGAGGGATCGCAGAGAACCATGTCTGCCTCACTCACTCAGATACATACTTCAATTGAGGAGAGTTCTCAGAGGATGGTGAGTACCCTTGCTGTGCATGCTGAGCGACTGCGAGAGCTGAAGCAGATACGTCCTCCCGGTCCATTGACGGTGCCGACTAAAGACGTTGCACTGCCTTCTACTTCCCCTATGGTGCAGCTCACACAAGAGCAGTATGAGTTCATGCTATCTCAGATGTGCAGCAGGGGACCTCAGTGATCCAGTAGATTTTTTTATCATCTTTGTATGTATTGGCCCTATGGGCGCATTGATCATTGGTACACTGATTTTTATTCTTATTTGGCTCTGTTGGACATGTATGTTTGTGATATTTACTTTGTTGGTATTTTCATTGAGTACATGTATGATATTTACTTGGACATGTATGTTTGTGATATCTACGATGGGGATGACAAATATACCTACGCTGGATTATAAGCGATGATCTGATATACAAAGGAGGTGCTGCCCAAATTTTTTAAAAAAATATGTTTGGTATTTTTGTGATGATGTGTGTCTGTGTTTACGTAAACACAGACACACAGTATAACAAAAATACCAAACATATTTTAAAAAAATTCATAATATCTGCGACGTATAGCGACGTTTTGCGACGTATCCTGACGTCGCTAATTAGCGTCGTTACGTCGCTATCCGTCGTAATCGATCGCTCATTAGCTGACATGGCAGAGAGACGACGTCGCTAATTTGGTCGTTGTACGTCGTTACACTGCTGACGTGGCAGGCATGCCATGTCATCACATAAAAAGAAATGACATCGCTAAGTAGTCGCACTACGTTGCTACTTTGGCGACGTACAATTTCATCGTCGTCCGTCGCTAATTTTGCGACGTCCTAGCGACATTGGGGTAACGTCACAAACAGCGACGGAGGGCGACGAATTTGTCATCTGCGACTAGCTTTTCCGCGACCTTCATTTTTTGTCGCTAAAATCGTCGCTAATTACATTTAGCGACGTATTTTCACTAATTAGTGACGTATCCTGACGTCGCTAATTTGCCTTATTTTAGTAGTGACACTGCTCTTCCTGTGCACCACAGGGAAGGAACTCCTTAAATGATACCTGCCACTCCTCCTTTTATTCAAAGAGAGTGTGCAATGGCCTGTCATGGCTAAGGCATTGCCTCATACAAATGTACCTATATGGATATACACAAAATACATATAATCCCCTTGTCTAAGTGCATCTATTTACCTACATGACCAAATCCACATCCTCCTCTACTCTCTCAACTGATACCAAGTAGCAAATACTAGAACCAAGGTGATGAGTGATACCCAGGTATACCAAAGGTATGAAGGGACTGCACCTATATTTAAAAAGGATTGATGTTTAAGGTGATGCAATACTAAATCAAAGAAGTATTGGACTATACCATGAGGTTATGAACAAAGTTCTATAGAACTGAACCAAACCCAAGGTATGGACAATGAATTCAAATGGCAGAACAATGGGTGGATAGATGAATATAGTGAATGTAGGACAATGGGATATACATATGACTTCACAAAGGCAAAGTCTGAACAAAGGATGGTCTGCACTACCAACTGTGCTATAGACAGTACACGAATGAATGTAGATTGGTCAAAGCCAAGATTGAACTCATAAATGTTTGTACATCCTTGAGAGGATGCAGGACATTACATGACTCTAAATAGGCAGAACAGAATAATGGATGTTCAGATGCAAGCATGTGCAGTGGACAGGGACAAGGATTTCTAGGACAAATCAACTCATAGAATGTCAGGACAGGGTCTAACTAGTAAGGACTGAACACTACTTGAGGGATCAACCCAATGCAGTACAAAACATGCAATGGCCTGGACCAATATATGCACATATAGGGTTGAAATGAAATGTGGACAGATGTAAGGCTGTCTGAACAAATAAGCAAAGGAACTGAACATTCCTAGATGTTCAAGACAGAACAGATATTGGGGAATGAAACTCAGAGAGAACATGACAGAACTAATTTAGGGGACTAAACAAATGAGCTCTGATACATACATGTGTTTGATGGACTGGACAAATGTTAGAAGGAAAAGGATCAACTATGAATGTAACTAAGCAATACACATTTGTTACTCATATGTTCCCACACTCGAGCCCTCATCCATACAAATTCATGAATGTATCCTTACATGAATGTGAATGAACATGCCTATACATCCAATTGATAACATATGAGTTCAGAGAGTAACACCAATGAAATGGGACGAGCAATGAAGCCACAGTAATTTGAAATTCAAATGTAAGGTACTGCAACCATCACAATTATATAGGTCTGTAGCATATGAAGGGTGGTAGGATACATATAATGAGAATTGTAACACAAAATGAATTAACACCCAACATAGAATCATTTGATCATGAAGGATACTAAAGCAACCTATACTATTGCTGCACAATGAACTGAACAAACAAGTATAACTGAACAAACAAACTGAACAAATTAAAAAGAGATAAGGGCAGGGGCTATTTGAATGGTCTGATACCATTAAATAATCTTTAAAATAGACTCACTATACCATAACGATTGCAATAATAATTTAGAATATTATAAAATTACTCACTAATGGTATCAGACCCAACATGGAATCATTTTTAAATTACTCCTAACAGGGGAAGATTTCTACCATATATAGATGTGATAGAATCGCAAGGTCGGATTCACTATAATCTAGAAGGAATGCATGGGTCGGCCATTGTTAGTTAGGGATAAAGGGATAAGGGTGGTTTGAAGGTTTCTATCCCAGCTTAATTTAAATATAAATTACGATTGTTTCAATATCTAATATATCCTAAACAATCTTTTCCTTATGTAATGCTTCTATTTAAAAAATATTATTAAAAATATATAGTCCTTTATTAATCACATCTAAACAAATAAATCATAAATTAGATTTGGCTGAATCGATCGACCATAATAGTAAATCAGAATTCATAGCCAATGTCATCAATAATTCTAGGGGATAAATCTTTACATAATTTAACTTAAAATAAAATGTAAATACAAATTAATCCACACACAATACTTAACGATTGCAATAATAATTTAAAATATTATAAAATAATTCAATTGTATGAATTCTAATTCAAATCAAATGAGCGATCAAAATAGTACCTTTAAATAATATTTAATGCTATCAAAAGTCTAAAGTATAGTTTTATTCAATCAAAACCTTATTTAAAATAATTTAATAAATATCCTTTTTATTCAAATGGATATAATTTTTTTTTCAAATCACTTTCGAGCGTTTGAAGGCCCAACATATTTTATAATGCAAGTAATGGGTTCAAAAATAGATATTTTTATTAAAAACCTATATTATTTTCAAATCATAATTTTAAATTAGTTTTGAAATATAATGGAAAATAACGTCCATAGTTTCAGAGATGAAGTATTTAAAAATACGAAAAATAGAATAACTAATTAAATAAAATTTTGAAAATTTTGGGCAAGGGAGTTACAAATCTATCCACCTTAGAAATAATTCGTCCTCGAATTTAAGGACTACTAGGGTAGACAGACTTGGTTGATCGGCGAAAAAGATAGTAAAAATTTATGGTAGGAGAAATACATTTTTTTTCAAAAAAGAAAAGGAAAAATCTTTATTAAGGATATTGATTAGCTAGGGTGAAAAATAGAAGTGAATAGATATGACTTGGTATTGGAACCTTAGGCTATGGTCTTGAATCCCAAAATGCTCTAAGTGTTTCAAAAAAATTAACACAAAAGCTAATAATAACCTCAAGGATAATTCATCAAACGAAGACTCTATCCACCTTAGAAAGTTTTTTTCTCGAAATTTCGAAGAGCACGATTAGTCATGATTAAGAATACAACAAGAAATGATATGATCAATGATTAAAATGAGTTATATCATGGGTAAATTGAACTCTAAGAAAAGACACTACGTGGCACGATTAAGGTAGAGTCAAAGGGTCTAGTCACAATGGTTACGGATATAATAGGATTAATTAAGAAAGCGGTAGTAGTTAGGCACAATTAACTGAAGTTGGAATTACATAGGCATGGTCAACGATTAAATTTAGACAATTCTAAACAAGGTTGAAATTACTTAGATATAGCTAAGATGTAGTCACGATCGAGGTTAATCATGCAATTCATCCAACATAAAACTAAAATGGTTAGCACGAGCAGGAACATGGTCAAAGTACTCATGATCATAGTAGAATGAAAATCTGACCTTTTTATTTATTGATTTAAAATATAGACACGATTATAGAGTCAAAACCTAGGAAAAGATACGAATTGTCTCGATCGAAATATAATAAACGTAGTCTAGTCGTGATTGAACTATTTAAGGATGATCAAAACAAAGTTGTTTCGATACGCTTAAATATTCATCCATAATCATTTGGGCACGAGTTTTAGAAATCAAAATCTAGATACGTTTTAGGAATCTAGTGGAAGGAATCAAAATAGGTTGAAAAGATGACGATTCGAAAAAGAAGGATAAGGAGGAAGGAAGAACTACCAGTTTATTGAGAAGATGGTAATTAGGAATAAGGTACAAGCCAATTTGGAAACTTAACAATCATATGCCAATAAAAGACGTAGTCTCTATGGTATTCGAAACTCGTAACCATATCCGGAGTAACTTTACCGAGAATTTATGTCTCGCCAGTTTGCATCTAGCTGAAATAAACTCTTGGTTCCACAACTCAAGTGATGATACGGTAACGAATACCTATCAACTCTATCCAATCTTGACATAACAACTCAAGGATGAAATATGACAACCAAGACATAGTTTTAATAATGTTCGATCACTCACGCTTATCTAGAATTACTTTAACTTAGGGGTCATATCTCGCCAGTGCGCTGTTGGCTGCAGTGAACCCGCAGTCTCGATAATTAAAATAAGTGACGACAGTGCGCTGCTGTCTTGTCATCGCAAGTCATCAAAATTATTTCAACTATATCTCCAAGAATATCAAAAGAGTTTAAGATATCATATAAGTTGATAACGATAGAAAAAGTGCAAGTATGTGTTCTTCAAGTATATGATCAGCTTCTTAGGAAAACAACTGATTAGGAAGGACAATGATCGAGGTCAAACAAGTAAAAACCTTATAATTAATCCTTATTTCACGGATATTCAATATTCATCGATTGAGAGAAAACTTTTGAATCTAAAAACTTAACTCGAGATTAATAGACAATTGAGTGAGAAGTTCTTTTAAAAATAATTCCTTAGGTCCAAGGAAAAAAATATAAGTGATACGAAATGATAATATATATAGCGATGTTTAGGAAAGACATAAGATAAAGTTGTACAAATGATCATGATTAGAGAAAAAATAACCGAAGGCAAAAGAAATATAAACTTATATTTATATTCCTCTAATATTTAAGATCGAGGAAAAAAATTGTATAAAGCACTATGTCTATCTATTATGAATATATTCATACACAAGTATATATGTATAGCCTAAGTAAATCCCAAAGATCCCAAAAATTTTTATTCTAAGAGAAGGTTATCCTATCTCCAAGTAAAACATAAATTTAACTAGCAATAACACATATTATATTCGATATATAATATATTATTCACAGTACTAGAAATGGACTATCAATATATATACACATCTATACAGCTACATTGACGACGTTTGTCGCACTACATGAGCACCAGGACTTTGGGTTGGTTTCGGGCTAGTTTGGACCAACCAGGTCTTCTAAAAGCCAATAATCTTAATAATAAGTAATTTAATTATTCCTAGGGTTATGTCACAATTTGGCCTGGTTTTCCTAGTTAGTGCACACCTATGACTTGGCCTTCTCTACCATGGCTAGAACACTAGTCGAAGCACTCGACCACACTCTCAGTGCCAACATTCTTGGTTATCTTGCACTCCAAAACATAACCGTGACTAAGGCCTTCTATAATAAATATTTATAAATTCTAAAATCACCTTTTTATTTAAACAAATAAATAAAAGGATATTCTCCAAACTTTCGGAAAGAGGATTAGGGAGAAAACAAAGGGAAGCCTCCCCTATATATAGGAGATGGAAAGCCCCGAATAGGAAGGATCAAATCTATGAAACAAATCCTCCCATGAATTTAAATTTGGTTTTATCCAACCTTATTCCAAATCAATCACAAAATGTTATCCTATATTATTAACTAATCTTTAAAATAGACTCAAATTTCAAAATATTACTAGGAGTAATTTAAATATTTATAGATGTACATTTATCATAATACAATATCTTCTAACATAATATAGCAATAGTTTAAATCTAAACATAACACTTGATAATAATCAATTAATCCTAGGAAAAATTCTTTTCTAAAATTTGGCAATCTCCTTTCTTCCAAAATACTTAAAATAGAAATAGAAATGGAAGTTATTCTCTGACAAGAAAATACTTAAAACTAAAATAAAATAAGTAAAAAAATTTCAAAAGTCGGAAATTAGACTTATAAATCTATCCACCTTAGGATATACCTTCGTATCAAATTACAATCGTACCTCCTTGTATGAAAGTCATCTAATACAGTTTTAGAAATTCAATGAGACCTATGAAACAACCTTAACTACCCAATCGGTCACATTAAAATAGGGACTCCTAGTCCTGACCATTCTCCTAAATTTGACTTACTCCTAGTTGTGAATGAGCATTTCCTAGTCGCAGGCTCGCAGTAGTACGACTAATATGGTACTACCACGAGTTCGTACAATTTGTAAAGACTGACCTGCATGGACCACCAAAAAAACTTGTCACGATCCGTACCCCTTTTTTTTAAAATGGATACGAGACGTGTCCAAGCCAGCCTACGCCGCAGTGTCGGCGGTAGAAAGCTATCACGGCCATGAAGATCAAAATCACAAATAATGCTCATTCACATAATTTTAACTTACAATGAACACAAGTTTTACATTTGTAGAAAAATATAAACTTGTCACTACAAGAAATTGCATTTTTAGCGACATGTTTTAGTGATATAGGACCTATTATGTCCCCAAAAGCTATTTTTTTACATGTTTTGGCGACATCCATTTTAGTATGTTGCGAAATCCACCCAAAATTGACTAAAGGGAAACCAAAAGTTAGACCTGCCGAAAATTCTCTACATATTGCGACATGCACATGTCGCAGAAAGGTAACATATGTTCAGCGACAACATCTATCTGTCGCGAAAAGGTAACAAATATTCAGCGACACACATCAACTTGTCGCGAAAAGGTAAGTTCTCTACAGCGACATCTAACTATGTAGGGAAATATACTTATATAATTTTTTACTTATAACTATAACCTAAAAACACTATCAAACAAAAACTCTAAAAGAAATAAAATCTTCCGCGGGCGCTCCCTGCTTCTCCCTCCGCGGGCGCTCCCAGCTGGTTCTCTCTCCGTGGGCGCTCCAAAATCGTTCCTTCTCTCTCCAAAATCGTTCCTAGGGTTTCCCTCTTGCGCGCGCTCCCTCCTCCATCGAAATTTGAGATCCTTCCGGTGGTGAGCTTCTTCCCTAATATTTTTTCTAGGTTAATTTTCTTAGAGTTGAGAATATGATTGGCATTTATTTTATACATATACCATAGTGAAATGATTGTCTCTACTTCAATTTTGTTAGGTTTGATTTTGTTAGGTTTTTTCTCTCTCAATCAATTTTGTTAGGGTTTGATTTGGATATAATGTTAGTTGATAGATTAGGGTTTCATTTTTAGATTTATGTATATCTGAATGGTATGATTTTTGGTTTTATTTTCCTTTTTATTTTCTATAAATTTATTTTTATTTTTATGAAGTATCCGTGTCCGTTTCGATACAAAGAGAGAAACCCACATGGTTACTCAGCTGAGTTCAGTAAAAAAAATATATATTCTTGTAAGGAATGTGCCAGCATGACCAACAATTCTACGCTAATTTCATCCTGTGTGTAAGACTGAGTCGAAGGACCCCACAAATGTTTGTCGAAGGCCAAAATCCATCTAGGCACCATGAACCCTCCACTAGGATAATTACTCTCTACCCGTACAAATTGGTTCAAGAAGGTAGGAACCATCACTGGATTTTCTCTTGCTGGCACGTCAGGATTCATTAAACCAAGAAGCAAACACGCACAGTGCGAGGAACATCTTGAAGAGTTGAGAAGCACACACTTATCATGTCTTACTTATAGAATATGATGAGTCGAATACTTAATAAACATCTCATGCTACTTGACCTATGCATGGGTACACCAGTTTTCACACTTACGATTATCGCGTGTATGCTTTTGAGATAAAAAAATACTGAAGGACAATTATGAGCTCAGTATTAATAACTCAGTTAATAACATGATAATTTCGATGCACATAAGGTTTATTACGATCTAACTCCACCCATGTACAACCCAAAAATAATATTACACATACACACATAAGCCGTTTACAGTTTACACCAACTAACAAAACAAAAAAATTGTAATAAATTGCATTCAGTAAGTTATATATTACATATCGTTTTTCAGTGGCAAATATTACTCTCTTGCATAGGAACAGAACCAGAAACAAGACCTCGGGACAACTTATAGCTCCAAGGTGTAGCGTCAATTAAGAAAGGGGGTAAAATGCTATTATGAGAGTGAACAATCTCTTTTTTCCAAATTCAAGGATCTATCTGGTCATAAGTTAATAACTGCTAATTGGATCTAACCCAAAAAATCAAAGTAGTGGACATGTAGAGAATAATTATATATTTTTCTTTTCTGATTTATGTTTTCTTGCAGATATGGACAAGAGTTGGATGACACTTAGAAAGAGAATAAGTCAACCCTATATTGATGGGGTGAACTCTTTTGTTGAATTTGCAATGCAAAAAGTATGCAAGAATGGTAGGATTTGATGTCCATGTAATGAATGCATGAACCTCGAGTGGCATACCGAGGAAGTTGTGAAGAATCATTTATTTTGACATGGAATGATGCTATCTTATAAGAATTGGGTGTACCATGGAGAACAAGTTACCGAGTATCAAAATCAAGTATCAGACGATGAAGGTGATATTGAAATGTCAGAGAAAGAAGACGATCAAGACGAATTTGCTGAATTAGTACAAAACTATTGTACGGGAACGTATATAGGCCATGAATGGGAGGATGATACCACACAAAGGGAGGAGCTACATAACAATGATAAACTGTTGGAGGTTGCACAACGTGAGGTGTACCCAGGGTATAAGAAGTATACTTTGTTGAAGTTTGTGATTACGTTGCTTCATGTGAAGGTAATGAACAAGTGGAGCACTAAATCGTTCGACATGCTTATGGGAATATTATTAGACCTTCTACCCTTATTACTTGACTGACCTCATGTTTATTATAGAATTGAACTAAATAAACCCTTTCCTCTATACAACCCTATGAGCTTACCCAAACACACTCATACTACATGCCTATGACACATCCTATGTGTGGGGGGCTTGGCAACACTCCCATACCACTTGCAAATAGTGCAGTGCCCAACCCAGTTCCCTCACACATGGCCCCTCACTTCCTGCCTACAGCTGGCACTCTGCCTCATAGTCGAGCCCCTCTTCTCCCTTCACTTTCAGTTACCCAACTACATATTAACTAACCTTGAAGTGAACCCCAACTTCCTATTGCTGTCAAAGCCTAAACCCGATCCCCACAACTGCTCCTCCTTAGATACATGCTCTTATACATAACTGATGCATATATATAGTCCACCCATAGGATACTACTATCAGTTACTAATATCCATATATAGAGCCCCCTCTCCTCTCTCAACTAACTAAAAAGATTACAAGATTTCTAAATAAAAACTGAAATATTTTGGACATCTTGGCTCTTTTAACGAGTGACATATTTCATGAATTATGGGCTTCCTAATAGATTTTTGACACATTTACACACTCCAAACACATGAGACAAATTTTTATAAGCTTATGCTCAATTAGCACAAATTTATCAATTCACTGTATGGGTATCCTTGGAGGTTTACCCAACACAGGATATCAACAATTTTGGTTGATACATGAACACGAAATCAACTAAAACTGGCTTCACTATAAAGAAAATTTTCTCCCATTTCTGCAGCTTCCTGATACTTAGCAGTTAGATTGTTAGAATAGTTGCTTTCATTTCATATCAATAATACATATGTTTAACTAAGCAATAACTTATCAAATTTTCTTAACCTAAATTAGGTTTTATGATGCTTACATTTTCATTCGTATATTTGGCTGTACTTTGTCTACCTAAATAAGTAAGAGCTTATATTCTTCAGCAAAACAAACCTAATTGTACGGTCGCGGTATAGCCAAGCACTCCTAGCCCAAGCGATGGGAGATATTGGGTACAAGTCTTGGAGAAAGCATTTAATTTCCCATTATGGATGAAGGAATTAAATGGCTCAGCCACATATTTTTAGAACACTTTTGTAGTGTGACCATGTTTCGTAGTTGGGTTCCTGGTTTTGCGTTGTATTTGCTTCATGATTTCAGCTTTTGATTAGCATATTTTTTTATGTTAAGAGTACTATTATCAAGTTACAGATTGATTCTTCGTATGCATTATTTATTGATACATGTTCCTTGCTTTATATGTTAAGAGTACTATTATCAAGTTACAGATTGATTCATCGTATGCATTTTTTATTGATAAATGTTCCCTGCCGTTGGTTATCATTAGGAATTACTTAGAAATTTTCTCTCAGCCATTTGGTCATAGTGATGACTAATAAAATCATTTTTACACATCAGCCTGAGATTTAGCTCAAATATTTTTTTTATCAATGAACATATTATTTCATAAAATCAGCATATATATTATATATATACACCTCATGGAGACAAAAAGCTATATAAAATAAACCTACAATATATCAGATTGATATATGGAGACAAAAAGCCATATAAAATAAACCTCTTAGTGCATTTTCCAAAAACCCAGGGGAAAGCTACCAAAGAACATTTTATAGTCATTTACCACATTTGATGGAGAGCAATTTAGCACCAAAGAACAAGTGGTGTTTGGAAAATAGCATGGTATTACTTTTTATATATAATAAAATTAAGCTAGGGGAAAGGGATCTCAGATACATAGTAATGACCTACAAAGGAAGAAAATATTTTAAAACTTTGTGCTATTTGATTCTTTCCATTAAATAATACCACATAGAAAAATGAAACTCCAGATAAGGATCGGAGCAACCGTTTGGACCATATGGTACTAACCAATCAGGACTATACATGTAATGTTTGTGTGTTGAATATACATAACTAACTAATATCCATATATAGACCACCCATAGGATACCACCCATAGGATACCACCATCAGTTAGAACTGGACATGAGTTCACTAAGCAGACTGAACAATGCTACATCTATTTGAAATGATACATTAGAATATGGACTGCACCTATAGTATATGTTTTGGACAGAACATGAGTTATCTATAATGGTAGTTCAATTTAAACTGTAAAAGTGTTACCCTGCTGAATGATTTATTCATAGAAAATTAAACCTATCTAACAATGGAGAATTGCTACTGTTTTCCAAGATAAAAATATTTTTTATTTTAAAATGTTGGTCTTGTCAAGTACATAAAACCTTTCCTCATGCATTATATACATACTCAATTGGACCTTTTTGCTTCTTGATATGGATGAACTGAAAATATTAATTGTGTCCTGCATTTGTTGATTGCTAGTCCCTATGGGCCACTCAATTTTTAAAAATGCAATATTTATCAATTATCTTGCAAATGACTTGTTTAGGTTGCAGAAGAAGAAGTGTATGTATTCACTTCATCATTATTAAGCTTATTAGCTGAGTACAACATTCGGCTTCCTTTGCTAAATGCTTCAATAATTACCAATAATACTAAGGTACCCAAGATTATTGTTTTACTTATTAATTCATGTGTTAGCAATATTTGTTTGAGGAAGTTGCTTTAGTGATAGGATTCCCTTTCATCCTTAAGCTCATAACCATGATGCCTTCCATATATTGAGGAAGTCGCGTTAGTGATATGATTTTACTTATAAAGTAGCATGTTCCAATATATAAGAGACATTGACTTGATAATCTTAACATTTTTGCACTACTTTTTCTTTCTTTGATATTCATGAATTGACATTATGACATTTCTGATTTGCTTGTGTTTGGAAGAATATTGCATGGTATAAGTAAAATATTTGAAAGATGTTGATAAGATTTTCTCCAATTTAGATATGTTATTAGTATCTTTCTACTGAGAGCTTTCATTAGTCCAGATTGCTATATGTTTATAATTTTCTATTACTTGTATAAACTTGCATCCTGTAAATGGGTCTATTGTGTAACCTTTTCCTATAATGCAACTTGTTCCTATTATGCACATCTCCTCATCCTGTATATATCCACCCTCCTACCTCAATATAATTCCCAGTTGAGCCCTCTCAACATGGTATCGTGCTTCGGCTTAAAAGAACATCCTCTTTCTTCTTCGTATGGCCTTGAGATTCAATGATATAGCTTATTTTCCCCTTCTTCTTTTTTATGTGTTTTTGAAACTGAATTAGTTAAAACATCCGGTGAGTGAGGGATTTGGTCATTATAGAACCTGACTTCTGTTTTAAAAATTCAAGACATTCTTCTGTACAATAAATGAAAGGGATTCAATAAAAGGGGTTCAATGCTATAACTAAGCTATAGGATATGTTTTGGACAGAACATGAGTTATCTGGACAATAAATGAAAGGGATTCGACTGAAACTCATGAAGGCAGTGGCTTATTGATGCAATCAAGGTAAACTAAGGACTGCAAAATTAAAGGGACTGCTCATGATGAGCAGGACAGAACATTCAATGGGTGGACTGCTCAGTGAACAGTAGACTGAGCTTATCTGAACAGTACAGGGAGTTGTATTATTATTGTATTATTTTTGGAAATCTGTAGTAATGGTATGCAGGAGTATATTAGCTTCCAATCAAATATCTTATGAACAATGTATCTTATACGATAATATGTGATATATATCTTGATATTACAGCTTGCACACTATTGTTCAGTTTCTTTAGGCTTCTTACTTATTGCATTGGAATGTCTAAAATAACATTTGTTATGTGTCAAATGCCTCCAACTTCACACATTTGGAATGCATACAATGAAAATTGGAATTACATTGTGGAACTCATTTGTTTCTTTATTGTCATAGATGGAAAAATCAAAGAGCAGAGTATATTTAAGACCCGGACAAGCAGCCCGGATGACGTCAGCATATGAGAAGCAAAGAAATGAAAATATTGCTAGTAACCAAAGGAAATTAGATGCTTTGGGTTTGCTTCGTGCCTCAAATTTATTAACTCCATTTGAGAAGGTCACCCAAACAAGTTTTGGTAAGAATAGCAAAAGAAATGTGAGTGAGAGAGATGGTAATGAGTATCGACCGGGCCAGTGTGATGATTTGCTTAGTTCATCCAGCAGTGATGATAATAATAATGTGCCTTCTAATCAACCAAAGGAAAAGGTAATATATAAGATATGAACCTCGAGTGATATGTTGTGTTTAAATTATGTTACTAATAATGCCTTAATATTTATGTATTTTGTATGTGTAGGTCGTATACAATGGTCCCATTCGTAAATCATCACGTCTTGTTTCGACACCTGAAGATACCACTGCTGAGGGGTCCAATAACCTTCAAATGCATGTGCCTAGTCCTATGGAGTCACTAGCTAGTGGTTCAGGTAATCTAATGGATATAATCTTATTTGATTTTAATGAAGTCTGAAATAGAAATCTGGTCTATCTATTGTCTAGCTTAAGGCTACTTTCTTTTTCTTTTTGATGTACAGGTTTACCGAAGAAAAATATATGGGGTAAGACGCGTGGTAAAGCTGTAGAGAAAATGGTACAAAAAATCGGCAAGCTTCAAGTGTCAATCCCCGCTAGGGAAAGGGCTCCAGTTGGGGATAATGCTACTGCTCTTGTAAACCAGATTGGCGTTGAAGTTCGGGTTGCTGCACCACTTCAGGACGTTATGTATTGGGATGACATTGATGACACCCTAAAGAACTCAATTATTCAAAGAGTTCGGGTATTGGTGGATCTATTTACTACTTCATATAATTAGGTTTATTTTCATATATTGTTTATTAATAATCTATATTATTGAGTACACATTTGCAGGATAAATTTGAGATCAAAAATTATGATGAGGATGAAGTCGTAAGGCAGACTATTACGAAAATATGCCAGCTGAGATACAAAGATTGGAGGAGTCGCATGCATGCACATTATAAGAAGTTGTTGAAGGATGACATAAACCCCAGAAACAACTCATATAAAGGCATTTCACAAGAGGATTGGGATTACATGATTGATCGGGTTTGGACAACAAATGCCAAATTTAAGGTATATGATGCCCGATTACTTTATTCCTACTTTTGTGATTTTTTTATATAGGACATGCCATTTAACTTCTTGCTTTGAGGGATTCAACTGATGGGATTAGTGTGGATATTACACTGATGAGGCTCTTTTAATCTTTCTCATTTAGCCCAAAAATGTATTAAGATCATCATGTTTGTTCTCAGTTCATGTTAGATTGATTAGATTATCTTAGATTGATTAGATATGATTAGATTAGATTGATTAGATTATATTTGTAATGTAAATATGGCCCATAAGCCCAAATTTAGACACTATATATATTGTACCAAACCCTAGCAATGAATCAAGGCATTATTATTTCCTACATGGTATCAGAGCCACCAAAACAAAAACCCTAAAACCCTAGCCGCCGTCTCCGCTGACTGCACCCGTCCGCGCGCCCGCCGACTGCGCCCGTACGCCCGTCCGTCCGCCGACTGCGCCCGTCCGTCCGCCGACTGCGCCCGTCCGTCCGCCCGACTGCGCACGTCCGACGTTCGCCGACTGCGAACCGACCATGCCCGCCCGTCCGCCCGTGCCCGACTGCGCACGTTCGCCGTTCGCCGACTGCGCACGTTCGCCGACTGCGAACCGACCGCGCCAGCCCGTCCGCGCCGACTATGCTCGTCCGTAAGCTCCCGTCCGCGCACGCTCCCGTACGCGCCTGTGCCCGCTGCTCCGTCTTTTTTAGGTTTTATTGTTTCTTAGAGAAAGCACAAGCCTTCTGTAAAAAAGAAAAAAAGAAAAAATAAAATAATCTTTTTTCTCTTTCGCAGATTCGTCGGAGTTGTACAAACTTTTGTACACCCGACATTCGCTCGCCCCTACGTGCCAGATCCGGTGCCCCTGATCGCGGTCGATTCGCCGCCGACCCCGTCCATCAGCGGGCGATTCGTCGGAGTAGTACAAAATTTTTGTACACCTGACATCCGCGATGGCAGATGATGCTGCATCCAGCTACTCCTTCGCGACTGGCGGTGGCGGTGCACACAACCCAAATTATCCTAATCCGAAGGATCCATATTTTCTGATTTCTGTTGATCAACCAGGAAATATCATTACTCCTATTGTTTTTCGTGGACCGAACTATGCTGAGTGGTCTCGGTCGATATGTCTCTCCCTGATCTTTAGGCGAAAGATTACCTTTCTGGAAGGTACTGAAGTCAAACCTATTAATGATGCTAGCAAATTGCTTGATTGGAGATGCGTGCAAGCACTATTGGTTCAATGGGTTCTTAATACCATTGATCCGTCTCTGAAGAAATCTTTGCCGTACTTTGAGGAGGTTTCTCCATTGTGGAACTTGTTGGAGAAAAGATTTGTTGTTAGCAATGGCACTCGGAAGCAACAAATTAAGGTGGCGTTGGCTGAGTGCAAACAAACGGCTTCGATGTCTGTGGAAACCTACTTTGGAAATTTGCAGTCTTTGTGGGATGAACAAGCTGCTTATTTTCCATTGCCTACTTGTACATGTGGTAAACTTGCTGCAACGCTACAGGCTATGAGGGATGAAGACCACTTTCAGGACTTTATGTATGGGTTAAATACTGAGTTGTATGGTCATACCCGATCTAATCTTCTGGCTCAGGATCATCAGCCAAGTTTAGATCGGGCATACCAGGCAGTCCGTGAGGAAGAGGATATGCAAAAATCTTAGGTCCCATCCGCTACTGAGGAGATGATGGTGCTGGCTATCAAGACTTCACCTCGTATTTCTAGTAGTAGAACCTCAGATCCCAGGGATAAATCAGGTATGATCTGTACTCATTGCAAGAAAACAGGTCATGATGTTGCAACTTGCTTTGCCAAGATTGGCTATCCAGAGTGGTGGAAGACTCGTCCTCGGCGTGAGGGCGGACGTGGTGCTGGTGGTGGAAGAGGTCCGGCACCACAGCAGAGACGTGATGGGGGACGCGGTGCTGGTGGCGCAGGGGTTGTTCATCATGTTGTCGTTGCTGGTCATGGTGTCCCTGCTGGTCTTGCCGGGAGTTCGGCAGATATGATGCATGGAGGGTATCCTTCACCACTCTCAGGTGAATAATGGCAGAAACTGATGAGCTTGTTGGGTAACGACAATCCTTCCAACCCTGGTCCTTCAAACTCTGATCGTCTGATGGGTAAGCCTTCTTCTGTCACTTGGATATTCGATACTGGGGCTACTCTTCATGCGACAGGCTCTCGTGACTGTTTAGTTGATTGCTTTGAGGGTCCTGTCTGTCCTGTAATTTTGCCTGATGGGAGCACTATTGAGGCTGTTCTGAGAGGCAAAGTATTTTTGACTGCCTCGTTGGTGTTGACGGATGTTCTTTACGTTCTGACATTGACTTACAACTTGATCTCTGTCTCACAATTGATTGGTGCCAGAAATTGTGATATGTTATTTACTCCTGATTTGTGTTTTGTTCAGGACCGAAGTACGAGGATGGTGATTGGAGCAGGTGAACAAAGGGTTGGACTTTACTTCTTGGGGGAGGTTTCATCTTCTTTGGCTTCGGTGATCCTGGCATGCAAAGAGAGTAATTCCGAGATTTTTCATAGTAGACTGGGGCATCCTTCAGATAAAGTAATATAGAATTTACCTTTTCTCTCTGGTAGTAGTGTGTTTTCTCATACAGCTTGTGATATCTGTCATCAAGCTAAACAGACTCGTGATGCCTTTTCTGATAGTAGTAGTCGTGCTTTGAGATGCTTTGAACTCATCTACTGTGATCTGTGGGGACCACATCGTGTTCCATCATCTAATGGGGCACGGTATTTTTTGACTTTGGTGGATGATTTTTCTAGAGCTGTTTGGGTCGTTTTATTGACAGATAAGTGTGCTGTCTATTCTGTGTTTCTTAAATTTATTGCTATGGTGAAGCGACAGTTTGGGGCTGATATACGTCGAGTGCGGAGTGACAATGGCACTGAATTTAATTTTTTACGAGATTATTTTTTATCTCAAGGTATATTGTTCCAAACATCCTGTGTTGGGACACCTCAACAGAATGGAAGGATGGAAAGAAAGCATCGTCATATTTTAAATGTTGCCAGGGCCTTGCGATTTCAGGGTTCTCTTTTCGTGGATTTTTAGGGGGAATGTATTCTGGGTGCATGTTATTTGATAAATAGGTCCCCTTCTAGTATCTTGCATTTTAAGTCTCCGTATGAAGTTTTATATGGTTCGGCTCCTTCGTATGATCATCTACGTATTTTTGGTTGTCTGTGCTATGCGTATGATTTAAAATCCCGACATTATAAATTTGCTAGCAGGAGCAGAAAATGTATCTTTGTTGGGTATCCACTTGATAAAAAGGGATGGAAACTGTATGATTTGGAGACTGGTGAATATTTTGTGTCCCGTGATGTTACTTTTTATGAAAAAGAATTCCCTGGGTGTGGCTCTGCTAGAGAGATGTCTTTTGCGACACGCCATACATCTGTTGAGGTGCCGGGAGATGATATAGAGGCTTTTGGGATGGTGTCGGCCACGGTTGCTGAACCCGGAGTGGTTGCTGGTGGCTCGGCACCGAGTAGCCAGGATGCACAGGTAGATGCAGAAGTATTGACAGGAGAGTCCGTTAGGGGTGATGCGGATACTGCTAATGATACAAGAGATACAGTGTTGCCAGAGGTGCCAGATGAGGTAGTATTGGGAAGAGGAATGAGAAAGAAATCACAGCCAGTGCGATTACAGGATTTTGTGATGAATGCTGTTCGACGTAAAGGTTCCCCCCTTCACCACAGTCCATCTGTTCCCGTCACTTCCTCAGGTACTTCGTATCCTTTAACACAATTTCTAAGTTATGACATATTTACTGCTGGACACAGAGATTTTCTCGCAGCTGTCACTGCCGGTGTTGAGCCTACTTCATATCGCCAGGCCTCACGAGATTTAGGCTGGCGTGCAGCCATACAAACTGAAATACAGGCTCTGGAAGATAATGGGACATGGAGTCTTGTCGATTTACCTCCTGGGAAGAAAGCATTGGGAAGTAGATGGGTGTACAAAATAAAGTATAAATCTGACGGCAGTGTTGAGCGCTTAAAGGCACGACTAGTTGTGTTCGGTAATCATCAGGTTGAGGGGATCGACTATTCAGAAACATTTGCCCCGGTGGCTAAGATGCCTATAGTTCGGGCGTTCTTGGCTGTTGCAGCTGTGAAAGGCTGGACTTTACACCAGATGGATGTGCACAATGTTTTTCTTCATGGAGATCTGACAGAAGAAGTATATATGCAGTTGCCGCCAGGCTTTTTGCATAGTGAACCCAACAGAGTGTGTCGCCTGCGTAAGTCTCTATATGGATTGAAACAGGCACCACGTTGTTGGTTCGCTAAGCTTACCGCTTCTCTGGTATCCTATGGATTTATTCAATCACATTCCGATTATTCTCTTAATTTCTCCTTTTTTAAGGGGAAGGTCGAGTTGCATGTTTTGATCTATGTGGATGATATGATTGTGTCTGGTAATGACACAGGTGCTTTAGATGCTTTCAAAAAGTACCTTAGTTCTTGCTTTCACATGAAGGACCTTGGTGTGTTGAAGTACTTTCTTGGCATAGAGGTGGCTCGGAGTGCGGAAGGAATTTCCTTGTGTCAAAGGAAGTATGCTTTGGACATCATTTCAGAATGTGGTTTGATGGGGTCTCGCCCGGCTGGTTTTCCCATGGATCCCAATCACAAGCTGGCAGAATCGACTAGTCCACGGATGGCGGATGCAGAGACTTATCGGAGACTGGTTGGGAGGTTGATTTATCTCTCATTTACTCGCCCTGACTTGGCCTATGTTGTGCATATCTTGTCTCAATTCTTACAGGAGCCTCGACAAGATCATTGGCATGCTGCTTTGAGAGTTGTCAGATATCTCAAAAATGCACAAGGACACGGTACTTTTTTGAAAGCTGATTGTGATCTCCGTCTTTCTGGTTGGTGTGATTCCGACTGGGCAAGTTGTCCTTTGACTCGCCGCTCTGTTACAGGCTGGTTGGTTTTTCTGGGGGGGTCTCCTATTTTTTGGAAGACCAAGAAGCAATCAACTGTTTCTCGATCTTCCGCTGAAGCTGAATACCGATCTCTTGCTGCACTTGTTTGTGAGTTGAAATGGTTGAAGGAGTTATTGGTGTGTTTGGGCGTTCGCCAGGAGTCTGCTATGTCGGTGTATTGTGATAGTCAGTCAGCCCTGCACCTGGCCCAGAACCCGGTCTTTCATGAGCGCAGTAATCATATTGAGGTGGATTTACATTTTGTTCGCGATGCTATTAGAGATGGCACTGTAATAGCCTCGCATGTTCCTACTTCTTCTCAACTGGCTGACATCTTCACCAAGCCCCTTGGAAAGCAAGTATTTGATTCTTTTCTTCCTAAGTTGGGCATTTGTGACCTGCATGCTCCAACTTGAGGGGGGGTGTTAGATTGATTAGATTATCTTAGATTGATTAGATATGATTAGATTAGATTAGATTGATTAGATTATATTTGTAATGTAAATATGGCCCATAGGCCCAAATGTAGACACTATATATATTGTACCAAACCCTAGCAATGAATCAAGGCATTATTATTTCCTACTGTTCATGTCACGGTCCTTTAGTGTGGATATTACAGTGCCTTGGTGCTTAGTGATATACTTCCAAATGCTGATTGGTGTTCTAGTTTGACGTCCTCGATATACTTCATGTTATATCAGGAGCCTTCCCTTTTAGCCATGCTGCCACACTTGAATTTATTCTTCTGATTTAGATAGAGTGCCCCTTTGTTGGACATCAGAAATATCTCATCTTTCCCGGAAGAATTAATACATGTATTGCAACTATTGTACTCTGCACGGTCACATCCATCTATGATAATTTGACCTCTTTTAGAAATAAAGGAATTATATATGGAAAATACATTTAAATTAAGACTCATTGTTAATAAGAAATTAATTTGACTTCCTCCTAGTTTGACGTATCCATGCATTTCATCTGTTACATGACTCCTGTGACTGACTGTCCTCTTGAGATCAGAATTTTGGGATCTTTCCTTATTCATCTTCAGCTGAACCTACATCAACCTATTCGTGCATTTGAGTCTCGGATGGCACAGTCTTCAGGATGCATATTTCAAGTTGTTTAACGGTTTTGCCCTTTTTTGTGTATTATGATAAGCTGCACATCCTGAAGATATTGTTTTCGTATCTGTATCATTGTAGCACTTTTTAGGGCAGGGATTAGGGCACCCTAGCTTCTCCTTACCAAATTTTACCCCTTGATATCTCTGTAGTTACATCTCTGTTGCATCCAATCTCTCTTATATTTAACAAGACAGGAATTGGCATCATGTTTCTATCACTGTCTTTCGCGGAGATACCAGTTTGAAGGAGCAAACATCTAGACGGATTTATCTTATTGCTAATCTTACTCTTCATGAAATTATTTGTTTGCTTAACATTTGCTTCAAGGTCCCTTTTATTTAGTACTGGAAATCAGAGTTTTGTTAAAGGTGGAAACAAGAGTTTTGTTTCCACCCTTCTCTTGTGCCCCTTTGAACTCTGAAGTTTCAAGAGAAACTGGAAAGAATTTACAATTAATATTGACTAAAGAGTCTTCATACTTCATAAAGGACCAAATAACCATTAAATAATAGTATGTGCCTGAAGCTTCCTGTTTAGCTTGTATATGGCTTTGCTTCTGTCTCTTTCCTTTTTTATTTACTGACTATGACTTAAGAATACAAACTGTGTCGCCCATGAGATGATTTCTTGACTAATATGTACCAAAATGAGCTAAGTCATATGTAATTGAACTTTGGTTAAGTCTATAATTATAAACTTATAAATACATCCACACATCCATGCTTGCATACACATGTATCACCATGTCAGATGTACTGTTTCTTTTCTTTCTTTCTTTTTTGTTTTGCGTTTGTCATGGTGAACAATTTAGGTCACTCGGACATGTGATAGCTTTGTTCTGTGTCAATGCAACAATGCTGTCCTCAGTCCATGAATTTATGATTTCTGAACTCATATATGATCACACTACAATTTCATTCATCTATTCCCAAGTGATTCCCTCTCGTAATGCATCCTCAACAAATTAAACTGGTCATGTGCCTCACCATCATAGTAGAATGCACCCTTAATGTTTTTGGTATTAATAATGGCAAAGTAGTCAAAAAAGTGACCTACTTTGTGATTCTATTTGTGCGGCCTCTTTCATTGTATAGGAATGCAGTTCAAGCCTGAGGTTTGGGGAGAAAGACTTCAAACTCCATTACTCCATCATATCCAGTGCAATATAAGCACATGGATTTCTGTGACTACCTTAGCAGCGTGCTCTTCAAAGTGATAATAAAATGGAGCCTTAACTATCCTCCTTGAAGGCCAATCCTCTTATGGTCATCTTAGTGCAATAAAGGACTACGATTGTCGTCCTTTAGAATTAACCTGGCCAAGTTATTCATGACCATATCAGCTCCCTGTCAGGACACTCAAACTACCACTTCAGGGAACCATGTGCACACCTTGAGCAAGATATTAACTTGCTGCTGGTTTCATTAGATTGCAATCCTTTCGTAAAGGAATATAATTGTCTATGATAGTTCAAGCAATTTGATCATTGTAATTTAAAATTCTTTTCTACTAGCCTTTGTTGGATATCTCAATGTTCTATCCCCCAAAATAAATGTTGTGTTATTCTCTGTGACACAATGTGTGTAATATAAGGAAAAAGAGAGGGAAGAATATGTAGCTCATCTGCTAGTATGAGCTTTTACGTGGCAAAAGGAGGAGCACATTTTAACAGAAGTGGAGGGACCATATTACACTTTATGATTTTTTTTTAAAAGGACTAGATTGGGTGCTTAGAAGTTAGAACCTTGAGATGGTGGTAAAAGAGATGATTGTCAATAAGATGCGATTTATGTGGTTGAAGGGATGTCTTGCAAAGTGCGATGGGATCATAAGTGAAAAATATGATGTCCAAGTTAAGAATGATAGTGAGATCATAAAGATATACTCAAAACATTCACGAGGAGTATATGTACTGCTGTTCATCTAACTTTTTCTGTGCATCCATCTGACAAGGCATTGACACAACACATCGTTTTTTCCAGGCATGTATGATGTAATGTGATATTCTTCTTGTTTGGACATGGTGAAATTTGTGAGATATGTTATGTCCAGGTGATATTGCTTTTCAATAAGTTATTCCTGCTGGAGTAACTGGGACTGTACATCGCAGCATTTACTCTTTATTAGATTGATAGCAATTTGACTAAGGTACTTTTTTGCTGTTGCTCGTGTTTGTTGCACTTGACTTATTGATTGTGAGTTTGACCTTCACCACTCTACCAAGATCATTATGCATGATGTGCAGCTATATGCTAGAAAATGACAGTCAGCAGAATATATTGCTTTTACTGAGATGATGTTTATTAAGCTTTTTCTATGTTTCAGTGATCTAATCATTTGGAAGTATGCAATTTTTCCCCAACCAATTTAGTGTTCTTCACTTGACTGGTTTTTCCTTTTTGTTTCCCTAATTTACTTTATGTTCACCCTTTTTTTTGGTTTCATGTTGTAGAAACGATCAGAGCAAAATGTGGTAGCACGTTCCTCTTTGCCATGGAATCATTCTTGCGGGTCAAAGTCATTTGCAGCGACAATGTCCACGAAGGTGATGCATTTTTTGTAGTTTCTAACTTAAATTTTAATATATATTTTATTTACTTCTCCATATACAATATTTAACTGTTATTTTCATGAAATTAGGCGGAGATACCTCACTTTGTAGATTTTTTTAAGAAATCTCATTGGAGTAAGAAGAAAGATGATTGGTTGGATCATAAGTGTATGGAGAAACACGTAAGTCTAACAAATGTTTTGTTGTATGGTTGTTACTTAAAACTAAAAAAGGGGTTAACACTAGGTTTTTAAGTTTTGCTTTACAATCTAACTAATTAATTATGTTCCTTAAAAATGTCAGGGTGAGCTTGAAAATTTGCGAACAATGTGTTCTCAGCCGGATGCAATCCCAATGTCACAAGAAGAAATGTCGATAGCAGTGCTTGGAAAGAAATCGGGCTAATTGAAAGGATATGGAGTGGGCCGTAAGCCCTGTAATACTAATACCACATCCAGGGATAATGGTGAGGAAGTGATTATCCTAAGAGAGGAGTTATCATCACTAAAGGAACTTAATGATACTCAACAACAACAACTTGAGGCCCAAAATGAACAACTTTGCGATTCAACAACAACAAATTAAGACGTAGAACCAGAAACTTGAAAAGTTCTACGAGGTGTTGTTGAGACGTGGATTACTTTCGTCGGATGAATGTGGGGAGGAGTCAACTGAGGGCGATTAGGCAACAACTTCTTTTGGGTACTGCTCTCTTTCTCTCTATGTGTGCTGCACTTCTTTTGAAATTTTTAGTTTCATGACAGACCATGCTAATAGTGTTAAAGCATGAGATGAAAGCAAATAAATTAAAACATTTAAGAAAATAATACCAACTTTTTCGTATAAAAATTTGTGATCCTAATGGTGTTGAAACTAAGGACACACTCATACATGACAAGATTTCTAGATATATAACATCTTTCTAGGAGAGATTATAGAGGTTGCAATATGAGTATCAGATTCATAACAAGATTTCTAGAGTTAACACACTAGCAAATGTGCTCAAGAGTTAACACTAGCAAATGTTTGTGTCGACACATTTTCTTTACTAAGTTAATTTTGTGTGAAACAAAATACTGTACAAGTGTTCATATATTTTATAGCCTTCATAGATATTTGTCATTCTTTTAGCATATACTTTTTTTTACTTACAAGCATTTTTTAATTTTTGTTTGCAGGATCACATGGACAACAAAGCCAATTTTTGGGAATATGCTCTTATCATTAGATCTATCATTATTTTGGAGAAAGTAATGTTTGCAATGAAAAGATAATTTTTTGTTGGCTAATTTTTTGGGAATACACTTATATTTGTCTAGTTGGAATACAATGATTGTGAAATACAATACGTTTCTCCTTGAATGGGTTACTTGAAGTTAAATCTTTTGCATTATTGGACTATTATATGAAGACATTGTATTGGATATTATTTGTGTGCGATAACTTGTTGCTATTTATTCTCAAGTTCTTTGAATACAAATTTCAATGTTTATAAGTTTCTTTTGAAGTAGGACTTTATATCTATGTTTCAAATGCGATTTTTTATTATGATAAATCAATATAAAAATTCGTCTACATTAGCTTTTGCGACATCAAATTGTGTAGTAGAAGGTGTTTCTATATTTGTCTACATTAGCTTTTGCGACATCAAATTGTGTAGTAGAAAGTATTTTTATATTTGTCTACATTAGCTTTTGCGACATTAACTTGTGCAGCAAAAGGTGACTTTTTTCCGACATGTGTTATGTTGCCAAAGAATCACCTTTCTGCGACACGCAAGACACATGTCGCCAAATGTTATTTTATAAAAAAATTAGAACATGTCGCCAAAAGTGGGCATTTTCGACGACATGATGGATTTGTGTCGCCAAATACTTTCCCAGACAAGGATACGGCGACACACGTGGGACATAGCGCGATATGTCGCAGAAAGGCTTTGGCGACACAAAGCCATCTTTCCGCTACATATTGTGTATGTCGCAGAAGATGCATTTTCTTGTAGTGTGTACAAATAAATGAATGACTACAACTCAACTATCTAGCTAGTCTCTAGGTTTTTGTCTGCAAGTATTTCCATCACTTCCCAAGCTAAATGAATCTACAGCTAACCTGAAAAATGTTGGTTTCCAGTCAGGAATGGAACGAGCACAATTCACTGAATGCAATTTCAAATAAAGAAAATGACTATACAACAGAGGTTAGACATTAATTACATGTTTTTGAAAATAAACAAGAAATACGAAAAACCAATATCAAATAAATAGACACAAAATACTTTTCCCAACTGTTAGAAGTACCTTTGATATGTGATCAGTCTGGAACACTACATCGTACAGTCTACGATGTCTACTTGCAGAAAAATAAGCACTGTCTACGATGTCTACTTGCAGAAAAATAAGCATTGTCTACGATGTCTACTTGTTGAAAAATAAGCACTGTCTACGATGTCTACTTGCAAAAAAATAAACACTGTCTACGGTTGGATCACACATCCTTGGTACTTCTCATTCCCGACTCAACAATTTATAATAGAGTATAAAAATCACATAACCAATGGCTAATCAATGAAATATTGTAAAGATCAATATCGAAATACAAACAATAAATTGTACTCGTCTGAGGTCCTTAGTTGGTGAAACCGATAGTACCCTTGCGTTCGAAATAGTCCAGTTGGCTAGGATTGTTGTGGGGAAGTTTGGTTTTGACAAAGAAAATAGCAACGTTGATTAGTCATGGTCATGATTAATCTAAGAGAAAATTTGTTTTGGAAAAGATAGTTCCTATTTAGAAAATATATATATATGTACCTAGAAAACATTTATAACCAAATAGTCGTAACCTTAAAAGGCTATATATTTATTTAGGAACTATTCAGAAAATATTTATGATATTTTGAAAACGATAGTTTATTAGTTAAAGTATTTTAGATAATATATTTATAAATCTAGTAAATCATTTTAGGCTATAACTAAATTAAATTTGGTCACAAACCACAAAAATAATATAATAATTTATTTATGACTTCTAAGCTCAAATTTGAAAGTAAATGTAAGACCAAGCCCCAAACTATATTTTTGTTATAGTTAATTAATAATAACCGTAAAACTATTAATAATATAAATAATAACAAGTTTACTGATAATTACAACACTTAACAAAATACTAATAATATTTTATATGCATTAGCAGTAAAACCAGTACTAAACTTATTATGTGCCGACCGTAATAATAGTAGCAAACTAACCCACTATAACAGTATTATAAAATAATATCAACAGAGAGAACTTTATACACACAGAGAGAGAACCTTGGGAAAAGAGAAGGGTGAGCAGCTTTAATTGAAAAGAGGGAGAGAGAGTCATTGAAGGGGTGTTCTTCTCCAGAAGGAGAAGCAGAAGAGATGTAGAGAGGGAAAGAAAGGTATCGAGGAGAGAGCCCACCGAAAAATGCACGACGACCGTGGCTCGTTGTGGCCGGGAAGCGCAGATCGTGGGGGTGCTCTCGGGCAGGGACGCGGCATCGGCTATGGCAGTGCACCTCGGATCGGCGACGCTCACCGTGGCCAGGCGACCACCGGTCTTCGTTGGACTCAGGCGGTGGCGGCTCGCAGCTGCTGGCGTTGCTCGCACGAAATGCGGGTAGTCGACTTCAATGGCCACCCGACCGTCGGAGTTCGGCGGCGGTGCTCCGCTGGTCCGTCAGCCTTTGGCCACCGGGGTCGTCGGTTTTCTGGCAGGCGCGTGCGCGATTTCTGTACGGCACCGGACCTAGGGCGCGAATAGGCGGGGCTTGTGCACACGCGGCCGCCCTCTGGACAGGTGTGTGGGGTCGACGATGGAGCCTATCCCAGAGTTGCGCTCACGTGTGGGTTGAGGAGGTCCGATTGCTCGAAGCGCGGTGCACCGGTGGCGGCGGGATGGATGGTTATGGGTTGCTGGAGTTGGTGATCGTGGGGTGTCTCCATGGTGGACCGACAGAGCGGCGACCCAGTCGTGGAGGTTGATGACAGGCGATTGGAAAAGTGTGGTGAGGGAGATGTCGGGGGATGGTGATCTGGTGTCGACAGGTGTAGCCTCCCTTCCCGAAATTTTTTTTAAATATTTTTATTATGTAATTGATTTAAATGGTGGTTTTTATATTTTTATAATGATTATTTAGTTAATTAATACGGTGGATGACTTTAGCCATGATGGAGTTTTGAAGTACAAGACGGCTAGGAATCATGGCACGGATAGTGCAGTAGCTTGTTTTGATTATTGTTTAGCCATGGTAGGAGAATGCAAAGCTATAGGAATGTTCTAACTAGGAAAACCAGGCCTAGATGCGGCTTGATATCCATTAAATGATTTAATTAGTCTTTCTATAATTATGACTTTTTAGGAGACTCGGTGAGACCGAACTAGTCCAGACCGGACCCGAACCAAGTCCAAGCCCACGTAGTTGGGTAGTATGTTCAGAGACGACCATATAGATGTATGTTGTATTGGCATTTTACTTTAGTGATTTAGAAAGCATTTTGGAAAATATTGTTATATCTGTATAATTTATATCCTAAAATATTCTTGCTATTAGGTTACTATTCTGGTATCATGAAAATATTCTCGTAGAATGATAATTGGATTTTGGCATTTGCATAGGCAATATACATTTTGTATGAAAATGTACATAAATTGTACACGATGTATTTTATATAAAATTCCTAGATAATGTTAATTATATATTTTAGTGTTTAGAATTAATAATTATATGTATTGATTGTAGATATTGATCGTAAATGTGTATATATATATATATATATATATATATATATATATTATATAGTGATAATATACCATGATTGTATTATTTGGTGTACATATAGCCATCATACACATATTGTGTATATATATACATATATATATATATATACATATTGCAAATATTCGAACATTGATACTACTCAAGCTAATTCCAGTTCATCAGCAATATGGAAGAGGTTGTTGAAGGGAAGAATGATTGCTAATCATCTTATTGTTCCTGATCCAGGAGATTCTAATGTTTGGAGATGGAGTCCTGCATCAAGTGGAGTTTTTACAGTCTCCTCTGCTTATAAGCATACGAGAGTGCAGCATTCTCGACGTCCTGATTTCACTCATATCTGGAATACATGTATCCCTATAAAATGGTCTGTGCTTGCTTGGCGTCTCATGCATAATCGTCTTCCCACTGACGATAATATTCAGAAACTTGGGTTTCATATAGCTTCACAATGTCACTGTTGTGAAAATCCTGATCTGGAAACAATAGAGCATATCTTCTCTACCGGCCAACTTGCTCAATTTGTTTGGAGTGGCTTACAGCAAGATTTTAATATCCAGAGTTCTGGTTCGATGCTAATTAGATTTCGAAAGTGGTGGAGGAGGCCTATGAAGCATTTGAAGGAGATTGTTGTGGCAGCTACTCTCTGGGTAATATGGAAAAACAGAAACAAGTGGAGATATGAGAGCTATAAATTCTCTGGGGTGCAGGCGCTCAATGAAATCAAAAGACAAGTACGAAGGGTGATGACTCGGTGTAGACACATACGTTCTGTTCCAGTAGGTTACAGTTAGTTTTTTACTTGTTACTGTTTTTGGGTAGCAAGTCTCTTGTAATTTTTTGAGATTTTTGATGAAATAAAGTGGCAGTTTTATAAAATATATATATATATATATATATATATATATATATATATATATATATATATATATGATAATATACCATGATTGTATTATTTGGTGTACATATAGCCATCATACACATATTGTGTATATATATATATATATATATATATATATATATATATATAAAGAAATAAATGGAAAAGAAATAAACAAAAGGAAATTGAATATCTGGCACTGTAATATGTTGTAAAGCCCTTGTTATTGTGGTACATTGGAAAGAGCATGATGACCTGATTTATTTTTATTACTCTCTCTCTCTCTCGAGCAGGGTCATATTGCTGCCGAGTACTGTACCAACGAGAAGGCTTGCAACAATTGCCGAACACCTGGGCATCTAGCTCGTGACTGCCCAAACTGATCTCAGCCCCGGCCTAAGTTTTTCCCACACAAAACAGCAACCCCACCCTTGCAATTCCCAAACCCGAGCACTGGGTACTCAAACTCGACCCTGGGAAAACAGGTTACTCGCGTATATATAATCTACAGAGTAGTCGAAAGGAGAAAACCTCAAACCCTAATCATACGATAAGAACACCCACGCCACCACCCCTAGGTGCACCACCGTGCACGCGCCAGCCCGCCGTGGGCGGCCGTCAGACGGCGACGGAGTCGTCGGAGGCCACACGTGCGCGGGATAAACAGAGAACAACAACAGCAGCGACACTGCGCGGGGCCGACTTCGCAACGATTTCACGCCTCGATCGAGCGATCGTTTCGCGATCTTCCTCCTCAGGTACGAAGCCTACATATGCGCCTTTACATCCTTTCAATTACTTTGCATATAGACGCGCTAGATCGGCCAGGAAATCGACTCAAAGTCGACTAGAAATCTGTCCCGAAACAGGACATTTAGCCAGTCCAGGTAACCCTGTTTGGGAGCAAATCCCGAGCAATCCAGTAAGCTTTTGTCAAAAGTAATTGAAGAAAGTGTTAGACAACATATAGGGGATCGAAACCCTTCTGATAGATGGATTTTTCATCTAGTTTACGGAAAGATATTCGATTCCAAAGTTTTAGAAAAACCTGTTTTGAATAATAGAAAAATTTAGAAAAACTCATCCACACGACGTGCATCCTGCCATTCCGGGCGACGTGGTCGCAAACCGAAAGCATCGAAAGGTGAGTAACGGCTTCGTGGTCGTGTGGGCTTTGACGAAATTTAAATTGGTCGCGTGTGCGCGACGAATTTGATGCGTATCCGTCGAAATTTATCGTATCGACCTATGTGCAAATTCTCTAATTACTTTGTTCACGCTGGTCAGATCGAGACGAAACTTGCGCCAACAGGACCGTATCTTTTTTCTGGTCTTGTATGCCAAGTTTGGTCCAATTCTGAGACAGTTGAATCGTACGTCGTTTTGCGGTCCCCACGGTCCCACTCAACGGGTGATTTTGTGCACGGCCCGCCGGAATCCAACTTTGGACATACGGTTGGGTTCGTATCGGAAAATCGGATCCGTAGACATGTACTTTGATGACTTTAGAGACCATTGACTCTAGCACGCTTTTCTGTGCAAAGTGGGTCCAACGGCGGACATTGTTTTTGTCCGAAATTACCGTTTTGCCCCTGTGTCCAGAATTGGACTTAAGGACAGGCAATCCTAGCTAATTTGACTATTCTGAGAACGTTGGTACTGTTTATTTCAGCATCTGGATACTTCTGCATGTGTTGACTGATTGTGGCTCGTTGAGTGGTATAGTGTTATTGGTTTCTCCAGCTAAGGACCTCAGGCAAGTGCACTGTCTGATTGCTTTCGATTCATAGTAGTCTTTTCATTTTATGTCTATACATATATCTTGCTGCTTGTTGACACGCTCGTCACACGGAGTAATCGGGAGAGGAAATATCTTAGTAGAAATGTGGACTACCCAGAACTATCTCATGATGTCTATTCGTGAATAATAGCATCTGCACACGACACGTGTAGATGCCGGATTTACCCTCTAGCCGTTCACATGTCGAAACAGATATTTTACACCACCTAGGTAGATGTCTTTTATTTTTCCTTTTTATCTCCACCGTGCCATGTCATCAGTACTTTCCAGTTTTCATATCTCATATGTTATTTTCATGTCTTGTTAATTCTATTGTGTTTTCGTATTATCGTCGGTTTGTGTACTTGTTCCATTCCTGACTGGAAACCAATATTTTTCAGGTTTAGCCGCGATCACTTTTAGCATTGGGAAGGCTTGGGTATGCTGAAGTCAACTTAGAAATAGAAAACAGTTGTACCATTTTCATTAATTGTAAATCTTATATTTCCTTTCATTAATTGCAAATATTATGTTTTGTGATTCCGAGCATTTATTTCTTGCGAGCTTGATAGCGTTCTACCGCCGACTCTGCGGCGTAGGCTGGCTTGGGCACGTCTCGTATTCGAAAAGCGGGTACGGGTCGTGACAACAGGCGAACGAAGAAAGGGACGGGGTCTGCTGTGGACTAGTGTCCAAGAACAGGGCGGTAGTTGCGTTGCTGGTTGATGCCTATATATATATATATATATATATATATATATATATATATATATATATATATATATATATATATATATATATATGTAACAGGGGAAGATTTCTACCATATATAGATGTGATAGAATCACAAGGTCGGATTCACTATAATCTAGAAGGAATGCATAGGTCGGCCATTGTTAGTTAGAGATAAAGGGATAAGGGTGGTTTGAAGATTTCTATCCCAGCTTAATTTAAATATAAATTATGATTGTTTCAATATCTAATATATCCTAAACAATCTTTTCTTTATGTAATGCTTCTATTTAAAAAAATATTATTAAAAATATATAGTCCTTTATTAATCACATCTAAACAAATAAATCATAAATTAGATTTGGCTGAATCGATCGACCATAATAGTAAATCAGAATTCATAGCCAATGTCACCAATAATTCTAGGGGATAAATCTTTACATAATTTAACTTAAAATAAAATATAAATACAAATTAATCCACACACAATACTATAACGATTGCAATAATAATTTAAAATATTATAAAATAATTCAATTGTATCAATTCTAATTCAAATCAAATGAACGATCAAAATAGTACCTTTGAATAATATTTAATGCTATCAAAAGTCTAAAGTATAGTTTTATTCAATCAAAACCTTATTTAAAATAATTTAATAAATATCCTTTTTATTCAAATGGATATAATTTTTTTTTCAAATCACTTTCGAGCGTTTGAAGGCCCAACATATTTTATAATGCAAGTAATGGGTTCAAAAATAGATATTTTTATTAAAACCTAATATTATTTTCAAATCATAATTTTAAACTAGTTTTGAAATATAATGGAAAATAACGTCCATAGTTTCAGAGATGAAGTATTTCAAAATACGAAAAATAGAATAACTAATTAAATAAAATTTTGAAAATTTTGGGCAAGGGAGTTACAGGTTCGCCCAACATCACGACACTTCAAGCCAACTTCCCAACCAAACAAGGACAGAAGTTGACCCGTTATGTCCTGACGTTCTGCTCATCTCAGTAGTTAACAGAGTAGGTACAGTGCACAGACAAGTCAATTTAAACGGCCATGCAACTACTACGGCTTGCTACTGTAAGTTCCAAGTTGCCCTGGAAGTATGCAATAAGGGATTCCTCAGTTCTTACTATGTACAAGCAAGACTAGTCTATCCAATAATCAATTGCGCCAATCATGAATTAGATGAGTCCCAGCGGGACACCCGTCATCAGTATATATACAATATAGGCAGATACCACTCCCTGCCCATGTGGCAGATTTGTAGTATCTGTGGAAACCAGCCAGCATGTCGGGGCACTAATCATCCCAAAGATGGCTACCATGTAAGAACTCGGGAATCCATTCTCTCCATACAATCATTATTTTATTTAGCTTAATAGTCCCTATATTGATTGAAATCCCATGCCGTGGATCATGGTCATTCAGAATGAGTACTTCCGTACAGAGTACGATATGCACAACTCTACAACGATACCTGTGCGGTTGGCTTGTATGTCTTACATAGCGTAATACAACAATCAAACCTAACCACGGAAGAATCATGCCTTGACTGTAAGATGTACATGCTGCCTTTACAGTAAAATAGAAGTCAACATGTGTCCATTTGCCAATGTTCGGATCGGCTGGTCGATCGTAATGGTTCATGGTTCATACATGAACGTGTCTCATTCAATTCGTAAGACGACTAGCCAGTCTCTTAGTTCCAACTAGGAACGCATGATCAATTATTAGTCAAGATAACAATCAATGTCAATCCGGGACAAGAAACAGCTAAAAGGCACTATGGGCGGCAATAGATGGATGCCCTTCTATGTGGCCAGAATCGGGTCAGAATCCCATGCGGCCCGGGAGCCAAGGGCCATGCTTATGCGGCCAAGGATTGCCATGCGGGAAACTGTCGAAAGCCATGCGGCTAGAAGCCTATGCGACAAGCAGCCATACGGTAAGGAAAGCAGGGTCTCATGCGGATGAGAGCCAACAAAGCCATGTGGCAAAAGCCGGGCAAGGTCATGCAGCTCGGGAAGAAAAGTTCATGCGGCTGACGAGAAAACATGCATATGCGGCTACAGGGGAAGGTTTCATGCGACTAATAGCTAGAGATAGCTATGCGGCTGAAAGCCAACCAAGCCATGCGGCCAGATAAAAAGTTCATACGGCAAACGCTGCAAAGAGCTATGCGGCCAGAGAGAAAAGTTCATACGGCAAACGCTGCCAAGAGCTATGCGGCCAGAGACCCATACGGCAATGGGCCATGCGGCCAGGAACGTATGAAGACAAATGCTTATGCGGCTGCAAGCCAACCAAGCCATGCGACTGAAAGCCATGCAGCAAAGGCCTATGCGGCCAGGGAAAACATGCATATGCGGCAAGGAAAATGGAGTCTTGTGCGGCCAAGAGCCAATCAATCCATGCGGCCAAGACTGCCGCGGGCTATGTGGCAAACCATTGTTTTTCTTCTCCACTTTTTCGAGAAGAAGAACCATGGAATCTATGGCTTCCAAGCTCCACTAAACCTTCGTTTATGGTCAGAATCTAGACTTTCATAGGTCAAAATGGGACAGAAAGAAATTTTATACAACATAGAACCATCAAAACTTGAACACAACAAGGTTAGTTAGATCTAAATCCAAGAAATCCGAAAATACAACAAGCTTAGATCTACAAGAAATAAGCCATGGAAATTAAAAATATTAAGTACTAAAGTGTCTTAGAATCTCGTGAGGAAGACAATGGAACAACAAAAATCAAAATCCATCACGAAGCAAGTTATACTTGCCTAGCTCTTCTAGGTTGGTAGGAGAGTAATGGAGGTTGAAGAAGAAGTAAATAAGAGTAATGAAGAGAGAGGAAAGTTTGGGGCTATAAATGGAGATGATGGTAAGTTGGTTGGGTTCATGATGAACCACCCCAAACCCGAAAATAAACCAACCCAAGCCGATCCTAAGAACAAAGCAAAAGCAAAAAATAAAATACAGAAAAATAATAAGCGCAAAATTGAAGAATTTAAATACAGAACAAATGCATGATAAATATTAAATAAATTCATTCAAGCAGTACACATATTAAAATACGTATTCTGGGAATGGAGAGTGACATCTCTACCCTCCTTAGAAAAATTTTGTCCTCAAAATTTCAAGTCCAAGCAGGATAGAAACACCAGAACTAAACTAATTTAAGTACAAGCAATTTGAGCAAGCAGCTATTTTACAATGAAAATAGCAAGTAATATATCTATATTTATCAATCTACGAAATCAAGTAATTTCTACTCATAGGGTGATAAACATAAGGAATCAAGACAATCAAGGTACACGAAAAGAAATGTACCTTGTGAGTCAAATAAGTGCGGATACCGTGATCGGATATCGTCCTCACGTTCCCACGTTGACTCTCCTAAAGAGTGATGACCCCAAGCAACACGGACAAGGCTAATTGTTCGGTTCTTGAGTATCTTCTCCCTTCGGTCCAAAATGGACACAGGCTGTTCCTCGTAAGACAGGTTGGTACCAACAACCAGTTCAGAATGGTCGAGGATATGGCTTGGGTCTGATACATACCTACGCAACTTTGATACATAAAATACATCAAGCACCTCTCGTAACGAAGGTGGAAGGGACAAATGATAAGCAACATCGCCTACCCTATCAAGGATAACAAATGGACCCACGTACGCGGACTCAACTTCCCGCGAATGCCAAATCTAATGACCCCGCGAGTAGGTGAGATCCGCAAGATCACGTGGTCCCCAACAGAAAATTCTAGCGGCCTGCCATGCTGGTCCGCCCAATGTCGATATCAATCTTGCACAACTCGAAGTCGCTCCCTAATTCCTTTAACTACTTCAACCGTCTGAATAATTATTTCTGGACCTAACATCTTTCTCTCCCCGATATCATCCTATGCCATTGGCGAACTACACTTCTTAATGTATAGTGCTTCGAATGGCACCATCTGGATACTAGCTTGATAGCTGTTGTTGTACGAGAACTCGACTAAGTGTAGGTGACTTTCCCAAGATCCTCCAAAATCTAGGATACAAGCTCGTAACATATCTTCTAAAGTCTGGATTGTTCTTTCTGATTGCCCGTCCGCCTGTGGATGGTAAGCCGTGCTAAATCTTAACTTGGTACCCAGACTATGATGTAAACTTTTCCAAAAATATGATGTAAAATGGGTATCTTTATCTGACACAATACTAACAGGGACCCTATGCTGCCTGACTATTTGCTGCATATATAACTCTGTCAACTTTTCTGTAGATTGCCCTACTCTAAAAGAAAGAAAATATGCCACCTTTGTAAGCCGGTCCACTATTTCCCAAATGGCATCCTTACCACTTGGTGATCTCGGTAAACCGGTCACAAAGTCCATTGTGATATGTTCCCACTTCCATTCCAAAATAGAAAGCGGTTGCAATAATCCAGCCGGCCTCTGTTGTTCTGCCTTTACTTGCTGACATATTAAGCAACAAAAAATGAATCTAGCTATCTCTCTCTTCATTCCGGTCCACCAGTAGTGCTGCTTGATATCTTGGTACATTTTGGTCCCTCCAGGGTGTATAGAATACTGAGAACTGTGGACTTCTGTCATAACCTCCCGTCTGATATCTCCACTAGGCACACATAGACATGATCCAAACCTAAGTGTACCATCTTCATGAATTTTCATCTCCTTCCTGAGTTCTGACTCACATTCTGTCCTAAGCTTCTAAATCCTTGGGTCCTGGGCCTGAGTTGCCTTGATTTTGTCTACCAAGTCAGATTGAACTCGTAGACTTGCCAGAATTCCTATATCACTAGGAAGTATAACCTCGATGCCCATCTCCTGAAGGTTTTCTAAGATATGTTTTTGTGATGTCAACATAAATGTGTCGCCTCTCCTGCTAAGAGCATCTGCTGCCACGTTAGCCTTGCCTGGGTGATACAAAAGCTCTACGTCATAATCTTTGATAAATTATAACCATCTTTTCTGTCTCATGTTCAATTCCTTCTGAGTAAACATGTACTTCAGACTTTTGTGGTCTGTGTACATATCCACTCGATCACCGTACAAGTAATACCACCATAGCTTCAAAGCAAATACCACTGCCGCCAACTCCAAGTCGTGGGTTGGATAATTCTTCTCGTAGTCTCAACGTTGCCTAGATACATATGCTATCACCTTTCCATGTTGCATGAGGAAACACCCAAGTCCCTTTCCTGACGCGTCATAATAAACGGTAAAACCTCCGGGTCCAACTGGCAATGTAAGAATGGGTGCCGATATCAATTTCTGCTTCAAATTCTCAAACGATGCCTGGCTTTCTACCAACCAGACGAATGGCACATCCTTCCGTGTCAAGCGGGTCATGGGTGCTGAAAGTCTTGTAAAGTCTGATATGAACCTTCTGTAATATCCTGCCAATCCCAAGAAACTATGCACATCAGCTACGGTCTTAGGTACTGGCCAACTCTCTACTGCTTCTATCTTTTTGGTATCCACTGCTACCCCAGCCCCTGATATGATGTCCCAAGAATGAAATTCGATCCGTCCAAATCTTACACTTGTTGAGCTTGGCGTACAACTGGTTCTCTCTCAGAACCTGCAACGCTTTCCTGAGGTGATCTTCATGCTCTTCTTCACTAGCTGGGTATATGAGAATATCGTCGAGGAACACAACGACAAATTGACCTAAGTATGGCATAAAGATGCAGTTCATCAAATCCATAAATATTGCTAGAGCATTGGTCAAACCAAATGGCATAACTAGAAATTAGTAATGCTCGTACTTCGACCTGAATGCTGTCTTGGGAATATCCTCTTCTCAAACTCTAACTTGATGATACCCTGACTGAAGATCTATCTCGGATAAAACTCTTGCTCTGCTCAACTGATCAAATAAGTCGTCGATTCTAGGTAGTGGATACTTGTTCTTTACTGTTGCCGCATTGAGCTTTCTGTAGTCAATGCACAATCTAGATCAACCGTCTTTCTTCCCTACAAGTACCACTGGTGCTGCCCATGGTGATCCGCTGTCTCAAATAAACTTCTTCGCCTTCAGCTCCTCTTCGTGCTGATACACCTTGGCCTGCTCGAAATCTGTCATTCTGTAAACTCGAACTGATATTGGTTGAGTTCCAGGTGCCAATTCTATACTGAACTCAATATCCCTAACCGGGGGTAAACCTGAAAGTTCTTCGAGAAATACATCAATGAACTCTTCAACTACCTTCGGGACTTGAACTTCTTCCATTGCCGCTACTACTCCTTCTTCTTCTTGTTGGGTTGCCACTGATCTGACTAGGGTAAATCGTTCCATGCCTGGAATATTAAAAGATACACTCCCTCTTCGATAATTTATTGTGGCACAACTATCTTTCAGCCAGTCCATGCCTAAGATGACGTCGAAATTTACTACCAAAATAAGTCATATCAGCGACGAGTTTAGCGACGTTTAATTAAAACGTCGCTATTATTTGGCAATTTAGCGACGTATAATTTTTACGTCGCTGGAAGTCACAACTACCGACGTTCAGCGACGTATTGCGACTAAATTTTCTATAACAAAATTTTACGTCGCCCAAAAGTCGGTAAAAGTCGCCATTGTTTTACTATTAGCGATGTTTTGTGACACTAGAATACGACGTTGCTATATTTTTAGAATATAGCGACGTTCAGCGACGTCTTTCACTGACGTCGGTAAATCTTTTCCATTAACCCGATCGGGTTTTCCTTTCCCCCCATTCACACGAAAATTTCCCAAAAATTTTGTTTTCCCTCCATTCTCCGCCGTCGCCCAGCCTCCTCCTCCACCGCCTCTTCGAGCTCCTACTCCTCCTCCGCCGCTCCTTCTCCTCCACCGACCTCCTCCTCCTACTCTACCTCTGCCGACCGGCCTCCTCCTCCTTCTCCTCGTTGCTGCGTGCTCCTCCTCCTCTACGAGCTCCTCCCCCGACCCCTCCTCCTCCTCCACCGCGAGCTCCTCCTCCTCCTCCTCCTACTCGGCCATCCCAAGATCCCCTCCTCCTCCAACCGAGCTCCTCCATCGAGTTTCTTCTCCTCCAACCGCTTACACGCGTCGCTGAGCTCCTCCACCGCGAGCTCCTTCTCCTCCTCCTCTCGGCCACCCCCTTTCTCTATCAGCCCCAAAGCTCAGGTAAACCCTAACCTGATATCTCTAGTAGCCATTTGACATGGACACGACACAGACACGAATACGACACAAACATATATAATATATGATCTGTCTCAAACTTGGTACCAATTGGGGTGTAGTAATTTTCAAGTTAATTGTTCTGCTCTCTTTATTGCGATGTTACAATTGTCAGTTGCATTCATATGTACCAAATCAATTGAAGGTTGAGATAGTAGGTTGGACACTTGCCACAGATTGTATACTTACATCTGTGTGAACATGTCTCTCTTTTCCTATTTCTCATACTATTTGTGTATGCATCACATGAATTAAATTATTCAAACTGAGTAGTAAATTAAGGCAACTGTGTAAATAGCAAGGTTTATATATGAATACAGTATAACCCCCACTTTCAATGTTTCATAAGGACATTTAAAGTCCAGATAGAAAGAGCAAACACATTATTACTGATTTCTCTTAGTATAAGTTTCAAGTGTACAACCAATCTTCAGCTGCTAGAAAGAATTATCACTTACTCAGAAGCAAAACTGGCCATCCCTTCATTCCTCCTCCAACAATTAACTTGAGATTTTGGAAACACTTGAAAAGTATTTCCCTTTTGAAAGTCTCATATGTAGTTATGTTTCTCTAAGAGAAGAGCCTTGTCCAACTTTGTACTAATTCTTTCTAAATCGAGTTAGTTATCCTTCTTCCTTCATGATTAAAGTTCCGTCATCATAGTCATGATTATGGATATCCGATATCTTAATCATATACTTCATCTATCCACTTCAATGTCTGCAACCTAACATTCTAAACCAACTGATTTGCCAACATCTGATTCAATATGCCTAGGACTATAAGTCCAAAAGTTTTTTTAGTAATACTCTATACTTGACTTATAAAGTTATGTTAGTATAAAGTTGACTCGGTTTAGCTTAGATACAATATAGCTAGATACATAATATATAGACTAATATCCTAAAACTTGACTTATACAACTTAGAAATGGCTAGTTTGACCAAGTTGGACTAGTTTAGCTTAGAGTTGACTCGGTTGGACTATACATAATATATAGACTAATATCCTAAAACTTGACTTATACAACTCAGCCTTTGAGTGATATGCCCCCGCGATCGCTGCACCGATGAAGGAGGGGGTCACTGAGGAAGGAGGGGGTCGCCGAGGGGGAGGAGCTCGTCGAGGGGGAAGGAGGCGGGAGAACAAAAATTTTGGGTGAAAAAATAAAATCGATCGAGCAGCCAACCCTATATAAAATATTGTAGCGACGTCCTTATGTAGACACGGGTGATATGCCGCCGCGATAATCCCTGACCACCGTACGCACAAACACGCGAAACAAAGTTAGCAATGCGAAAAGAAGATGACCGATAATCTCTGACCATTTAACGTAAAATGTCATGTGTACATATACTGCGGAAAGTGTAGACCGCATGAACTGACAAACGAGAATTTGGGGATCAAAGTTATAACAAGTTGTGTTCTGGATATGTTCTATTCTTGTTAAGCTCTTTGTGCACAAAGTAAGATATAACGAATGCAGAACATCTCTCGAGTTTACGACTCTTGTATGCTCTATAATTGAGTTACGAACTCGTTATTTATTCTGTATTCTCTATTTATAGCTTGCTTTGTGAACAAAGAGCTTGCAAGAGTTCTTTTTCCAAAGTACAACTTGACTTGTTCCAGCTTTGAGACCCTCATTTTTGTGCATCATCAGTTCATGTCGGTCTTCACTTTCCCCAGTAACTTCCTTCAATTAACTCTATCCCTCGGTTGAGCTACTATTTCAAAGCTTTGACACTTGCATATCATTCACTACCTTGATGTATCTATCTGACAGAATTATGGAGCTGAATTACTATCTGCGGAATCATACGTAGATGTACAACCGTCATCCTGATGACATGTGCGGTGTGCGGGATGAATTCATAGAGGGTGTACACCAGTTCCTGCAGTTTGCCAAGGCGTTCCCTCAGTACATGGACGGTACCAAAATTAAGTGTCCGTGTGTGAGATGTCGCAACTTGAAATATCATCCAGAAGTGGATGTCACGTATCATTTATACTCGAAGGGTTTCACGCCGAATTACTATCAGTGGAGCGAGCACGGAGAACTTGTGTCTTTAGCATCGGAGTACGAGCCTTATGTGGATGTCCACAACAACGCTCCTTACGACGATGTATTGGTGAACATGGTTTTCGACGCGTCCGGGCCTAGTTTCGATCCGGATGATCATGATGCACCTGAGGAGGCACCGAACCCCGATGTTGTACAGTTCATGGAGTTGCTGGAGAATGCAAGGACTCCATTATATCCTGGTTGTGAGGATCATTCACCGTTGGAGGTGGTTACAAGATTGTTGAGCAACAAGTCCGATTTTAACATGTCGCAAGATTGCTACAACCGTCTTATGGAGTTGCTTATAGAAATATTGCCTGAGGGTGCGAAGTTGTCTAAAGACTTCTACCAGTCTAAGAGGATGGTTAGATCACTCTAGATGGGATATAAAAAAATTGATGCCTGTCGCAACGGGTGCATGTTGTACTACAAAGACGACAAGGATGAAGACGCCTACAGATTTTGTGGTGTCGATCTCTACAAGGCATGTGGTAGAGGAAAGTCTGTCGGTGCCAGCAAGCCTACCTCTTCGATGCACTACTTGTCGTTGATGTCGCGGTTGCAGCGGTTGTTTATGGTGAAGGAAACTGCAGAAAATATGAGTTGTCATAAGCGAGAACAAACCGAAGGAGTGTTGGATCACCCATCTGATGGAGAAGCATAGAAGTACTTTGATCGAGAGTATCCAGATTTTTCTTCTGATCCGCGTAATGTCAGATTGGGTCTCTACTCCGACGGTTTTACCCCATTCGGACTTTCAGGATCCCAGTATTCGTGTTGGCCTGTGATCGTCACCCCGTACAATCTACCGCCTTGGATGTGCATGAAGACTCCGTATATGTTTCTCACCGTTATTATCCCAGGTCCGAACAATCCGAAAAGGAACATCGATGTGTATTTACAGCCGTTGATTGATGAGTTGAATCAGCTGTGGGAAGTAGGTTCCAACACGTACGATGTATCTAGAAAACAAAATTTCTAAATGCGGGAAGCACTTATGTGGACCATCAACGACTTTCTAGCCTATGGAATGTTATCTGGATGGAGCACGCATGGTCGTCTTTCATGCCCGTATTGCATGGATAGCACTAAGGCTTTCCGTTTGAAACACGGAGGCAAACCGTGCTTCTTCGATTGTCATCGATAATTCCTGCCGAAGGATCATCCGTATCGGAGGAACAGGAATTCTTTTCGTGCTGGCATTGTGGAGAAGGCTAATCCCCCGCCAAGGTGGCCCGGATACACGATATGGAAAGAGGTAAAAGATTTACCAAGAGCTATTGAGCAGCCTGCTACGGACTACAAGTATGACGGATTTGGTCGCACTCATAACTGGACAAAGAGGAGTATATTCTGGGATCTTCCATATTGGAGCACCAATCTGATTAGACATAACCTTGATGTCATGCATATCGAGAAGAATGTGTTTGACAACATAATTAATACTGTAATGGACGTAAAGGGGAAGACGAAAGACAATCCAAAGGCTAGATTGGACTTGGAAGAAATATGTAGATGTCCTGCATTGCATTTGATAGAGGATGGGAATGGGAAGTTGAAGCAGCCTAAGGCAATTTTCTCACTGGAGAAGGAGGATAAAGTGAGGCTTTATAGGTGGATTCAAGGTCTGAAATTTCCAGATGGGTATGTTTCGAACTTGAGAAGTTGCGTCGACCTCAAGGAGAATAAACTGACAGGTATAAAGAGCCATGATTGTCACATATTCATGGAGCGGTTAATTTCGATTGCATTTTGGGAATTCTTACCGCAGACAGTTTGGGATCCATTGACGGAGCTTAGCATATTCTTCAGGGACCATTGTTCTAAGAAATTGCTCGTTGATCGTCAAAAAAAGCAAGAGAAGGACATTACGGTAACACTGTGCAAGCTAGAGAGGGTGTTCCCTCCTAGATTCTTTGACTCTATGGAGCATTTGCCGATTCATCTTTCCTACGAGGCACGTGTTGGTGGACCCGTCGAATATCGATGGATGTACCCGTTCGAGCGACATTTGAATCACCTAAAAAGAAAAGTTAAAAATAAGGCTCGGGTCGAGGGTTCTATTTGTGAAGCCTATATTCTCGAGGAGATTACAAATTTCTGCTCCTCCTATTTCAAACCTCATGTTGCTACAAATAGAACGAGGGCTCCGAGAAACGACGACGGATATCAAGAATTTAATGATGGAATACTGAAAGTATTCAATACGTCCGAAAAGCCTTCGAAGAAAATGAAAAAGAGATATTTGAATGACGAAGAGCTAATGGCTGCTCAGTTGTATGTAATACTCAATTGCGACGAGAATGAAGTGGAGAAGCTAGAGGGGTAAGTAACTCAGGATGATGAGTTTACATCATCTCAATGTAATAGTATAAGCTAATATTATTATACTAATCAGCGATTGCTTCGTTGTTTTCCAGCACATATAATGATGAGTTGAGGCTAGTTAGACCCTACCTAACAGACGAAGCATTAGAAGAAGAAATGAGACGTCATTTTCCTTCTTGGTTGAGCGAATATGTAAGTAGCTCGGTAATTACTGGCCTCTTCTAATGCAACTGCGCAATAAATAACTTATTATCGCTTCTTTGATGTTCAGGTCGATCGTCTAATTTTATCCTAGATTGAATTAATTAGAACTCTTGCCAAGGGATCAATTACTTTTGTTAAAATATGGCCAAGTTACTGTGTCAATGGCTTTCGGTTCAAGTCGACAAATGCTTCGATCAGAGACAGCTTTCTGGATCTTGATTCCACGAAAAACAGTTGTTTGTGTACCAAGTCTTCGAACTACAAAGACGTCGATCCAGGAAATAATTTCTTTGGCATCTTGCGAGAGATTGTGGAGTTGTCATATAATAATGGCAGAGAACCTGCAAAGATCGTGTTGTTCAAGTGTGAATGGTTCGATTCGATTGAAAATCAAGATTGAAAAATTGACAAGCATGGTCTTCTGGATATAAACTACAAGCGTAGATATCAAGGCTACGAACCGTTTGTCCTAGCAACTCAGGCTCAGCTCGTGTACTTCACAGCTTATCCGAGACGGTGAGCAACGAAATCTGACTGATGGGCAGTATGCGAGACTAAAGCTAGAGATACTTTTGATGTTGACGAAAAAGCTTACCAGGAGGACGAGCTACCTTTTGTAACCAATATTGTCGATGTGGACTCCATGGAAGTTACGCATTACACGACACATAATGTAGAAGATGTAGAATTATCCGAAGAGGAAGACGAAACCGACGAAGGCGAAGATGAAAGTGAAGATGAGGAGGAAGAGGAAGATGAGGTCGAGAAAGACGAACAAGATGATTATTCTGAAGATGATTGAGAGAGATATACTTATCTGAACTTAGATGTTTCTTCTAGAATATATTATCTGGACTTAGATGTTTATTGTAGAATGTATCATCATATGTTGTCTTGGTTATTATCTTATTTTTGTTGTACTTTTATATTTCTAGTCTCTATTATTTGTTGTACTTTCATTTTTCTAGTCTCTATTATTTGTTGTACTTTCATATTTCTAGTCTCTATTATTTGTTGTATTATTATATGCTGTTATCAGGTATGGCAGGTCGTCGCGGTGCGTTCCGAGGGGGACGACGAGGTCATAATCCTCTGATACTTCCTACAGGTACTGCTAGAGGACGGAGTTTTCCTTCGGTACCTCATACTGGTACCGGCTCTGGATCCTCATCGCCGATTACTCCTCCATATCGGACAGTAGTTGGGCCTGCTGGGACAACGTCACGTGGCATATCTCCTGGGACGAGTAGTTCCAGGCTTGTTAAGAGTGCTCGCCCGTCTAGCGTTTCTGTTGTTGATAGGATGATGGAGACGGATGAGCAGATGACGGAGGCTGCGGCGACGGCCGAGGCGGCGGCGCCAACGGCCGACCGGCATCATGCAGATGATGCGTGCGCACCTCCGGAGGAGAGGAGGACGAAGATCTGGGCCGACGGTACAAAGTAGGTGTTTTGGTTTATAATTTTTTTCTGTTTTTATCATAAATTAACTTTTTTCATGAATATAATATATTTTTATAGATATCGTCCCCCAGAGGTACAGAGACGTCTAGGCCACATGTTGAGGCATAATTATGGTGGTGCTTGGATTAGCTACTCTGATGCTCCGGACGAGAGGAAGGCCTTCTGTTTTGTGCGCTTCAAGGTTAAAATATATTTGCTTTTAACATGAATCATATAATTTTTGTATATCATATATAATTGATAAATATTTGGTTTGCGCTCTTCTAGGATATATTTTTCTATCCACCGCACCGGGCCGAGCTTATCGAGGGGATGTTTTCTGCCGTCGCTGCCAAGCTGATCCGCGACGCTATCAACGATCAGAAGGATCGTGATCGTACCGGAAAGCCGATCCAAAGTTGGATCACCCCTGATCAGTAGAATGCAATGAAGGCTCGATTCGACGAGCCAAGGTACAAGAAGAAGTCGGAGAAGGCCAAGGCGGCTAGGCAATATTTCTCGAAGTGGTGCGGTGGGTCGATTCCGATGACGGAACATTTCCGTCGTCTGGTATGTCTTCCTCTTTTAGAAATATTATTTTAATACAAAACTGATAAATTATTACTAAGATAATATGTTTAATTACAGGTAAGGAAGGTCGGTAACGCCGATATGGTAACCGTCTTCCTGGCACCCATCGGAAGGGCGAAGACCTTATTGACGAGAGGGCCGAGCAGACCTATGTAAGTATTACAATACGTTATCTTAATATAATACTTCGTGTCAATTTTAATATAACTTAGTAAATATGATGCAAATAAATATTCATGTAGTTAGTAATAATAAGTATATTAATTAGAAATTAGAAATTATAGAGTACTATCCATAATTTCTAGGCCGAGTATCAGAGGCTGCGGGAACGGGCGGCTGCTAGTGCACCTGATGTAGGAAAGGCCGGTACTTCCTCGCAACCCACTCAAGCTCCGTCGGCGGACGAGCTGTGGATTGCCGCCGCTGGTGGACTCCGTAGGGGTACGTACTACGGTACAGGATCCTATGGCGTCCTAGTTGCGACCCAGTCCTTTAGGACATCTCCTGCTAGTATGTATGGTCCACAGCCGTCCCAGGAGTCTGCCTGAGTCCACCAGATGATGGAGTCTCTCCGTGACGACCTGCTACGACGGATCGAGGAGCAGTCTCAGCACCCTACGGACGATCCTGCGCAACTAGCACGATTGGATGCGCTCGACTGCGGCATTATGGACCTCATGGAGACGACTGAGAGGACAGAGCGCACCGTTGGAGGGTTAGAGCGCACGGTGACGGAGCTGCAGATAGGACAGGTGACCATGGCCGAGAGGCTGAGATTGGCGCAGGATTTGATGGTCCAGAGCAGTGATAGAATGTTATCTATCATGGATTCATACCACCAGCGACTTACAGCGTTGGAGCGTACTGGTCATCCGGGTGCGCCTTCATCGTCGTCGACTCGGCCGTCTCCACCGCCTTCTTCTTCGACATCGACTCCACCGACGTCTCCACCGCCTTCTTCTTTGTGTTTGTTTCATTCTTTGTTTGTGACTTGGATATTTGTTGGTTGTGTAGATTTTGATGTTTGGATCCTATTCTATTTGTTGGTTGTGTGTAGACTTTGGTTATTTGGTTTTAGACTTTGGTTATTTGGGTGTAGACGTGGTTATTTGGTGTAGACTTGGTTATTTGGTTGTAGACTTTGTTATTTGGTGTAGACTTGGTTATTTGGATACTTGTTGTTGTGTGATTGTTGTAGACTTAGTTATAGGGATTGAAGACTGTGTACAGTGAGAAATGGACATTCTGAGAACTGGACATTGTGTGATTATTATAGACTTGGTTATAGGGACTGAAACCTGTGTACAGTGAGAAATGGACATTCTGAGGACTGGACATTCTGTGATTGTTTGGATCCTATTCTACAGTGAGAAATGGTTATCTTTTTAAACTGCAGGGAGAAATGTACATTCTGTATTTTTTATATTTTTTTTTTGCAGATTTAGCGACGTTTACCGATGTAATTTTGCGTCCGTAAACGTCGATAAATCTGCAATATTTTCCAGGATACCGACGTTTACCGATGTCCTTATACGTCAGAGGACGTCAGTAAACGTCGATACACGTCGGTAATCATCCTAGAAATTACCGAAATTTACTGATATTTTAAACGACGGTAAACGTCGGTAATCATCCCAGGATTTTACCGACGTATAGCGACTTTGAATACGTCGCTAATCCACCAACGATACGATGGTAGACGTCAGTAATATACCGACGTATATATACGTCGGTACACGTCGCTAAACTACCGACAATACGACGGTAGTCGTCGGTAATATACCGACGTATATATACGTCGGTACTAGCGACGTTTGGCGATGTTTTGAAGATCAGCGACTTACATTTTCGCGACCAGCCCAAAACGTCGGTAATTTCGTCGCTAAATATTTTTAGTGACGAAATTTGTCGTTTAAGCGACGTCTTTAGACGTCGCTAAAACGACTTATTCTGGTAGTAATTTTTTGTAGGAAATTCTATCAACCTGGCGGGTAAGAAACGCCCGCACACTACAACACTACATGCAAGAATAACTCTACTAACTCCTACGAGCCCATTACCAGTGAGTATATTCAACCTCCCTGGCAATGCCTCAAATTTCATTCCTAGTCGTGTCGCAAATTGTACAGATATAAACGAGTGTGATGCTCCCGAATCAAACAATGCTACTGCGGGATATGAGGCGACGAGAATGTTACCTGCCACAACATCTTCCGATGCCAATGCCTCTTCCAAGGACAGATTGAATGCCTGCCCTCGGCGTCCGTGTTGCTTCCCATGCTGCGGCCTAACCTGGTGCTGCTGCTGGCCCCTGCCTTGGTGATTCTGGGGTTGTCTTTGATGTTGCTACTGCCTTGGCGGTCCATGCTGCCGAAACATCTGAGCCTGTGACATCAACGGACATTGTGCCAATGGTCTCACTGCCACCGCTGGTCCTCGATACTGGCCTTCCCCTGGTGCTAGCAGAGCAGGAAATTGTTGTACTGGTCCTCCTGACCTCGAATTCATAGTACATGTGGAAACCCGATGATCTGGACTTCCACATATCAAACATTGTTCGTTCAATGTCCAACACACATCTTTATTGTGCCCTACCTTCCCACAATATGTGCAATACGTTGGGGGCTGCTGGCTCTTCCTCTGTTGCTGTTGTTGCCTTACTGGTGGTGCTGTCCCTCGCATCGCCACATTGTGAATGCAAACGCCAGGAGATGGTGTAACTCGGGGTGCTACTCCCCCTCCTTCCTCAATCTGATTGTGTGATCTCTTCTGACCTCGAGTCCTTGCTGTGATCCTCTGAATGGTGATCTCATGCCTGTGGGTTGCCGTCAATACCTTATCAAAAGTCTGGTAGTTGTGCCTCTCTATCAATTGCAAGAGTTCAAGATGAAACCCTTGCTGAAACCTCATAGCCCTCTAGTTCTCCGTTGTTACCATCTCTGGGGCAAACCTACTCAGCCTGCAGAATTCTGTTGCATAAGCATCCATTGTCTTACCACTCTGTTTGAGGTTGATAAACTTCTGTTGTAGCTCAAACTGTGCCACAACTCCATAGTACTTCGTCTTGAATCTTGCAGTAAAATCGCCCCAAGCAACAGGACGTCTGATGCCCACTTCTTCTGATTCCCACCAATAACGTGTGAGGTCCTGAAGTAACAGCTTCACTAGATCCACACATTCTTCTGTCGGAACCTTAGCCGCTGTCAGAATAGCCTCAATATCCTTAAGCCATACATCTGCTGAAATGGCATCTTCCGTGCCCTCGAAACGACGGGGGTTATACTTGCAAAATCTGGTTGATGCTCCTGAATCAGTCCTCACTCCTCTTGCCAAAGCCGTCTGCAATCCTTGGTTGAGCAACACATTCTGCTCTTGTAACTGGGCATGCATGCGTTGCTGGGCCAACATTTGATATTGTTGAGTAGCCATCATCCCTCTCATGATCTCTAGAAGGGATGGTGTGTCCACTTCCACAGGGGTAGGTGGAACTATTGGTGGTGTTGGAACCTCCGGATACTGCGGTCCAGCTGTTGGTTCCACTATCACCTCTTCTTGGATAGTCTCTCGAGGTAGTACTGGCCCTTGTTGCTGATCAACAGGGTCTCGCTGTTCATGTTGCCCTTACTGTTGTTGTCCAACTCTGACCGATACGGACGAGATGCCCCTAAGAAAAGGGACAAAAGAACATTCAAACGATCGGACAGGAAAGATCAATGAAGTCCAAGGATACTGGAATGTCAAACTAGAATCGAGAGTAACGAATCATGAGATCAAGGGAAAACATGTGTGATTGAGACATCCTATAAATTAAAATATCCTACAAGTCTGAAATCAGACCTGCATGGGCCACCACTAAAACCTTCTCACGCCCCAGAACCGGAATACTGGAGAGCGGGGGAATGACTCAGCCAGCTACGTATTACGGGTAAAAGAATACCGTATAATAATATCAATGTTTTTTAAAAGACGAAGAGGGTGCATACTACATGAAAGTCTTACTAGGGTCACTCAACATCTATTGTCTCAATCATTCAAGCAAGAAACTGTAAATAGAGAACATATAAGATAAAGCAGTAACGTCCCAAACACTCGGTCAAAATGTTCTTTGAGATCTGACTTTACAAAACATAGCCAGAGGATATAACAAGGTATACACAATCGTTATCAGGTGCAGTCTGACTTAGTTACAACTATATAAACGTAAGTACAAGACAATCCGACTAACATGTCGGTGCCAAGCGATAAAAGTAAAGTAAATAGTAAAAACGAGCAGGGAAGCAAGGGACCCACTCGTGTCCTCCGGCGATCATTCCTCTAGTATTGACCATCTTGGAGGTGGAAGTAAGCTGAGTCCTCGGGAACATGCTCTAAATCTGGCCATGCAAAACCAGAGAGGTTAGACCTCTAACAGCAAATACCGCAAGGAAGCACTATATGAGAAATTGGAACCAATGATAAGAGTAAGAATATGATAAAAAGTCTATGTTTGCTACTGGGGTTCGCCCAACATCATGACACTTCAAGCCAACTTCCCAACCAAACAAGGACAGAAGTTGACCCGTTATGTCCTGACGTTCTGCTCATCTCAGTAGTTAACAGAGTAGGTACAGTGCATAGATAAGTCAATTTAAACGGCCATACAACTACTACGGCTTGCTACTGTAAGTTCTAAGTTGCTCTGGAAGTATGCAATAAGGGATTCCTCAGTTCCTACTATGTACAAGCAAGGCTAGTCTATCCAATAATCAATTGCGCCAATCATGAATTAGACGAGTCCCAGCGGGATGCCCGTCATCAGTATATATACTATATAGGCAGATACCACTCCCTGTCTATGTGGCAGATTTGTAGTATCTGTGAAAACCAGCCGGCATGTCGGGACACTATTCGTCCTAAAGATGGCTGCCATGTAAGAATTCGGAAATCCATTCTCTCTATGCAATCATTATTTTATTTAGCTTAATAGTCCCTATGTTGATTAAAATCCTATGTCATGGATCATGGTCATTCAGAATGAGTACTTTGGTACAGAGTACGATATGCACAACTCTACAACGATACCCGTGCGGTTGGGTTGTAGATCTTACATAGCATAATACAACAATCAAACCTAACCAAGGAAGAATCATGCCTTGACTATAAGATGCACATGCTGCCTTTACAGAAAATGGAAGTCAACATGTGTCCATTTGCCAATGTTTGGATCGGCTGGTCGATTGCAATGGTTCATGGTTCATACATTAACGTGTCACATTCAATTCGATAAGACGACTAGCCAGTCTCTTAGTTCCAACTAGGAACGCATGATCAATTATTAGTCAAGGTAACAATCAATATCAATCAATGTCAATCCGGGACAAAAAATAGCTAAAAGATACTATGGGCAGAAATAGATGGATGCCCATCTATGCGGCCAGAATCGGGTCAGAATCCCATGCGGCCCGGGAGCCAAGGGCCATGCTTATGCGGCCATGGATTGCCATACGACAAACTGCCGAGAGCCATGCGGCTAAAAGCCTATGCGGCAAGGAAAGCAGGGTCTCATGCGGCTGAGAGCGAACAAAGCCATACGGCAAAAGCCGAGTAAGGTCATGTGGCTCGGGGAGAAAAGTTCATGCGACTGAGGAGCAAACATGCATATGCGATGGAGAAGAAGGTTTCATGCGGCTAATAGCTAGCAATAGCTATGCGGCTGAAAGCCAACCAAGCCATACGGCCAGAGGGAAAAGTTCATGTGGCAAATGCTGCCAACATCTATGCGGCCAGAGAGAAAGGTTCATGCGACAAACGCTGCCAAGAGCTATGCGGCCAGAGACCCATGCGGCAATGGGCCATGCGGCCAGGAACGCATGAAGACAAATGCTTATGCGGCTGCAAGCCAACCAAGCCATGCGGCTGTAAGCCATGCAGCAAAGGCCTATGCGGCCAGGGAAAACATGCATATGCGGCAAGGAAAATAGAGTCTTATGCGGCCAAGAGCCAATCAAGCCATGCGGCCAAGCCTGTCGCGGGCCATGCGGCAAACCACTGTTCTTCTTCTCCACTTTTTCGAGAAGAAGAACCATGGAATCCATGGCTTCTAAGCTCCACTAAACCTTTGTTTATGGTCAGAATTCAGACTTCCATAGGCCAAAATGGGGCAAAAAAAAAATTTTACAACGTGGAACCATCAAATCTTGAACACAACAAGGTTAGTTAGATCGAAACCCAAGAAATCTGAAAATATAACAAGCTTAGATCTACAAGAAATGAGCCATGTAAATTAAAAATGCTAAGTACTAAAGTGTCTTAGAATCTCGTGAGGAAGACAATGAAACAACAAAAATCGAAATCCATCACGAAGCAAGTTATACTTGCCTAGCTCTTCTAGGTTGGTGGGAGAGTAATGGAGGTTGAAGAAGAAGTAAATGAGAGTAATGAAGAGAGAGAAAAGGTTGGGGCTTTAAATGGAGAAAGTTGGTTGGGTTCATGATGAACCACCCCAAACCCAAAAATAAACCAACCCAAGTCGATCCTAAAACAAAGCAAAAGCAAAAAATAAAATACAGAAAAAAAATAATAGGCGCAAAATTGAAGAATTTAAATACAAAAAAAAATGCATGATAAATATTAAATAAATTCATTCAAACAGAACACGTATTAAAATACGTATTCTGGGAACGGGAAGTGACACCCTTGTAGAACAGGACACTAAGAGAATGGGGGTCTGAACTTGATAATGGAATGGGCTAAGTCACACCAAGTAGTACTAACCACTAGGTAAGTTCTCTCTTCAACACATACCCACATGTTATTTCCTGTATTTAAATTGATACTCTAAATTACTGTAGTGAGTCTCCTCAACCACCTTAATTAAGATGAAACTAGCCCTTCATGCTACTGTCTATTACAAACAATTGCAAGTGACTGAATATGTAGTGCAAAATAGGCTGAACATGGGATAGAGTATGGACTGAAATTAAGGTAGGAACCATACTTAAGAGGACAACACACTACAAAAATATGGTAAAATAGCGACTGAAATAGAGACTAATGATAGTTAGTTGCTATTACAGCGACTAAACGTCGACTAAAGTTCTTCGGAAACAAAACTCAATATATTTTTAGTCGCTAGTTAGTCGCTAATACGCCGGTGACTGTCGAGTATTTTTATAGCGACTGAAAAGTCGGTTGGTATTTATACTGTATTTTTTTATTTTTTGCCGACTCCTATAGAGCGACTGACTTTTCAGTCGGTGAGAAACCCTTTTATTCTCTAACTTTTCCTCTCCCTCTTATTATTTTTGTTCCCCCCAAAAACTCTTTCGACTCCCTTCCTTCCTTCCTCCTCTACAGCCGATCAGCCCCTCCCTTCCTTCCTCCTCCGGCGCCTCTTCCCCGGCGCCTCTCCTCCGCCGCCCTCTCTCCTCCGCCGCCACTCCTCCGCCGCCATTCCTCCACCCCTCTACAGCCCCTCCCTTCCTTCCTCCTCCGGGGCCTCTTCCCCGGCGCCTCTCCTCCGCCGCCTCTCTCCTCCGCCGCCACTCCTCCACCGCCACTCCTCCGCCTGAAATTTCTGTAAGTTTTTTTTTCTGTAATTTCTGTAAGTTTTTTTTATAGTTTTAAGTTTCCTAAATTATCCTCTAAATGCATAAATTTAGGGCTTGATATGGGCTTGTCATTTGTTCTTAATGTCATTGTTGAAGAAATTTTAGGGTTTAGTGTGTTGTTCAAGAAAATTTAGGGTTTAGTGTAATAAATTTTAAAAATAAATAAATACAGGAAACAAAAAATGTGTTGTTTAAAGTTATTTTGTTTCTTTTTGCCATTGGTTTTGATGTAGAATTTGTGGGTATTTACCTATGAATTGTAGGTCCTATTTAATTAATTTTAGGACCAAATCAGAATGAATCGGAAATGCCCAACGATTTGCATTCCGAAAAATTTGCTCTAGATAATGAAAGTATTTGTGTCCTGACTTCCACATTAGCAAATGTATTTTTTTTGCACAATGATTAATGCAAATGTTTATACTAGGTTCATAGTATCGGTATCGGAATCGGTATCGGAGTATTCCTACGAGTATTGGTATCGGTAGTATCGGCGGTTTCGGATCGGAGTATCGGATTTTTTGGTATCAGAAAAAAATAATTATTAGAAACAGAGGAACAGACAATTTCAGAATTCTATAACAGGGTTGACTTATTCGTTATTTCGAAGGAAACTAAGGAATTACTATATCACATTGTAAAGATCGGTAAAAGTAAGATGGTAGTGAGATCCTTCAAGGAGAGATCGTGAAATCTGTCTAATTAAGACTAAAAACTAAGGCTGATATATTGTATTTGTTAAATAAATAACAAGGCACAATTAATCTACACATTAAAGGATCAACCGTCGAAATAATTTTGTCATACTGGTTCTAAATTGATAAAACATAGTGCCAGATTAGTTGCCGATATGCAAACATACAGCAGTTTTGAAACTTCAAATTCTGTTACATTAGAAAATAACAGGGAATTACTTACACAGGCAGACCATATCCATACTGCTCCATATCAGAGATGCTATGTCAAAATGCAAAAAAGATGATACTAAATATGATTAATGCACTTGTCAACTGACTGTGCACATAATACCAACAATAACTGAATTGTCTACAAGTTTAGAAAAATAATCGTCGATGCTATAGATGATATCAAATATGATTAGTGCATTTCATTCAACCGCATGCTGAATTGAATTTGATATAATCATTGGATATGACCTACATTACATTACAATTAAAAGGTCCTTTCTATATTCCAACCATTCACAAATAGCTGGTTCCATTTTGTTATTTGGTCTTTGTGCAGCACTAGCTATAGAGCAGAGCAAGATATCTAGTCATTAACATTTTTCTAAATGCTTGTTTTCTTCCCAAACTGTTAAATATGTTCCAAACAAGTAAACAACCAATGAAATGGACTGCCTTTCAAAACATTATCCTAGTAGGTTCAAAACAAAAAGACCAGCCGGCCTATGGTCAGAACGAATCGGAAATGCCCAACGATTTGCATTCCGAAAAATTTGCTCTGGATAATGAAAGTATTTGTGTCCTGACTTCCACATTAGCAAATGTATTTTTTTTTGCACAATGATTAATGCCAATGTTTAGTCTTTATAGCATCAATTTCTGCACGACTCTATCCGAAACTCTACCTACAGGACTCTATATGTTGCAATGAGCTTGGTGGGTTTAATAATTTGATGTGTCAATGGTATGCCATCAAGTGTCCATGTCTAGATGTTTAAAAAGAAAGGATGAATCAATAGATAATTTGCTAGGGGTAGCAAGAGAATGAAAACCACAGATATTTCAAACAAATATCCATGACAATCTAATAACTGCTTTTTTGACAGAGATACTAGAAATATCCAAAGAAAGTGACATGACTTTAGTTTGGTACAGTTTCATTGCAGAGTTTTGATTAGTTTCAGAGTTTTGGTTTGGTCCGTTTATTTACTTCTAGTCGAGTTTGTACCTAATTGAGTCTATTTGTTTTAGTCTAAAACTTTGTAGAGTTGTAATAAGACATTTGTTGATAGTGATGAATGGTTGAGATTTTAGAATTCTTTGTGGGATGCATTTGAAGTGCAGGGTGCCTGTGAAGCCTAAGGCCCTAAACCCTAACTTCTAGGTGCTCACTTAAAGCATAGCAACAAGCCGATGATTGATTTTCTCACAATCTATTATGCAAAACTAACTTCTATGTGCCAAAACAACAACAAAATTATAGTATGCACCAAAGAATAACCATATTTCTTTATGATCTACAAATCATATTTGATATCCAATCATTTCTTTTTGAATATATATGGTGCAGGATAATTTGCACGGGAAAAAGAATGAGTCGATACTTAGTTGACCGCACGTGGATGTACAATCGACGACATGAGAGCAGGATTGGCCTGAATGATGATTTCAAAGCGGGCGTTGAGGAATTTCTCAAATACGCCAGTAGCCAATCTGATTTTATGGATGGTAAATTCATCAAGTGTCCTTGTGTTAAATGTCGTAATAGACCATTCAGAGAGGTAGATCTTGTGAGGGAGCATCTTTACAAGAAGGGTTTCGTACAAAACTACAAGGAATGGACGGCTCAAGGAGAGCCTTGGTTCTTGCAATATCAGTCCTCCTTTGATACGGAGGTCAGAGAGTCTACACCCGGAGATGACTTCGAAAATCGGCAGCGAAACCTAGCACAGGAGATGATATTTGCTGCGGCCGGGCCTAGTTTTGATCCAGAGGATCCGAATTCTGATGCAAAGGAATTCTATGATATGTTCAAGGATGCCGAGACACCGATATACCCAGGATGTGATACTCATTCAGTCCTGTCTGTGGTGATGCGGATGTTGAACATCAAGTCTGATTTCAACTTGCCGCAAGAATGCTATGACCGGATCATCCAGTTGGTCAGAGAGTTGTTGCCAAAAGGATCAAAGAATTTGCCTGAAAATTTTTACAAGTCGAAGATGATGATACGAAAACTTGGATTAGGTTACGAAAAGATAGACTGTTGTCGAAACGGCTGCATGCTATATTATAAAGAGAACAAGTATAAAGATAAATGTACTTTTTGTCATGCGGACCGGTACAAGCCAGTTCGGGACAAAGGAAAGTCAATTGTACAAGGAAAGCTACGTCCCTACAGGTAGATGCATTTCCTACCTCTCACAAAGAGGCTGCAGAGGATGTATATGTCTGTAAATACAGCACAACACATGACATGGCATAGCAAGGAACGACACATGGATGAAGGAGAATTATCTCACCCTTCTGATGGAGAGGCATGGAAATATTTTGATCAGTGTCATCCAGAATTTGCTGCGGAGCCTAGAAATGTCCGGTTGGCGCTATGTTCTGATGGATTCACTCCTTTCGAACAGTCGGGATCTCAGTACTCTTGTTGGCCAGTAATTTTAATTCCTTATAATCTACCACCGTGGATGTGTATGAAGACTCCTTATATGTTTTTGACACTTATTATACCAGGTCCCAAAAATCTAAAGAAGAACATCGATATCTACTTGCAGCCATTGGTGGATGAGTTGAAACAATTGTGGGAATTCGGTGTCCATACGTACGATATATCGAAGAAGCAAAACTTCCAGATGAGGGCGATACTTATGTGGACTATCAACAATTTTCCAGCATATGGAATGTTATCTGGTTGGAGTACTCATGGCACTAAGTCTTGTCCGGTATGCATGGGAAAAAGAGTAAGGCATTTCGTCTTCAACATGGAGGAAAAGCATGTTTTTTTGACTGTCACCGTCAGTTCCTTCCTTTGTCGCATCCGTGGAGGAGGAACAAAGATGCCTTCAGAGTTGGTAAACAAGAACTATCTCCTCCCCCATTGAGATTGACAGGAGATGAGGTTTAGGAAGAAGTAAAGGATATGCCGAATGTGATGGAAGATCCAAGATCAGAGTATCATTTTGATGGTTTTAGACATAGCCACAATTGGACGAAGCGGAGTATCTTCTGGGACTTACCTTATTGGAAGGATAATCTCATACGACATAATCTTGATGTCATACATATTGAGAAAAATGTATTCGATAACATCTTCAACACGGTTATGGATATTAAGGGAAAAACAAAAGACAATCCCAAAGCAAGAAAGGACTTAGAAAACATTTGCAAGCGTCCAGAGTTGAGCTTAAGACGAAGTAGCAATAATACATTGGTCAAGCCTCCAGCGCCATTCGTATTGGGTAGGGAAGATAAATTAATAATATGCAACTGGATAATGAAGTTGAGATTTCCTGACGGCTATATGTCCAATCTGGCGAGATGTGTCGATCTTAATGAACGCAAACTGACAGGAATGAAGAGTCACGATTGTCATGTATTCATGGAAAGGTTACTACCAATTACTTTCAGAGAGATGTTGCCACCTCATGCATGGACTCCGCTGGCCGAGCTATCTATATTCTTTAGAGATTTGTGTTCAAGCAAGCTAACGGTGCAACATATGATTGAACTTGAGGAAAAAATTGTATTGACAATATGCAAGTTAGAGAAGGTGTTTCCTCCCGGCTTTTTTGATAGTATGGAACATTTGCCAATTCATCTTTCATATGAAGCACGTGTAGGTGCTCCCGTCCATTATCGATGGATGTACCCATTTGAAAGGTATAACTTAATTATCTTGAACCAATAATTTTATATTCTAATTTTTCTAATCGAGTCTGAGTTTTTTTTACTAGATATCTACATCACCTAAAGAAGAAGGTGGGTAATAAGGCTCATGTAGAGGCTTCGATATGCGAAGCATATATCATTGAGGTTTCAAACTTCTGTTCCATCTACTTTGATACTCATGTCAGAACAAATCGAAATAGAGCCCCAAGGAATGACGAAGGTGGGGTTGATGCGCCGATTAGTGATATCCTATCTATCTTTAATATGAGGGGCAAGCCTACAAGTACTACAAAAATTCGGTGGTTGGAAGACGATGAACTTGAAGCTGCTCATTGATATGTATTGTTAAATAGCGACATAGAAGAAATGAAAGATATTGAGAAGTAAGCGACACAACTTAACTAGCGTATTTACTTTACATGTATAGTTAGAAAGAAGTGTTCTAACTTTCATTCTTCTTATCACAGTACTTTTAGAGCCGAAGTACAAATGGAAAGGCCTAATATTGATGATGATGAACTTGCTAGAGAGGTTGATAGAAAATTTTCGTCGTGGTTTCATGATTATGTAAGAATATTTAAATACGGTCATTGTTAATTTTTCGTTAAAAATATGGATATAATAGACAAACAATATGTGATGTTTCAGGTTTTTCGTTTTGGCATCAACTTACAGAATGAGGGGATTCGAGCATTAGCCATTGGACCAAGTAAGAAGGTAAAATGTTGGGATGGATACACAATTAATGGCTTCATGTTTAGAACAACTGATAAGCCTATCAATCACTCATTTATTGATGAAGATGTCAATTTTACCAAGAGTTCTGGAGTATGTGTGAGGGGCTCAGTCTACGATGCGAATCCAGAACATGATTATTATGGTGTACTAAGAGATATTATAGAGCTCGAATACCCACGATTGGTTTCTTTTGATACGAACATTGTGTTGTTTAAATGTGATTGGTTTGATACAACACCTAAGCAAGGATGGAAAATTGACAAACAATTTGGATTTGTAGATATAAGGCATGGTAAAAGATATGGAGGATTCGAACCTTTTGTGTTGGCAAGTCAAACAGTTCAAGTATACTTCACAAATTATCCTAGTCGACGGCGTAATACCCGAGATTGGTGGGCTGTATGCAAAACTAAAGCTAGAAACACTTATAATGTCGGAGAGCTGGCATACCCGGAGGATGAAGTAGTCATTCCTCCAGTTTCATATATGAATTCGGCCGTCGTTGATGATATGCAAGTTGAAGTTACTGATGACGATTTTAGAGTTGATGAAGAGGTTGTTATAGAGAGAGTTGATGCTATGGAGGTATCGGACGAGGAAGAAGATTTGGAAGATGAAGATGAAGAAGAAGATGAAGAAATAGATGACGATGATGATGATTCAGGAGATGGAGATGATTCGGGAGATGAAGAAGAAGAAGAGGGTGAGGATGAAACCTATTGAGCTGCTTCTTTCAGCATCTTCTTTTCATAAAGTGATTTTCAAGTACAGGTAAACATTGTGATAAATTTTATTTTCAATCGGGATTTCAAGTATCGGTTTATATTTACATATTTTGAATTTCTGAAATTTAATCCTAGTCTAAACTTAATTCCCTGTTAGTTTCCCATGATAAATTCGATTACACATGTGTGTTAGTTACTTTAGTGTTGGATATGATAAGTGTTAGGATTGGGTCCTTGAATCTAACTAATACGTGAGAATTTAGGAAATGTAAATGATTGTTTCACTGAAGAGTTAAAACTGAGATTGTTTCCACTGGTTTTCCCTGTTTAAATCACCATGTATTAATGCCATTATATGTGTAGTAGGTTACTGCAAGAGGGGTTTTCAATTGAGTATCAGTAGGTTTGTTTTGAGTACCATCAGATTTCAAGCTTGAATTATGGTAATGTTGAGTATCCTTTGAACTGACAGTTGAATTCGAACCCATTTTATTTTTCTGTTATAGAATGTTAATCTACTGTTAGTATCCTGAGATTCAGTTAGAAGTTTACTGTATCCTGAGATTCAAATCTCTGTTAATCTGAAATTGGTTTTGTTCACTGTTAAATGTCAATAACTGAGATTGGGTTACCTGAGATTAGGTTTTTGGTTTGAACTTGATAGTTCTCACTAAATCTGAGTTAATGATTCTTGAATGTTTGTATTAAACTGATATGGTCATTACTGAACTTCCATAGATTGGTTCAACATTTCCCTTTCATTGTTTTGATGAGTTGAGGAACTGAATACATAAACTGTTTTCAACTTTCTGAAATTTAAGTTATTTTGAACTGTTTTCCTGAGTATACAATGAGTTCCCTACACACACAAATCCTGGGATTGGTTTTATGGTTTGTGAGTGAGTGTTTTGTTCATTAAGACTGATTTTTCCCTATTTAATTACCATGTATTAATGCATTTGCCTAGGTATTGATTGCTGCAATATAGGATTCATGTTTGATGTAGGGAAGTTTGGGTTTCAAAGGGGAAATGGATTTCGAATTTGGGTTAAAGTATAAACTGTCATCTGCTCACAGTTTTCCTAAGAACAGTCATATTTCTTGGATGTATAGCCAAGAACAGTCATATTTCTTGGATGTATAGCCAAGTCATATTTCTTTATTATTCTTGCCGGAATTTACTTTTTCTGTCATGTTTCTTTTTGGCTTGTGGTTTTAAGCATGGATCATAATTGTTCGATCAAGTTAACAGCTGTGTCAACTTGGATGTATAGCCAACATTATTGTTCTGCTCAAATTGCTCAAAAATAGGTTTGACAACTCATGAAGTATCACAACTTGCTTAGAAACTTGATTGGTTACATTACCTTCATATGATGAATACATGGAAATCATATGTTAAAATTCAATCTAGATATTATAAGCTGGAAAATGCTTTAGGTGCATATGGTATAAAACTTTCATTGTATCCAATCTCCCTGCTTCCTGCCTGGTACTGTAGGAAGTATTTTACGTGTTAAAAGCATAGGAAAAAGTGCATTCTAAGTAAGGCATCCCTTTCCTCAAATGTGCAAATGTTCTGGCATTGTTGTGGATTTCCTCAAGTGCAAGTTCATTGCTTGAAATGAAATCTCTCTCTTTTAATAATAAACTTCTGGAATGTTCTACATTTATGTTTATGTTTTGTGCATGATTAGTATTTAATGCTTAAGGCAGAAGCATTCATTTTTGAACAGTTAAATACTGATGGTCAAGTACATGACAATATCATTCATAAGAGAAAGTTATACCTTGTGATCCACCTTACACATAATTTATACTTGATGTGTATCTCTATTGCCTTTTCTGCTGATTTTATAACTTTATATGTTTGGCACCATCATTTACTTTGAGTGTTTGTTCAGATACCAAAAGGAGTTCAGCATGGGCAGATTTTTGCTTTAAAGGGCAGAGGTGTGCACGTGTAAATGTTTTGCTTTTTTGTCCAATTGGCATCTGCAAAACTTACTTGTTCATCTATCTTTATGCTGAGAAAATTATGTGTTCTGTTAGGTTTACCACAGAAATTTGGCTTTATGGAACATGGCCAGCAGTATATCCGTTTCCGTATACATTTCCCTTTGTAAGATCCCTAAAGCCATATACATTTCCCTTTGTAAGATCCGTTTTCGTACACACCACAATATGTTATCCTCGCTAACTTCCACTATCTCCCAGACAAACTTTAATAAATTTTCTAAACAGCCTGAATTTTGAGTTGTTGATTAGGATGTCGTGCAATATAGGTAAATCATAAGAGTTTATTGAATCTAATTCCTAAATCCATCAAAATGGAAAGAAAAAAAAATATTCTCAAGTCCCCTCTACCATTCTGAAGAGTCCTACCATAACACAGTTACACTGCCAAGTTCTACATTGCATGTACATAACATCTAAAGTTTTAAACTTTTAGACTTTAACTTCAACATTTTATAAAACATGGAGGCAGCTTTGAATATTTGTGCATTTGTTCAAATCCATGACTGGCATGGCAGTAAAATAATACAAGTATTGAAGCTCCAAGCTAAACACTACTTTGGCAATTTTTCGTCCTTGGCACACATTTGGAAAAATGTACGTTTTCTTAATTAAACTTTGCTATTTATTTCATGCCCTCTCTGTTAGGTCATGTGGACAAGGAAATGCACAAGAAGGATGCAATGCTGATCGACACTTCTTCCAACAGTAATCTGTTGATCATATCATTTTGTATATATGGCCTGAATATCACTGTCATGTTTTATATATATCACTGTCATGTTTTTATATATCAAATGTGGTCTTTTTTGTATATATGGCCTGAATATCTTGGGTCTTCAAATACTTTGTAGCAATCTGTTGATCATATCATTTTGTATATATGGCCTGAAAATCACTGTCATGTTTTATATATCACTGTCATGTTTTTACTATTAGATTGATCATATCATTTCGTTCTTTGTCATTTGAACTTTCTTTGATCAATCTTTGTGCCAATTATTATACATCCAAACTAGTACAGGGGAGTTCCCTTATAAGCAGCTTATTTTTACTTGATTCATGTTACTTACACTATTATTTTTATAAATGTACAGATCTTACCTATATGACGAATCGAGGTCATCGCCGCCTCCGCGGAGGTTCCTCTCGACCTACCCTATCCACTCCAGAGCCTAATATTGGAGGAGCATCAGAGGACGACGTCATTATGGCAGATGACGGGTTGTCCCCACAACCTACTCCATCATCGGTTGGAGGCACGCCATCTTTTCTTCCCTCTGGAGGCACGACAACTTCTCGTCCCTCTGGAGGCACGTCATCTTCTCTTCCCTCTGCATCTATGACTACTGAAGTGAATATGTATCCCGGTCTTATGTTTTTGCCAAATGGAGCATATTACCGACGCCCAGGTTGTCTGGACCCCCCCAGTCCACCAGAGAGGCCTGCTAATGAAACACGCATAGAGCTATGGCCCTATGGAAAAGCGTAAGTAAAATAATAATAAATTATTGTATATTCATGTATTGCCTTGTTATTATTTATTTCTAATTTTATTATTTGTTTATTCTTAGGTTCTTCCCCCTTAGAGCTGGAATTGAGCTTGGAGAGCTCATACGAGGAAATTTTCATGGGCCTTACTTAAATTTCAGGTCTATACCGGAGCCGAAGAAATACATTTGGCTTGATATGTTGAGGGTATGTTCTAATTAATTCTAAAAATTTATGGGTCTTCTTGCTTATATTTACAAGAGAATAGTTTATATTATTGTTATTCTAAATTTTAATCTGTAATAATTTGTGATTTTCTATTTTAATTTGCAGAAGAGCTACTGGTGGCCGGACCACAGAGAGATATAGATAAAAAATGTTATAAGTCGGTTGCCGAAAAAAGGCTAGGGGATATAGTAAGCGACCAGAAGACTTTTGTGGCCCATGATGAAAACAAGCGCAAGGATTGGCTGAAAGAGGAATATTGGAAGAATATGAAAGAGGATATGTGTCACGCCCCAGAACCAGAATACTGGAGAGCGGAGGAATGACTCAGCCAGCTACGTATTACGGGTAGATGAATATCGTATAATACGATCAATGCTGTCTAACCAGACGAGGGGGTACATACTACATGAAAGTCTTACTATGGTCACTTCACATCTATTGTCTCAATCATTCAAACAAGAAGCAAAAATAGAGAACATGTAAGATAAAGCAGTAAGGCATCCCGAACGCTTAGTCAAAATGTTCTTGAGATCTGGATTTACAAAACATAGCCAGATGATATAGCAAGTATATACAATTGTTAGCAGCTGCAGTCTGACTTAGTTACAATTGTGTAAAAGTAAGTACAAGACAATCCGACTAACATGTCGGTGCCAAACGGCTAAGTATAAAGTAATTAACAAAACGAGTGGTGAAGTAAGGAACCCACTCGAGTCCTCCTGCGATCATGCCCCTAGTATTGACCATCTTCGAGGTAGAAGTAAGCTGAGTCCTCGGGAACCGGCTCTAAATCTGGCTATGCAAAACCAGAGAGGTTAGACCTCTAATAGCAAATACCACAAGGAAGCACGATATGAAGGATTAAACCAGTAAGTAAGAGAATATAATAATAGATCTCTGCTTGCTACTAGGATTCACATCACATCACGACACTTCGAACCAACCTCCCAACCAAACAAGGACAGAAGTTGGCCCGTCATGTCCTGACATTCTGATCATCCCAGTTAGGTAACAGAGTAGGTACAGTATACAAACAAATCGTCTTGAACGGCCAATCAACTCCTACGGCTTGCTATTGTGAGTCCCAAGTTATCCTGGAATTATGCAATGACGATTCCTCAGTTCTTACTATGTACGAGCAAGGCTAGTCTATCCAGTCAATCAATTGCGCCATGCATGAATTAGACGAGTCCCAGCAGGACGCCCGTCATCAATATACAATATACAATAGTAATATAAGCAGATACTGTTCCCTGCCCGTGTGGCAGGTTTACAGTATCTGTGGGAACCAGCCGGCCTGTCGGGTACTACTAGTCCCAAGAGGGCTGCCATATAAGAACTCGGGAATCCATTCTCTCCATGCAATCATTATTTTATTTAACTTAATAATCTCTACGTTGAGTGAAATCCCATGCCGTGGATCATGGTCATTCAAATGAGTACTTTCGTACGGGGTACGATATGAGAAACTCTACAACGATACCCGTACGGCTAGGTTGTAGGTCTTACATAGCGTAATACAACAATCAAATCTAGCCACAGAATAATCATGCCTTGACCATAAAGTACACATGCTGCTTTTGTAAAATAAATAAATTAATAAATAAATAGATTGAAGCCTGCATGTGCCTGTATGCCAACATTCGGGATTGGCTAATCGATTACAATAGTTCATGACATGAACGTGTCTCATTCATTTAATTCAATAAGATGACTAGCCAGTCTCTTAGTTCCAACTAGGGACGCATGATCAATTTTAGTCAAGATAACCATTATTATCAATGGTGACAAGGCATGAAAGTCATTTAGCATTAAATGGGGTCGAGTCTATAACTCTCAGGGTTAAGTTCCAGTCTTACTGGGTATCATGCACCAATCAAGACACAGGGCACTAACACAAAACCATATGCATTAAAAATATTAGCATGCTAAGATTATCGAGTTCATGCAAAAAGGCATAGGGATAAAATAGTAGAATTGTCATGCCATCATTACATGAATAAATTATAGAGCAATAGAAACACTCAGGTCAAGAAGTCACGCCAACAAGTCTATGCTAAGGCCAATAAGTCACGCAAGAAGTCTATGCTAAGACCAACAAGTCACGCCAAGTCTAGCATGAAGGAGTGAGCGTATAAAGTGATACACGCTGGCAAGCGTGAGCGTGAAAAGTGGTTCACGCTGGAAAGTGAGAGCGTATGAGCGTGACAAGAAATTCACGCACGCACGCACATGGTGAGCGTGACTAAAAATTCATGCTAACATGCAAGGATGTGTGCGTGACTAAAATTCACGCACGCATGCAAGGATGTGTGCGTGACTAAAAATTCACGCACGCACGTACGCAAGGATGTGTGCGTGACTAAAATTCACGCACGCACGCAAGGATGTGTGCGTGACTAAAATTCACGCGCACACGCAAGGATGTGTGCGTGACTAAAAATTCACGCACGCACGCACGCAAGGATGTGTGCGTGGAAAGTGATTCGTGTTGGCAAGCGTGAGCGTGAAAAGTAACTCTCGCACGCACAGCGTGAGCGTGAAAAGTCACGCACGCAAGTACAGCATGAGCGTGAAAAGTCACGCACGCAAATGTCACGCACGCACGTAAAGACGTGAGCGTGACTCAAAATGCACGCTGGCACGTAAGAACGTGAGCGTGACTAAGAATGCACGCCAACACGTAAAGACGTGTGCGTGACTAAATCTCCCGAACTCCAATCTGCCAGAAATGAAGTTCCCATGGTTCAGAATGGTGAAGAAATGAGAAGTTCTACCACATGAACTCTCCATTCCAAAAGCCACGCTAGTTTAGTAGATCAAGAACCCATGAATAACCGAGAATGCAACAACTTAGATCTAGAGAAAACCAGCCAAAGAAATAAAAAATGCTAAGTACTAAACTCTCTTGGAATCATAAGAAGAAGACAAATGAACCATAAAAATGGGTGGAGGAGAAGCAAGACTAAAAGCAAAAAATAAATGCAGGAAATAAAATGCAGATAATTAATTAACATGAAATTAAAGGAATTTAAATACAGAATAATACATGATAAATACTAAATAAATATATATGAGTTGTACATGTATAAAAATACGTATTCTGGAAACGGGGAGTGGCATCTCTACCCACCTTAAAAAAATTTTGTCCTCGGAATTTCAAATCCAAGCAGGTAGACATATCGGAGCTAAACTAATACAAGCAATTCTAGTGAGCAAGCAATCATTTTACCATATCAAAAGTAAGTACTATATATGTAAATTCATCAATCTACGATATCAAGCAGTTCTACCCATAAGGTGATAAGCATGAAGAATCAAGACAATCAAGGTATACAGAAAGAGATATACCTTGTGAGTCAAACAGGTGTGGATACCGTGATCGGATATCATCCTCACGTTTCCACGTTGACTCTCCCAAGAAGTGATGACCCCAAGCAACACGGACAAGACTAATTGTTTGGTTCTTGAGTATCTTCTCTCTTCGGTCTAAAATGGACACAGGCTGTTCCTCGTAAGACAGGTTGGTACCAACAACCAGCTCAGAATGATCGAGGATATGGCTTGGGTCCGATACATACCTACGTAATTGAGATACATGAAACACGTCATGCACCTCTCGTAACGAAGGTGGGAGGGATAAACGATAAGCAACATCGCCTATCCGATCAAGGATAACAAATGGGCCCACGTATCGCGGACTCAATTTCTCGCGAACGCCAAATCTAATGACCCCACGAGTAGGTGAGATCCGCAAGAATACGTGGTCCCCGACAGAGAACTCTAACGGCCTACGATGCTGGTCCGCCCAATGACGATGCCGGTCCTGTGTAACTCGAAGTCGCTCTCTAATTTCCTTAACCACTTCAACCGTCTGAACAATCATTTCTGGGCCTAACATCTTCCTCTCCCCGATATCATCCCATGCAAGCGGTGACCTGCACTTCTTACCATATAATGCTTCGAATGGCGCCATCTGGATACTGGCTTGATAACTATTGTTGTATAAGAACTCGACTAAGTGCAGGTGACTCTTCCAAGGCCCTCCAAAATCTAGAGTGCAAGCTCGCAACATATCTTCTAAAGTCTGAATCGTCCTTTCTGATTGTCCATTCGTCTGCGGATGGTAAGCCGTGCTAAATCTTAATTTGGTACCCAGACTGTGGTGTAAGCTCTTCCAAAAATGTGATGTAAAGCGGGTATCTCGGTCCGACACAATACTGACAGGGACTCCATGCTGCCTGACTATCTGTTGCATATACAACTCCGCCAACTTTTCTGTAGATTGCCCTACTCTGAAAGGAAGAAAGTGTGCTACCTTTGTAAGTCGGTCCACTATCACCCAAATAGCGTCTTTACCACTTGGTGATCTCGGTAAACCGGTCACAAAGTCCATTGTAATATGCTCCCATTTCCATTCCGGGATAGGAAGCGGTTGCAATAACCCAGCTGGCCTCTGCTATTCTGCCTTCACTTGTTGACATACCAAGCAACGGGAAACAAATCTAGCTATCTCCCTCTTCATCCCGTTCCACCAGAAATGCTGCTTGATATCTTGGTACATCTTGGTCCCTCCAGGATGAATAGAATACTGAGAACTGTGAGCTTCTGCCATAACCTCCTGTCTGATATCTCCACTAGGCACACATAGTCGTGACCCAAACCTAAGTGTACCATCTTCATGAATTCTCATCTCCTTCCTGAGCCCTGACTCACATTCTTTCCTAAGCTTCTGAATCCTTGGGTCTTGTGCCTGAGCTGCCATGATCCTGCCTACCAAGTCGGATTGAACTTGCAGACTTGTTAGAACTCCTACATCACTAGGAAGTATAACTTCGATGCCCATCTCCTGAAGGTCTTCTAAGACATTCCTCTGCGTTGTCAACATAAATGCGCCGCCTCTCCTGCTGAGAGCGTCTGCTACTACATTAGCCTTGCCTGGATGATACTGAAGCTCCACGTCACAATCCTTGATCAACTCCAACCATCTTCTTTGCCTCATGTTTAGTTCCTTCTGAGTAAAGATGTACTTCAAACTTTTATGGTCTGTGTACATGTCCACTCGGTCACCATATAAGTAATGCCTCCATAGCTTCAGAGAAAACACTACTGCCGCTAACTCCAAATCATGAGTTGGGTAATTTTTCTCGTGGTCCCGAAGCTGCCTAGATGCATATGCTATCACCTTCCCATGTTGCATAAGGACACATCCAAGTCCTTTACCTGACGCATCATAATATACTGTAAAACCTCCGGGTCCAACTAGCAATGTAAGAATAGGTGCCGATATCAACTTCTGCTTCAAAGTCTCGAATGATGCCTGATATTCTGCCGACCAAACGAAGGGTACATCCTTCCGGGTCAAGCGGGTCATGGGTGCTGAAAGCCTTGCAAAGTCTGACACAAACCTTCTGTAATATCCTGGCAATCCCAAGAAGCTCCGCACATCTGCTACGGTCTTGGGTACTGGCCAACTTTCCACTGCTTCTACCTTCTTGGGATCTACTGCTACTCCAGCTTCTGATATGATATGACCCAAAAATGAAATGTGATTCGACCAAAACTTACACTTGCTGAGCTTGGCATACAACTGGTTCTCTCTCAGAACCTGTAATACCTTCCTGAGGTGGTCTTCACGCTCCTCTTTACTAGCAGAGTATACGAGAATGTCGTCAAGAAACATAACGACAAACTGGTCTAAGTATGGCATAAAGATGCGGTTCATCAAATCCATAAATATTGCTGGAGCATTAGTCAAACCAAACGGCATTACTAATAATTCATAATGCCCATACTTTGACCTGAATGCTGTCTTGGGAATATCTTCCTTCCGAACCCTCACCTGATGATACCCTGAACGAAGATCTATCTTGGAGAAAACTCTAGCTCTGCTCAACTGATCAAATAAGTCGTCGATCCTGGGTAATGGGTACTTGTTCTTCACTGTTGCCGCGTTAAGCTTTCTGTAGTCAATACACAATCTGGATGACCCATCCTTCTTCTCCACAAGTACCACTGGTGTTGTCCATGGTGACACGCTAGCTTGGATGAACTTCTTCTCCTTCAGTTCCTCTATGTGCTGATATACCTTGGCCTGCTCTGAATCCGCCATTCTGTAAACTCGATCTGATATCGGTTTAGTTCCTGGTGCCAATTCTATACTGAACTCAATATCCCCAACCGGTGGTAGACCTGAAAGTTCTTCAGGAAATACGTCTCGAAACTCTTCAACTACCTTCGGAATCTGAACTTCTTCCATTGTCGTTATTACTCCCTGCTCTTGTTGAGTTGCCTCTAATCTGACTAAGGTGAATCTCTTCATGCCTGGAATATCAAAAGACACTCCCTCTACGACAATTTATTGTCGTATGACTGTCTTTCAGCCAGTCCATGCCTAAGATAACGTCGAAATTTCCAACAGGAAATTTTATCAACCGGACGGGTAAAGAATGCCCGCAAACTACAACGCTTCATGCTAAAATAAATCTACTAACTCCTACGAGCCTATTACCAGTGAGTATATTCAACCTCCCTGGCAATGCCTCGAACTCCATTCCTAGTCGTGTCACAAATTGTGCAGATATAAATGAATGGGATGCTCCCGAATCAAACAATGCTACTGCGGGATATGAGACGACGAGAATGTTACCTGCCACAACATCTCCCGATGCCAATGCCTCCTCCAAGGACAGAGTGAAAGCTTACCCTCGACCTCCTTGCTGGTTTCCATGCTGCGGCCTAACCTGATGTTGTTGCTGGCCCCTTCCTTGATGATGCTGGGGTGGTCTATGCTGGTGTTGCTGCATCGGCGGTCCCTGCTGCCGAAATATCTGAGCCTGATGCACTAACGGACGCTGTGCCAACGGCCTTACTGCCGCCGCTGGTCCTCGATACTGGCCTGCCCCTGGTGCTGGCAGGGCAAGAAATTGTTGCCCTGGTCCTCCTGACCTCGAATTAATGGGACATTTGGTAACCCGATGGTCTGGATTTCCACATATCAGACACAGTCCATTCAATGTCCGACACACATCTCTAGTGTGTCCCATCTTTCCATAATAAGTGCAGCCCACCGGGGGTTACTGGTTCTTCCTCTGCTGCTGCTGCTGCTGCTGCTGCTGCTGCTGCTGCTGTCTTGGTGGTGCTGGTCCTCGTACCGCCACATCGTGGATACGAATGCCAGTGCATGGTGCTGTTGTTCGGGGCGCTGCTCCCCCTCTTTCTTCAATCTGACTGTGGGATCTCTTCTGACCTCCAGTCCTTGTCGCAAGCCTCTGGATAGTGATCTCATGCCTTCGAGTTGCCGTCAATACTTCGTCAAAAGTTTGGTAATTGTGCCCATCTATCAATTGCAAGAGTTCAAGATGAAACCCTTGCTGAAACCTCATGGCCCTCTGGCTCTCTGTTGCTACCATCTCTGGGGCAAATCTACTCAATCTGCAGAACTCCGCTACATAAGCATCTACAGTCTTGCCGGCCTGCCTGAGGTTGATAAACTTCTGTTGTAGCTCAAACCGTGCCACAACTCCATAGTACTTGGTCTTGAATCTCGCAGTAAAATCGTCCCAAGCCACAGGACGTCTGATGCCCACTTCCTCTGATTCCCACCAATCACGTGCGAGATCCTGAAGTAACAACTTCACTAGATCCACACGTTCTTCTGTCGGTACCTTAGCTGCTGTCAGAATAGCCTTTATATCCTTAAGCCATGCATCTGTTGAGATGGCATCCTCCGTGCCCTCGAAACGACGGAGGTTGTACTTGCAAAACCTGGCTGATGCTCCTAAATCAGCCCTCATTCCTCTTTCCAAAGCCGTCTGTAATCCTTGGTTGAGCAACACATTCTGCTCTTGTAGCTGAGTGTGCATGCGTTGCGGGGCCAACATCTGATGTTGCTGAGTAGCCATCATTCCTCTCATGATCTCCAGAAGGGCTGGTGTGTCCACTTCCACAGGGGTAGGTGGAACTATGGGTGGGTTTGGGACTTCCGGATACTACGGCTCTACTATCACTTCTTCTTGGATAGTCTCCTGAGGTGAGACTGGCCCTTGCTGCTGACCAACCTGGTCATGTTGCCCATGTTGCCCTTGTTGTTGTCCAGCTCTGACCGATACGGACGAAGTGCCCCTAAGAAAAGGGACAAGAGAACAATCAAACAACCGGACGTGAAGGATCAATGAAGTCAAAGGATACCGGAACGTCAAGCAAGGGTTAAGAACAACGAATCATGAGATCAAGGGGGGACACGTGTGATTGAGACATCCTATAAATTAAAACACCCCACAAGTCTGAAATCAGACCTGCATGGGCCACCACTAAAACCTTGTCACGCCCCAGAACTAGAATACTGAAGAGCGGGAGAATGACTCAGCCAGCTACGTATTACGTGTAGATGAATACCGTATAATACGATCAATACTGTCTAACCAGACGAGGGGGTGCATACTACATGAAAGTCCTACTATGGTCACTTCACATCTATTGTCTCAATCATTCAAACAAGAAGCAAAAATAGAGAACATGTAAGATAAAGCAGTAAGGCGTCCCAAATGCTTAGTCAAAATGTTCTTGAGATCAGGCTTTACAAAACATAGCCAGATGATATAGCAAGTATACACAATTGTTAGCAGCTGCAGTCTGACTTAGTTACAATTGTGTAAAAGTAAGTACAAGATAATCCGACTAACATGTCGGTGCCAAACGGCTAAGTATAAAGTAATTAACAAAATGAGTGGTGAAGTAAGGAACCCACTCGAGTCCTCCTGTGATCATGCCCCTAGTATTGACCATCTTGGAGGTAGAAGTAAGCTGAGTCCTCGGAAACCGGCTCTAAATCTGGCCATGCAAAACCAGAGAGGTTAGACCTCTAATAGCAAATACCACAAGGAATCATGATATGAAGGATTAAACCAGTAAGTAAGAGAATATAATAATAGATCTTTGCTTGCTACTAGGATTCACATCACATCATGACACATCGAACCAACCTCCCAACCAAACAAGGACAGAAGTTGGCCCGTCATGTCCTGACATTCTGATCATCCCAATTAGGTAACAGAGTAGGTACAGTATACAAAGAAATCGTCTTGAACGGCCAATCAACTCCTACGGCTTGCTATTGTGAGTCCCAAGTTATCCTGGAATTATGCAATGAAGATTCCTCAGTTCTTACTATGTGCGAGCAAGGCTAGTCTATCCAGTCAATCAATTGTGCCATGCATGAATTAGACGAGTCCCAGCAGGACGCCCGTCATCAATATACAATATACAATAGTAATATAAGCAGATACTGTTCCCTGCCCGTGTGGCAGGTTTACAGTATCTGTGGGAACCAGCCGGCCTGTCGGGTACTACTAGTCCCAAGAGGGCTGCCATGTAAGAACTCGGGAATCCATTCTCTCTATGCAATCATTATTTTATTTAACTTAATAGTCTCTACGTTGAGTGAAATCCCATACCGTGGATCATGGTCATTCAAATGAGTACTTTCGTACGGGGTACGATATGAGCAACTCTACAACGATACCCGTGCTGCTAGGTTGTAGGTCCTACATAGCGTAATGCAACAATCAAATCTAGCCACGGAATAATCATGCCTTGACCATAAAGTACACATGCTGCTTTTGTAAAATAAATAAATAAATAAATAAATAGATTGAAGCCTGCATGTGCCTGTATGCCAACATTCGGGATTGGCTAATCGATTACAATAGTTCATAACATGAACGTGTCTCATTCATTTAATTCAATAAGACGACTAGCCAGTCTCTTAGTTCCAACTAGGAACGCATGATCAATTTTAGTCAAGATAACCATTATTATCAATGGTGACAAGGCATGAAAGTCATTTAGCATTAAATGGGGTCGAGTCTATAACTCTCAGGGTTAAGTTCCAGTCTTACTGGGTATCATGCACCAATCAAGACACAGGGCACTAATACAAAACCATATGCATTAAAAATGTTAGCATGCTAAGATTATCGAGTTCATGCAAAAAGGCATAGGGATAAAATAGGAGAATTGTCATGCCATCATTACATGAATAAATTATAGAGCAATAGAAACACTCAGGTCAAGAAGTCACGCCACCAAGTCTATGCTAAGGCCAATAAGTCACGCAAGAAGTCTATGCTAATACCAACAAGTCACGCCAAGTCTAGCATGAAGGAGTGAGCGTATAAAGTGATACACGCTGGCAAGCGTGAGCATGAAAAGTGGTTCACGCTGGCAAGTGAGAGCGTATGAGCGTGACAAGAAATTCACGCACGCACGCACAGGGTGAGCGTGACTAAAAATTCACGCTAACATGCAAGGATGTGTGCGTGACTAAAATTCACGCACGTACGCAAGGATGTGTGCGTGACTAAAAATTCACGCACGCACGTACGCAAGGATGTGTGCGTGACTAAAATTCACGCGCGCACGCAAGGATGTGTGCGTGACTAAAATTCACGTGCACACGCAAGGATGTATGCGTGACTAAAAATTCATGCACGCACGCACGCACGCAAGGATGTGTGCGTGGAAAGTGATTCGTGTTGGCAAGCGTGAGCGTGAAAAGTAACTCTCGCACGCACAGCGTGAGCGTGAAAAGTAACGCACGCAAGCACAGCATGAGCGTGAAAAGTCACGCACGCAAATGTCACGCACGCACGTAAAGACGTGAGCGTGACTCAAAATGTACGCTGGCACGTAAGAACGTGAGCGTGACTAAGAATGCACGCCAACACGTAAAGACGTGTGCGTGACTAAATCTTCCGAACTCCAATCTGCCAGAAATGAAGTTCCCATGGTTCAGAATGGTGAAGAAATGAGAAGTTCTACCACATGAACTCTCCATTCCAAAAGCCACGCCAGTTTAGTAGATCAAAAACCCATGAATAACCGAGAATGCAACAACTTAAATCTAGAGAAAACCAGCCAAAGAAATCAAAAATGCTAAGTACTAAACTCTCTTGGAATCACAAGAAGAAGATAAATGAACCCTAAAAATGGGTGGAGGAGAAGCAAGATGTACTTGCCTTCTCCTGCTGGTAGGTGGAGAGTGATGAGGAAGAAGAAGAAGAAGTAATGGTGAAGGAAAGAGTTATGAAGAGAGAGAAGGAGATGGTGGCTTTAAGTATGGAAGGGGGTGGTAGGTGGGAGTTTGTGTGGTCGGTTCATGTGAACCGCCACCATGAACCCGAGAAAAACCCAAGCATGGCCGAACCTAGCAGCAAGACTAAAAGCAGAAAATAAATGCAGGAAATAAAATACAGATAATTAATTAACATGAAATTAAAGGAATTTAAATACAGGATAATACATGATAAATACTAAATAAATATATATGAGTTGTACATGTATAAAAATTCGCATTCTGGGAACGGGGAGTGACAATATGGCGAAACCTGAGTACAAGATCAGGTCGGACAGGGCAAAGGCAGCTCGTGCTAAGGCTGGTCTCCACACTGGTAGATCGATTCCGACCTCCGAACATTTTCGATGGATGGTATGTAAAATCATTAATAAAATTATAATTTTTCATTATTTATGTATATCTCATAGAATTAATTTTTGCAGTACGAGGAGGCTGCTAAGGCAGGCTTAGATACGAGTACAGTCGACTTTCCCAAGATATTCGAACGTACCCATAAGAGAAGGAAGGATGGGAAGTTAGTAGACGAACGGGCTTCCAAAGCATTTGTAAGTATTTACTTGTCTTTGAACATTTTATCAAAAGTTTAGTCGACCTTTGCCAAATCAATATGTTGTTGGTTTATTCTTATAATAATTACGTTTGAGTGAAACTGCGGTATCATATTCGCCTGGTATCAATATTCGCCTGGAAATTTTATTTTCCCCTGTTTTTCGTGGAAATTTTATTTTTCTGAGGTTGCCTGGTACCATATTCGACACCTTTTTGATGAGATGCCTTGTAAGGGATTGCAACAAACACTTGCTGTACACAATATTATGTTAGATGGATCATACCAAGCTGGAAGAATTACTACTGCAAAAGAAATACAGAGATAAAATGATTGCTTCTGGAACTTCCCTATAACTCTACACCTATCATATAATATTATGTGGACTTTGTAAAAATCACCACGTTGATGAGGCCACGAATCTGTTCAACACCATATTAAGTCAGTAGGAAAAACTTGTTCAAAACCATATCATGTTATAAGGAAAAACTGGAAGCTAGGACCTTCAATATTTTATTTGAAGGAATGTTTCAAGTTGGTAAGGTTAATGCAGCAAAGGATCTCTTTAATTCTATTCTTGCAAATGACTGTGATCTCTTTAACTCTATTCTTGCAAATGACAGATGTTGTAACATGCACTATATAATGATATAACTTGGTGTAAAGAAGGAATGGTCAGAAAAGTTTATAAATTATTAGATGTGATGATTCACAGAGGTTTGGAGCCCAATGTAGTAACATGCATACAATACCTTAATGGATGGATATTGCCTGATACAAGAAACAAGTAAAGTATTTAAAGTTTTTGAGCCGATGCTCTCATGAGGTCATAAACCATATACAGTAACCTACGACACGACACCTTTTTGATGAGATGCCTTGTAAGGGATTGCAACAAACACTTGCTGTACATAATATTATGTTAGATGGATCATACCAAGATGGAAGAGTTGCTACTGTAAAAGAAATACAGAGATAAAATAATTGCTTTTGGAACTTCCCTATAACTCTACACGTATCATATAATATTATGTGGACTTTGTAAAAATCACCACGTTATGAGGCCACGAATCTGTTCAACACCATATTATGTTAGAAGAGTAATAAGATTAACATCGACTTGTCTATATCATTGTGCAAAGAGTAATGAGATTAACATCGACTTGTCTATATCATCATTGATACATGAAATTTCTGGGTAAACACCAAACTAGAGTTCATATAAAGTTTTTCACTAGAAAGGGATTGCATACCATCTGATCTCAACATGTCATCTATAATGGGACTATTCAATATTCACCACAATTGCTTGGTAAGGTTTCTTGGTTATACTTATTGCTTTATTATTCAACAATGCACTTATTCAGTTGATTTAAATTGACGTTTTCATTTAATTTACGTTATTAATGGGTTATATATAGTTGCATACATTGATTGGCAAATAAGTGTCATACCCTTTTAGAGCTTCTTTACTTATCAATTAAGTATATGGATTGTAATTGCTCATGTGTAGTTCAGTTGTAATATATTCATGATACTTTTATATGTACAGGAGGCCTACGAGAAATTGGAGTCTCATGAGGCTGCTGATCAGGAAGGGGGGGCGGCTGGTACTAGTAGGCCACATATGCCCTCCAAGAGGAATGACTTGTGGATACAGGCTGTTGGGAGAGGAAAGGGCGGTAACGTGTACGGTACGGGGTCGTTAGCATTGCAACCGTCGTTATACTCAAGAGCTCTTCCACCTGCACAGTCTACTGCCGATCCTGCTGCTCCTTCTACAAGCTTTCTTACTATGGAGCAGATGACTACCATGATGTTCGATTTTCAGAGACAACTGAAACCTGTTATGGAGATGGTGTCTTCTACTAGTGCTCGTGATGGTACCACTGCTCCTTCCGGTACTCCGACTGTTCCTCCTCCTCCTGCTCCTGCTCCTCCTTCCTTTACTCCGGCTATTGTACCATCTGTTGCTACTCTGGCTACGTCTCCATCTATTGCTCCTCCAGCTACATCTCCATCGGTTGCTCCTACTACTACTTCTGTTCCAGCTCCTGTTTTTACGACGAGCCAGCAACAAGCATTAGTTACGTTCATGACACAGTTTATGGGAAGCATGCAACCACCGTCAACTTGACTTTTGTGCTTTTGTATCACTGCCGTGTCATACTGTTTTGTGCTTGTATTAGTTTATCGTTTTTTGTATGGATGATGTATGGTCGAATGTTGGATATGAATGGACATGACTATTGTAGAAGCATGGCAAATATTAAAGAAAATGACTCATGCAGCCAAAGAACCCCATGCGGTTCAGAAAGCCCATGCGGCTCAGAGAGTCATGCGGCATAAGGGGCTATGCGGTCCAAGACATCCCATGCGGCTCAGAAGACACGTGGCAGGACAGCCCTCTCCTCTGCCATCTCGCATTAATTGTTTGACGGCTGAAAACTCTGAAAAAGTGACAGCCCTGACACAAAAAGAAGTAATTATGACTCTGTCATAATGACAAATTTCTAGGGAAAAGAAAAGAGATCTCTGACACAAATCCCCCGAAAGCCATAAAAAATGCCAAGTGGCCTTGCCACGTGGGCGTTCGCATGCGGCTCACTCGTCATGCGGTTCAGAATGAACCCGTCCTATACGGCTCAGGCCGAGAAAGCCTCATGCGGCTCGAGCAAAGACTTCTCATGCGGTTCAGAATGAATCCGTCCTATGCGGCTCAGGCTGAGAAAGCCTCATGCGGCTCGAGCAAAGACTTCTCATGCGGTTCAGAATGAATTCGTCCTATACGGCTCAGGCCGAGAAAGCCTCATGCGGCTCGAGCAAAGACTTCTCATGCGGTTCAGAATGAATCCGTCCTATGCAGCTCAGGCCGAGAAAGCCTCATGCGGCTCAAGTAAAAACTTCTCATGCGGTTCAAGAGGATCAGTTCCATGCGGCTCAGGTGGATGTATCCCTATGCGGCTCACAATGATTACCTCCCTGTGGTTCAAAGGCTCAAGGGAGGGCCACTACCCAGGCAGCCCTGACACGTGGCCCTAACCATATGCGGCCCAAAGTCATATGCGGCTCACTCGTCATATGGTTCAGATCCCCCAGTGGCTCCTAGGACATGTGTTCTAAACCGATTAATTTCTCAGATTTACTGCAATCGTAGATTGGGTCAAATCCTAATAATCTGGGACACGTGGCAGGAGAATAAATCTAATTTATTCGCAGACATCAGAAGATCATTATGAGGAAGATTTATTCCAATCAGCATTAATTGCTAATGGGATTTGGTGTAATCTACACTCAATGGCTCGGATTCGTCACAATCAAGAACGAACGGCCTGGATTGACCAATCCACAGGCCACCGCCATCTCTAAGATCTAATCATTGGCAACCCTAATGATCACATCCCACTATTATAAATAGCAAGGTGCCATTCCCTTGAAGATATATACAATATCAGAGAGAGATACGCATATACTGAGAGACTCCCCCCATAGTCAGAGAGAAAATACACAGAGAGAGAGAGAAGCAAGAAGAGTAGTAGAGGGAGAGCAAGAAGAGCATCTCTTCATCAACGCCAACCATCTTTTCACAGGAGCCAAGGCCGCATACCGATAGTCCAAGGAGTAAGGCAGGGCTGCCGTCGCCTTCCCGAGCCTCTATCGTCACCTCCCAGAATCTAAAATAAATAATTGTACTTAGACTGTTGTACCTAGGTTTTCGTCCCTAGGCTTTCTTTGTACAAGCGAGTTTGTAACGTGAAGTAAAAGTCCGGTCCTCCGATAATTGTTCTGTTCATTTATATTTCATGGCAAACACGATGGCGACTCTGCTGGAAACAAACTTCTCCACGGCTGAGGAGTTGGTAACGCAATCGGATGCAGCCAAAATTGGCTCCACGCAACAAAAGATGGTCGTCCACTTCGACCAACAGGCGTTTGAAGAGATGCTCTCCGAAGGAAGCGATGGCCCGGTCCAGAAGCGCACCCGCGGGACGAAGGCTCGCAAAGAGTGGAGGCCAAAACCATTTGCTCCTCCCCAAGCCCTCGATGGGATACCCTCTGTTGCTCAAGACGGCGAGAAAGACTCTCCTGCGGCCCCACTTCAGACCGTAGACAACTCTGTTGTCCCCAAGTCCGACAGAAGAAAATACTATGATGCTGGACTTGCAGGGGCATAGAGGAACTCTATGCGATCCGAGCCGCATAAGGGTATTACCCGCATGGATGAAACTCATGCGGCCACATCTGTCAGCCGCATAGCTTATGCGGCTACAGTTGCCAAACGCATGGATGAAACTCATGCGGCTATGAAAGTCAATCGCTTGCAGAAAACCTATGCGGCCACAATTTCCAACCGCATGCGGCCAGCCTGCACGGTCGTAACTTCTAGCCGCATGAAAACAACTCATCCGACAGCAGAAGGCAACCGCATGCAGACAGCCTGCACGGTACCCAATTCTAGCCGCATAGCGTCCGTTCCACGCTTCTCTCGATCATTCTTCGACCGTCTCTCATACGGTCCTAACTCTGATGGTTCTCTGAATGATAAGCCAGACTCTGTGGTATTCAACTTGGACTCCTCCTATTACGCACCCGCAAGTGCTAAAAGGAGGAAGTCTAGGGCGGCACGGGCTCACCAAGCCCAGTCAGCTGCCCCAACCTCTGACCATCGGAGCGTCCCGCTGATTATCACGCGGGCCTATGATGGAAAGTCGTACAGAACTGCTCGAACCCAGCCCCCGGCGGCGAACGGACAGAGTGGTTCCTCTGACCTGCGTGAGGCTATCCTCCACAAACGCAAGAAAAGAGAAGGGGCCTTGGTGTGCAAAGAGTCCCCACACGGACGTCACTGCACCCAGATCATCGTCAACTGCTGTTGCAACAACGCGGCAGTAACAGAAGACCGGACATCCGTCTTCCAAAGACTACAACATCCGAGCTCGTAGGACGAGGCACCTCCTGTTGTCTCCTGTAATTCTACTCAGAAAGTCCCCGCCGAGGGGAGAGGAAAGAAGACAAGCATCTCCAGCCCGAAGATAACAACCCTTACAGCTAAGAAACTGTCGTCTAAACGGTTGTCCTCCACCGGAGTATTTCAACACACCCGTTCGAAGACGAAATCTGCTGCGATAGGAGATTCATCATCCACATCGCTGGGGGTTGTAGGAATTGGGGGTAGCACTCTCCCGAACATCCACAACAATACGGTGTTCCAAGAAACAACTCTTCCAGCAAATGCTGATGTCCCCGAGGACATCCATGACTCTCAAGATGAAGCAAGCTCCGAAGCTGGGGGTACTATCCCCTTCGAGTCCGAACCCGAAGAGAACATTCCCACATACCCCGATGACTTCTTGATGCATGGGTATGACTCAGAGGGCGCGTCCTCCACCATTTCTTCCATCACTACTCATGTAAAGACGGTATTCATGATAGACAGCAATCAAGGTGGTTCCAGTGATCGCCAATGCATCGACACTTTGGAGCCCATACTGCACGCCTTGGTCAAGTCTGTAGACGAGATCAAAGCGGCTCTTCCTACTCTGCAGGGAGTAACACCTGGCCAAACAAGCGCGGGTCCCGCAATCAATGTAGATTCAAATTCAGCGGCACCGAACCCGGGCAATAATCCTTCCGAAATAACGGCCCCCACCGCGACAGACGAGGCCCGAGAAGTAAGAAGAGAGGTTCAGGAGCTCCGAGCCATGTTCCACGCCCGAGAAAACTCTCAAGACCTCAGAATACGGCAACCATATCCTGCTGAATGGAGGGATGTTCCGTTCCCACCAAGATATAAGCCGTTCAATATCAACCCATATGATGGCAAGACCTCAGCAAGTCGGTACATCAATTACTTCGAGGTCACCACCGACCATCTGCCCCATGATGACGCTATCCTCACGCGATTATTCATCGGGGCATTGGAAGGAGTCGCCTTCGACTGGTATCGCAACCTGTCAGACAACTGCATCCACTCCTTCGCTGGCTTCAAACGCTTGTTCTTGGGGAGATTCTATGAGGTAGGGCAGGACGTCACAATGTCTACCCTCATGGACGTCGTCCAAGGAGAGAAAGAGCTGACGAGGAATTACATTGAGCGGTTTCGTCAAACCGTAATGAAGTTACCATCTGGTAATCCAGATTCCTCCTTGATTGAAATTTGCCAAAAGAGACTACTCCCAACGATTAGTCTCTGGATGGGCAAAAGTCAATTCAAGGACTGGAAGGCTTTTATCATCAGTGCTACAAGTGCCGAAGAACGATTGAGAAAGGCTCGCCAACTGGGGTTGCACATCTCAGAGGAAAAAAACAAGGGCAAGCGTCCCAACACCAACAACGACAATGGGGATAGCCCCTCCAACAATCGGAACAACAGAGGCAAGCAGGCTATGGTGGCCGACACAACCCAGAAGCCCGAGTCACAACCAGCAGACAAACAATAGCCTCAAATCACTTACTCTTTTGAAGACGGCCACGTCAAGCCTATCTTGGACATGCTCATACAAGGAAATAGAATTCAGCTTCCTCCACCAAGACGGGAGCCTCGGCCGGCTGATCTGGAGAACCCAAAGTTCTGCCATTACCACCGCTATGTACACCATGCTACACACGACTGCTACCAACTGAAACGGTACATCCAAAACCTCATCGATTCGAATGCTCTGGCCATCGATTTCGAAGAGGTAACCGTGGCAGCCAATATGGTGTCCGTACAATTCGGCAGCTTCCCTCCGACGAAAACTCAAGACGGGGTGGTTCCCATCCCTCTAGCGACAATGGAGATTACCAATCTTCCACCTCCCCGAGATCAAGCTGCCGGTCTAGTACCTCTCACCACATCGCGAGGAGAAATCATGTGGGTCCATCCAGACCTGGTCCACGAGGTGACTCAGTCCACGATGCCTCCCATTCACAAGAAGAGAAGTGGAAAAGTCAGAGCCTGTCGTACCATCTCGGCAGATGTGGAAGAAGTCACGGCCGTTGTTACTCGATCTGGAGCACAATCTCAACCCGTGGCTGAGAACTCGACTGATGATCATCCGCCCACTACCACTAACGCTCCGGGGCCTTCTCAGCCTCCGACGACTGACAAGCCTAGGCCGAAGGAGACTCGCTTCGACAAATCCCTCCGAAAAGAGATACCTCAGGGGCTGGAGAGGCCCTACAACTTTGACATCTTGGCGCAATTGGCCAATACACCGGCCAAATTATTCTTATATGAACTCCTGAGGCTCTCGAAGGATGTCCGCACGGCTTTGAGCGATGCACTCCAAAATGCCGACGCATACTTGGCTCATGTCAACCTCACGGGAGAAAATCAGCCCGCAGATCTCTAAGACATCGCGTGTACAGGAGCGATGCCCAATATCGTCTTCACTCTGCAGGATATGCTCATCAAAACCAACCTGCACGATCGCCCGTTATACTACACTGGATACATTGGCGACGTAAAAGTAGACCGGATGCACATTGATCCTGGGTCTTCCATAAGCATCATTCCGAAGGGCCTACTACATCATCTTCGCATTCCGATGCATCGCCTGACGCCTACAAGCACCGCCATCAGCGGTTTCAATTCGGGCAGGAGCTACCCAATCGGGAAGATCCGTCTGAAATGCCAGATTGGCGATCTCCAATCAGAAGTCACCTGCTACGTCATAGATGCCGACACTTCTTACAACATCCTTTTGGGGCGCCCTTGGATATACGATTACATGATCGTGCCTTCCACGCTGCACCAATGCTTCAAATATGTCGATAAGCATGGCTTCGTGAGGACAAAATTTGCTGATATCGATCCCTTCAAGGGGGTCGAATCTTATTACTCAGACTCCTGCCTGTATGAAAAATCAAAGAAGCACTTGGGTGAAGAAGATGTGCAAACTCAGACAGCCACAGAATCAGAAGAACCTCTGACGATCCACCTCCAGGCTCGCAAACCAGACAAGTCCGTACCCCTTACGGCCACGCTACGGCGACTACCTTTGAAACCTCCAGTCCCGGCTGGCAAGCCACGGGACTACTACAGCAAAACTCGATATGGATTGGGGTATGTAACTCCCACGACGACCCACGAGAGTTCAGATGAAGAATGTGACTGGCAGTCACACTCAACCGAGTCACCAACCTCCGACTCGGATACCAGCATCGGAGACATATTTAGACAAGTCCTGTCAGTCAATATGGCATTCGCCGACGCTTACGAAGAAGACGAAGACATTCCCGAAATCCTTGAAGCTAGAGCCGTGGGCCCAACAGCTGGATGCACAATGGAAAAAGCAGTTCGAGCAGAGAGAACCTCCTACCGAAGATGAGGTTATGCAGGTCGACCTCGGCAGCGAATCCTCTCCAAAGCTAATCTTCGTCAGTAAAAGCTTAACAGACGAAGAGCGAGAATTGCTGCTTGAACTTATCAGAGAATATATTGATGTGTTCGCATGGAGTTATGAAGACATGCCAGGGTTAGATCCCGATGTTGCTCTTCACAAGCTCAATATACGGCCAGATGCAAAGCCAGTCAAGCAGCAACAACGACGCTTCCGCCCAGGCGTCATGGATGCGATCAAAGCCGAAGTCAACAAACTAATAGCCCGCGGCTTCATTCGTGAGGAGCAACATCCTGAATGGGTCACCAACATAGTTCTGGTCCTCAAGAAGAATGGAAAGATCCGAATCTGCATCGACTTCCGTAATCTGAATGAGGCATGTCCGAAAGACGAATTCCCCCTCCCTATCACAGACATCATGATCGACAACACATGCGGCTTCGAACGTATGTCATTCATGGATGGATTCTCGGGGTACAACCAAATCAAGATATTTCCCGACGACGAAAAGCACACATCATTCTGAACATCGATTGGCACATACTGCTACACAGTCATGCCTTTTGATCTAAAGAATGCTGGCGCTACATATCAACGAGCCATGAGTATCATTTTCAGAGAACACTTGCGCAAGATGGTGGAATGCTATGTCAATGACATCGCCGTCAAAAGTCGCCGTAAGGGAGATCATCTGCAGGACCTGAGGACGGTATTCGACCTGATGAGAGCACAAAATCTGAAAATGAACCGTACGAAATCTTTCTTAGGCGTATCCAGTGGGAAGTTCTTGGGATTCATTATCACCGCTCAGGGCATTCATGTAGACCCTGAGAAAACGAAGGCAATTATGGAGATGGATCCCCTAAGAAATCTCCGCGAACTTAGAGGCCCCCAAGGGAGGCTAGATTACATCAGGAGGTTCATTTCTAACCTCTCTGGGCGATGCCGACCGTTCACACACCTCATGAAGAAAGGAGTCTCATTCGTATGGGACGAGGAGTGCCAGCGTTCCTTCGACAACATCAAAGAATATTTATTAAATCCTCCAGTCCTGGTGGCCTCAGTTGCCGAAAAACCATTCCTGCTCTATGTACGAGCAATGGAACATTCCCTCGGTGCTCTGTTGGCACAAAACAACGATGCAGGTCACGAACAAGCTATATACTACCTCAGCCGGATGATGGTTGGACCCGAGCACCGATACACTGCGGTAGAGAAGGAATGCCTCGCCTTGGTGTTCGCCATTCAGAAGACGCGGCACTATATCACAGGACAAACCATACATGTGATATCACGAGTCAACCCTCTCAGAATCCTCATGACTAAACCAGGGGCACTCAGTTCTCGCCTCGCTACTTGGGCAATATTGCTGTCCCCTTATCATATGACCTTCGTCCCACAAAAGGCAGTCAAAGGTCAAGCCCTGGCAGACTTCTTAGCAGCCCACCCAGGCTCGGAGTCCTCTAGAATATATGAAGAGATCCCAGACGAGGTCGCCGACTCGCATGCAACCTCTCACGAGGCTATATGGCGAATGTTCTTCGACGGTGCTTCGAGGACCAGACCTAAAGGCAATATAGTCGTCGGGGTCGGGGTAGTGCTGGTCTCCCCTTCCGGATTGGTGATCAACCGCGCTTATTCCCTCACAGAGCCCTGCTCTAACAATGTGGCCGAGTACAACGCTCTGGTCATTGGCCTCCAACTTGCAAGAGAGCTGGGGGTAGAATACCTTGAAGCATACGGCGACTCCCAACTAATCGTCAATCAGATCCGGGGATCATACGAGGTCCGCCACGAAGACATGATCCCTTATCACCAAATAGCGATTGACATCATCTCGTCGTTTGAGGGGTTCTTCATCGAACATGTCCCCAGACTCCAAAATATCGAAACCGATGCCCTAGCAGGCCTTGCCGCTTCCTTAGCGGTGCCGAACCACGCTCATCATTCGGTTGACGTGATAGGCCACGAACTGGTCTGCCCCAAGAACAACGTTCAATTCGTGGCGAGCTATTCTGCCCAGACGGTCGATGAAGCACCAGACTGGAGACAGCCGTTCATCGACTTCGTCGTCTACGACATCCTCCCAGAGAATCCAAAGGAAGCTACTTCCATCAGACGGCGTTCTCTCAGGTTCTTCTACGATCCAGAGACAAAAATGTTGTATCGACGATCTTACGACGGATTATTGCTCCGGTGCTTGTCGAACGCAGAAGCCAAAGAAGCCGTACGAGAAGCTTATGACAGTATCTACGGGGCCCACCAGCCCGGCCCAAAACTACAAGATCGCCTTCGTCGAATGGGATACTATTGGCCCACAATGGTGGCAGATGCGATAGATTATGCTAGAAAATGCAAAGCCTGCCAAGTCCACACGGACTTCATTCACCAACCATCCGAGTTTCTACATCCGACGGTGGCGTCCTGGCCATTCGAAGCATGGGGAATGGATATCATTGGTCCAATCACCCCATCTTCCTCCCGAGGACATCGCTTCATACTTGCGATCACTGATTACTTCTCCAAATGGGCGAAAGCCGTCCCACTCGCAGAAGTTAAGACTTCAAACGTGATCAGCTTCCTTAAGCATCACGTCGTCTACCGCTTTGGACTGCCCCGAAGGATCATCCATGATAATGGTCCACAGTTTGCAAGCCACATATTCTATCGGTTTTGCGATAAGCACCGTATTCAGAATGTTGTTTCGACACCGTACAACCCAGCAGCGAACGGGTTGGCAGAGGCATTCAACAAAACAATCATCAAACTCCTCAAGAAGTTTGTCTCCTCCAACAAACGCGACTGGAATGAGAAGCTCGACGAATGCTTATGGGCTTATCGCACCACAGTTCGAACAGCCACCGGGAATACGTCATTCTCCCTAGTGTACGGGAGTGAGGCAGTTCTCCCATTAGAGACTCAAATACCCTCACTCTGCGTCGCCCTCACTTATCAATTGACGACGGATGATAACTACCGACGTCGACTACAAGAGTTGGAGGCCTTAGATGAAAAGCGCCTCCTAGCTCAACAAAGGATCGAGCTATACCTAGCACGCATCTCAGGAGCCTTCAACAAGAAGGTCAAAATCAGAACATTCCAAGTGGGCGATCTTGTTCTGGCAGTCCGGAGGCCAATGGTCATGACTCACAAGACCGCCGGCAAGTTCCAACCAAAATGGGAAGGTCCATTTGTCATCAAGGCCGTGTTCTCCAACGGTGCTTACCGCCTCGCCAAGCAAAACGGAGACTTGCTTATGTTGCCCGTCAACGGCAAGTTCCTGAAGAAATATTATATCTAAACAACATTCTCCAGATCATCGAGTCATGTACCCCCTGGTACCACTGAACTCACCCCCATAATTTTCCAGATTTTCGAGTCATGTATCCACTGATACCACTGAACTCACCCTCATAGTTTGTCAGATTTTTGAGTCATGTACCCGCTGGTACCGCTGAACTCACACTCACCATTCTCTAAATTACCAAGTCATGTACCCGCTGGTACCTCTGAACTTACACTTTGATTCCAACATTCATGGATTGTCGAGTTATGTACCCGTTGGTACCCCTGAACTCACATCTCGGTCACTCTTTTGAAAGAAAGTCATGTATAACCATACCGCTGAACTTTCTTCCTATAAGAGATCCTCCCTCATGATCCACTACCTGCACTCCCAGTGCACAACAAGGGTAACGGGTCCACAAACTTCCAAGACGGCCATGTCCTCATCACCTCTGAGTTGTCCCATTTCCGCCAAAAAACAAATCACCCCTTACATAGAACTTCCATGTCCTCATTACCTCTGAGTCGTTCTATGTGTCCTCCTTCATTGAGCCCACTCCTGTCATGTCCTCATTACCTCTGAATGGGAAGGTTCCGTCGAAGAAACCTTCATACTTGCCATGTCCTCATTACCTCTGAGTAAGTATGACGATCCCCTTTCGACCTATTACCTGTACCCACAACCGGAGTACGCCAAGGGTAATATTGACCACAAATGTCCGCTGTTGACCACAAATGTCCTCTGTTGACCACAAATGTCCTCTGTTAACCACAAATGTCCTCTGTTGACCACCAATACCCTCCGTCAAGTTCGCTCCTGCCATGTACTCATTACCTCTGAGTAGGAAGACTCTACGTTTAAAAAACTTTCCTACTTGCCATGTCTTCGTTACCTCTGAGCAAGTACATCGGTTCCTCTTCATCCTATTATCCGTATCCTAAACCAGGGTACGCCAAGGATAATGGGCCCACAAATATCCTCAGCTAAGTCTCTTAATACAAACCTACCATCTCATCATGCCCCAGGAGCCCAGCTGCTCTACGGCATTCCTTTTCTCAATACCAAGAGCACCCATGACCACTTGGCTATGACTGCTTCAGGTATCCTGACCAAAACTTGTTATCTCTACCTAAAACCAAGGTACGCCATGGGTAACAGGTCCACAAATATATCCCCTATGCGGGGGAGAACATCACCACAATATCACAGGCACAGCAGGCAATACAAATGAAGGGTACAATTGAAAGTACTCTTTATTTGAAGGAAGAAAAGAAGTATTACATATTTCGCGACCACGTCCCTTTCAAAAAAAAGAAGGGAAAAGAAAAGGCCGACTACATTTCAGTGTTACTCAATTCTAGGAGGCGGTTTCTCACCGAGGTGGTCCCCCGCTCAATCCGTTGCCGAGCGCGACGCTCGGCCTCCTGGAGTAACCGCTCCTCATTGTCGAAGCCCAGAAGCGCCTGACAGTCATCTTCCAATTTCTTCAAGACAGCCTCCAGGTCAGTCGAAGCTTGAGTAACCCTGTCAGCCTCCTGAACGATTAGCCCCCTGTCATTGCGGGCAGTCTCGAGTTCAGACTCCAAGAAAGTCAACTTCTTCTGAAGCGCAAGGATCTGCTCCCGCGTCTCAGTAATCTCACGAGAGACAGACTCCTTCCGAGCCGCAACGTTTTCAATCGCATAACTCAATTGATCATACCGATCAGATAAGTCGCTGAGATCCTTCAGTATGGCCGGTCTGGTCTTATCCCGAGCAGCCCTGGTCCTCGCTATAACAGCGATAAGGGAATCCCGCTCCTCGTTTATAACAGCAGACAGATCAGCCTGCCGCAATACTCGAAGCTCGGACACCAGCTGATCCGCCTCCAGCAATTTTGCCTCCAGAAGCGAAGCCATCCCTGCATCATCAGGAAGATCCCTAAGGATATTTACTTGACCATAGGTGCATCGTCAGGCCAAGGTAAAGGAGGTCCCTCTTTCCACAGCGGCCTCGATTCCCCTCTTCAAATGACGATGGAAACTGGCAACCACGTCCTGCAACGTGTCGTCCAAAACTTCAGCAGAAGAGGGCGTCAGGGGAAGCCGGAACGGCAACGTCGGAGGAGTAACGCTAGACCTCGCCACTAGGGGAACGGAGTCCGAGTAGAACGATGCATGAATAGCGGCTAACTCGTCTTCCGCCGCCCGGAGAGCTTGGATGCTCGGCAGGGAAGAAAGGTCGATTCTCGAAGCCATCGGAGCAGAGGTTGATACAAGGACCATCGTTCCCTGCCCCGACTGTCCCGAGGACTGGCCCGTTGAACTCGAGCCCCCAGAAGGCCCATCAAGACGAGTCGGGCAGTGAGGAGGTACACCTCTCTCCACCGATGCCCCTTCGGTTGGGGTTGTCTCAACGACGTCCATCCTCGGCACTGACGGGACAGGACCTGAATGTCCAGAATAACAATCAATCGACGTAACCCAAAGGACATAATGATAGAGCAGATAGGCTTCCTCACGGGTTAAGATTCGGCTAATCTTACCAGGGGAGGGGCATGAAGGCCGCGGCTCATCCACAACTGGCATGGTCCCCTCACCCGCGATCCCCGAGTTAAACTCAGTCACGTCCTCTGTCCCCGTCACCTTGAAGGGGGATACAGATTGATCTGCATCCTCTTGAAAAGGAACAGGCTCATGGGAGTCCCCATCATCCTGGGTCACCGCCTCGACATCCTGAAACTCTTCTTCTTCCCCCGACACCTAAAAGAGGGAACGAAGACAATCAGGATTGAAACTCAAAGGAAAGAAGGAAGTAGGGATCGAGAGCAGTTTTGTTACCTCGGACGCAGGGTTGACTTCTTCTCCACTTTCTTTTATGGCTAGCGGATGATGCCTAGTCGCAACCAGCTTCCGGGATCGATAAACACTGCCTACAGGAGAAACTTGCCTGCTACATTTCGGAATAGGACCAGGCACAACGAGGGACTGATCCCCCAGCATCTCATCTGACAAAACATGCAACTGACCCACCTCTGCGCCTACCACTGGAAGGATAGAGTCATCTTTATCATGCTCGTTGCCTTCATCACCCTCAGCAGCGAAATCCAAATCTGGCACTTCGGCTCTAGTCTTTCCTTTCTTGGCCCCTTGAGAGCCTTCCTCCAGACCGGTACCAATAATAAAACTGGTACCTGGGTTAAAACCGACCGGGGGCTTGTTCGCCATGACATGATACAGAGCTGCCATATACAAGATCTCCGCTGACTCCTTAATGGCAGGGACCGAGAAAATGTTACGAGTATGGAACGAATCATAATATTGCCAAGCTCTGATACCATCAAGAAGGCTACCTTCATAACCCAGACAAGAACTGGGGCTGTCCAGACAAAGTTGGCTGTATCCAAACTGTCGGGCAAACCTGCTAGGCAGATAAGGCTCCAGAAAAACAGTATTGCGATTACGATACACCAGATGTACGAGACGGATGTTACGCAGCCATAAGAGTATCTGGCCATCCAGAAGCTGAGGGGGCGCGATACCGTCAATATGTACAGTCTCTATGTCCCTGGCGGTAAAGCGAGGGACGGATACGAAAATACGATACTTATCTGTCCTTGCCAAGGCCATCCGGCAAGCTCGCATGGTCTCATATTCCCAAGGCTCGTCACGATAGCGGAAGATAAATGCGTCATCATCAGTCACACCGTCTTCAGAGCCCGGTCTCATCAAAGACGGATAATGTATCAGCAGCCACCCCATCAAATAGTGATAAGGCAACTCAGTTCGTTCAAAATCCTTGGTCACGTCGCGGGCAATGACTCTGGACGTGAAGGTACGAAGGCCACGGTGTATGCTACACACCATTGCCGGGAGGAGAGCTAGCCTGATTCGCAAAACTAACTTCACAGCCGGAAGGATGAAGTTACGACTAATTCTCTCAATAGAACCGGCTCCTCCCGAGACTACACAATTTTGTAGCCAGATCATCAAAAATCCTGCCAGAAGCGCTTTCTCAGACAGCTCTTGAGTATTCTAGTAAAAGTAACCAAAAGTGTCAGTCTTGCTCCCTAATCCGTCACTGGTAGTGGCCACTCTCTTAGCCGACGACACCAAGTCCTTAACCGCTTCCCGAGATCGAGGGCGACGAGAGGTGACTCGACCTGAGGCATCTGCCGGAAAGAGATAGTGCACCCAATCCTTGGTATAGGGAGCATTCCCTTCCGAGTTACTATCCTTTCGGGTTATTTGATGGCATGTGTTATAATGGCACAATATCTCCTGGTAAAGAGCCACGAAGCCAGGATACCGTTGTTCCAAATCTTCGAGTTCCTTATTAGTGGGAGTATACGCTTCAAATGCTTCGTCCCCCCAAGGAAGCTTGGAGACCGCGTGCATCTCATGGAGCGCGAGTCCCATCTCCCCTACAGGTGTGTAAAAGGTCCCTGTACGGTAATTATACATTTCCAGCAGAGACATGAACAGCTTCTTGTTTATGGACAAGCCATGACTGGTACCTCGGATAGCGTGTTAAAGGCCAATCTCGCACAAAAAGGCCTCATACTTCTGCAAGATCCAAGTAGACAAATTGATCCACAAGGGAATAGGGTGTACCCAACCAGGGAACGTCAACCGACCAACGGAATAGGAGCCTTTCCGAGCAAGTTGATTTATAAAAGTATCGACAGTAGAAAATGTGAAGTTAGGGCCCGCCACATTCAAGAAAGAACCTGGGACCAACCCCGTCACAGAACAACTAGTATGCACTTTGCCGGTAGTCACGGACTTCAGATTGTTATTATAATGGATGTTCCCCACAAACATCCCACTTCTGGTAGGGGTTAAAGTCTCCCCCATCTTCCGGTCCAACGGGAGCATATTGAACCAAGATAATGGGAAGTGTCGCTCCATCTGGGGGATGCGGATCGCCATCCCGTTAGAAACAAAACTCCAATCCTCCGACACCTCCAGAACATGATCGTTCTCCACGGTCAAGGCGTCTCCAAAAAAGAACGCAGGCTTCAAATACTCCCCTTCAAATTTCCCGGAGTTCATCATAGCATTAAGGAAATGGAAAGACTGATTCTTGATGGCATTCAATCTAGCCATAGGCTCATCGCTCGGAAACTGGTTCGTCATAAGCTGAACAATATGGTCGTACCTATAGCCGAGAGCAGCTTGAGCGCTACCCACCAAGAGTTCTCCAGCAGCATTAACTGGCAGATTCACTGAAGAATAGACAGAGAAAATTAAGTTAAACAGAGGGATAAAAAAGAGCTGACGGGGTGCTTTCAAACCCCATAAGGCTCAAGAAAGCATCCATATGGCTACATGAAGCTCTCAGAAGTCTTATGCGGCTCCAAAAAGCCTCATGCGGCTCAAGCTTAGAAGAACACTTATGCGGCTCCGTACAATAAAAGTCTATGCGGTTTAGCGTCACTTATGCGGCTTCGCCAACAAGGTGTGCATGCAGACACGGTGGTTTTCTTATGCGGCTCGTAGCTCAGCCGTAGGGCGAACATGCAATTTACAAAGACTCGTGCATAAAGTATGTGACGTAGCCATGGCAGTTGGGGTTCTTTAACTCATACATTGTCCTTACCAGTAATGGGGGGGTGAACGTTAGGATGAACATCAGGTACGATGACCGGCGGAGTAGCAACCGCAGCCGAGGCGGAAGTGGAGGCCGCCTTCTTGCCCTTTGCTGCCACGGTCTTCTTGGGAGCCATTAATTATCGAAGAGGGGAAGGGCAATCGAGATAGGGAAGGTCTGAGGAAGAAGAAAGAAAATAAATAAGCCTTCTCTCTCTCTTCAAACTCCTCCTATTTATAGGAAGATGGAAGAAGGAGGACACGTGGGCCAATGACCGACTCATGAAGAGCGAAACCGACTCCTTGGGTTTCGTCTCCAAGATTCACCCAAGGCGTCAAATCCGAAAGATTTAATGAGCTGACCCTTGGGATTCCCCCCTACAAAGACGGTGCTGAAACGAATTTGAGGCAATTAAAGACCCGCACACGTGGCGAGAAGCTATGCGGCTGAACAGTCTCCTGCGGCTGAACCACCTACGCGGCTGAACAATTTATGCGGCCAAGATCTCTATGCGGTCAGGGTTTCATATACGGTTAGAAGAACACAGCCATGCTTCTTATTCAAAGTATTTTAATTTTGCAAATTAAAAACTTTGAAGGGGGGTCTTGTAGAAGCATGGAAAATATTAAAGAAAATGACTCATGCGGCCAAAGAACCCCATGCGGTTCAGAAAGCCCATGCGGCTCAGAGAGTCATGCAGCATAAGGGGCTATGCGGTCCAAGACATCCCATGCGGCTCAGAAGACACGTGGCAGGACAGCCCTCTCCTCTGCCATCTCGCATTAATTGTTTGACGACTGACAACTCTAAAAAAGTGACGGCCCTGACACAAAAAGAAGTAATTATGACTCTGTCATAATGACGAATTTCTAGAGAAGAGAAAAGAGATCTCTGACACAAATCCCCCGAAAGCCATAAAAAATGCCAAGTGGCCTTGCCACGTGGGCGTTCGCATGCGGCTCACTCGTTATGCGGTTCAGAATGAACCCGTCCTATGCGGCTCAGGCCGAGAAAGCCTCATACGGCTCGAGAAAAGACTTCTCATGCGGTTCAGAATGAATCCATCCTATGCGGCTCAGGCCGAGAAAGCCTCATGCGGCTCGAGCAAAGACTTTTCATGCGGTTCAGAATGAATCCGTCCTATGCGGCTCAGGCCGAAAAAGCCTCATGCGGCTCGAGCAAAGACTTCTCATGCGATTCAGAATGAATCCGTCCTATGCGGCTCAGGCAGAGAAAGCCTCATGCGGCTCAAGTAAAAACTTCTCATGCGGTTCAAGAGGATCAATTCCATGCGGCTCAGGTGGATGTATCCCTATGCGGCTCACAATGATTACCTCCCTGTGGTTCAAAGGCTCAAGGGAGGGCCACTACCCAGGCAGCCCTGACACGTGGCCCTAACCATATGCGGCCCAAAGTCATATGCGGCTCACTCGTCATATGGTTCAGATCCCCCAGTGGCTCCTAGGACACGTGTCCTAAACCGATTAATTTCTCAGATTTACTGCAATCAAAGATTGGGTCAAATCCCAATAATCTAGGACACGTGGCAGGAGAATAAATCTAATTTATTCGCAGACATCAGAAGATCATTATGAGGAAGATTTATTCCAATTAGCATTAATTGCTAATGGGATTTGGTGTAATCTACACTCAATGGCTCGGATTCGTCACAATCATGAACGAACGGCCTGGATTGACCAATCCACAGGCCGTCGCCATCTCCAAGAGCTAATCATTGGCAACCCTAATGATCACATCCCACTATTATAAATAACAAGGTGCCATTCCCTTGAAGATATATACAATATCATAGAGAGATATGCATATACAGAGAGACTCCCCCCCATAGTCAGAGAGAAAATACACAGAGAGAGAGAAGCCAGAAGAGTAGTAGAGGGAGAGCAAGAAGTGCATCTCTTCATCAACGCCAACCATCTTTTCACAGGAGCCAAGGCCGCATACCGATCGTCCAAGGAGTAAGGCAGGGCTGCCGTCGCCTTCCCGAGCCTCTATCGTCACCCCCCAGAATCTAAAATAAATAATTGTACTTAGATTGCTGTACCTAGGTTTTCGTCCCTAGGCTTTCTTTGTACAAGCGAGTTTGTAACGTGAAGTAAAAGTCCGGTCCTCCGATAATTGTTCTGTTCTTTTATATTTCATGGCAAACAACTATATATGATATTTATGCTTTTTGTTTGTGTATTTTGTGTATGCTATTAATTTTGTTTACATCATTGGTAATGATTGTGGGTTAAAAAGTTGATTTTACTGTATTTTGTGTGCTGTTGACTTGTTTATATTACTCTTAATGGATGTGCATAGCATTATTCTTACAAAACAGGAAAAAAAAGCAATTCATCACTCCATAGCGACTAACTGGCGACAAAACAGCGACTATAAACTGGGGGGAAAAATGGATGGCGACTAACTGGCGACCAACCAGCGACAACCCAGCGACTAACCAATGACTAAGTTATCTGCTGCTAAGAGTCCATTATTCAAAGTATTACTCGCTAAGGAGTCGCCAGTTAGTCGCAGTTTAGCGACTAAAAATGTGGTCGTAAGTTAGTCGCTAAAGGTTGTCGCTAGTTTAGTCGCTACAGCGACTAACTAGCGACTGAAACATGGTAGCGACGATGCTTCCACCGACTAAATATTTGAGTCGCTGGTTAGTCGCTATTTGACTTTACCGACTGAAAGTTCTGTTTTACCGACTAAAAATTCAGTCGCTGTTTTGCAATTTTTTTGTAGTGACACTTCTAAGAGATAAAAGGCATAATCCCATGAGAAATGAGACATAATCTGTCAAAGAGAACAGAGCATTCCAATGACTGAACAAATACATATGTATGTACTGAACCATATAGGCAAGCAGTGGATAGGACAGAACATATATTAAAGGGGAAATAAAATGGGACAAAACTCTGATTGACAAACACTGAACAGTTGACGACTGAACATGAAATCAGTGAACAAAACACTAAATACTAAAGCCTCTATATCCATGTTAACCTACCAAATCCTTTCTATATCACTAGAAAACCATAGTATAGTTAAAAATGGCAAAACAAACCCATACGAACATCTAGAAACTGAAATTAGACTATCAAATCTCTAATGGTCATTTCATCAAACATTTGGTGTGCGTATCCGATACTCTCATGATACACACTCCAAATGGATCCGAACTTGACCCAAATTATTCCTAATGCAATAAGAGACCCTAAATGAATGCATCTACACTAATGAAAGGAAATTAGAGGATTTAGAGGGCTCTTACCAATTAGGAGTTGGAACCCAATGAATTTTTTTAGATCTAGATCTCCACCAAGCTCCAATGCCCAAATTGTTCTAAATGCTCCCCAAGCTAGCCAATAAAGCCTTTCTCTCTTCAAGGGAAAGAGTTTGCAGTTGGTTTGAGAAATTTTGGTCTCAAGTTGGAAGATGGAGAAAATTTGGGGAAGAACACAAACTAGGGTTAAGGTTTCCAATGAAAGGGGGAAGAAGGAGATGTCTTACTATTAATAGGAAGGGGGAGAGGCTATAGTGGCCGGCCATAGGGCATTCCTAGGTTTTGGGTTGGATGAAAATGACTAAAGGCCTTTTCTATTTGTCATGACAAGTCCCTGCCACTACAACAAATATGGCCTACAATAGCATGCGCAGAACGCTATAGAAAGCCTTCTATAGCATATTCTGTCTGCTATGATCGCCCACGCTATAGTATGTCCAGACATGTGAACGCTATAACATTATAGCGTTCATGAATGCTGTAGATGGTTTATAGCATTCTTTTATGCTGTTGATGGTTTATAGCGTTTATGATGCTGTAAATACTTTATAGCATTCTAGAACGCTATAGATTGTTTATAGCGTTCGTGAGTGCTGTGGATTACTTATAGCGTTTATGAATGCTGTGGATTATTTATAGCGTTTGTGAATGCTGTGGATGATTTATAGCGTTTGATGAATTGATTGTCATGAACGCTATAGATGGTTTGATTTATTATAGCGTTCATCATATGCTATCGTGGTAGCAGCAATTTAGACGTTTTGAGTGCTATAAACCTACTACAGAAATTCATATTATTTCATATCTGCTACATATTTCATAACCTGTTTTGTATCACATATAAATAACAATAATCGCAAACAAATTCAATCGTAACTTGCATTTCGATCAATCAAGAAGGAAAGATTTGCCAAAATATGAAATATTTCATTAGAACATTCAAGATGTACAAAAAGTAGTAGTCATTAAAATATTCAAGATGTAGAAAAAGTAGTTGTATGCCAAAATAAACCATTCCATTTACAAAGTATCTGTAGTCCAAAATAAACCATTCCATTTACAAATATCTGTAGGCCAAAAAACAGCTCGATCGCCTCTTTCCTTCTAGCAGCTATCCACAACCATCAAAAACATATACGCCAACCTACACAAAATTGAGAAGAAAACACATTATGATATAAAAAATAAGATAGAAATATTTGACACCATGAAATGAACTAAGAGATATCTAGCAGATACCTAGCAGTTTTTATAATAGAGTGATCACAATATTCCTGGCACAAATTGCCAATCCAACTTAAGGGATTATGATTAGAACTTTTACAAACTTCCATATGATACCAAAAGCACAATGTAAGAGCAACTCCTTCCTCAGTCAAATCCACAGAATTATCTTTAAGCTCTACATTATAATGCTGTAAAACAGTCAATTCCACAGTACAATAAGTGTCCAGAACAGGATACACCAAATAAATGTGGATTACAGAAAAAATTAAGATATTAAGGCACTCTGCAAATGATAATGAACCACTTATATTAAACTTACAGCGCCACGTTCAAGTAGCTCAGCGACTTTTGCAGCTACAGGATACCGTGCAACATCTTGGCTAGCCTGTTAATAGACATGCGATGAAACTGAACTGGGTGTGAAATACACTAGCATAAATAAGTCGCATCACATAATGAAAGTAAAAGAAATAAAAGTAAAATCCTACAACACATTTACCTCACCACTTATCAATAGTGGATTCCGTCCCTCGTCGATAAGGACCGAATCAACTTCATCAATGATTGCAAAATGAAATGGCTTAGGCCTGGTTTGAGATATTCAGGTTTGCTGGTAAAGCAACATAAAAAAAACATATAGAAGCCAAGAAATACTTTTGACTGTACCATCTCATACTTTTGCCTGTGCATTGTTTCATCAAGCTCTAGCTGTACACATGTTCTATATTCCAAATACATCCGTGTTTGGAGAACATAAAGCATCTGAGAATACCCATGTATATAGGTATCATTGAGCAGAAGCCGATACAGTTGGGCCACTAACAATTATTTTCAAATACCAGGTTTAAAACGGAGGTCAAGACCATGTACAAAAGCAACTTACTGAATTATTAGTGTATGTTATGTCACAATAATAGTTGGATCTCCTCTTATCAGCAGTCATGCCCCTCTACAAGTTCCAATAACATTAGAAGAAATAATTACTTGCCAATACATACTTCAATTATCCATAATCAGGCACAGTATTTTGGAAGGATCTATGGTGGTTTGGCTAATAAGCAGATAAAGAAGGTATGATGTGTTGCACACCTGTATAAGACCGACACAAAGGCCAAGGAAACGATGAATGCGGCCCATCCATTCAGCATCATGCTGGGCCAAATAGTCATTAACTGTCACCACTGGACATAAAAAACCAACAAAAACAAAATTTCATTAAAATCAAGAATTTTGTGGTCAAACTAATAATGATTTCGCCATGACATGCATGCACGGTACTATACTTCTCACAAGTACATCTTTATGAAATAAACCATCATATTCATAGTATTCTGTATATCTACTTGATGCTTACCTTGTGGTTCCAATATTAGTCAATATAAATCCGTTTTACATGTTATAATACAGCAAACATGAACAGGAATGAGTAGAAAGAACTTTGAGAAATCTTCCTTCTGCAGCAAAAGATCAAAAAGAACAGGGTTACTGATGGTATACCACGCAATAATTGGCTGATTTTACATGCAATGCAACCCAAAACCACTAAGATAGAATCCTAAAGTTCTATTTCACCCAATCAACATGAATATAGACGTGTCTAAATTTTATCATCTGTGCAAAAAACATTTGATTGCTATTTGAAGCAACAAGTAGTTAAGTACCATGAAGACCCTCGCCAGTGAGAGCATTAAGATAGGCGGCCAATGTGGAAACTAGTGTCTTCCCTTCCCCTGTTTTTATCTCTGCTATACACCCGTCATGTAGCACAGCCCCACCAATAATCTGAAAGCAATAACCATGATGAGAGAGATCAGAAGATAAGCTTTCCTAATTCATCTTAAAGTTAGCATTTGAACCTCCCCTTGACTAAAAAAGGTTAGAACTGATGATTCTTGTACCTGGACGTCAAAGTGCCTCATCCCAAGCTTCCTCCTTGCAGCCTCCCGGACAACGACAAATGCCTCTGAAGAGATGGAATTACTTAGCAAATAGTAAAGAAAAGGCTAAAAGTTCTGGCTCCCATGCAAGTAACAGGAAGTTGAGAGGAATACTTCCATACACCAACACAACCGCAAACAATACATCATCCTATCCTATTCTTTGGGCTTAGCTACGTAAATCTTCCTTTTCCATTCATCTCCACCAAGGTCCAATCATAAGGATTCGTTCAATCAAATATTCAATAGGATTTCAATGGAAATTATATTATTTAAATTTTTGCCATCAGCAACAGATACAAGACAACCCTCTAACATCAAATTTAACAATAAACTGGAACGAGTTAGAAGGCAGGAAATACAAATGTACAGAAAAAGTTACCAGAGCAGAAAATATCAGTACAACATATAAGGGAAGAAAATATCAGTACAACATATAAGGGAAGAAAAAGTTACACTAGTATTAAGACTTTTAGCTGTAGCGTCCCCATCTGATCTTTTTTAATTAATTCGAAGAAAATATCAGTACAACATATAAGGGAAGAAAATCAGAGTGGAATTACATTATAAATGCCTGTGAACATTGCTAGACAATTCATGGAATATACCAAGTTGTAGAATGATGTAATAATGGATGTAGTAATGGAATATTGAAACCAGTAATTTGTTGTGATACGAACCATCATATGAAGCAATTGTGCTAGTATTAGTATTGGTTAGGTGTACTCAAAAATCTCAATAATGAATTTTCTTTTATTGGAAAAGAAAATACTGCATGAGAGTTGTCAATCTCGACTCTCGAGACCAAGATAGTTGCAAAGTTGTCCGAGATCCTTCATCTCATAAGGCGCTATACTTAACAATATATGTGATTCCCAATCTGAATAGAAGTACTTGATCTTTGTTTCGTTGATGGTACGAGTTTTATACTATTTATTTAACCCTCTCTCTAAAAGCAATCTAGAAGAGAAAATTAATTATACCATAAAAATAAATAGATCATATTGGTCTTCTGTAAATTGAATTACATAAGAACTTGAAATTATGACTTTCACATGAAAATCACCAAATGAGGTTTAATGAATTGTGAGTTAAAATGATGTCAAGAGATTTTTCATTTGAAAAGAAGGTTACATGGAAAATGCAATATTGGATAAGAGATTGATACTAATTTAGCTAAACAATACTTGAATTGTATATGAGAGGGCATTCAGACAGGTTAACCTATTTTCTCCTAGTGGAAAACAATTAAAATGCAATTGTGTTGAATCTTATTAGGAAGGCAGTAGATCCAGGAGTTTATCCAAAAAGTGGACTGGAAAAGTTTTTATAGAAATTGTTCTAGCACATCACCCTTAAAGTAAATCTGAAGCTAATGACTTTGAGAATCCAAGTAAATCACAACAAAATGAACGAGTACCGATTGTCAGGATGAAAACGTATTCTTTCTAACAAATAATGAACATTCGACATCACACAAGCAAAATACTATTTCACCATAACTCTCATCATAATCCTATATAATACAGGATGGAAAAATTATAGTTTATACTAATAGACCATATAAATAGATGCTCACTGCAATTCATTATCAACAAAATGTTTAAAAAGCAAGCATTCATCAAACTCTGAAGTTTGGTTTGAAACCTCCAAGTAAAATAAACTTTGCATTACTATTCGAAGCATATTGACTTTCTTAGCCAGCTTCCAGATAATCGAGGATCAAAAGATTCAGCATAAACTTATTTCAGTATTAGTTGAGTAAATTATAAACATACTAGTCAATCACATTTGTACCATGAGTACTTGTCTAGAGCCATGCCTCATCGCCCAGATATATCCGTGTTTATCTAGCCGCCGGTCAAGTAACAATCCATTTATCGTCTTAACGACAAAGATAATAGTCAAAGCCCTATTATTGAGCCACACAAAGAAGATATATGCCACCCTAGTATATTTTTCCCAAAAGGATTATATAGCACATGCAACACAATCTCAAAATTTAAGCTAAAAGACAATGATGATATAATTTAAATGACTGAAAGCATTCAAACTGTAAGCAGGTTAAATGTAATCTACGGCTTTAGAAAATATGTAATCCCTGATTGTTTACATTTGCAGAATCATCAATCACCTAGTCAAAAGTATTATAGAACCCAACAACTGTTTCCAGTTTGACGAATACAAAAAGGGCATCTGTGAATGGTGCTGCTTCGTCAAATGGGTGAGAATGTGAAACCCAATGAGGAAAAACAAGGCTTTAGAAGTAGAAATCTTACTTGCATTCATGATAAGCTCCGACGACCAGAAGTGGTTTCGGTAACAAATGTTTTCCAGCCATTGCTCGTTGCAGAAGAACGCACTAGCGACCTATATAATACAACCTATAATCTGAGCCGATGTAAAAATAACAAGATTAAACACAAAATTTACATATAAAAAAAATGGATCATCACCTTAGTGAACCGAGTCTTGGAACTAGGGTTTACTCATTCCTTCTTGGGAAAGGATCCACACTATGAAAGAAATAACAAAAAAATCAATTCAAAACCCTAATCCTGATGAAATTAAAAACCCTAAGGAATTTGGGAACTCACAAATTCTTTCTAACTGCCCTTCTTTCCTTTCAAAATCATGAAAACAAAGATCAATCCTTCCTGTAGATGAATTACGAGACTTAACAAATATTTCCATCAAATAACCCATAAATAAGAGAAAAAGACAGGAAGAGAGAGAGAGGGCTGCACCGACATCCTTGTGGAGGAAGAGAGAGCGCTTCATCTGTCTTCTTGTGAAGGAAGAGAGAGGGCTTTACTGACGTCGAAAGAGGCAGGGGGAGAGATCTAGGGCTTCACCGATGCCCTATGGAGAAAAAGAGAGAAAGAGAGGGCTTCTCCAGCGTCCTTTGGGAGGAGGGGAGAGCTCCTGTTGAGACCAACAAAAAAAATGAGCAAAGGGGGAAGGAAACACCTTCTCACCCCCTCTGCTTTAGCGCCCAATTTTTGGTTGGGGGGCGGTAAAATGAAAATTTGGAGGATAGGAGCGGGCTGAAAGTAAAGAAGACGTGGGGAATGAATTTCCAAAGAACACTTTTCAAATGTTGTATTTATTATTTAAAGAAGACAGATGTTGTAAATTTATATACTTTTACGTCAATATGCTATAATTTGTTCTTTTATCATGTAAAAACGTTGCTTCTCCTAAGATTCGAACACGAGATCTGTTTTGACATACAAACATATGAATATTTTATATTCTATATCATTCAGGAAATGCTATTGATAGATATTTTTATAGAACAGCAAAAAGAACGCTATTGTTGATAACATTCTATAGCGGGGACACCTGAACGCTATAGAAAAACTGCTATTGTAGGCCATATTTGTTGTAGTGTGCCCAACATTTCTAATAACATTAAGTTTCAGTTTTTATTATATTCTCATAGAGGTGAGACTATACTTAATAAGGTGAGACTATATTATTAGAGGTGAGACTATACTTAAGTTTCAGTTTTTATTTCTTCATGAAATTTGAATAACAAATTAAACATCTATGTACCACATTTATAATAACATAACAAAAATATGTTGCACATACAATACGTGTATCTATGTGTCTGAACGCGCTGGTATTATATATAGAAGTATAGAAGTATAGATATATTTGGGAGAAAGCGGTCTAATTATCGTCATATATATATATATATATATATATATATATATATATATATATATATATATTTATATATATATATATATATAATATATATATATATATATATATATAAAATATATATATATATATATATATATATATATATATATATATATATATATATATATATATATTAATGATCCTTTCTTATTTTCCAACAAAAAAAATCCAATGGGTAACATTACTAACATTTTGTCTGTTGAACTCAAATGTCCAGCACTTATATCTCATGTGGAAAGCAGCACTGACATTAGATAAGATTGACGTGGTTTGAGTCCTCTAATCCTAAGGAGGTGTAGGGGTGTGTGTGGGTTATAATAAAAGAAGAAGAATAAGAAGGAAGAGGCTATTGGTATGAAAATTTCAAATGGAATTAATTCTTCTCTCCACTGATTACTTGAATCTACTCCGTTCTCATATATGAAAAGGAAATTTCTAAACCATGTATATTGATTGGCGACGAAATTGGGCGGCTTCCTCATTACGAATGCATTTGGGTTCACTACTCCAAAGTCTAAACGACCTTTGGATTTCTTTCTGAGTTTACAAGAAACTCTTGGTTGATGAGAACAAGTTGGAAATTTACATGCAGAGATTCACATACAAATTTTAAAATATTGTGTAAAAGAAAAGAAGTTAGAAAAATTAGTAAAATAGAACATGTTACGTCCCAAATTTGAACGTTTAAAAAATATTCTCTAAATTTGGTCGTCTAGAACGTAGTTAGTGGCTGAGCCAAAAAATAGTTTGGCTAAAGAAAAAAAAATCCCTGCTCGAACTCCCAATTTCAATGTCTAATTTTAGGGCATTTTTTTTAATTCCACTTCTGCACTCTGCTGCTACCACCACCATATAAAAGAAGAGAAAGTAAAGAACCACATACATATAATTTTAGTTTCTTATGGAGACACAGTAAGCATTGCTTTTACTTTTACACAATACTTTAAAACTGGAATGTTTCTGATACAATTTTTTTGATAGATATTATATAAGTAGATAGTCACACATTAGAGAAGGCATGCACAGCTAGACAAACCGGAGCTGTGGACATAGTGTACAATTGATTTAGTTAGTAACAAGGATCATTTTAGTACTTTATTTTATGTAAAATTGAGCCTTTTGTCTATCTCAAAAATTGTTGGAACATAGTGTACAATTGATTTAATTATTGAATAGATTACGACTTGCAACTTTTTGTATTGTTTTGCGTTTTAGCCGTATTGAACCCCACCCCACACTAGTGTAAAGACCCTAGAAAGTTAGTTTGAGTATTGTGTCACCCCACATTGGTCTCCTACACTAAAGTCACCATTTGGCTAGGTGTCCAATCAAAAAGTCGTATTGCACCACTAGTGTCGTAGTGTTTAACTTAGTATAAAAACTAAGTTTATGTATTTATTTCTACAGTGACGAGTCACCAGGCATCTATAGCATTTTTATCGCTTCTTTACTTTGCTAGAGGCAAGTACTTCTACAAACTTTACATATTGTTACATCAATGAACTGCGAATCTAACCATGTTAAATGCTGATCCTAGGGGTAGCAAGTTAAATCTTCACATGTTGTACTTTCAGTCACTACCATGCTTAGAACAATCTTTATATAACTCTCACATGATTAGAATCTGGATTATGGGAAAAACTGTTAGTAGCGTACGTGATCATGTCCCCTTATTCGTACGTACGTACCGAGCAAGGTTGACATTTTATGTATACCTTATCGTAGGCGCACCAGCTGTATTTGTACGTATGTACATCTATCGCTTGTTTTACTTGTATGGAAGTACATTTTATATACTTGTGCCATAGTACATTTTATACCTATTGACGATCACGTACCTGCTACAGTTTTAAATATTACATATACATCTGTCTCTATGACATATGTGTCCTTGCCATGATAGATTATGAGATGCCATATTTTCAGTTTATTCCTCTTATGTTTATTTTATGTTTCGTATATTAGTTTGCTAGAAACAGTACTTGCTCCCGTCCTGACAGGATAACATTGTAGGTATTCTTACTGAGGAGGAGTTGCTCTGCGACTCATATTATGGAGTTACTGCCGAGGACCAGGCTTTGCCTTACGAGGATGTACCTGCGGGAAAACTCGTCTGGTTTGCGTAGTTGCTCGAGATATTTAGTATAGTCATGTATTAGACTACGTATTTTATAACTGGACCTGTATCCAGTTTTATATTTCGGACTTGTACTTGGACTTATTATTATATGAGATGACTTTTGTGTTTGGAGCATTTATGACTCTTATTTACTTATAGAACTGTTAGCACATTTAGTCTTATCTTGTTATCTCTAGAACAGCTTACTGCGCTTTATCTCAAGCGTAGGCTGGACATAACTCGGTCCGACCCAACAATTTGGATAGCGGGTCGTGAAAAAATACTTTCAACAACTTAATCAATGCTCGTCATTCAAAACTTAATAATTTTAAGGGTAGCGACTAATTGGCGATGGACGTTTTCGTCGGTATATGCGTATGAGAGAATTTCAGATACGCAAAATGGTCGCCAAATCCGTCACCAACCTGTTGCTGCCCATCGCTAACTAGAAAACCAAAAAAATTTCCAAAAGCTTAGTGACGGATATCCCGTCGCTTCCCTATCGCCATTCGTCGCTAACGGGACATAAGAAAATTTTCAGAAGCTTAGCGACGGATATTCCGTTGCTGAGTGGTCGCTATCCATCGCTAATTGGAAATGAGAAAACTTCCAGAAGCTTTGCGACGGAATATCCGTCGCTTGCCCATCGCCTTTAGTCACTAGTCTGTCTGTAGTCCGTCGCTAATCGAATTTTTTTCAAAAAATCCCTGAAAGCACAGCATTCCTTATTCACACAATTAGCCATTCACAATATCACACAATTCCAATATTTTCCACAATATCATTCACAATTTCACACGCCAATATTTTCCGCAACAAAATATCCAAAACAACTCAAAATTATCACACACAACACAATCACACAATATTTTTCACACAATCACACTAAAATATCCATAACAACTCCAAATTATTCAAATTATCCAAAAATTTCAACATCCAAATACAAAAAAAAACTATCAAATGTTATCTTGATTGTCCGGTGGTGCTAGTTGCGCTTTACGAAGATATCCCTCAATGACGTGATCCGACAGGCCATCAAATATGTGCTGTGGAACTCGACATAACTCTGCCAGCGACATCATGTCAAGGAGGTGAATAGTAGACAAAGCAGGTAGAAAAGCGATAGCAAGATCAAAAGAAGCACATCTGGCGGAAGAAGGACCGGAAGCATGAACAGTAGGACCGAGAGCAGGAGTAGAAGGACCCGGAGCAGTAGAAGAACCCGGTAACTGCGATACAATCCGGGTCGTCTGCTCCTGCATGGACGTCATCACCGTGGTTAGAGTCGTAAGTTGTGTCATCACATCCTCGTCGGCCGGAGTCACGGGAGCAGGAAGCGGCGACGGTAGAAGTCTCGAAGGCGTCTGCGACTGCAACAAGGAGCCGGTGCCATAGACGCGGCCGCCTTTTCTTATTCCGTCGGCGGCTTCTACGAAAATGTTGTCGAAGCGAGCGGTTATGGAAGAGGACGTCTGGGCGGGCGTCGATTCGTCGATACCCTCGGCAGCAGGGGCTGAATCGTCCTAATTGCCTCACAATACTTAGCCTATGCAATGAATGTGTTTAGTTTACTATATGTTTTCCTAAGTTATAATCTAAATCCTAAGGCCTCACAATATTGTTACAAAAATTATAAACTAAAATACTTACAGTTCTAACTTAAATCTCATAAACTTAAATACTTACATCAGTCTGCTCGGCCCTTTCGTCGATGAAGGTACCGTCCTTCTTCGCCTTGTGCGTATGCTCGAATACATCACACAAGGTGACCGAGCGTGGATCTTTTTTCCTCCTTTGCCGCCTTTGTGGCCTGCGTACGAAACATTCATAGAATATAATTCACTTCGTAGATTAATAGTACTGAATAGGTAGTGGAAAAATAAAATATATTTCGGTATCTCATCAGATCTTCAAGCATCGCTGCGTGGGGCCTCGATTCCCCCGTATGTAGACCCGCGGCCTGTCGATTCACCTTTGCCTTCATCGATTTTCCCTTGAATGCAGGAGTATCCATCTTTTCCATCATCTGCTTATAGTACTCGTCCCAGAGCCAGCTCTTCTTCCCCCTACGGATGTCATCCTTCGTGTCCCGCAGCTTCTTCCTGGCGGCTTTTTGTAGGTCTTGATGATCTCTGCCTCGCAATGGGGGCCACCAGAACATCAACTAACATAAAAATTCCAATATCAAGTAATTAAAAAATGGCAAATTAAAGAATAATTAATAATTAAGCAGATGATATTATTTATAAAATCATTACCAAGATCTTCACAAAGAGAATTAGGCCAATTTTGAATTCGATCATCTCTCCATTCCAAAATGCCTTTGTTCCTAAGCGGCAAATAACTGATAATATTATTTTGGTCCATGAAATGTTTCATCCCATATTTTACAAATAGTAGATTTCAATCCTGAGCGAGAGTTCTCGGACATTTGGTCTGGCATCTTAACCTGTAGAGATATTATCAGACAAGGGTTCTGTCACGACCCGCACCCTGTGTAGGGGCACGAGAAGTGGGTACGTCCAGCCTACGCCGCAGTGTCGGCGGTAGAACGCTGTCCTAGGTTGCTAACTAATCTCATGCAGTGTATATAATGTACTTGCCAAGATCTCAACTCCGAAAGGAAGACAAGTAAAAGATATGATATACTCAATCATAGTCTAAGCACGATAAGATAACACAGAAATCTAGATACCAACTAACAACAACAGAAATTAAACTACTAAAATAATA
>JANAVB010016598.1:4891590-5041590 GCA_029216955.1 Iris pallida | reverse complement strand
TCTACAGTCTGGTTCCCCTGAACCAGGTTCTCGAACTGGGTCTCCAAAGCACCGACTGCCTGATCCGGGAAAAACTTCCTCTTGAAGAGCTCCTTGAAAACTCTCCATGTCTGTCCTGGAGTGCCTACTCTCGGGTCCGTCTGATACCAGGTACGGGCAAGATCCCGCATCTGGCTGGCTGCTGCCTCTATCTGGAGTCCGGCTGGTATCTCCGCCAGTCGAAAAATCTCCTCAATGTGCTCAATCCAGTCATCAGCATAAAGAATCCCCTATGTCCCCAAGAAGTCCCTGGGGTTCATCTTCTTGAACTCCTGAATGCCCGGAATCCTCTGCTGTCGCGGCTGTCCCAATCCTTTCTGTGGCTGGACAGCCAACCTCTCTATCGTCGCTCTAGCCAGCTGATGGACCTCATCAATGCCTCTGGTAAATGCCGTCGTATGACGCTGCTGCTGGGTCTGCTGCGACTCTAGAAACTGCTGGAAATATGTAAACATCTGTACAGCATCCACAAATCCAGATGGCATCTGCTGCTGGTACTCCTGTTGGTACTGCTGGTGCTGCTGGTGCTGCTGAAACTAAGGCTGACGAAACTGCGGGGGAGGCATGTCTGGGGTAGCTGGGGTAGTCCTCGGAATAGGTGGAGGAGGACTACCAAAAGTAGATACTCCTACGTGAGCAGACGTAAGGAGTGGTACAGTCCCAGCTGCAGGCTGTACTGGACGAGAAATGGCAGACCTCTCAGAATCTGCCGGCACAGAGCGATGTGACCTAGTCTCCACCATCCTGAAGACAGATCAATAAGGAAGTCAATAACGGTACAAGGATGACAGTATCAAGGATAATGCGAAATAGATTATACAGATTTGAACAAAAGTCAGTAGATTCAAATCCCTGGAAATTTCCTAGTTGTGATTGAGTATCCTCTCTCTAAGTCTATTATCAAATCCTATCACAGGCTGTAGTGATACTCTAGTTCGAATACCACTACATAAACTCGAGACCTGCATGGACCACCACTAAAAATGTGTCACGACCCGCACCCTGTGTAGGGACACGAGAAGTGGGTACGTCCAGCCTACGCCGCAGTGTCGGTGGTAGAACGCTGTCCTAGGTTGCTAACTAATCTCATGCAGCGTATATAATGTACTTGCCAAGATCTCAATCCGAAAGGAAGACAAGTAAAAGATATGATATACTCAATCACAGTCTAAGCACGATAAGATAACACAGAAATCTAGATACCAACTAACAACAACAGAAATTAAACTACTAAAATAATAACAACAATATCTCAAACAAACTCTAATACAACTCAATATCTTAAGTTTAATACAACAAGCTCAAAACATGAAAGCTAAGTAAGTCTACTAGCTAAACTCCTGAATCACTCCTGAGAGTCGGAACCAAAGGTAGCTAATCCCTCGCCAGGTCCATGGTAAGTAGGGCATGTGTCGTCAGGAGTATCATCTGTAATATTTTCAACAGGTCCAATCAGGACAGGAACGAGCACATCTCATCTAGAAATCCCAAGTAAATGACAAAGACTATAAAGCAGTTTTTAGACAGTTATACAGATGAGCATGGCAGTTTTATACAGATAATGATGTAGAGAACAGTGAGGGTACAAGGAAAGTAAAGTAACTAACAAGAGAAGAAATCATGGCAAAGAAGACTGTAGTAAACTAGCTGAACTAGAATAACATGGTATAAGTCCAGACAGTATAAAATGTAATCCCAGTGTGAGTCCAGTCCATATAATCCAATACTAGATGATTCCAGTACAAGATGAGTCCAGTAAAAATGAGTCCAGAAGTGATCCATGATTCCAGGGTAAGTCTAGACTATACTCTAACAGTGTGTTTTAAAATACTGAGATCAACATGTAAACGGCTAGGGGTAATCAGGCACATCGCACACTCGGCCAAGTATGGGATGGCTAGCATTCCAGAATAGTTCCAAGGGAGGTGGTTCCAGATTTTAGGTATATTCACATGTCTACTCAAGTATTTCCCCGCCCACAATGAATCCATAATCCAACACTACAACCAGTATGAGTCCAGCCAATGATTCCAGAAATGATTCCAGTAGGTGATGCCAGTAGTGATTCCAGATATAGAGGCCAGACATGAATAAATGAGTGTCGCATGTAATGGGTCCAGCAATACTAATCGTGTTTGTACAGAGAATCACATATAGCTAAGTAGAACTGAAATACAGTAAATGACAAGTAATGACAGAACTATCAGAGAATGTACTCGCCTGACACTCTGGAAAGAGTAGTGTAATATCAGATGTCTGTACCAGGGTCACAATGTCCTAAAATAGAGTAATACAGTTATGACATGTCCAAAATGAAGGTAAATGAAATCTACAATGCAATCTATATGAATTCTAAGCCAATCTAGGTCAAAGTCAAACTTGGTCAACTCTACAGTCAATCTAAGTCAAATCAAGTCATATTAGGTCACAAGAAGTTTAACTAAGTCATTCAAGGTTAAACAAGGTTAAACAAGTCAATGTTAGTCAAATCTAGGTTAAAGTCAACTCCTGGTCAACATTCTAATCAAACTAGTCAACATGATCAATCTGGGTCAAGTCTAGGTCAAACTTAGACCAACTAAGGTATTGGTCAAACAAAGACCAGTCAGTAAGGTAATTGGGTCAAACATGGTCAGACTAGTTAAACTAGTCATTTTAGGTTAGTCCTTGTCAAATCTAGGTCAATTAGGTCAAGGTTTGACCAAGGTTGACTTTGGTCAACCCTTAGTCAACAAGGGTCAACTAGTAGGTGCTTAAGGCTATTAGGTCAATTTGAGTTAGTCTCTATGCCATAGGCTAGTCTTATAGGTTCTCATAGGCTAGTGGTGTAGGTTTCATATAACCTATATCTAGTAAGTTATATAGATATATATATATATAACTATATATATGAATAGGCACTATCTACCTACTATCCATATATCAAAATATGAATACTATATATAATACAAACCTACACTCACATATATATATATATATATATATATATATATATATATATATATATATATATATATATAATAACACTATGTATATCTAATACATTATATATATATATATATATATATATATATATATATATATATATATATATATATATATATATATATATATATATATATATATATATATCATATATATATACATATATATATATAAAACTTATATATATTACATATATATAGAGAGAGGGAAGAGAGAGACATAGAGTGATCAGTGAGAGAGGGAGTGAATGAGAGAGGGATAGTGAAAGAAAGAGGGCTGCTGTAAACAGCAAGGGGGGAAGGGTTCCAGATTTTCTGGAACAGGAAAAACTCCCCCCCCCCCCCCCCCCCCACACACACAGTGACATATATACTTATATATGTATACACATACACAACTACCTATATACACAACTAAACATCCCCAAAACTCACCTACACACTCACATACATATATACTACATATATACCCTATATACACAGATATTTATACTAAGAAATAACATCAAAATTCGTTTTGAAATTGGATTTAAAAAGCTGGAAAATACCAAAAATCAGGATCCAGTAATCACTGTTCACAGGAAAAAGGATAAACCCAAATTCATGTCCAAAACCCAACTAAGGTATGAACCCATGGGTTGGTAATCGAGCCCCTAGGTGTACATGTGTCGTAGGTGTCCCTAGGTGTCCACCACGACACGACACGGCGTGTCCAGGAGTCTAAAACCCAAATCGGGTAAATTACAGTGTACAGTATCGTGCTAAGGTGCACACGCGTGTAGGACACGACACACGTGTCCATGTGTCTCGTGCTCACGCGTGTGGGTTCGCCTAGGGTCAGGCTAGGTGTCCCAGTGTCTGTCTCGCGTCCAAGTGTCACACAGCGTCGTGTCCGAGCCCATATCAGAGCCTAACTGTGCGCTTGTTAGTACAGTGCACGAATCAGTGCAGAGCTAACTACGTGTCCGATACGACACGAGAAGTTGTGAGACTCGAGGGGGGGCTTGTCAGAGGGTGCCCCCACCTCTGTGCCAAGTGGCACGTGTCCACGTGTCACGTGCAGCGAGCACGAGATGTGCAGCAGCAGGGGAGCCGCACGCAGTGTCGTGCTGCGTCGTGCACGCGTGTCGACCAGTCTAGGGCCACGTGTGTGCAACCTATGGTGTCGTGGTCGTGTCCTAGGATAGGTGGGGTGTCAGGGCACGTGTCAAGTTCCTGTATCGTGTCCATGACACGTGTGGACACGACAGGAAGTGTCAAACAGTCGGGTTTTAGCAGTGTCACAGTGTGTTTTTAGCAGTGTGTTCGTGTCCAATTTGGACACGGACACGATACGATTTTGTGCTCAGTCAAGTTGGTATGTGTCCTACATGTCTAGGGCTACCAGAAAATATATTTTGTTTTACATAAACACAAAAACAAAATCTTTGTGGCATTTCATCAAATAATGTTTTCTAGCCTAGGATACGTGTCCGATACGGACACCAAACCAACTCTAAATCCTGCCAAACTTGACCCTCAGTTCCCTAGTACCTAGATGCATGCAAATATGAAGAGAAAACACAATATTAACATGGTTTATGGACATTTACCTATGAGTGCAAAACGTAATGAAAACAAGGTTTTGGGGGGGTGTCCTCTTCACTTGATGATGCCCAAAGCTCCACAAATCCTTGATAGCAGGCCCTAATTAGTATCCTCTAGTGTAGGGGAGTCCAATGCAAGAAACTAGAGGTGATTTGGATCAAAATTGATCAAGTTATCAAGGTTTGAAGGTGGTGGATTTTCTAGGTTTTAAATTCATGCAAATTGATCATGAATGAATTTGAGGGGATTATATAGGAAGGGGGGTAGGGTGTTGGCTGCCATGGGGGGGTAGGGTAGATATTTAGGGTCCCCTCCACCTTGCTAACTTAGCCCCTAAGGCTTTGACTAGGTAGATAGATATTTCTAGGTTCTAAAATATCTAAAAAGTAAGATATCTAGATATTTATGAAACCTAGATATTACACATAAAGTTAACATCCTCTACTTAGTCTTCTAGGTTAGTTGCTAACCTCTAGATTAGTGCTAAACTAGGTTAGGAGCTAACATGACACTAATCAAATAATTAGTTAATAATAAAACACAAATACAAATAATTCCAAATAATTCCTAGAAAATTACCAAAATACCTTTTAGGCCAAAAAGCCCTAATTTGATGTTCTAAACCTATGACTAAGCTCACATGGTCATGGCAACTTCTAGGTTAAGGAAAACTAGGGTTTACACTAAGTTATACTAACCAAAATCACAAAGTCATAAGTCATGACTTAGAAAATGGTTTAACTTAACTAAAATCACCAGAAAATCATACCATGACTAAAATACCACTAATAAATAATAAAAATAATAAATTTTCAAAAATACCCCAATTTCAGAAAACAGGGTATTACAGGTTCATCTGGTCTATTTGAGATGGTTCAAAAGTCAAAGTGTGGGAGGACCCTTGGGTTGCAGCAATACTATCTCACATGGTTAAAGGAAATGTTAATATTAATTTTAATGTTAATGTTAATGTTAAGGTTAAGGTTAATCTTAATGTTAATTATCATGTTAATTTAATGTTAATTTATTAATTTACTATTAATTTTAATTTTAATTTTAATATTAATTTTATTGTTAAATTTTGTCATTTCAGTTGTCATGTCAGCAACCATGTTATCTGTCACATAATGGAAGATAATATCACTCTCCTTTCATTAGCATCGGATGATATTCCTAAGACCAGTCCACAACTACAAAAGGGGCTCAAGCATTTCCACAACAATTGTCCCCTCATAGCACCAGTTGTCATTGTTAACTATGAAGATAACAAGATTGCGAATAACATATCAAAATCGGATGAACTCATTGTAGATGCTGAATTGAAATCTTCAACCAAAATAGCATTTTTGGAACATATCAAAGTCGGATGAAACCAAATTTTTTGGGAGCCAAATAGCATTTTTTTTTTAATAAAAAAAACACTTTAAGATATTAGTTACTTGCAACCAATGTTATCAAAACCGGACCGGACCGACGGTTGGACCGGGTCTGACCGGGTTAAACCAAAAAATCGGTTCGGTCTGATTTGAACCGGATTTTTTTTGAGAACCGACGGTTTTTTACAAAACCGGGGTTTAACCTGGGAATCGCCCAAACCGGAGTTCATTTGAACCGGTCAGAGATGCCTGGACCACTGTCAGGAGCTCAGGGTCGGCTTAGATAGGATGGGCCTGGACGAGCTTGGAGGAAGTGCGGACGGTGGTGGTCCAGCGTAGGGACAGCGATCGGGTGGATGTCTGCGAGATCGCGACGCAGAACTTGAGCTCTAGGGTGGTTGCTTCGAGTGATAGAGGGAGGAGAGAATGGAGTGGGAAAGAGAGGGTTTAAAAAATAAAGGTGGAGTGTGTGCAGGAGAAGCCTAGGTGATGAAGAGTAAAGAAGAAGAGTGTAGAACTGATTATGTTGGTAAGGGGTGTGGCTTTGTCGAATGTGTCCATGGCTGATAGGTTGATAGGGTCGTGTACAGGCGTAAAATGGGACTTTTGTGTTGTTGATAGGGACTAGAGAGAGCTTCGTAAATGCTTTGTACTTGCATGGAAATTGTTGCGTGTACATGGCAGGAGATGGGGTGACCGTGGAAATAGGGATAATATATTTATAAGAAAATTTTAAGCATACAGTACATAACCGGTCAGACCCGGTTGGACCCGGTTGAACCCCGGTTAGACCTGTACGAAAAAATTTCGGTTCGATTATCGGTCCGGTTTTTAAAACATTGCTTGCAACCAAAACTTCCCATAGCAGGAAGGTGTGGACATAGGGAAGGCATGCAGAGCTAGACAAACCGGAGCTATGGACATGCACTCGGAAACACCCGGCAAGACAAGGAGAGCATATTGGTCACATGCTTTATCAGGTTATAATAAATGGCACTCCCCGAAAAATTCATCTTTCCCGCGTATTCATTGTTCACGTCGAACAAGTAGTAGCAGCCGCCGACGCCGCTCAACGCGCGGCTGCCCGCAAATAGTAGGCTTTCTCCGTCCCCATCCTTGATCATGACAAACGCCTTCTCCTGCAGGCCGTCCCCGGCTTCCTGGTAGTAGTTGCAGCACGCCGTGATGTCCCTCGCCTTGTTCGTGTCGTTCTTGGCAAACAGTTGGCTGATCGCGTCGCACTTGAGTTTCCCCAGCTTGAGCCTCTTGATCGTGTCCTGGTACGAGGACTCCATTAGCGCCTGCAACGACGCGGGATGGTAGGTCTCGATCAGCTTGAGGCAGAGAGCGGGATATTCGACGTTGCCGCATACGGCATCCAGAGAGGAGTCGGCGGCGGCGGAGGGGGCATTTGCGTCGGCAGCAGCAAAGACGAGGAAGAGGAGGATTGCTGCAATGGAAAACTTGGAGGAGGCCGTACTTTCAGTCACCATCTGGGATGAATGCTTATTATTGCGTATGGAAAGGGAATCGTGCAGCCTAAAGAAGAATGTACAGGAGGTTATAACAAGGTGCTCCTCTCGACATGATACCCTCTTTTCTAGGAATTGTGTGTGTGGTTGTGGGTGGGCTATTTTGGTGTAGGTTTTACCAAGTCATGCAACTCCCCTTCCGCCTATTTAGGATTTCATATATGTTTCGCATCTGAAAACAAAACGCTCAATTACTAGATATAAGTGATCTCACCAACAATTGCTTTTGTCCTTTAATTTCAGCTATATTTTTTTATGATAAAAAGGATAAATATCAAGGACTAAACGACTGCTTTTGTCAGATATGCCACTAGAAACAAATTTACGGGAATGAAAGTAGCCCTTGTATGAAGTTAGCATATATACAAGGCCGGTCCTGAGATTTAGAGGACTCAGTTCAAAAATCTGAATATAAGATCATATCCTTTATTACTGAAAGTAGGATACAATGGGGAGGGATTTCCGCCCAAATGCTTCCAAATATTCATTTATTATTATTATATAATATAAATATATTCATCTATATTATTTAAATTGAATTTAAGAGTTGGTTACGGATGATGAGAAGCGTAGGTTACGGATGATTAGAAGGAAGTTGGTTTTAGAATTTTTTTATTTTAAATATTCTATTTTTTTGGTTAATTAAATTGGTTGAGATGATTAGAAGGAAGTTAGTTTTATATTTTTTTACATCTTTCGATTTTTTTTGTTAATTAAATTGGTTGAGTATTTATTAACTATTTGGACGGATAAGATGAGAGTTGATTTAAGGTTTTATTTATCTCCCATAACCCAAGGATGATGAGAATAGTGGGTTGCGGATGATTAGAAAGAAGTTAGTTTTCGATTCTTTTTGTTAATTAAATTGGTTGAGTATTTACAAACTGTTTGGACGGATAAGATGGGAGTTGATTTAAGGTTTTACTTATCTCCCATAACCCAGAAATGATGAGAATAGTGGGTTACGGATGTTCAGAAGGAAGTTAGTTTTAGAAAGAAAAAAAATTTAATCTTCTGGATTTTTTTTTTTGTTAATTAAATTGGTTGAGTATTTACAAACTGTTTGGACATGGAAGTTGATTTAAGGTTTTATTTCTCTCTCATAACTCATGATGATGAGGAAAGTGGGTTACGGATGATTAGAAGGAAGTTGGTTTAGGATTTTTTTAAAATCTTTGGTTTTTTTTAAATTAAATTGGTTGAGTATTTATTAACTTTTTCTCTATTCTATTTCAATTGTTACTCCCAATCCAAAAACCTAGAGAGAGCGAGAGAGAGAGAGAGAGAGAGAGAGAGAGAGAAGAGCAGTGTCGAGGAGGAGGAGTTTGACTTCATCACCATCGCCAACTTTTCTTCGGTCGAGGTATCAATATTCTCCCTCCTCTCGCGATTTCGATTCTTATGGTTAGGATTTTGTGGTCTTTCATTTTGGAATAAATATATAGATTTTAGAGTAGAAGAAACCCATATCTTATAGAATCATACATATGAACTTTACCAATCTTCTGTACATTCATCCTTCATTTTCATTATGGATTCACTACCTACATAGGTAGTGATAACAAACCGAATATCTTGATTTCTCTTTTCCTTTTTACTGACATGAACTATATAGAGAGGAAATGACCTTTAAGATCTGAATGTAAGAGCGATTCATAGAACCAATGCAACTCCAAACATTTGGTAACACTTAAGCAAAGGCTTGCTCGAGCATTATCAATCAATTACCGGAATGTTTTTCGCTTATATTTATTCTTCATACGATAAAAAAAAAAATTGACATCCTGAATCCATCCTAATCTAATTTTTAATTTCTTTGAGGTCATATCCATGTACTTAAATTTGTTTGACATCCTAACTATTACATTATATACTTGATTGCACATATAAATTATCAATTGTGTATCAGATAGTTTTTACTCATTTTCTATCTTTGTCTCAATTTATCTTTTGTAGCATTCGGATTTATCTACTACCAGACAATTTTCCTCTTAAATTTTAAATATACTAGCATATATCTAACCCAAAATTTATTTTATAATTTGAATATTAAATGATTTCTAATTTGATAAGAGAATAAAATTAATTGTATGATTTGGTTTATAGATTAGATTTTACATCGATGCCGCTGTTAACGTAATAAGTAAATTTGGTTACATGTGTATGATTTCGTTTCTATCTCCTTACATTTATTTGTTTTATAAGTAAATTTGGTTGAGTGGTTTAGAATATTATATGATATAAGCTTCAAATTTTTTGAATCTTTCATTTTTCCAATTACATGTGTATGGTGTGGTTGAGAAGTACTCTCTGTATCCGGGTAAAATAAGTCAACCGACTACAAAAATATGTCCATTTGTAGTTATGTGGCGTTTACTGGGTTTTTGATCTCTGATTAAGCTGATATAGAGGGGTTATGTTATCCAAAGTTCTGACTCTTAGATCATGGCAAATATCACTAATCTCAAAGCTAACACTATGATAATATCATAATGGACAGTTGTTACATCAAAAAACTACTACAGAGTTTTAAATGAATTCAAAATGTCTTTATATCATAATGGAAAAATATTTAGGAGTCAATGTATTGTGTGTTGTCACAAAGTTGATTTTTTGTTGTTTGAGTTTTTTTTAAGTTTTTGTTTGTAAATTTTTAAGTTCTTATTTTGTTTTCAGAGCTTTTTTTTTTTAATTTTGGTATACAAAAAATTATATCGTGTCGTGTCAGACACTGACACAATATAGACTCCAAATTATACCACAACACTCGGAATAGAATTTAATTGTATGATTTCTAATTTGAAATATATCTAATTTGATAAGCAAATAAAATTTAATTGTATGATATGGTTATAGATTAGATTGTATATCGATGCCGCTGGAAACGTATTAAAATTACTTCTGATGTCATATGAAGAGACAAGAAATAAGTTTATGTGAAGCTTTGTGGCTTCATCAATACAAATATAAGTTTTTTAAATGACTTATTTAGAGAACATCATGCAGTTCAAAAGTTTATTAAATGCTATGGGGTTATGATTTTTTTTTGAGAAATTTTTAGGATCCAACGTTTTTGTGTGTTGTCACAAAGTTGATTTTTTATTGTTTTGAGTTTTTTATTTAGGTTTTTGTTTGTAAAATTTTAAGTTGTTATTTTGTTTCCTTACTTTTTTTTATTTTGGTAATAAAAGAAATCACGTCATGTCGTGTCAGACACTTACACGATATAGACTCCAAATTATACCACGGCACTCGGAATAGAATTTAATTGTATGATTTGGTTTATGGATTATATTTTACATCGATGTCGCTGTAAACGTAATAAACTTATTTCTCATGTCATATGAAGAGACAAGAAGCTTAATTGAAGCTTTGTGGCATAATGAATACAAATATAAGTTTTTAAATTGACTTATTTAGAGAACGTCATGCAGTTCAAAAGTTTCCTAAATGCTATGGGGTTTTTTTTGGAGAAATTTTTAAGATACAATGTTTTGTGTATTGTCACAAAGTTGATTTTTTGTTGTTTGAGTTTTTTTTAAAGTTTATGTTTGTAAATTTTTAATTTTTAATTTTGTTTTTGGAGTTCTTTTTTTTGTTTATTTTGGTAAAAAAAAATTCACATCGTATCGTGTCAGATACTAACACGATATAGACTCCAAATTATACTACGACACTCGGAATAGATTTTGGAAAAAGATGCAGTTAACACAAACACAATATGAAAATCTACAAATTTTTGACACTCTTTAAATCTTGCGATATTGCTGCCAACAATTTTTTGAAAAAAAAAACTTGCGATATTTTTCGTAACCAAACTAAGAACATATTAAATTGAAGAGTGGGTTACGGATGATGAGAATGAAGTTGGTTTTAGATTTCTTTTTTAAATCTTTCATTTTTTTGTTAATTAAATTGGTTGAGTATTTATTAACTGTTTGGACGACAAAGATGGAAGTTTATTTAAGGTTTTATTTACCTCCCATAAGTAATTTTTTTTTTAATTTTATTGTTTTTTCACAGATTTCTTTTTTTCCATAGTTTTTTTATTATCCTTTTTAAAGAAAATTGTTTCCATTTTATTTTGGGAATGTTTATATGTTGACCAAAAATGGGAATATAATTTTTAATAAAAATTTGTTACCTGGTATTTGAAATATCGAAAATATAGAATTTAGACCTATTCCATATACCAAACATCTCCTACAATTTTGCTAAGGGTATGTTGGAAATTTGCGTAAAAAATATATTTTCTTCAGGCAAAAGGAAAATTTGTTTAGTTTTTTTTATATCGTTTTATTTTTATTTTCTAAGAATGATTTATTATTGTTTTTTTGCAGATTTCATTTTTTTGCAGTTTATTTTATCCTTTTTAAATAAAATTGTTTCCATTTTTTTGGGATTATTTATATTTTGACCAAAAATGGGATAAATATAGAATTAGACCTATTACGTATACCAAACGTCTTCTTAAGTTTTGCTGAGGGTATGTTGAATATTTGCTTAAAAAATATATTTTCTTCAGACCAAAGGGGGCTAGCGGCTCTAAAAGAATGATGAACAGATTTTTTTTAATCATGTAGGGCAGATACATATGGAGAATGGTGGGGACTTGCAAGATTTTTGGAAAGAAATTGTTTAATGACAATTTTCAATATATATTTCTTGAATATGACTATTTGATTAGCATTTTTGAGTTTTTTTTAGGCTTTTGATTTTGTGATCAAAATTGTCATTTAAATATTTTTTTATATTTATTTAGATTTACAAAGAAGTTATTCTAGAATGTAATTATATTTACACTAATATTTTTACAAAATTGTCATTGACTGATGACGAGGGTGAAGACACTAATGAAACTACAAATGTAGTTTACAAAAATATACATACATATATAAATACATGTTATTTTTGAATTAAACTTTATCATATCATGTTTTTATTATATGCATTACTTTAAAAAATATATACATACATATATAAATACATATATGTGAATGCATTACTAACTACTAATTATTTAGATTTTATGCATCCTACCAAAACATTAATATTTAGTCCCCCAAAAAATGACACTTTATCTGTCCCGTGCGTCGTACGGGTACACGCACTAGTTTTATGTATAAAAAATCGAAGGTATATATTAATGGCGCTAGTTTTAATTTAGTTCTTCTCAAAAAAAGGACCAACATGTATAGGTAAAAAATAATAAGAAAATATCGTTTTAACTTCCATGTATTGAGAAGAATTGGATTGATCGAACGACCAGTGGCGTAGCCACTAGGTCCCCAGGGAGGGCAGCTGCACCCTATGGAATTTCTATTTTTATATAGTATTTTTTTGAATATTATTGAAAAGAATTATTCATAGTTTCACCAATCAGTATTTGAGATAACGACACATGACCTCCTTCCTCCCTGCAAAATTACCTTCCAGCCCCTCCTCTTAACAAACGACATGGTGCGTGCTGATGCTGCAGTCAGGGTGTTGGTAATAAAAAACTCTTTTTTTTATTGATTTTGATTGTTCATTATTGATTTTATTTTGCATTTTGTATTCATCTTGTGCCTCACCACTACCACTAGGCTAGGGAGTCATTGGTGTCAGCTATATATATATATATATATATATATATATATATATATATATATATATATATATATATATATATTTTAAAATCAAGCAGCCGTGTCAAAGACACCCAGCCACCGCTTGGCCCGGGGGCCATGGGCGAACCACCAAGCCACCTCCGTGGGGGCTCGAACTCCGTCTGATGCCCCAAGTGCCGGTGCGCCTAGCCACTTGAGCTACAAGCGCCCGGTATATATATATATATATATATATATATATATATATATATATATATATATATATATATATATATATATATATCTTAGGATTTTCTTTGTTAGTATTGTTGTTGTGAAAATAAGAAAGAGAGAAAAAATTGGTAGCCAGAAAGATGTGTACGTAGCTTTTTCATAGATAACATATAAAGAGAGAATGTGATAGAGGTTGTTGTGGGTATGGATAAGGGCATCCATATTTGGAGTTATACAAATCACAACACTCCCCCTTGGATGGCCACTTTAATTATTGCCTCATTAAAAACTTTTCTAAGAAAAAATCCATCTTTTGGAAAAAAAAATTCATAGAAAGAAAAGAGTATAATAATATTCTTCAGGAATATGGTTCTTTAGTAATTTAAGTGGGTGCAACTTACACTACCTCGTTAAAAACCTTTCGAAGAAAAAATCCAGTGAAAAAAATCTCAACGAAGGAAAAGAGTACAATGCGCAAAGACATACTTCGAGATGTCTTCATGAGCATCTTCAAGATGCATACATCTTCAGGATGCTCCCCCTCAAATTATAAAATTATATTTGGTCTTTTCATCAATATAAATAAAAAATCACCCTCCCAAGTAAGTACATTTATTATTACATTCCATCCCAATATTTTATAATATATATGTCTATATGCATGTCTGTTAGGTTCTTATCATGCTGATTTGATGAACCAACTTCTGAAATGTGGACTTTGGAAGAGATTTTGTGAAGATATCTGCATGGTTCTCTGAAGACTTGATCTGCTAGCTTTACATTAATCTTCTTTTCTTTTTGATGTTGGTGGATGAAGAAAAACTTTGGTAAGATATGTTTCATCTTGTCTCCTTTGATAAACCTTTCTTGAATTTGTTTTATACATGCTGCATTGTCCTCATAAAGGGTTGTAGGCCCATTCATATGTTCTGAAAGATCGAAACTCCCCCTAATGTGTTGAATTAGTGACCTTAACCATACACATTCTCTACTTGCTTCATGGAGTGCCAGAATTTCTGAATGATTTATTTATGTTGTTGTAATAGTTTGTTTGACTGATCTCTATGAGATAGCTACACCACTGTTAATAAAAACATATCCTGTTTGTGATCTCCCCTTATGGAGATCAGATAAATAACCTGTGTCTGCATATCCAACAGGTCAGCATGTTTATATGAATAATATAAACCAAGATCAGTGGTTCCTTTAAGGTATCTAAGAATGTGCTTTAATCCATTCCAATGCCTACGTGTAATACAAAGTTATATTTAGCCAACAAATTCACAGAAAAAGCGATATAAGGTCTAGTGCATTGTGCTAAATAAAGAAGTGCACCTATTGCACTTAAATATGGTACTTCAGGATCCAAAACATCTTCATTTTCTTCTTTCGACCGAAATGGATATTGGTCAATTTCCAATGACCTAACCACCATATGTGTGCTTAGTGAGTGACAATTACTCATGTTAAACCTCTTTAGAAGGTTTTCAGCATATTTGGTGTGATGGAGTAAAATTCTATTTTTACCATGCTCGATCTGTAGGCCGAGACAAAATTTTATTTTATCCAAGTCTTTCATTTCAAATTCTTTCTTAAGATAGCTAGCAGCCTTTTCAATCTCTTCTGGAGATCCTATCAAGTTTATGTCATCTACATAAACTGCTGCTACGATGAATCCATTCAAGGATTTCTTAATGAATATGCACGAACATATATAATCATTATTATATCCTTTCCTAGACAGGTATTCACTGAGCCTATTGTACCACATTTTTTCGGATTATTTTAGTCCATATAGGACTTGTTTTAATTTAACAATGTGCATATTGGTAGATTTAGTTTCTTGCAATTTGAGTTCTTCAGGAACTTTCATGTATATATCACTGTCCAGGTTACCATATCGGTATGCTGTCATCACATCCATAAGTCTCATATCCAGTTTTTCAGAAACAATGGAACTTATTAGATATCTACATGTGATGATATCCAAGACCAGAGAATATGTTTCTTCATAATCTATTCCTGGTCTTTGTGAGAATCCTTGAGCAACTAATTATGCTTTATATCTTTGGATCTCATTAGTTTTATTTGTTTTTCTTACAAACACCCATTTAAAATCTAAAGGGTTTATTCCTTTTGATGTTTGTACAATAGGACCAAACACTCCATGTTTTACAAGGCAATTTAATTCTGCTTGAATCATATCTTTCCATTTTGGCCAATCTTGTCTCTTTCGACATTCAACGATTGCTTGTGGTTCAGTATTAACCTAATTTTTATTACCCTTTTTAATTTCATCTGCTACTGCATATGAGAAAATGTCATCCATGATAATTTTTTTTCCATTCCAGATTTCTTTTGAGTACGTGTAAAACATATATTTCTCATTGTTCTTTGTTACAGGTACCACTTTCTCAGTCATTTCTGGGATTTGACGCATATCCTCGATCGGAGCGATATGCGTTATTTTGGAGAAATTGAATTTTTGGTTCATGACATCTTCCAGACCGTCATGAGCTTCCTCTACAAGGGTTGCTATTTCAAGAGTTGCTTCTTCAGGAGCATGTTGGAGCGGGTGGGGTTCCCACCTATGTGGAGAATACCCCGGAGAGCGACGAACGCCATCCGTGTGTCGGAGAAGCTTGGAGAGTGCATGGATTTTATTTTGGTACATATATTGTAAGGAAATATATGATTAGATTTCCATATTTGCTTTGATTATATATTTATGATTGGACCCTTCATATAGTAGCTTTCCATATTATTGGATTTCTAATTATGGTAAGCTAATTATGATTAGATTTTCATTAAATATATGATTGATTTATATTAGAAGTTTTCATATATATTGGCCTTCCATGTATGGGTTACCAAGGGCTTATAAAAGGGTGATGCATGCTAGTTGTAAAATCATCTCAAAACAAAGAGTGCTTTACAATCTTTGAGAGAGAGAGAGAGGATTAAGGACTATTGTGAAGGAGAGATTGCTTCGAATAATTTTTCGGCATCTCTTGTTCTTCGGAGTCCGCAATCAAAAAATTTCTTCTTTCAAGTGAGTTGTGGTTATCCGTGTTGGATCGGGAGGAGCTTGTAGAGGGTGTATTCTCTTTATTCCATTAGTGGAGGTTCCAGGGTTGGACTCCGATCGTCCCGTGGTTTTTCCCGCAAGGGTTTTCTACGTCAAAAATCTTTGTGTCTGCGATTGTGTTTAGCATTTTTGGTTTGTGTGCTTTTGCTCGGTTCTCTCGCAGGACTTTCTGGTTTGGGAGAACGATTTTCGCGCTTCGTTCCCAACAGAGTGGTATCAAAGCTTTGGGTTCAAAGAAGTGTCAGGAATTGACAGTCAAACCAGGAAGCAGAGATGGACACGAAGCTGGTGCGCATGGTGAACCTGAACAGTACCAACTACCATTATTGGCGGAGCAAGATGAAGGATTTGATGTTCGTCAAGAAGCTGCATCTTCCAGTATTTGCATCCGAGAAGTCCAGTGACAAATCCGATGAGGACTGGAACTTCAAGCATATACAGGTATGTGGGTACATACGGCAGTTCGTTGACGAGAACGTGTACAACCACGTTGCCAATATTGAGCATGTAAATAGGTTGTAAGAGAAGCTGGAATCTTTGTACGCGAAAAAGACCAGGGTAAACAAATTGTTCCTAATCCGGACGATGATGGGTCTGCAGTACAAAGATGGTGTATCCATTATGGATCACTTGAGTGAGTTCCAGGGCATGGTGGACCAGCTATCCTCGATGGGAGTCAAGTTCGATGACGAGGTTCAAGGACTTTGGTTGTTATGTACATTGTCAGACTCGTGGGAGACCGTACGAGTATCTATGATCGCTTCTGCTCCGGAAGGCGTGGTCAGTCTGGAGTTTGCCAAGAGCGGGGTACTGAATGAAGAGATGCAGAGACGTTCTCAGGGCACTTCATCCACATCCCATCACTCAGAGGCACTAGTTTCGGAGAGCCGCGGAAGGGGCAAAAGCAGGGGTCCAGGTGGTGGCAGAGACAAGAGCAGGAGGAAGTCCAAGGGTCGGTAAGAGGACTCGGAGTGTTACCATTGTGGCAAGAAGGGCCACATCAAGCGGAACTGTTTCGCTTGGAAGAGAGAGAAGAATGACGACAAGGGGAAGCAAGATGAGAACACTACAGCGGCGGCTTCGATACATGGAGACGATGTAATCGTCGTAGGTGATGAGGTTATCACAAACCTCGCCTGCGATGACAATTCTTGGCTGGTGGACTCAGGGGCTTCAGCGCATGTATCTCACAATAGGGCACTATTTGCCACATACACGACAGGCGACTGTGGAGTGTTGAAGATGGACAATGAAGATGTGTCAAAGATGGTTTCCGTTGGAGATGTGCATTTGAGGACGAAGACGGGTGCATTTCTTGTTCTCAAAGATGTTCGTCATGTCCCTGATATCCGTTTCAACCTGGTGGCGGTTGGATGATGAGGGATTCTTCAGTCTCTTCGAAAATAGTCAGTGGAAGCTTTCCAGAGGTTCGATGGTGATTGCCAGAGGAAGCAAAAAGTCCGGTCTCTACTATATGGAGGGGAGCACACAGGGGGCACAGGCGGTGAACGCAGTCAGTGATGCGTCTACCGAGTTGTGGCACAGGCGGCTCGGCCATATCAGCGAGAAGGGGATGAGCTACTTGGTGAACAGGAAGGTGATTCCAGGGCTCAAGTCTACAAAGTTGGAGAAGTGCACGCACTTCTTAGCTGGGAAGCAAAATAGGGTGTCTTTCCAAAGTCACCCAAGTTCAAGGAAGCCGGCGTTGCTCGAGTTGATTCACTCGGATGTCTGCGGTCCTATGAAGGTAAAATCTATTGGTGGTGCTTCTTACTTTGTAACTTTTATTGATGACAGTTCCAGGAAGGTTTGGGTCTATGCCTTAAAGACCAAGGATCAGGTGCTGCCTACTTTCAAAGAGTTTTAGGCCTCTGTTGAAAGAGAGACGGGCAAGAAGTTATTGTGTGTTCGGTTCGACAACGGCCGCGAATACATTGGTCCCTTTGATACTTATTGCAGAGAGCAGGGGATACGACACCAGAAGACTCCACCCAAGACACCTCATCTCAATGGTGCAGCGGAACACATGAACAGGATACTGATGGAGAGGGTGCGGTGTTTGCTGTCAGAAGCAAATTTGTCGGGCAGTTATTGGGGCGAGGCTCTTCTCACAGCTGCTTATGTTATTAATTTATCTCCTAGTGCTCCTTTGCAGGGTGATGTGCCTGACAAAGTATGGTACAACAAAGAGCCGTCATACAATCACCTGTGAGTGTTTGGCTGTAAGATCTTCGTGCATGTACCGAAGGACAAGAGGACCAAACTTGAGCCGAAGACGAGGCGATGAGTCTTTGTCGGCTACGGTCGGGATGAGTTTGGCTATAGACTCTAAGACCCGGTGGGAAGAAAGCTCTACAGAAGCAGGGACGTGGTATTCGTCGAGGATCAGACTATGACCAACACTCAGGATTTCGAGACGCCTTCTGAGGCTGAGGAATTGCCTGAGTTAGAGTCATTTCTCTTCGAACAGTTTCCATAGGACATCGTAGAGGATCCAATTATGGGGGAGCCAGTACATGGAGTTGCTCCCAACCCTGATTATCAACCTGCTAATGGTGGTAAGGGTGTCCCTCAGGAGGATGAGCATGCCGGGAAGGCGGTTCCTGAAGTGGAGGAGGCTGTTAGTATACAGCCAGCACCAGTGGCTCCACTGAGAAGGAGCGACAGAGAGCGTCAACCATCTACGAGATACTCACCGGGTGAGTATGTGCTATTGACTGACGGGAGAGAGCTCGAAAGTTTTACAGAGGTTATGGAAGACGAACACAGGCAGGAGTGGATGGAGGCTATGCAGGAGGAGATGAGTTCTTTATATGCCAATTCCACTTATGAGCTGGTGCGGTTGCCAAAGGGCAAGAAGGCTTTAAACAATCGATAGTTGTTTAGAGTGAAGCAGACGGATGATGCTACTCGCCCTCGATACAAAGCGAGACTGGTAGTTAAAGGCTACGGTCAGTGGAAAGGCATGAATTATGATAAGATCTTTTCGCTAGTCATCAAACAGTCGTCTATTCGGGTGGTGCTAGCATTGGCAGCCAGTTTCGACTTGGAGGTCGAGCAGATGGACGTGAAGACGGTATTCCTCCACGGTAATCTTGTAGAGGAGTTATATATGGAGCAGCCAGAGGGATTCTGTGAGAAGGGCAAGTCACATTTGGTCTGTCGGTTGAGGAAGAGCTTGTATGGTCTGAAGCAGGCTCCGAGGTAGTGGTACAGAAAGTTCGAGTCGTTTATGAGGAAGCATGCCTATGCACGGACGACGTCGGACCATTGCGTATTTGTGAGGTACTTTGTCGAGGATGATTTTATCACTTTATTGCTCTATGTAGATGATATGCTGTTAGTGGGTCAGAACGCCACTAGGATAGTGGAGTTGAAGCACCAACTGGGCGCGGCCTTCTCTATGAAGGATTTAGGCACAGCAAAGACTATTCTTGGGATAAAGATCAGCCGAGAGAGGTAGTCCAAGCTGCTACATTTGTTCCAAAAGAAGTACATTTACCGGGTACTTCAGCGTTTCGGTATGGACGAGTCGAAGAAAGTGAGTTGCCCCCTTGCGGCTCACTTTAAGTTCACTGAGGAGCAGTATCCATCTACCGAGGACAAAAAGGAAGATATGGAGCGGGTTCCATATGCTTCAGCCGTGGGAAGTCTTATGTATGCTATGGTGTGTACGAGGCCAGACATCGCTCATGCAGTTGGCACAGTTAGCAGGTACCTTTCAAATCCAGGAAGGGTACATTGGAGTGCGGTCAAGTGGATTCTACGATACCTTCAGGGCACTGTCGATTGGAGACTTTCTTTTGGTGGTGACGAGCTGAAGCTGGTTGGGTATACTGATGCTGATATGGCTGGGGATGTAGACACGAGGCGATCGACTTCGGGCTATGTGATGATGTTTACTAGAGGAGCGGTATCGTTGCAGTCGCGGTTGCAGAAGTGTGTTGCCTTGTCGACGACAGAGGCAGAGTACATTGCGGCGACGGAGGCTTACAAGGAGTTGCTGTGGATGAAGAAGCTGCTGCAGGAAATAGGGCTGAAGTAAGAGCAGTATACTTTGCTTTGCGACAGTCAGAGTGCTATTCACCTTGTGAAGAACCAGACATTTCATAGTCGGTCCAAGCACATCGAGACTCGGTATCATTAGATACGGGATGTGGTTGAGAAGAAGGATACGGCGCTTGAGAAGGTTCATACTGATGACAATGGAGCGGACATGCTCACGAAGGTTCTTCCGAGGGGGAAGTTTGAGTACTGCAGGCAGATCATCGGGATGACGACCTCATCCATATAGTTGTGAAGACGGAGATTTATTGGAGTGGGTGGGGTTCCCACCTATGTGGAGAATATCCCGAAGAGCGACGAGCGCCATCCGTGTGTCGGAGAAGCTTGGGTAGTGCATGGATTTTATTTTGGTACATATATGGTAAGAAAATATATGATTAGATTTTTATATTTGCTTTGATTATATATTTATGATTGGACCCTTCATATAGTACTTTCCATATTATTGGGTTTCCAATTATGGTAAGCTAATTATGATTGGATTTCCATTAAATATATGATTGATTTATATTAGAAGTTTTCATATATATTGGCCTTCCATGTATGGGTTACCAAGGGCTTATAAAAGGGTGATGCATGCTAGTTGTAAAATTATCTCAAAACAAAGAGTGCTTTACAATCTTTGAGAGAGAGAGAGAGGATTAAGGACTATTGTGAAGGAGAGATTGTTTCGAATAATTTTTCGGCATCTCTTATTCTTCGGAGTCCGCAATCAAAAAATTTCTTCTTTCAAGTGAGTTATGGTGATCCGTGTTAGATCGGGAGGATCTTGTAGAGGGTGTATTCTCTTTATTCCATTAGTGGAGGTTCTTCAGGGTTGGACTCCGATCGTCCCGTGGTTTTTCCCGCAACGGTTTTCCACGTCAAAAATCTTTGTGTCTGCGATTGTGTTTGTCATTTTTGGTTTGTGTGCTTTTGCTCGATTCTCTCGCAGGACTTTCTGGTTTGGGGAAACGGTTTCCGCGCTTCGTTCCCAACAGAGCATTAGGGTATGTAATATTATTCAGTCTCTTTTTTCGAGGAGCTAAATCTTTGAAACCTTTAGGTCTCCCACGTTTTTGATGTGAAATTGATTCATTTTATGCTTTATATTGATCTTTTGGTACTTCTATTCTAGAGGGTACATTCATAGTTGGTATGTGTGAACTAGTCACTTTTGCAGCATCATTAAATGCATCGGGTAATTCAACTGCAACATACTATAAGTGAATAATATTCTCATAATTTCTTGGTTACATTAGGGAGTTCTGGGGTTGAAATGAGATAAAGTTGGAGTATACCATGATAATTCACGACGTTCTTATGGAACGAAAGATTTATCTCCCTTTTTATCTCCCCCTAATGTCGGAAAGACTATATCGTCAAAATGGCAGTCCGCAAATCTTGCGGTAAAGATATCTCCTGTCAATGGTTATAAAAATTTAATAATCAAGAAAGATTAAAAACCAACATAAATTCACAATCGTCGTTGGGGACCATTTTGGTTCTCTTCGGTAGAGGGATAGGGACATAAACTGCACAACCAAAATTTTGAATATGAGAAAGATTTGGTTGGTGTCCAGAGATTAATTATGAAGGAGATAACTCATGGTAAGATGTTGGCCTTACCTTGATTAAGGATGCAGCATGGAGTATTGCATGACCCCAAACACCGATGGGTAATCTAGACTGCATAAGTAAAGGTCTAGTTATCAATTGGAGTCTTTTGATCATATATTCTGCCAAACCATTCTGGGTATGCACATAAGGAACAGAATTCTCAACCTCTATTCCTAAGGATAGACAAAAATCATTAGAAGTTTGAGAGGTGAATTCAGCTGCATTATCTAGTCTTATTAATTTGATAGCTTGATCAGGAAAATGGGTTCTAAGCTTTATGATTTGGGCCAATAGAATAGAAAAAGTCAAGTTTTGGGATGATAAAAGACAAACATGAGGCCATCTAGATGGAGCATCAATCAATACCATAGAGTATCTGAAAGGTCCACTGGAGGGATGGATTGGTCCACAAATATCTCCTTGAATTCTATAAAGAAAAGGAGGTGATTTAGAGCTAATTTTCAGGATTGAGGGTCTCGTAATAAGTTTTTCCTGGGAACATGGGACACAAAAATGACCATTAGGTATATTGCGAGTTGTTAAATAATGGCCACTGGAATTATTTATAATTTTTTTATCATCTTGGTCCTAGGATGGCCCAGACGGTCATGCCAAAGTTTAAAGTTGAGGGTATTTTTTGGTTTCTGGCCAGTGATGTTTCTTGAATTAGAGATGAGCTGCCGGCTCATAGAGGTATGAGACTCGACTACCCCAATGTAAGTGAAGTAGATTCCTAGTGATAAGCCAAAAAATTTCTCTAGAACGAACTTCTGGTTCCCTATTCTAGACATTACACAAATGTATTCTTTATTAGTCTCGCTCATGTTTTCAATATGATACTCGTTAGCCCTTATGTCCTTAAAATTCAGTAACTTTCTTCTGGAACTACGAGAGTATAAGAAATTTTGTATAGATAGGTGGGTTCCGTCGGGTAAAATTAATAATGCTCTATCAGAGCCTTCCCTAATACGAGTGTGACCGGCTATCGTGGATACTACGTTTGCACTAGTACTATGATATTATGTCAAAGTTCAGAATCTATTCTTTGTATGTCTTCTCTTTTTTTTTTTTTTTGCTTGAAATCAAGTTGAAATGATAGGAAAGACAAAACTTAGAAAGCATGGAAAAAATAGATGGTGTGCATATATGTATGCACTGAATTATGATTATGTGAAGCAACAGAAAATATATGGTCCAACATCAGAAAACTGTAGCATCAACTAGTTTTGCATTGTTTGGCTTTTCATGTTACAAAATGTGAATTCGTGTGGTCCCAGGATGTATAATTTGAATATAGGACAACAACATAAAAGTGATGATTTTCTTGCTTGGAAAATTTAAATAATTTTGTTTGGAAAGCATCACATCATATGGAACAACAGAAAGTTGCGATATATCAATATTTGAGAGAAGAAAAAAAAAATCAAAATTTGATTAATACTTTGGAACATCATGGGGATAGCATAAAATCATATGAACATCATTTTGTTTGGATAGCATCACTATGAATTTGATTAATACTATGGAACATCATATGGATAGCATCACATCGTATGGACTGTGGAATATATTATTATGGAACGACAGAAAGTTGAGAAAAAACAATCAAAATTTGAGAAAAAAAATTATATCAATATGTAACAATTTTTTAAGTCATGATATGGAGCAACAGAAAGTTACTTTTATTCTGCAAGCAATAGCGAAAAGCCCACAATATAATATTTATGTAAAAATAAGTAAATAACCATTACTTCTGCGACAACTGTAAAAACAAATTCGTAGTCAATTGAACACACGAATGAATACAATTTAATTTAAAACAGTTTTTTTTTTCGTTAACATCAAGATGACGATAACATAAAAATTAAAATACAGGGGCAAAAATTGCTACAAACCAAGCCTAAGTTTCTTCTCAGCAACATATAGTAGTTAAAAAGAATTCTCAATTATTATCAGTGGCCAATTAACATAAGAATGAACAAAGAATTCTGACCTTGCTTGGATGGAGGATAAAAGATGAGTAAATATTAATTCTTGTGGGCGAGAAAACACCTCCTGGTTAAAGACTCGTGTTTTCTTCTTGAGCATTGTGCTGATAACGTGTTGTGAAAATAAGAAAGAAAGAGAAGAAATTGGTAGCCAGATAAAATGTATACATAGCTTTTTCATTGGTAACATGTAAAGAGGGAATGAGATAGAGGTTGTTGTGGGTATGGATAAGGGCATCATTTTTGGAGTTATCCAAATCACAACAATTGTGATAATATTGAGTTATTGTAGTTTTCTTTTTTATTAAGGTATGTTAATGTTGTAGTAATTGTGTATTTTTTAGGGTTTTTTCCTTCTTCTGAGTATGCTAGTCATGTGATAATGAGTTTGAGCCATTTTGGTTTTCTTAGGCTTGATCCAATATTGAGTTATTTTTGTAGCCTTTTGGATAATATTGAGTTACTTTGGTTATTTTCTCACATGTTACTTTGTTGAGTAATATTGAGTTACTTTGGGTTTTCTTTATTTTGGTACAAATAGTAAGAATTGCACCCCTAAATAAAAATCCTGGCTATGCCACTTCGAACGACTATAATATCGAAATATTTGAAAAATACAACACACAAAATCTACATAAATTTATTTGCAGAAAAAAGCTTGTTTGCATAGAAAAGACGAAGCATGTTAATCAAATTGTTTAATATATATACTAGCAAGAATTTTTTTGATTCGCATGCATTTTGGTTTGAAACATATTTTATTTATCAAAAACTTGTGTTTTACTTGTTATTATTATGTCAAAAAATATCAAGTTGGTTTTTCAAGTTCCAACCTTATAATTTTTTTTCCGCAAAGGCTACAGCTTTCTCGCGTGTAGAAGTTTTTTTAACAAAATAAATTCAAATAATACACATCGAAAAAAAATTAAAAACACATTTATCCCAAAAAAAATTTGTGGTTTACTTGCTAACTAAAATTTTGTTCAACAATATATCAAATTATTTTTTGAAATATGTATTCTTTTCTAGTAGAAGCTAGAGGTTTTTGGATATAAAATCTATTTCCAAAAAAAATGTTTAATAAAATAGAGATGTAAGGGATTGAACCTTGCACCTCCACATGCAAAACATATATATTACTACTTGAGCTACATCACTAAAATTTCATATTTGACTATGTATTCTAAAACTATCATAACAAGGAACTTCCAAAATTAAGGGCCCTCTAAAATAGAGGGCCCTGTTCGGTCTCTCCAGAAAAAAAAGCTCAGGGCCGACCTTGCTATATATATATATATATATATATATATATATATATATATATATTGTATCCTAGACGGTCACCCTGACTGTCTTGGACCAGGGCTGACCCTGATGTAACATGAGTAAATATATTGTATCTATCTGAAAAGATCATGTCATATCATATCTTTATCCATATTCTTACAACATAGTAAGCAAGAACATTGTGGACTTTTGTTGTTTGGCAGAATGTAATTAATATGAGATGCATTACTTTGACATTCAGTTCGTTAGGCGATGGTTTGTCTGATTTTCATGTAAATGTCTCCCTTGTCAGTGTTATACACCTATGTATATAGAGTATATATAATTAACTATTAAATGTACCTACTTTTCACTTTTTTAGGCAAAGTACAAGTAACAACTTTTTATAATATTTTTTGGTGCCAACCTCTTCTCTTCCCCCTCATCCCTCTCTCTCTCTCTCTCTCTCTCTCTCTCTCTCTCTCTCTCTCTCCCCCCAAAGGTTGGAAAAAATAGATCTTATGATTTTTCGTTTACAAACTTAGAATGATTTATAGGAAATATAATAATTTTATTAAAATGTTAATAAAGTATATAACCATTTACCTGAGGATTCTTTTCGAAATAATTACTTTATAAATATATTAGATCATGCACTTTTATCTATTAACAAATATTTGTACATCTAAAAGAATATGAAGTAATATTTAGATTCATATATGATTTGAATAAATTAAAATTAGTGGATGAGGAAAACATAAAAATTTTATTGTTTAAATTCTAAATGTAGCCTAAAATATGAGCCTTCTAGTGATGTAGACGGAACAGATTTATTTAGCGAGTCAAAAAATTTAAGAGAAATTTTAAAAGCATACATTAAAACTTCAATAGAAATTCTAGCTTATTTGAAGCGTACGGAAGATCGCAATAGTCTACGAAGTTCTCGAGGAGACGTGGGTAGTCGTCACCCGCACAGAGGTTTGAGTGACCGTGTCGTTGCTGATGTCTACTGCTTCAGAAATCGCCAAATGATTGACAAATGGTGAATGTGTCTGTTCATGTGCGACGAGATGCGACCGGGACTTTGAATCGCAGTGTGAGAAGCATACCGAATTTTAAAAATAATAAAATCATACCTAAGATCAACGATATCACAAGAAAGATTAAATGAATTAGCTATATTATCCATTCAAAAAGATATTCTAAGAAATATTGAATACAAACAAATAATACATGAATTTGCACCTCAAAATACAAGAAAAATGATGTTCAAAAAAATATAAAAAACATAACTATTCTAATGTAAAAGGGCCTCATATATTGAATTCTTGCAGGCTCCGATTTTTCTTGAGACTGCCATGTTGTGGCTCACACAAGTACTACAAGAAGAAAAATAGAGAAGACGTTAGTTGATATAAGTTGTCAATATATAAAAGTATTTTATATTCATCGTACATCTGGAACTAGACACAAAATCAGAATTATTAGCTAGGGGAGCAATCATCCTCGAACAGCGGGACCAATCTACATTGAGTAAAATAAAGTATAGAAGGGTATTGATGCAACTTATCCTTGCTTTCTTTGATTTTTTTGTTAAGTAGTAATATATAATTAGTATATTTGGTTTAGTCCCACATCAAAGTAGAGAATAATGGGTGTAGTAATATATAATTAGTATATTGGGCTTTCTTTGATTTCTTTATCAAAACTTTGTTTAACAAAATAATTTTGAACTAAAATTTTAAAAACAAATCCCAAACGGGCTCTTAGAACTGTTTGGAAGGAAAATGAAATTTGGAAAATGAAATATTTTATATGAATGGCAATCCATTTTCTGATGAGATTAGGGTTTCATTTTCCCTCTCAGTCTTATCAGTCAAAAAAAAACCTCCGGCTATTGTTTATTTGTTTGTTACTAGTGCCAGGGCCTAAGGAATCGTTCAATGGACATTTTCAAATCAGAGAAAATAATGACGAACGGAAACTCAACTAAACTATAGGTCGAGGAAGCAGTAGAGCCGTTCACTGTTCCGGAAAATAATTAAACACAGCACGTAAACAGCGCGTAACACAAACGATGCATGCCTATATAAGCGTAGCATCCCCCCTCCTTGAATCCTCGGGGTTCATTCCAAAAAAGGAGCTGCGAGCTCCTATTCCTTCTTTCTTCCTTCACTCCCTCTCTCCGTCATATATAAATATATATATATATAGAGGGAAGATAGCAAAATTTTAAGTACGTAGAAGTAGAAGTAGAAGAGCCAAATAATGATGGGAAAGAATAGTAACTCTATTCTCCTGCCGGACTTGTCCGTCGTCCTCGTGTTGGCGGTGGTGATTGGTGCTGTGCACTCCGCGGTCGGACAGGGGAACGGAGACTTGGACGCCCTCTGCTCGTCTACCTACTACAAAGACGTCTGCATCCGGAGCTTGTCAGGCAGCAACATCAACTCGTCGTCGAGCCCCATCGACGTTGTGAAGGCCACTGTCGATGCCGTCGTCAAGGAACTGACCGCCGCCGCGGAAAACATAGGTGAGAAGTTCGGCAACTCTTCGTACCAGTCGGAATTTAAGTACTGCAAGGGTCTGTTCGAGGAATCCCTGGCGCTCCTCCAGTCCGTGGTCGACAAGGCCGGCAGCCTCGAGGAGCTGATGGAGGAGTCCGAGCAGATGCAGTACTGGCTCAGTTATGTCAGCTCCCTGAGTGGGAGCTGTTCGGACGTGCTCGTGACCATGGACCCGGAGCTGATGGCACAGATCGATTCCGCGCTGGTTGACACGTGGCATGTGTTGAGCAACGGCATCTCCATTGTGGATTCGTTGAGCAAGGTGGCCGGGAGCGTCGACGTCGGCCTCCCAGCTGCTAACGTGAGCCAGGAGGAGGGGGGCAAGTCGGGGGGCCGGAAGCTCCTCAACGCTGACCCCCGTTGGCTATCTGCCGGCGACCGGAAACTGTTGGCAGCACGCGGCGGACACGGACGGCTGAAACCCGATATTGTCGTGGCGAAAGACGGAAGCGGACAGTTCAGCAGCATCAACGCTGCCATCAAAGCCGTGAGACCCGGCTCGGCGCGTAGGACCGTGATCTACGTGAAGGCCGGAATCTACGAGGAGCAGGTGATAATCCCGGAGGAGAAGGTGAATATCTACATGTACGGAGACGGAGGGAGGAAGACCATCGTGACCGCCAGCAAGTCGGAAGCCAAGGACGGAATGCACATCGACACCAATCCGACATTTGTCGTCCTCGCAACCGGTACGGTCTTGAGGTCCATGGGGATAAGGAACACGGCGGGGCCTAAAGGCCATCAGGCGGTGGCGCTTCGCGTGAAGGGCGACTACGTGGTCGTCATCAACTGCCACATCACTGCCTACCAGGACACGCTGTACCTCCAAGGGGGGACACACTACTTCCGGGGCTGCGTCATCTCCGGCACCGTCGACTTCATATTCGGCGACTCGGCGGTCGTCTTCCAGAAGTGCACCATCCTCGTACGCAAGGGGGATCCCGGCCAGAGGAACATGGTGACGGCACAGGGCAGGCGTGTAAAGGACAGCAAAACCGGCATCGTCATCCACGACTGCAAGATCTTGCCGCACCAGGACCTCTTTGCCGACAGGCACACCGTCGAGAGCTACCTCGGCCGCCCATGGAAGGAGTTCTCGAGGATTATGGTGATGGAATCGACCATCGGAGATCTGATCATGCCGGAAGGGTACCACGTATGGGACGACAGCAACAAATACCTTAATACCCTCTACTACGGCGAGTATGGCAACGAGGGGCCGGGGGCCGACACGAGCCGCAGGGTCAGGTGGCCCGGTGTCAACACCAAGGTCCAACGCCCAGAGGCCATGACTTACACCGTCGGACGCTTCCTCAAGACTGGCAGGTGGATCCAGGGCTCAGGCGCACGATACACGCTTGGCTTGATCAAAAGGACTTGATATTAATATATCACTCTCACTCTGTCTGTATAGATGGACCGACCGACTTACTTCTACTGCACATATATATATATGCCTTCGCTATCTATCTATTCATACATGCATAGCATATATAGGAGAGATTAATATGTTTCATTCTCTCTGTTATATATATATGTTGCATGACTGACGGAGAGAGAAAATTTATCAAATTTCATTATTTATTAATTGGAAATTGATGATTTAATATTAGTTGGATATGAGATTATTATAGTTGCATCGGTCAGTGACGTCATGATCTAATATTGGATGACTTGTACCCGGACACATATCTAATCCTCCCGGGGTTCCATTAACACTAGTTAAAGAAACAAAAGACCCACATATATACTATATAGCTAGAACTTACGAAGAATGAAGTACCATACTTCAACAAATAGATGTTGACTAATTGGTTCATATACTTCAACAATAAAGAGAACTAGGGGTTTAGTGAAATTTTATTAATCTTCCTATACTCCTTTGATAGTTCTTGGTTTGCGCATAGTTCCAGATGTAGGATGGATATAGAAAGCTTTTATATAATGACAACTTATATTAACTAACATTTCCTTTCTCTTTTACTTCTTGTTGTACTTATGTGAGCCCCAACTTAAACCTAGGAAGCACAAAGATGCTTCAAACTGGTTAGTGTCAAACTTGTATTAGGCAAAGACACTCACCAAAATATGTATATGGAGTTCTTCTCGTCCTGTCCTTTCTGCTTTGTGTCCAATACACACCTATACATCATAACTAAAACCAATTCTATTACAGTGGAGAGAGACGTCTAGTGTACCCTGATGGCTCTTGGATTTCAGAGGTGTTTGAATAATACTATCAACCCATTACAACAAACAGATTGTATTTCTCTTTAGTAACATCAACCCTCTACAACAATCTAATCATACTTATTCGCTTCGATTCCGTCGAATCAATAAGTCGCCACGGACGTGATATCGTACAAGTCGTACTCGTGTATATTTATAAAATAGTTATTTTTGTAAAAGGTTTGCAGAGGATAAAACAGATAAATTGATAACAATATAAAACAAATAAATTGATAACTACATAAATCTTTAATGATAATTTATAGTCAAGTAAAAGAGTGTCGAACTTGGCTTACAACTTGAAACAACAAAATGAGATATATCGTTCCATACATTATATATATATATATATATATATATATATATATATATATATATATATATATATATATATAATGTAAAGATAACATCAGTGAAGGTCTTCAAAATGAAAATGGAAGCTTCAAAATATGGACAAAAGTTCTGCACAGTTAAACGTGCCTTTGATGCCTTCGTGCGTCTCCCTGATTTTCAACACATGTGAAAACGTGGGTCACTTGCATTCAAAATTTTCGGGTCAGGTTCGGTGCCCAAACCCATTAATTCGATTTAACGGTTCGGTTACCGAAACCGAATTATTTATATATGTGAAATTACCAGTTTACCCTTAGCCCTAACCCTAAGTTAAAAATACATTACATCTTCTCTCCCTCTCCAGACTCTCCTCACAAATTTCTTTTTCCAGAGAGGGAGAGCGGCGCTCTCCATTTCTCCAGCCTCCTCACAAAAATATCTTCTCTCTCTCTCTCTAGTCTCCTCCCTATTCCTCCCCTCTCGATCTTTATCTGCCTCGTCGCCTTCATTGTATAGCAATTTACTCTTTCCTCTTATAGATTCATCCAGTGTTTTCGCCGTTTCTGCAATTTTTTTAACCTTTTTGTCGATTTCGCATGTTTTTTTCCCTTCTTGTACATTCTTTTTAGCTTTTAGGTCAATTTTGTACTTTTTTGCGATTTTTGACTCTTTTTGCACCTTTTTTTTTATTATTTTGGTCGCTTTTGCACGTTCTTATCTTTTTGTCGATTTTGAATGTTGTTTGCCATTTTGCACCTTTTTTATGATTTTCTTGGTACCATTTTTGCACAATTTTTTCGTTTTGGGTTGCTTTTGTATGTTTTTTTATCATTTTTTGTCAATTTTTTACTATTTTTTGGCCCTTTTTGCACGTTGGTTATCGTTTTTGGTCGATTTTGTACGTTTTTGACCATTTTTGTACTTTTTATCGTTTTTTGTCATCTTTGGATTTTTTGCACGTTTTTATCATTTTTGGTAGATTTTGTACATTTTTTGCCGTTTTTGTACAGAGTTCTATCGCTTTTGCACTTTTTCATTTTTGCACTTTTTTTTATTGTTTCTGCCCTTTTTGCAATTTTTTAATTGTATTTAGTCATTTTTGTTCATTTTTGTCATTTTTAAATGTTTTTTATCATTTTTTCGTTGTTGCTAATTTTTTTGTCTTTTTCTCATTTTTGGTCGTTTTCTGGACTTTTTAAATCATTTTTTTGTCGTTTTTGTTTTTTCAATTTTGCTAATTTTTTTGGTTCTCTTTTTGTCGTTTTTTGTATTTTTTTTTTGTTTGTTTTTGCCCCTTTTTTGCATTTTTTTTTTCTTTTTTGTCGTTTTTGGTCTTTTTTACAAGCTTTTTTTTATAATCTTTTTGTCTTCTTATGCTGTTTTGATCCCTTATTATTTTTTGTTTTTTTGTTTTTTGTTATTTTTGCTCTTTTTATCATTTTAGGTCGATTTTTGTTCTTTTTTGTTCTTTTAAAAAAATCATTTTTGATCTTTTTTGATCATTTTCATCCTCTTTTGTTTTTGGTCCTTTGTTTTTTGTCGTTTTTGATCATTTTTCATACTTTCTCCGTTTTGGTCTTTTTTTGTCGTGTTTGGTCATTTTGATCTTTTCTTTTCATTTTTTTCGTTTTTAGTCCTTTTTTTGTTTTTTGTCTTTTTCTTCAATTTTGTGTCGTTTTTGATCATTTTTCGGCACATCCGATGTTTCCCCCTTTTTGTCATTTTTTTCCGTTTTTGGTTTTTTTTTCATTTTTTGTCCTTTTTTTTCTAACTTTTTGGTTTTGTTTTTGTCTTTTTAGGAGAAGGACAAAACAAATTTTTTCTTTATTCCTTTATTATTTTTTAATTTTTTCTTTTAATTGTTATTATTTTCTTTTTGAAATTTTTTACTAGCCTACTTTTTTTTGTTTATTTAAAAAAAATAGAAACTCAATTGTTGGAGTGGGTGGGGTTCCCAACCTATGTGGAGAATACCCCGGAGAGCGACGAGCGCCATCCGTGTGTCGGAGAAGCTCGGGGAGTGCATGGATCCTATTTTGGAACATATATGGTAAGAAAATATATGATTGGATTTCCATATTTACTTTGATTATATATTTATGATTGGATCCTTCATATAGTAGTGTCACGATCCGCACCCTAGAGTAAGGGCACGAGACGTGAGTACATCCAGCCTACGCCGCAGTATCGACGGTAGAACGCTGTCCTAGGTCTCATGCATCTAACAGTATAATGCTAAGCAGTTTACACTCCCCGAATGGGGGTGACATAGCAGAATGTAAACTCAATCACAACTAAGGAAGATGAAGCACGATATGATATAGAACTCAAAATGAAATACAGATGATTAGAAGAGTCTAAGTGTCTAAGATAACAACTCAGCAAACATCCAGAAATACAAAGTCTCAACTATAGAATATGAAAGAACATATACAATCCAGATCTCAAAGACAGAAATAAAGCCTAACTAAGCTAGTCCCAAGACAACATAAGTAAGATAAAGCCTAACTAAACTACTCTAGGCAGTAGGGTATTGTCATCAGCTAGAGCTGGGTCCTCCTGAGAGTCCAGCTCACAAGTGTCGTCTAGGGCTGTCCCATAGAAAGTATCAACACGGGCCTCCTCATCGTCCTCTGTAATATTTTCAACAGGTCCAGTCAGGACAGAGCGAGCACAATACATCTCAACAGTTCATAGCAGGTTAGAAAATATAATCATGCAGTAAAGTAAGATACAAGAACTGAAAAAAATACAGTATGTAAACAGAGAGAGAACTGTAATAGAAATATCTACTATAAATAGAGAACTAACAGTGGCTAGTGAGTCAGAGTACAATATAGACATGTAAATGGCATAGGATGATTCTGATGCTACACTATGGAATGATTCTAATGCTACACTACTTGGATATTATTCACATGTCCACTTCTACTCCCCCATACCCCCAAACAATACACAAGGATCTGTTAGCCCAATGATTTTATCATATTTTTGAATATGGCTAATCAGTTAAGTTTAACATAATGACGTCACTAATATTCATTTCATCACTATCATGTTGCTACTTAAACTTAGCATTGTCCTAACTACTTAAATATAGCATTATCCTTATGTTTACTATATCAATATTGCTATTGTTTTGTTCGTCTAACATGTACTTACAAACAAGCAGTAAGCATGATCAAACTAGGACATATGCAACGAAGAATTATTGATGGGCCAAAGACGATATAATACAAGAAAGCATCAGTAAAAATGAACAATTAAAAGTTTGATGAAGAGACTCTTATATATAGGTTTTTTTTTTCAAAACATGATCTGCTGGATTTAGGACTAAATTCCAAAAATGTCAATTCATAGACAGGAAGGGTCTCAATTCAATTCGTCTCGGTCAATCAAAACGATAGAATTATCCACATACAGTGTCCTAACTGGGAGTGGGGTACTACAATATGTTGTCCAGACCATCAACTCTAATTAAAATATGTTGTCCAGACCAAGATTGGTAGTCAATAACAATGCGTTGATCCCAACAAGTTGTAGATAGTGGTGATTTCCTTCCAAGGGGAGACTGACGAGAATGTCAGTCAATCATTAGCCGTTAATCCAAATTAGCTATCGATACAAGCGATTTTCGGAAGAACTAACACATGCTTTGCATTTGTGCATCGGTGTATTCCAGAGCTTCACTATCTTATGATCTGCCTTCACAGTGATATGATATGCAGAAGAATAATGACCTACTTTGTTTGATCGATAGACTTCAAATTAAGACATATTACACATTTTTAGCAAATAATGGATGTGATTCGAGGTAGTAACACTGTCCCTGCTAATAACAGGAGTGAGCTTCTCATATCGACGGTTGATGAGATGTGTTGTCATTTGTAGGGACTGCTACCACCACCATCACTAGCTTAGTAGGATCAATATTTGTCATGGTCCAGTCCCAAATAATTAAGTACGACTACATGAATACGCTTATCATACACATATTGGAAAATTAAGAGTACAAAGTTTATATATATCGTTATTGCACTCAGAAGAACACAGCCTTACTGCCGAGATCCAAGACATATATCAAGGGATACTCTTGCCAAGAATCCTTGACATTTAAGAATACATCATTGAGGGAGACTCTATCACTGCCAGCCAAATATTAAATGGCGAGAAAAACCTGATACTATGGAAACTAAAGGACATGATAAAAGAGATCCAATCAGAAATCACACAAGAAGGGAGGCAACCTAAGATCACATTCATCGGAAGAACGGGGAATCGGGTCGCTCATCAGCTAGCGGAGGAAAGCAAGCGGACGGCCACTGCAACTCTAACCTATTCCATTCCCAATTGCATTATCCAGCTTCTCGAAGAAGAAACTGTAATCCCTGATATAATGTCTCATTAGGTTTTGAATAAAACTTTGCATCCCTCAAAAAAAAAAACCTCCCACCTTAACCACATAAGCTAGAAAGAATATTTAATTGTAATTGGATAATATTCTTATTATACGTTATCAAACGCGCAAAGCACGTGAATTTACTATTTATCATAAAGGGGCTTCAAAACGGCTCAATCTTGAGCCGTCTAAGACGTGTATACCATCAATTTTTTTTGATAACAAACCAAAGAATGCATTACTGAACTGGAAAAGTCACTGAACTCATGTCCAATAGAACATGATGTTCAATACATGATGGCATCTCTGTATAAAGATATGTCGAATTGGAAACATTAGAAATGAGAGTATTAGCTGCTAACAAGTGAGAACATTGATTAGCATTTCAAAAAGTAAATGAGAATGTCAAGTGGAGGATAGATTAAGAAGCCTTCCTTGCGTCTTCAATCGTATATCGAGCTTGCCATAGGGGAATAGTATCAGGTTGATTGATTGAGTCTATCAGTTGCTTGCAGTCTCCTTCTATAATAACATCACAAAATTTTTCATTTTTGCAGATATCAAGAGCCAAGGTGATGCCCAAAGCTTCAGCTTCTATAGGGGAGCCTCCTTCTTTGGTCGTTGAAATAGCCAGCTGAAAGAACCCATTTGAATCTCGAAGAATTGCCCCTGCCGCCATCTTTCCATCTAGATAAGCTCCATCAAAGTTGATTTTCTAGCTATTAGGAGCTGGTGGTCTCCATCTAACACTGCATTGGTTCATGACTAGTGGAGTTGAAGTATCTGGACAGAGGCTACCAATGTTTGCAGTCTTCTCCTTCAAGCTCATAGCCTCCTCATATATCCTTCTCCCAGAAATTGAGTAGTTGTTGAAAATTGCCTTATTCCTGAACTTCCAGATAAACCACAGTTGACAGAAAAAAGAAGCAATTTTGTTTGAATCTCCTTCCTTCAGATTTTCAGTAGTGAGAGTCGACAGTGTAGATGTTTCATGAAGCAGAGGAGTTACATCCCAATTGTGTAGCCATGAAGTACCTGTGATAGAACAATGCAATAAAAGATGGTTAGTGGTTTCTGTTTGTACCTTACAGAGAGGGCAGATGTCTCCAATGTGATGCACTCTGTAACATCCAGTTTCTGGAATGAGGGTATTTTTGAAATTTTGTAATTATAATTATTATTTATTGATATTTATTTCACATTATGATTTTTGGTGATTTTTTAATTATTTTTAAACTATTTAAAACTGCTTTAAGTCATGACTTGTGATTTTGACGTGGTGCTAGTGAAACCCTAGAGACTGCATGACCTAGAGCCTAACCATGTCATTAGGATGATTTAATTATCATTTTTAGCCTAGGAATAAATTGGTCATTTTGACTTATTTGAATTATTTGATGATTTATTGAATTGGTGAATTCTAGGTTGACTTGACTTGTTGAGACCTAGTGGACTAGCCTAGAAGCTAACCCTAGCCATGGTGACCCTAGTCTAACTTAGGTTAACCTACTTTTAGTCATTAGAAACTAATTTTAGAATGAGAGGATTTGGTTTAGTGAATTTAAGTCATGGCTTATGATTTCACGAAATGACTTATGGCTTAATGATTGTTTGATCATGACTTAAGCCCATGGGCCAATTTAGGAAACCCTAACCCTAATTTTTACAACTTATGACCATTCACTAAGGCTCCCCCTTCCCTATAAATATTCTCCTCCTTATTCTTGCCTCTTTTATTAAATTTTTACAAGTTTGAAGAAAGAGGTAAGAGCCTTCTTCCCCAATCCATAACTTCCTCATTTCAATTCCTTTTTGGCTCAAATCTTTTGCATTGGGTTCTAATTGATCTCTACTTTATGTTCAGGGAGAGAAATCTCAGGTTTGAATCAATTTGGAGATATTGGCTAGCAAGGAGGAATCCCCCATTTGAAGCTTTTCTATGCAATTTGCACATATAGGTAAAACCCTTTAAATTGATTTAAATTTTGGTTTTCTTTGCATGTAGGGCTAGATCTAGGATTCCCCTAGGTGTCCCTGAAATTTGGGTAAATTTTGTGTCCGTTTGGTGTCCGTATCGGACACGTGTCGTAGTGTTGTGTAGGTGTTTGTTGAAATGCCTCTATGGATTGAATGTTAATATTTTTTGAAATAAATTATATATTTGGGTAGGTCTTCATGTGTAGATTTAATATGTTTATGACTGAGCACGATTCTGCAGATTTTTCGTGTCCAAAACGGACACGCACCTCGTGCACGACACTACGCACAGGCCCCGTGCGGTGTCCTGCTGCCACACGTTCATATCCGACACGACACGACTCGATTGGACACCAAAATTGGTGGAAACCTGCGGGCTATGACTGACAGCACGCACACCAAATTTGAGGCCAAACCATCAAGTGGTTTGTGAGAAATCTCATTCACACCGGTCGATGCCTGCCTGTGCACGCACGAAATTGTTCACTGATACGCACTATTTTCTTTGGACATGACTCACGTGGACACAAGATAGACACGTGTACACGAACACCTAGACCTAACCTAACTATGGACACGTGCACGACACTCGTAGTTGTGTGTGTCGTGTCCTTTGTGGCTCGACACACGTGCACGAGACAGTGCATTGCACTGTCTCTGACACAGTATTCGTTGGCTTTTGGATACTTCGTATCCTGTTCCTTAGACACGTATGGACATGTATAGGCTCGTAGGGTTAGCCCCTATGCCTGTACACTCTATTCTTCTTTTGTGATTCGAAATTTAGCGAGAATCCCCATTTTCTGATACTGTACAGTAATTTCCTATTTCTGTTTTTTTTGAATGGTTTTAAATGCAGTTTAAATGTTAATTTACATGGTTTTACATGTTGTTTATACTGGGGATTACATGTTGGATGATTAGGATTGTGACTTGCATGGAATTTCAGTTCGAAATTACATTTTGGGATATTCGAAATGGTTTTCCTGTTTTGAACTGTTAATATACACTGAGTGAGGGAATTGTTCTTAAAAGCTGAGACATGGTATGACTTGAGTTTTCAAATGAGTTTTTAGTTATATTACCTAGGTTAGTTTATTTCTAAGATTAGGTTTCATGTTTGTTTTGATTCTTTTCAATTCGATTTGGGTTCATTTTAATGAAGGGGCTGAAAATCAGAGATTGTGGGGATAGGTTGCACAGGAATTTGAAACACATGGAACTGTCATGTGTTAATCAAATTCCTGAGATCAGTTGTGTGCTATTTCTCATGTGACACCTTATACACATCATTTTTTTCACCTACACCTTGTTGCCTTGCATTGTTCTGCACTTTCCTTTTATTGCCTTCACCAGATCACCATTTTATATGTGCAGACCCTTTTCTTTACATCATTTCTATAGGTTCACATTTGCATACATTGCATTTATGAACCTATGAGACCTAAGATTGCCTAACCTGAACTGGAAACCTGGGACTGTAATCTGGGAACCACATGGAATCAATGTTCACTCTCACACATCTACTCCTATCATCCACTAACACACAATGAAACACACGCACACATGCTCACTGTCACACAGATTAACGCTCACACACTGTCAACACACTACACACACACGCATGCCTAAAACTGAGAACAGCCTTGACCCTCACCTTAACAGCTCACGCACTCCACATTACACTCACATTTTTTACACACACATAGTCTTAACTAATCACTAGACCTATCTACTAACTGTCATCTGAGATTTTGTGCTACCTAAACAGAATGTGTTAGCTCATACACTCACACACTAAATTCTGAGACACTGTTGACTGAACAGAGAATGTGTTACCTAAGTTTCATATGTAAATTTGGTATTTGTGTGAGGGTCATCTCAGTTTCTGAGATGTGGTTTGAATTGGGTGGTATCTGCAATCGGAAGATGCATTAACAGTAGGTTCAGTAGCAGTATTAGGAGAGAGAGGCCAGATTGCTAATCTGGCCATTTGATCTCAGTCCATTACTCACCCTTGTTCAGTCATCTGGTATGAGTGAACTGTATCACTCTTTACCTATATTATGCCAGATATTGCATTGTATCAGTCATGTTGCAATGGGGGTTGGCTAATATACACTACATGGTGATTTGGGGTGTGTTCCTATACTTGGTTTGGCCTGTGAACAGCTTTTACACTGCTGCACATGTCTTCATATTAGTATACACACACATACACATCCACATTGTTCACTTGTCTGACACATGCTCACATTCACTCATGACCCCTGTTAACACAGCCACTTGACACTAGTTCACTATTGGCATGCCATGTTGCAGCAGGCTATGTTGGCAGTGGCATTAGATAAGGCTAGTAGCTATATGAGATATAATTATATATATGGTACTTATATGATATATAGGTTAGGCCTATACATATGTTATGTTATGAGAGGGTATATATGTATATACATATGTGAGATAGGTTAGTGGATTCTATATAAGCTATGCATATATGTATATACTATATTTATGTGAGATACCTTAGCCTTGGGTTGGTATGCACATTGTTATAGGATATGGTATCCTAGTGCACTAGCCTTTGAGTTAGTTGAGTTAGATATAGAGTTTAACTTAGATAGACTAGTTGACCATTGGCTTAGATTGACTTGTTGATCTATTTTGACTAGACAGTTGACCAAAGTCAACATGGAGTCTAGATGTGACCAATTGACCTAGTTTGACTAGAGTATGGACTTGGGTTGATCCAGAGTTGACCAAGTTTGACTTGGACCTAGTTTGACCTAGATAGTTGACCAGGTTTGACTTAGAGTTGACTTTGACCTAGAATTGACTTAGAATCATGTAGATTGTATCATAAACTCCATTTATCTTATTTTAAATATATTATAACCTGTACTGCTCTATTTAGGACATTGTAACTCCGGTGCAGACATCTGACATTACACTACTCTTTTTAGAGTATCAGGTGAGTACATTCTCTGATAGTTCTCTCATTTACTTGTCAATTACTGTACTTCAGTTCTAGTTAGTTGTATGCGATTCTCTATTATAACACGTATGAATATTCTGGATTCATGTATACGACACACATTTATTATCTGGCCTCTATTACTGGAATCATTCTGGAATCATTTACTGGTATCATCATATTACTGGCTGGACTCATCTTGAATCATTGTGTCATAATTCTGGATTCACTTGCTGGGAGGGGAAATACTAGAGTAAGACATATCCCATTTCTGGAATCACCCGTTGCTGGAATCAAACTGGAATGATAGCCATCTCACACCCGGCCAGGTGTGTGATGTGCCAGATTACGCATAGCCATTTACATGTCGATTTTCTCAGTATTTTAAAACACACTGCTAGAGTATAGGCTGGACTCACCTTGGAATCATTGATCACTATAACTGGAATTGTCCCTTACTGGATTCATCTTGTATTAGATTCATCTTGTACTGGACTTACATTGGAGTTACACTTGTCTACATTGTTGTCTGGACTTTATATCATATTACCCTGGTTTAGCTATTTCTATTTTTACAGTCTTCATTGCTATGATTCTTCTCTTGTTTAGTTATTTACTTTCCTTATACTTTATCTGTCTTTCTTACCATCACCTGAATATAAACTGCCATTTTCATCAATACAACTGTCTATAACTGCTTTATAGTTCTCTGTCATTTACTTGAATTTTCTAGATGAGATGTGCTTGTTCCTGTCCTGACTGGACCTGTTATAAATTTTACAGATGATTGCCCTGGGGACATGTGCCCTACATATTACTGTCCAGGAGATGGTTTGGATACCTTTGGCCCCGACACTCAGGAGTGATCGGGATTTAGTTTAGTAGACTTGCATTCATTTTTATTTAGAGCTTGTTGTATAGAATTGAGACTTGAGATGTATTTGAGATTATTCAGATGTTGTTATTATTTCAGTAGTTATTGTTGTCTTCAATTTCTTAGTTATATTACTGTGTTATCTTATCGTGCTAGACTGTGATTGAGTTACACCATATCTTATACTTGTCCTCCGTTCGGAGTTGATCATGATGAGTACATTATATACTGCATGAGTTGATGGTTAGTTAGAGACTTAGAACAGCGTTCTACCGCCGACACTGCGGCGTAGGCTGGGCGTTGTTACGTACTCGTACCCTCACAGTGGGTGCGGGTCGTGACACACTCTTCTGTGTATATTGGCATTTGTGGGTAGGGAATTGGTTAAGTCTCTCCACACAAAAAACACCACCTTATGACTGATATGAGATAGGGACCAAAGCCTCCTCCATTCATTAAAATCTTGCCTATCAGAGTTTTTAAGCGCATGATACAATTTGCCATGGATAACTTTATATGTTGACTTTGTAGATAGTTCCCCATTACTTGTGTGTATCCAAACCAACTTATCAGTAGAACAGTTTGCAGAAAGGGAAATTTTCAATATCGCATTAGCTTCATCAAGAGGAAAAAGGATATTGATAAGATTTTTTTTCCAGGAAGCAGAGTCCTTATTGATCAGATCACTGACTTTGTTGGCCCAGTGGAAGCTGTGGTTGTAACCTTGCACTTTAAAATTTGGAGTAGATGGAACCCATGGATCAATCCATATGTTAATGTTGGAGCCATCACCTACTGACCAAAAAAAATGTTATTTAGGAGAAACTCTCTACTACAAAGAAGACTGGTCCAGATACTGGAAGAGTTACTGGTAGGAGCAGCTGTCCAAAATGAATTTGAATGAAGATACTTGTTGTTTAGAAGTGTAGCCCAGACTGAATTAGGATTTGTAAGATACCTTCATGTGAGTTTTAAAACTAAGGCCAGATTTGTGATATAGGGATCCCTTATTCCAAGACCTCTATGATATCTAGGTTGAGTGAATTTATTCCAAGCTGTATAGTGTATCTTTCTTTTGTCAGTTGAAGACCACCAAAAGTTGTATTGTTGCTGAGCAAGATTCTCAGCCACCTTCTTTGGAATATGATATGCAGACAAGTAGTAAGTAGGAAGGGAGGAGAGGGTTGACTTAATAAGGGTTGTTCTTCCTGCATGGGATAAGCATTTCCTTTTCCAACCCTGAAGTTTCGAATAAATTGCATTAAAGAGACCAGAGAAAGTACTCAATCTTTTCTTTGATTTGAGAAGCAAATGACCAAGATATCTATCATTCGGTTGCATCAATTGAACCCCCATCAAATGAATATAGAGTTCCCTCACAATTGGGTCTGTCTTCTTTGTGAAGAATATAGATGATTTGTCAAAATTTATACGCTGGCCAGACCAAGATTCAAAGGTTTTGAGAATAATTTTCACCTGGATAAAATTATGAAGGGAGCAAGTACCAAATATGAATAGATCATCGGCAAAAGCCAAATGAGAATAAGTTTGTTGAGAATTTTGAAATTTTAAGCCATCATATAAAGAGTTTCGACCAATGAATTAATCAAAGTAGTGAGAATTTCAATACAGAGTATGAATAAATACGGAGACAGGGGACAACCCTGTCTTAAACCCCGGCCAGGAATGAATGTAGATGATGGATCACCATTGATTAGAATTGCAAAGGAGGAGGTAGTAACACATTGCATAATCAGGTCATGGGATTTTCCTTTGATTCCCACCCCATGTAAAGCTTGGCTAATAATGCCCCAACCAAGTCTATCATAGGCTTTAGACATATCCACTTTGAAAGCAAAGGAGCTATTATTGGATGACAATTTGGAAATAGTATGAATAAGTTCTTGTGCAATGACTATATTATCACCTATGAATCTACCAGGTACGAATGCATTCTGGAAAGGACTGATCAACTTATGCATGAGTGGCCTTAGTCAATTAGCAAGAAGTTTAGATGTAATCTTGTAAAGAACATTGCAAAGGGCAATGGGTCTATAATCAACTGGACGAGAAGGATTAAGCACTTTGGGAATGAGGGCAATATATGTATGATTTTGATTATATGTCATTGATCCAGAGATGAAAAAAGATTGTATGAAGGAGGTTACCTGAGGACCAACATATTCCCAACATTTTTGGTAGAAGACTGGTGGATAACCATCTGGGCTAGGGGACTTATAAGGACTCATACTCATGACAGTGGATTTTATTTCTTCTTCTTGTGGCAGAGCACTAAGCAGTTTATTGTCTGTATCAGCAATAAGGGGAAAATCAGATAAGATATGATCTGGTACACAACAAGTGTCCACTGCTGCAAATAAGGCACTAAAATGAAAGACAAATGTATCTGAAATGTCTTTGTGATCTGAAACTTGGGTACCACTGTCATTGATAATGCTGTGAATAGCATTTCTTTGCTTCCTGGTAGTAGCTGACATGTGGAAAAATGAGTGTTCCTATCTCCTTCTTTCAGCCAAGAGACACTCGATCTTTGTTTCCAGTATAGCTCTTTCTGAAGTTGCAACTTGTTGAGAAGAATTTGAATATTTCTCTCTTCAACATAACTCTCTTCTGTAGGTAAAGTAGACTGCAGTTGCAGTAGTTTCCCTTCTTGATGTTTAATATCTCGATCAAAATTACCACTCTTTCTTTTACCCTAATAATGAAGGCTGGGTAGAAATGTCTTCAATTTAATCTGGAGGTCATTTGAAGTTTGTTTTCCCCATGTTTCAGATAGGAATTGATCAAATCCAGGTTCTACAGTCCATGAGGCTTCAAAGCGTGGCATATATTTACGTTTTCTGTGGACAATCTTCAATAAGAGAAGAATTGGATTATGATCACTGTTAAGACAGGGAAGACAGAGTAATCCAGCGTGAGAATGTTGAGAACGCCATTAAATATCAACCATTGCACGACCTAGGCGTTCAGCTACATACTAATAAGGTCTTCTTCTGTTATTCCAAGTATAAGCTGGACCATAGAAGCCAATGTCCATAGCTGCCACTGAATTATGCCATTCAATAAAGTCTTTATGATCGTTATAGTTGAATCTGGCACCTCCAAACTTTTTCTCAGGTGATAAGATGCCATTGTAATCTCCAATACAAATCCATGGGTCAGATATTGATGAAATAGGAATTTGAAGTTGTTGCCAAAATGAATGACGTTGGGATAACTCAGGGGGACCATAGATGCAAAATAGATGCCATGGTTGGGTGTAACCTGGATAGATCAGGGAGGAATGTATACAATTCTCAGAAGTGGAAATGATAGTAATGTTTATGGTAGAGTCCCAACAAAGAAGAAGACCTCCTGAAGTTCCAGTAGAAGACACTGAGGTAAAGTTATCAAAACCCAAAGACAGAGCCAACGGTGATACTAAGGTTGACAAACATCTAGTTTCAGAGAGGAATAAGATTTTGGGTCTAGATGCACGGAGGAATGATTTGAGTGTGCAAATTGTAGGGTCATTCCTCAAACCCCTACAATTCCATGATAGGATCATAGTAATGGAGGCTGTTGAAGGCCAGCCGTGCCTATGACATCATCCAAAGCAAGTATAATTCTTTTATGTGGTCTATCATTTTCAGTATCAGTGTCAAACTCCTGACTTAAAGAGCGATTTCTTTTGACAGAAGTTTTCTGAATTATAGTAGGAGGTAAGACTTCAATAGTAGTGATTGCAGGATATGGATTCTGGTATTGGGGGTTAAGGGATTTCAAGAGTGATATAAATGAAGAGGTAACAGATGTAGATGTTGTTATAGGAGATGGTAAAGGCGACTTTTGAGTGGAAGTTATTTGACTTTTGTGGTGGCAAAGTAAAGAATTCGAAGGATGTTCTGTCAGGGAATAAAGAGGTGTAGAAGTTTGTATAGGAGAAGATGATGATGATGAAGGAAGTGAAATAGGTGGTTGAGGGATGTGAACATGTATAGGATCGGATAATGAATTGTTATCCAAACTGTGAAGAGTCTGTATGGAGAGTGAGGTATTCAATTCTGAGTTTTGATGGGTCAGTTCAATTGATAATTGTTTGGATACAGGTAAATCAGCAGTAAGAGTTGAAGTTAGTTCCTTGTTTTCAGTTGATGAAGGCAATAGTGGGGCAGGTATAGGCGAAGAAGTAACTGAAACATCCATGAAAGCAGGGGAGGTGGAAAATAACTGAATGAAAACCTTCTCTGAGTGATCCTTCGTCGGGATTGTAACCGTTACCGGAGTAACAACTGAGGGTTGCTTAGTGGTATCGAAGTCGGTATCAATTGTTGTAGGAATTTGACGAGGATTTGTGGTAGAATGATCAATGGCCATAACCATAACTGGAGGAATGGTTGATGTAGGACTATGGATAGTTGTGGGTGGATATTGGCCTGGAGCAGGGGAATCCTGTATGAACTCAGGAATAGTAGATGGATGATGATTTGAATTACCAATGCTTTTAGATTTAGATTTGAATCTTTCAGCATGAGTGACACATATGGAGAGGTCAAGACGTTTATCAAGTAGTGCTTGAAACTGGACCTTTTGATCAGTAGACCAGGTATCACTAATCATAGTGGTATACTCTTTGTGGATACTACATTTTTTGATACTGTGTCCCAAACATCCACAAAATTGACAGAACTTAGGAAGACGTTCATACTTCAATAGAACAGTACATTCCTTATTGTTGCCCATAATAACTTTAAGACTTCGGAGGAGGCTTTGTAGTATCAATATAAATCTTAATTCTGGCAAATAGGATCCACTTACAAGCATCTGCTACTGAAGGAGGATGGATTTTACCAATTCGAGTAGCCAAGGATGAAATGTAATCAATGGTGAGGAGGTTGACTGGTATACCATGTAATTGCACCCAAAAATCACTTGATTGAAATTTGTACTCGCTTGGTGGTTTGTTGGGACAACACCTTTCAATGATGAGCATATGATGATTGATTTTCCATGGTCCATTTGCAACAAACTCCAAATCCTCGTGCGAACTGAACTTAGCAGAGAAAGATCCTTCATGGTACTCTGAGACTTTGACAGGTTGCTTACACTTCCAGATTTTGGGAATTGTGGAGGAGATTATATGGGTAGGATAGATTTTCGTGGACATGATTTTGAAGAAAATGTATAATTGCCAATCGGCTTGAGGATTGCATGATGAAGATTTGGATAAGTAATCTGGATCAATGGAAGTGGAGGAAAGCAGAGAAGACAGTTTTGTCAGAACTTCTTCATAGGGGGGGGGGGGGGGGGGGGGTGAAGATGGTGCAGTTGATGGATGCCATCAAAGAGAGGCGTGGTTGATCCTTATACCATCAATCATTTTTAAAAAAAAATTAATAATATCTAAAATTAACTACCTTTTCTGTGTGAATAACCAAACCCTCTCCTCACGTAAAAAATTAAAAACCACACATACTAGAATATATTTAAAATTAAAATTATGTTTAAACTAATTACATAATATTATCTAACTAAACACATATCTATAATTTAAAAAATAATCATAACAAATCATATTAAAATATATTTAAATTATATTTTAAATACTCTAATATAATTTAAATATTTATATATTTTATTAAACTATCATTGATTACGTGCGTTGCACCGTGAAGGTGAGTAGTATATGAAAAGGAAATTTCAAAACCTTTTATACTGAGTGGCGACGAAAATTGACGGTTTGTTTTCAACTGCATTAATGTTACTTTGCCCAATGGCTTCCTCATCACGAATGCATTTGGGTTCACTACTCCAAAGCCTTAGTCCAAACAGGTAACAACCTGTGGATTTCTTTCTGAGTTTACAAGAAACACGCAGAGATTCGACCCATAGATCGATATTATATAAAATAGATAGTCACACATTAGAGAAGACATGCAGCTAGCTAGCTAGCATGCATGCAGAGCTAGACCGACGGACGCTGTGGACATGCACTCGGAAACACGCGGCAAGACAACGATATCATATTGGTCACATGCTTCATCAGGTTATAATAAATGGGACTCCCCGGAAACTCCATCGCTCCTGCATATTCGGCGTTCACGTCGAACAAGTCGTAGCAGCTGCCGACGACGCTCGACGCGTAGCTGCCCGCAAATAGTAGGCTGTCTCCGTCACCCTTCTTAATCATGACGAACGCCTTCTTCTGCAGGTCATCCCCGATTTCCTGGTAGTAGTTGCAGCACGCCGTGATGTCCCTCGCCTCGTTCGTGTCGTTCTTGGCGAATAGTCGGCTGATCGCGTCGCACTTGAGTTTCCCCAGCTTGAGCCTCTTGATTGTCTCCTGGTACGAGGACTCCATCAGCGCCTGCACCGACGCAGGATGGTAGGTCTCGATCAGCTTGCGGCAGAGAGCGGGATATTCGACGGTGCCGCATACGGCATCCAGAGAGGGGACGGCGGTGGCGGAGGCGGAGGCGGAGGCGGAGGCGGCAGCAGCAAAGACGAGGAAGAGGAGGATTGCTGCAATGGAAAACTTGGAGGAGGCCATATTTTCAGTCACCATCTGGATGAATGCTTATGTGGTGGCTCCCCCTTATTATTGAGGATGGATAAGGAACCAGAGGGTTTTGATCGTGCAGCCTAAAGAAGAATGTACAGGAGGTTATAACAAGGTGCTCCTCTCGACATGATACCCTCTTTTCTAGGAATTGTGTGGTTGTGGGTGGGCTATTTCGGTGTAGGTTTTACCAAGTCATGTAACTCCCCTTCCGCCTATTTAGAAAGCCAAACCCTAGATATAATTGATCTCACCAACAACTGCATTTGTCCTTTAATTTCAGCTATATTTTTATGATAAAAAGGATAAATATCAAGGACTAAACAACTGTTTTTGTCAAGATGCCACTAGAAACAAATTTACGGGAAAGAATATATATATATATATATATATATATATATATGTATATATATATATATATGGAAAATTCTTCAATACATTTCATGTAAAAGTTTGTATCGATACATCCCAAATATGAGCCATTGGATGTTGATCCAATGGTTCAGATTAAAGCCGAAGTCAAAGTAAAAGTTAAAGTCAAACTAAACATCTTTCACAATTTCCAATGCATTTTCAATGCAATTGTTTGGGATGTATTGATACATCCCATGTATTGTAGAAGGACCCTTATATATATATATATATATATATATATATATATATATATATATATATATATATATATATATATATATATGAGCTTGTCGGCAGAAACGATTCAGTAGCAGCGCTCATGAGAGACGGCGAGTGGCATATTACAAACATGCATCTTCAGCAATGGCTACAGGAAGATATTGAGCGAATTCCGATGGACAGGGATGGCGATGCCGACTATTGGGTCTGGGAAGGATTGTCTTCTCGTAAGTTTCTGCATAAATTAGTTTATGAGATACTGCGGGTAAAGCGGTCGATCGTTGTCACGACCCGCACCCTAGAGTAAGGGCACGAGAAGTGGGTACGTCCAGCCTACGCCGCAGTGTCGGCGGTAGAACGCTGTCCTAGGTCAATCATCTAACAATATAAAGTACCTGTACAGTTTATACTCTCCGAATGGAGGTAACATCAGAACATATAGTCTCAATCACATCTAAGGTAGAAGAATGAAGAACAGATAGATAGTAACTCAAGAGAACCATAGCATAGATGAAATAAGACTAAGTGTCTAGGATAACATAACATCAGAATGTCAACTCATGATACAATAAGTCTAAGAGTCTATACATAACTCAACATCTCAAAATACAACTCAGATGTGAGACAAAATGATAATATAGAAAGACTGCCTAGACTAAACTGGTCTAGACTACTGGAACAACATCCTCAGCTGCAGGTGGATCCTGCTGAGGGTCCACAACATAAGTGTCATCTAGTCCTGCTCCATAATAGGTAGACACCAGGGCCTCCTCCTCATCTGTAATATTTTCAACAGGTCCAATCAGGACTGGAACGAGCACAATATATCTCACGCAGTGCATAGTATGATAGGAAATATAAAGCATGCAATAGAGTAAAATACAGGAACTGTTGAAGGAAGATACATGTAGCAAAAGAGATAGCTGTAAAGAAAATATCTACTGTATATAGAGAACTAGCAGTGTCTAGTGAGTCAGAGTAAAATATAGACATGTGAAATGGCATAGGAGATTCATAGCTACAGCTAAGAGTGATTCATGGCTATAGCTACTGGGGTAATATCCACATGACTATTTCCACTCCCCCATCCCCAATCAATACACAAGGATCCATTCAGGTTATGTTAAGATTCGTGATAAGCCCATAAATGGGAGATTCATGAGAGGCTCTGTGAATCATGAGAGTACATGAGTCACAAGCGATTCGTGAATCTATGAAAGCATAGAGATACATGATGATTCGTGAAACGCACAAACATGCTGTATCTGATGCTCCCGATGGGGATAATATCTCATGAAAAGATCCATATAGTACCAATCCGTGATAACAATCGTGTCAGCATCAAGTAAAGTAATCTAGAGCAAGAATATAAGTCCTGGCAGATATGAAACGGTCAGAGAATGTACTCGCCTGATAACTGAATGACTGAAGAAGATATACTGTCTGAGGAGAGGTGTATGGCTCCTAATCAAAGCAATACAAGTCACAATGTATCCACAATGGTAAAAATAAAGTATACAATGCATACTACATGATTCTAGGTCAATCTGGTCAAAAGTCAACTCTTGGTCAACTCTAATAGTCAAACTAGGTCACAAGAAGTCATACTAGGTCACAGGAAATCAAACTAAGTCAAATAAAGTCAAACAGGGTCAAACAAGTCAAATACTAGTCAACATGATCAATCTGGGTCAAGTCTAGGTCAAACTTAGACCAACTAAGGTATTGGTCAAACAAAGACCAGTCAGTAAGGTAATTAGGTCAAACAAAGACCAGTCAATAAGGTAATTAGGTCAGACTAGTTAAACTAGTCATTGTAGGTCAATCCTAGTCAAATCTAGGTTAATTAGGTCAAGGTTTGACCTAAGGTTGACTTTGGTCAACCTTTAGTCAACAAAGGTTAACTAGTAGGGTTTTGGGCCTTTAGGTCAAATTGAGTTAGCCCCCAAGCCATAGGCTATTCTTAGGGTTCCATAGGCTAGTGATTATAGGTTTCTATATAAACCTAGACTTAGCAAGTTATACATATATATATATATATATATATATATATATATATATATATATATATATATATATATATATATATATATATATACACACATCAATCTACTATCTATATACCAATATGGGAATACCATATATACCATACCCAAAAACCTACATACATATGATACACTATATATGTGACCTAAAACAAATATATATATATATATATCAATATATATATACATATATATATATATCTATATATATAAAACTTATATATATACTATATATATATAAAGAGAGGAAAGTGAGGGACATAGAGAGAGAGACATAAAGTGAAAGAGGGAAAACATGACAGTGAGAGAGAGGGGAAAATGGGGGTGACTGGACAGTGGACAGGAGGGGGGGTGTTCTCAGATTTCCTGAGAACAGGAATTGCCCCCCCCCACAGAAAATACACACACACACAATTCATATATACATATATGTATATATACATCACAACTACCTATTCACTCACCCAAATACCCTCAAAATTCACCCACACTCACACATACCTATATACTACATGTTTATATACTAAAAATACATATATACATGTATAAAACATGTCAAAAATAGATTTGAAAATCACTTTTGAAAACTGGAAATTAATACAAAATCTGGTAAAATTTGCACTGTACACTTGACAGTAGGTAAACCCAATTTCTCCTACAAATCGAGCTAAGACCCGAATCAAAGGGTTGGTAACTGAGCCCCCACACATATAAGTGTCGTGTGTGTCAGTGGCAGTCCACCACGACACGACACGACGTGTCCAAACATAAAAGAACTCGCTCGGGTAAGCTAGGATACACGAACACGTACACAGCGTCGTGCACGTGTTCACGTGTCTCGTGGACACACCACGAGACACGACACCACTCGTGGTCACACACACGTGTATCCCACATATAGGGCTACACGATGGACACTCTGTTACATGTCCACGTGTCTCACAGTGTCGACACGAGAGCCGTATCAGTCGTGAAAACACGACTGATACGCGCGAGTTTCGACAGCGTCGTGCACGCTGTCACAAGCCTCATGCTCGTGACACAGGACACGAAGCACCACGTGCTCGTGTCCACGTGTACGCCACATGAAGGGCTATACGATGGTGTCATCACGAGGCACCCAAGTGTCGTGTCCGTGCGACATGACACGCTCGAAGTTGCCCTCGCGCGCGTGTGCACTGACAGCCCGTGTCCAGTACGAGTGAGTTTTCTCACTCGACACGACACGAGGCGACACCAAATTTTGGGGGCATGTTCGCAGACATGGCCCCCGTGTCCATGCCAAAAATCTCGTGTCCTAGTGCACTGTGTAGTGAGAATGAAGGGGGTGGTAGTAGGGCACTGCACGAGGGTCTCGTGCAGTGGGTTCGTGTCCGTTTGGACACGGACACGACACGACCTTGTGTTCAGTCCACTTGGGTTGTGACCTAGGTGTCTAGGGCTACCAGAAAATGTATTTTGTTTCACATTTTAATAAAAACCAGTTCTTTGTGGCATTTCAACAAACACAGTTTCCTAGTCTAGGATACGTGTCCGATACGGACAACAAACCAACTCAAACCTTCACCAAATTTGTCCTACAGTACCCTAGTACCTAGATGCATGCAAATATGAAGAGAAAACACAAAATTAACATGGTTTATGGACATTTACCTATTTGGTGAAAAATCAAGAAAACACCCAAGTAGGGGGGGTGTTCTTCCACTTGGTGATGCCCAAAGCCCTTCAAATTCCTTGATAGCAGGCCCTAACTAGTACCCTCTAGTATAGGGGAGTCCAATGCAAGAAACTAGAGGTGATTTAGATCAAAATTGATCAAGTTATCAAGGTTTGAAGAAATGGGATTTTCTAGGTTTAATTTCATGTAAAATGATCATGAATAAATGTGGGGGGGTTAATATAGAATGGTGGGCTGCCAAGGGGGGTCCTTGGCCGGCCATAGCAAGGGGGGGGGGGTGTCCTAGGCTTGCTTCTTGGTTAAGGCAAGGACTTTCATGGTAAAGGCTTGATATTTTGAGTAAATCAAGCAAAATATCATATGTAAAATATCTAGATATTTATCTCACTTTAACCATGACCAAATATCTATCCTCTTAGTCATTCTAGGTTAGTAACTAACCTCTAGATTAGGCTAAACTTGGTTAGGGGCTCTCATGACACTTAACAATAATTAAACAATAATAAAAACACATAAATCTAAATAATTCCAAATAATTCCTAGAAAATTACCAAAATACCCTTTAGGCTAAAAATCACTAATTTGGTGTTCTAAGCCTATGGCTAAGCTCTCATGGTCATGGCAACTTCTAGGTTAGAGAAAACTAGGGTTTACACTAAGTTATACTAACCAAAATCACAAAGTCATAAGTCATGACTTAGCATGACTTTAGAAATGGTTTAACTTAACTAAAATCACCAGAAAATCATACCATGACTAAAATACCACTAATAAATAATAAAAATAATAAATTTTCAAAAATCCCTAATTTCAGAAAACAGGGTGTTACAAGTCTACCCACCTTAAAATAATTTTGTTCTCGAAATTTAGATGCTCGTACTCCTCCTAGGTCAAACTCCAACAATCAGGGACGAAGCCACTACCTTGGCAACATACAAGGTCAACAAGCAAATATGGGTAGTAGACCTATACTGGATCATGTCCAAAAATTGGCTGGCAGTTTTAGGTCATAAGGTGTCCTGAATTCAAATCGAAGCCAAAAGTAACTCCATGGGATAAATCAGGATGGAGTCTCGGGTCAGGAAATCGTACTAAGCAAATAAAGCACACGATGGTATGCCTGAGTGGGACACTAAGGTCATGGGTGTAGTATATCATGTCTAGGTCTGGTATGTGAAGTCAGTTTTGAGAAAACAACTAGTCTTGTGCTCCAAATTTAAAAGTCACTACCTACGGTGATCATAATTTAAAGTGGGAAAAGTCTATGGCCTAAATTGAACCAAAAATCATGATAAAATAGTAGTGTAAAGGACAGGTTAGGTGGGACAGTCCTGGTCATAGGTATAGACTAGGAAGATAAGGAAACAATAAATCACAGGGCTAAAAGGGTTACCATTCTATGGTCAGAGCTACTCTATCAATTCTAAGTCAAAAGGCATAACACATTAATTTATTTAAGAGGAAAATTCTTGACAAAAGAAGTTAGTTAAGAATTATATTAACAGCTAAACTACTCCTACTCCTACTCCTAAGTAAGAGATGAAGAACAAACAAACAATCGACAAAATCAAAAGGAACTACCAGGTCAAAACTGATCACTAATAAAGAACAGGTAGGAGCAGATGGAATTGGATTTCAAGATAGATATAATGAAGCAAGGTGGGAATGGAATTTAGAAGAACAGAACCTGCAAGCACATCGCCAACTGCCTGAGCATCCTCAACTGTCATGGCGTAAGCACGCCCCTGCTGACCTCTTCCAGCCTGCTGCTGAAACTGCATAAATCTCTGCTGCTGTGGCTGTAACGGTCCTTTCTGCTGCTGACCTACCGGAGCCTTGGCCCCTGCTCCTGGTGCTGCTCCATGTGCTACTCTGCCTGTGTACTGGGAACACTCCCTCAGCTGGTGGTCCGCTGCCCCACATAGTAGGCACCAGCCCAACCTCTTCCTGCACTCTCCCCATCTATGTCCCGATTTCTTACAGTAGGGACAACTGGTAGTCTGCTGTCTCGGGGCCTGCTGCTGCTGCCTCGGCTGCTGATACTGCTGTGGCTGCCTCCGCTGCTGCTGATAGTGAGGCCTCTTGGCTTGACCTCCACTGCTGCCTGCTTTCTGTGTATCGCGGCCCCTCTTGAGCTTCAGCTCAAGATCATCCTCAGCCGCCATCGCTCCTGCTAGGATATCCTCAAAAGTGGCATTCCTGTCACTCTTGGTCAAGGACTTGACCTCCTTGACCAAGCCCTTCCTGAACCTCCTCGCCTTCGCTGTCTCGCTAAGGCCCTCCACGAATCTGCTCAACCGGCAAAACTCACCGGAATACTCCTCTACAGTCTGGTTCCCCTGAACCAGGTTCTCAAACTGGGTCGCCAAAGCACCGACTGCCTGATCCGGGAAAAACTTCCCCTTGAAGAGCTCCTTGAAAGCTCCCCATGTCTGCCCTGGAGTGCCTACTCTCGGGTCCGTCTGATACCAGGTACGGGCAAGATCCCGCATCTGGCTGGCTGCTGCCTCTATCTGGAGTCCGGCTGGTATCTCAGCCAGTCGAAAGATCTCCTCAATGTGCTCAATCCAGTCGTCAGCATAAAGAATCCCCTCTGTCCCCAAGAAGTCCCTAGGGTTCATCTTCTTGAAGTCCTGTATGCCCGAAATCCTCTGCTGTCGCGGCTGTACTCCTGGTCTTCCCTGTGGCTGGACTGCCAACCTCTCCATCGTCGCTCTAGCCAGCTGATGGACCTCATCAATGCCTCTGGTAAATGCCGTCGTCTGACGCTGCTGCTGGGTCTGCTGCGACTCTAGGAACTGCTGGAAATATGTAAACATCTGTGCAGCATCCACAAATCCAGATGGCATCTGCTGCTGGTACTCCTGCTGGTACTGCTGGTGCTGCTGGTGCTGCTGAAACTGAGGCTGACGAAACTGCGGAGGAGGCATGTCTGGGGTAGCTGGAATGGTCCCCTAAATAAATAGAGGTGCACCCCCTAATGGGGCAGAAGCTCCCACATGAGCTGGAGTATGGGGAGCTGCAGTCCCCGGGTCCTGGTGAGCTGGACGAGAGGTGGCAGACCTCTCAGTGGTGTCACCTGGACCGAGACGCTGCGATCGTGTCTCCACCATCCTGAAGACAGACCAATAAGGAAGTCAATAACGGTACAAGGATGATAGTATCAAAGGACAATATGAAATAGATTATATAGATTTGAACAAAAGTCAGTAGATTCAAATCCATGGAAATTTTCCTAATTTGTGATTGAGTATCCACTCTCTCTAAGCCTATTCCTTAAATCCTATTACAGGCTGTAGTGATACTCTAGTTCGAATACCACTACATAAACTCGAGACCTGCATGGGCCACCACTAAAAACGTGTCACGACCCGCACCCTAGAGTAAGGGCACGAGAAGTGGGTACGTCCAGCCTACGCCGCAGTGTCGGCGGTAGAACGCTGTCCTAGGTCAATCATCTAACAATATAAAGTACCTGTACAGTTTATACTCTTCGAATGGAGGTAACATCAGAACATATAGTCTCAATCACATCTAAGGTAGAAGAATGAAGAACATATAGATAGTAACTCAAGAGAACCATAGCATAGATGAAATAAGACTAAGTGTCTAGGATAACATAACATCAGAATGTCAACTCATGATACAATAAGTCTTAGAGTCTATACATAACTCAACATCTCAAAATACAACTCAGATGTGAGACAAAATGATAATATAGAAAGACTGCCTAGACTAAACTGGTCTAGACTACTGGAACAACATCCTCAACTGCAGGTGGATCCTGCTGAGGGTCCACAACATAAGTGTCATCTAGTCCTGCTCCATAATAGGTAGACACCAGGGCCTCCTCCTCATCCTCTGTAATATTTTCAACAGGTCCAATCAGGACAGGAACGAGCATAATACATCTCACGCAGTGCATAGTATGATAGGAAATATAAAGCATGCAATAGAGTAAAATACAGGAACTGCTGAAGAAAGATACATGTAGCAAAAGAGATAGCTGTAAAGGAAATATCTACTGTATATAGAGAACTAGCAGTGTCTAGTGAGTCAGAGTAAAATATAGACATGTGAAATGGCATAGGAGATTCATGGCTACAGCTAAGAGTGATTCATGGCTATAGCTACTGGGGTAATATCTACATGACTATTTCCACTCCCCCATCCCCAATCAATACACAAGGATCCATTCAGGTTATGTTAAGATTCATGATAAGCCCATAAATGGGAGATTCATGAGAGGCTCTGTGAATCATGAGAGTACATGAGTCACAAGCGATTCGTGAATCTATGAAAGCATAGAGATACATGATGATTCGTAAAACGCACAAACATGCTGTATCTGATGCTCCCGATGGGGATAACATCTCATAAAAAGATCCATATAGTACCAATCCATGATAACAATCGTGTCAGCATCAAGTAAAGTAATCTAGAGCAAGAATATAAGTCCTGGCAGATATGAAACGGTCAGAGAATGTACTCGCCTGATAACTGAATGTCTGAAGAAGATATACTGTCTGAGGAGAGGTGTATGGCTCCTAATCAAAGCAATACAAGTCACAATGTATCCACAATGGTAAAAATAAAGTATACAATGCATACTACATGATTCAAGATCAATCTGGTCAAAAGTCAACTCTTGGTCAACTCTAATAGTCAAACTAGGTCACACGAAGTCATACTAGGTCACAGGAAATCAAACTAAGTCAAATAAAGTCAAACAGGGTCAAACAAGTCAAATACTAGTCAACATGATCAATCTGGGTCAAGTCTAGGTCAAACTTAGACCAACTAAGGTATTGGTCAAACAAAGACCAGTCAGTAAGGTAATTAGGTCAAACAAAGACCAGTCAATAAGGTAATTAGGTCAGACTAGTTAAACTAGTCATTGTAGGTCAATCCTAGTCAAATCTAGGTTAATTAGGTCAAGGTTTGACCTAAGGTTGACTTTGGTCAACCTTTAGTCAACAAAGGTTAACTAGTAGGGTTTTGGGCCTTTAGGTCAAATTGAGTTAGCCCCCAAGCCATAGGCTAGTAGCCTAGGCCATAGGCTATTCTTAGGGTTCCATAGGCTAGTGATTATAGGTTTCTATATAAACCTAGACTTAGCAAGTTATACATATATATATATCTATATATATAAATATATATATACACATCAATCTACTATCTATATACCTATATGGGAATACCATATATACCATACCCAAAAACCCACATACATATGATACACTATATATGTGACCTAAAACAAATATATATATATCAATATATATATACATATATATATATCTATATATATAAAACTTATATATATACTATATATATATAAAGAGAGGAAAGTGAGGGACATAGAGAGAGAGACATAAAGTGAAAGAGGGAAAACATGACAGTGAGAGAGAGGGAAAAATGGGGGTGACTGGACAGTGGACAGGAGGGGGGGTGTTCTCAGATTTCCTGAGAACAGGAATTGCCCCCCCCACAGAAAATACACACACACAATTCATATATACATATATGTATATATACATCACAACTACCTATTTACTCACCCAAATACCCTCAAAATTCACCCACACTCACACATACCTATATACTACATGTTTATATACTAAAAATACATATATACATGTATAAAACATATCAAAAATAGATTTGAAAATCACTTTTGAAAAATGGGAATTAATACAAAATCTGGTAAAATTTGCACTGTACACTTGACAGTAGGTAAACCCAATTTCTCCTACAAATCGAGCTAAGACCCGAATCAAAGGGTTGGTAACTGAGCCCCCACACATATAAGTGTCGTGTGTGTCAGTGGCAGTCCACCACGACACGACACGGCGTGTCCAAACATAAAAGAACTCGCTCGGGTAAGCTAGGATACACGAACACGTACACAGCGTCGTGCACGTGTTCACGTGTCTCGTGGACACACCACGAGACACAACACCACTCGTGGTCACACACACGTGTAGCCCACATATAGGGCTACACGATGGACACTCTGTTACGTGTCCACGTGTCTCACAGTGTCGACACGAGAGCTGTATCAGTCGTGAAAACACGACTGATACGCGCGAGTTTCGACAGCGTCGTGCATGCTGTCACAAGCCTCGTGCTCGTGACACAGGACACGAAGCACCACGTGCTCGTGTCCACGTATACGCCACATGAAGGGCTACACGATAGTGTCATCACGAGGCACCCAAGTGTCGTGTCCGTGCGACACGACACGCTCGAAGTTGCCCTCGCGTGCGTGTGCACTGACAGCCCGTGTCCAGTGCGAGTGAGTTTTCTTACTCGACACGACACGAGGCGACACCAAATTTTGGGGGCATGTTCGCAGACATGGCCCCCGTGTCCATGCCAAAAATCTCGTGTCCTAGTGCACTGTGTAGTGAGAATGAAGGGGGTGGTAGCAGGGCACTGCACGAGGGTCTCGTGCAGTGGGTTCGTGTCCGTTTGGACACGGACACGACACGACCATGTGTTCAGTCCACTTGGGTTGTGACCTAGGTGTCTAGGGCTACCAGAAAATGTATTTTGTTTCACATTTTAATAAAAACCAGTTCTTTGTGGCATTTCAACAAACACAGTTTCCTAGTCTAGGATACGTGTCCTGTACGGACACCAAACCAACTCAAACCTTCACCAAATTTGTCCTACAGTACCCTAGTACCTAGATGCATGCAAATATGAAGAGAAAACACAAAATTAACATGGTTTATGGACATTTACCTATTTGGTGAAAAATCAAGAAAACACCCAAGTAGGGGGGTGTTCTTCCACTTGGTGATGCCCAAAGCCCTTCAAATTCCTTGATAGCAGGCCCTAACTAGTACCCTCTAGTGTAGGGGAGTCCAATGCAAGAAACTAGAGGTGATTTAGATCAAAATTGATCAAGTTATCAAGGTTTGAAGAAATGGGATTTTCTAGGTTTAATTTCATGTAAAATGATCATGAATAAATGTGGGGGGGTTAATATAGGATGGTGGGCTGCCTGGGGGGGGTCCTTGGCCGGCCATAGCAAGGGGGGGTGTCCTAGGCTTGCTTCTTGGTTAAGGCAAGGACTTTCATGGTAAAGGCTTGATATTTTGAGTAAATCAAGCAAAATATCATATGTAAAATATCTAGATATTTATCTCACTTTAACCATGACCAAATATCTATCCTCTTAGTCATTCTAGGTTAGTAACTAACCTCTAGATTAGGCTAAACTTGGTTAGGGGCTCTCATGACACTTAACAATAATTAAACAATAATAAAAACACATAAATCTAAATAATTCCAAATAATTCCTAGAAAATTACCAAAATACCCTTTAGGCTAAAAATCACTAATTTGGTGTTCTAAGCCTATGGCTAAGCTCTCATGGTCATGGCAACTTCTAGGTTAGAGAAAACTAGGATTTACACTAAGTTATACTAACCAAAATCACAAAGTCATAAGTCATGACTTAGCATGACTTTAGAAATGGTTTAACTTAACTAAAATCACCAGAAAATCATACCGTGACTAAAATACCACTAATAAATAATAAAGATAATAAATTTTCAAAAATTCCCAATTTCAGAAAATAGGGTGTTACAATCGTAGAGTGGCACAATTTAGTGTGGACGAAGGGTGTGGCTTCAAAGATGCGGCTATGCATGTACAAAGCCGTTCGAGATAGACTACTAACCAAAGAGCGGCTCATCAAGTTCAACATCCAGATTCCAAATAACACTTGTACGTTCTGTGGCAACAAGGCTGAGACACGGGACCATCTCTTCTTCCAGTGCAGATTCACTAATCAAATCTGGCAACACTTCATGCGACAGTTTACCACTACAAACATAAATCGACAACGACTTCCCCAAGTCATTGATGAGGTTCAGGCATTAGCAACCAAGGGAAGAAGGATACATAGACGTGCCAAGTTCAGACAATTGGCCGCAGTGTGGCACGTTTGGCGTGATCGAAATCGCAGAATATTTGAAGGGAAGGTGACGACACTAACGGGAATACTGAATAATATTGAGATGGACATTATTTATATGGAAGCTAAGTAGCAAGAGTAATGTAGAGAGGAGACATATGAGGAGATTGTAAAATCACTGTAGCTGTAGCCTATTTTTCTTTCAATGAAGTACCTTTCTTCATATATATATATATATATATATATATATATATATATATATATATATATATAATCACATGCAAAAAAAATAAAAAAAATAAATAAAACAAAAAAAATAAAAAAAATATATATGACATGCAATTTGACACTTAAAAAACACGTATTTCAACCGCACGTCATTTGAAATGAATGGTTCATATTTGATACAGTAATTTATATTAATTAGCATACATGTCAAATTTAACATCCATGCATGTAAATTTGGTACTCATTTAAATCTGAATCAATCATTTCAAATGATGTGCGACTGAGAACATGAGTACCTGGAGTAACAAAAGGGAATTGCCTATCAAATACCTCAGACTCTCGCTGTCTGTCAACTACGCATAGAGTGGAAGGGTGCAAGCAAGCACAGTGCTTGACTTTGGGGGGGGGGAGGATTGAGTTGGGGCATTTAGTCCTTATGGCAATCACTGACTTCTGGCTCTAATCGATCATGTTTCTGTTGGCGACTATCAGACATATGGAATAATTACGCCCTAACACTACCAAAATTTGTCGATTTAGCGACGGCAAGATCCGTCGCCCGTCCGAAGAGAATTTGTATTAGCGACCGATCACTGACGGGTCTTGGCCAATATAATCCATCGGCAATCAGCTCGTCGCTAATAAAGGTCCGTCGTTACGTAGTCGTCCAGCGACAGATTAGCGACGGCTTTTCGACTTCACAATGTCGAAGCATGAGCGACTACTGTCCGACGGATTTTCGTCCATTACAAGTATTAAATACTGAACTGTGTAGATAATAGCGACGTAATGGTCCGTCGGTAAATCGTCGTAATACGTATCAGAGTGTATCATTCCGTCGCTATTCCGTCGATCACCGTCGATAACAAGGGACGGCTTAGCGACGGCTAACGGACGGATTATCCGTCGACCGTGTTCTGGAAATGCTTAGCATTTCCAGAACCATGGCGACGGATAAGCCGTCGCCACTCCGTCGAACACCGTCGCTAACAAAGGACGGACTAGCGACGGACTATGGACGGATTATTCGTCGCCATGGTTCTGGAAATGCTTGCTACTTCCAGAACAATGGCGACGGATAAGTCGTCGCCATGCCGTCGAACTATATACCACCATATCGTTTTCGACGAATATGCCGTCGAACATCCGTCGCTACCTGCAAACATTTTCAAATATCCAGTTAGCGACGGATATGCCCTCGAACAGTAGTCGAAAACTGGCAATAGCCGTCGCTAAACGGTCAGTAGTCCGTCGCTAAGTTAGATTTTTTTGAAAAAAATTGCAGCACTTCCCCTGTTCGCAAAAATAAGCATAAACCAAACCAATATATAATGCACACCAATTATCCAACAATCACATAGACCAAATATATAATGCACACCAATTATCCAAGAATCACATAGACCAAATATGCACGTACGAATTTAATGCACACCAATTATCCAAGAAAAATATAGACCAAACCAAATTAATATAAAATAGACATCAATTATCCTGAAGAGTAACCTAATATCCGTCGTTATAATCGGATCATAGCACAAAATGTTCCAAAATTCCCACAAATATTCTAAAATTTCCACAAATATTCTAAAATTCCAAAACACATAGGAAAATCGACTTTGGCCTTAGCAAAGACCGCAAGTCAGACGATGAATTCTCACAGCCAGGGATCATAGTTGCGTTGAGGCATGTACCATTCTATCATCCACTTTGCATACGAAGGCTCAATCTGGTTGAGGTCTTCTGTAGGGATAGGAGGGTCGGTCCCGATGCTACTACTCTCTGATGGTGGCTCCTCCTTAACTTCAACCTTGGGAGCAATCTCTTCCCTGATGGTCATCGGTTCTTCCTTGACCTCGACCTTTGGTAACACCTCCTCCTTAACAGTCACCGGCTCTTGTTTGACGACGGGGACTTCCTCCGTGTCGACCTCCAAGGGTTTCTTGCCTCGGCCCCTTCCTCGACTAGCAGCACCACCTCGGCGAGTCCTAGGAGCCATATCTCTGATAACAGAAATTTTCATATAGGGTAAAGAAATTTACTCAAATTATAAAAGTTGTGACGTTGATTTTTTGCGTTCATCATCATTAGAGGGAGCAACACTGGAAAAGTTGTGATGTTGGTAGCATGAGAGAGTTAAAATCTGTATCACAAGACTAACAGAATTACTATGTAATCATGTAATCACCAATAACCGGATGTAACTGGAGTCGTTGGGCCTATCGTACAGTAATTGGTGGATCCGCTGGTATAGGCCGGATGTACTTAGTATCTAGTGTATCAGATTAGTATCGGTCTATCAGTTTTGTATAGGACGTATCATATTGGTATTGGCCTTAACAAATTGGTATCGTCCTATATTCGATATGTACATGTATCGGCCGTATAGCTAGGATTCATATTGGCCTTATCGATTTGGTATCGGTCATATCCGATAGGTATCGGCCGTGTTGGATTAGTATAAACCATTTCGGATTAGTATCGTGAAAGGTTTAGTAACAACTGTACTTGGATGTTCTGTAACTGGCCAGCTACGCTCTCGTGACTCTCTTGCAATGGTAATTTAGCTCTAGAAGAGAGAAATCCAAGTACAGTTGTTACTAAACCTTCAACGATACTAATCCGAAATGGTCTATTCTAATCCAACATGGCCGATACCTATCGGATATGACCGATACCAAATCGATAAGGCCAATATGAATCCTAGCTATACGGCCGATATATATCGGATAAGACGATACCAATTCGCTAAGACCAATACCAACCGATACGGCCCATACCAAAATGATAGATCGATACTAATCCGATACGGTCAATACTTATAAGTACCTACGGTCCAGGAGGTTGATCCGCTAGTACATCCATGTACGATCAACGAAGTAATGATCCATTTCAATTTGGATGTGAAAATCTGTATCGTAAGACAAACTAAACATAATCAGTTCTATTTCACATGCTTAATTGCCAAGTATGGGAACGAATGACTCAGAACACAACCCAAAATTTATTCCAGCATACATTTGTGTGAATCATCTATGTTCTGTACATATGGTGTAGTATATGTTCTTATCGTATCTAGTATCTGAAGAATGTAAGAGAATCAAGATGAACTCACATAATGTTATACTAAGACATCATCTACTACTATATAAGATATAGTGATAGGTTGTCATATCATCATTGCCGAGGGATGAGGGTCGGAGGACAAATACCGCTCGAGTGAGCCAAAGACATGCAGCCACTTTTCTCCCTCCATTCACCCTCTCCCTCTCTCATGCTATCAACGTCACAACTTTTCCACCTCAAGTTCTGATCAAGCATCTTCCTTCTTCTCTCCTTCAACATGGCACTGGACCCATCTGCTCCTACCTACTTTTCTTCTTCTTATTTGACTCTCTCAACCACATATGATATCCACCTCAAGTGTAGAGTCGGAAGAGAAGAAGTGGACATGAAGAGGAGGAGGAAGCAGCACAACCGGCGGCATGACCTGGAGGAAGTACAGAGGTTTTCTTCAACATCCGTAGGAAAACTATAAGGATATATCTTTTCACAACATGTCACCTTGTCAAAGACCCTTAATGTGACAACCATATTACCGCGGTGTCGGAAGACTAACATGTCATAATTTTCTAAGCCATATGTTTTGACATAATCCTCCAAACTCTTTCCTGCTATGTAGTAATGCAAGATTACTACATAGGAGGAAAGAGTTGGGAGGATTATTTCAAAATACACGGCTTAAAAAATTATGACATGTTAGTCTTCCGACACCGCGGTAACATGATATTCACATTAAGGGTCTTTGACAAGGTGACATGTTGTGAAAAGATATATCCTTATAGTTCTCCTACGGATGTTGAAGAAAATATCTGTACTTCCTCCGGGTCATGCCGCCGGCTGTGCTGCTTCCCCCTCCTCTTCCTGCCCACTTCTTCTCCCCCGACTCTACACTTGAGGTGGATATCATATGTGGCTGAGAGAGTCAAATAAGAAAAAGAGAAGTAGGGAGGAGCAGATGGGTCCAGAGCCATGGTGGAGGAGAGGAGAAGGAAGATGTTTGATCAGAACGGATGGCTCAGAACACAACCCAAAATTCATTCTAGCATACATTAGTGTGAATCATCTATGTTCTGTGCATATGGTGTAGTATATGTTCTTATCGTATCTAGTATCTGAAGGATATAACAGAATCAAGATGAACTTACATAATGTAATACTAAAACATCATCTACTACTATATAAGATATAGCGAAAGGTTGTCGTATCATCATTGCCGAGGGATGAGGGTCGGTGGACATTCAACTTTATCTACGGCTACATAGTTTCTGCCTCGCCAGTCGAATGGCTGCAGGGACTATGTCCTGATCACAATGTCGTACCATAGATTAATGCAAATAGAGCTAAAAATATCTGTTGCTAACCCGTCACTAGTCCATCGCTAACTGAGATTTTTTAAGAAAAAATTGCAGCACTTTTCCTGTTCACAAAAATATGCATAAACCAAACCAATATATACTATCCAACAATCACATAGACCAAATATATAATGAACACCAATTATCCAAGAATCACATAGACCAAATATGCACATACGAATTTAATGCACACCAATTATGCAAGAATCATATAGACCAAACCAAATTAATATAAAATAAACATCAATTATCCTGAAGAGTAACCTAATATCCGTCGTTATAATTCGATATATCTCCAAGTGTGAGAACGGATGGCTCAGAACACAACCCAAGATTCATTCTAGCATACATTAGTGTGAATCGTCTATGTTCTGTACATATGGTGTAGTATATGTTCTTATCGTATCTAATATCTGAAGAATGTAACAGAATCAAGATGAACTCACATAATGTAATACTAAAACATCATCTACTACTATATAAGATAGTGATAGGTTGTCGTATCATCATTGTCGAGGGATGAGGGTCGGAGGATAGTCAACTTTATCTACGGCTACATAGTTTCTGTCTCGCCAGTCGAATGGCTGCAGGGACTATGTCCTGATCACCATGTCGTACCGTAGATTAATGCAAATGGAGCTGGAGCCAAAATACAGAAACCAAAATACAAAATACAGAATCAAATCCCTGGGTTCTCCGAAAATACAAAACACAGTTCTAATTCATATGTATTTTAAGTGTGAGAACGGATGGCTCAGAACACAACCCAACCGGAGAGTATACTCTGAGAGATCCATCTGAGTAGGACGTATACTCTGAGAGATCACCTTTACAAGAATGATATCAGTAGTGGGATTGAGTGTTGGAGGAGATATTATCAGAGTATACACCCTACTCAGATGGGTCTCTTACCGTTATTATTTTTTTCTGACAGCAGGTGGATGTGCTCCGTCAACAGATTCTTGCTCCGAGCCAAAACTTTGCCCTGGAGCTCAAGTGGACATCCTTCGTGTAGAGCTCGAGTGAGAGGTTCCTGACAGCATGGTGGTCTCCTTTGTCAAAGTATCCGTGCTCGTCCCACAACCAATGTGGGATGAGCAAGGATACTTTGACAAAGGAGACCACCATGCTGTCAGGAACCTCTCACTCGAGCTCTACACGAAGGATGTCCACTTGAGCTCCGGGGCAAAGTTTTGGCTCGGAGCAAGAATCTGTTGACGGAGCACATCCACCATGCTGTCAGAAAAAATAGTAACGGTGAGAGACCCATCTGAGTAGAACGTATACTCTGATAATATCTCCTCCAACACTCAATCCCACTACTGATATCATTATTGTAAAGGTGATCTCTCAGAGTATACGTCCTACTCAGATGGATCTTTCAGAGTATCCTCTCTGGTTGGTTGTCGTATCATCATTGCCGAGGGATGAGGGTCGTAGGACAGTCAACTTCATCTACGGACACATAGTTTTTGTCTCGCCAGTCGAATGGCTGCAGGGACTATCTCTTGATCACCATGTCGTAGTCCAATATAATCCAGAGATTAACACAGTACTAATTCATATATGTAGTCCAATACAAATAGTCTAATACAAAAACAACCCAATACAAATAGTCCAATACAAATAAGTACTAATAGCTAATGAGAACCACGCAGCTCACGCAAACGCTCAGTGATACGATCACGCAACCACCTCGAAAAAGTAGGATCGACGACGTTTGGATGGATGTAGTCCCTTGCAAGTGCTGCATGAATAGAACTCCCGGTCTCACTAGCTACCGGTGCTGGATGAATAAAACTCCCGGACTCACTAGCTACCGGTGCCACTTCCTCCTTAACTGCAGGAGGAGCCACCTCAGCATTCACTGTTTCCCTCAAACGACGTGCCGCTCCCCGGGTCATGGGTGCCATCTGGTAAGATCGATATTCACAAATAATATAATTGTAACATAAGTAAGCTAACTAAAGGAACCATCATGTAATTTGAGTACATTTTCGAAAGCAGATAAAGTATAGAAAATTTGATTTTTTGCCAAGTGTGAGAACGGATGGCTCAGAACACAACCCAAGATTCATTCTAGCATACATTAGTGTGAATCATCTATGTTCTGTACATATGGTGTAGTATATGTTCTTATCGTTTCTAGTATCTAAAGAATGTAACAGAATCAAGATGAACTCACATAATGTAATACTAAGACATCATCTACTACTATATAAGATATAGTGATAGGTTGTCGTATCATTATTGCCGAGGGATGAGGGTCGGAGGACAGTCAACTTTATCTACGACTACATAGTTTCTGCCTCGCCAGTCGAATGGCTGCAGGGACTATGTCCTGATCACCATGTCGTACCATAGATTAATGCAAATGGAGCTGGAACTGGATCCAAAATACAGTACTACTTCACCATGTCGTACCATTTTACTCTCTCTCTCCTCCCCCCTCCGGCGCTCTCACACTACTAATTCCTTTTTGTTTTAAGTGTGAGAACGGATGGCTCAGAACACAACCCAAAATTTATTCTAGCATACATTAGTGTCAATCATCTATATTCTGTATATATATCGTGTAGTATATGTCTTATCGTATCTAGTATCTGAAATATATAACAGAATCAAGATGAACTCACATAATGTAATACTAAGACATCATCTACTACTATATAAGATATAGTGATAGGTTGTCATATCATCATTGCCGAGGAATGAGGGTCGGAGGACAGTCAACTTTATCTACGGCTACATAGTTACTGCCTCGCCAGTCGAATGGCTGTAGGGACTATGTCATGATCACCATGTCGTACCGTAGATTAATGCAAATGGAGCTGGAAATATCCGTCCACTACCAAAATATGCTCATTTAGCGACGGAGGTTTAGCGACGGAATTTTTTCGTCGGTAGTAGCGACAGTTTAGTGGCCGCTCAGCGACTGATTACCGACCATAAACATTTGTAATTTTTATTTTAATTTTAAGAGCAGAAAAGGTCGCACATCCGTCGCTAGAGTGTCGGTGTTGTAGCGACGGAACTTCGATCGTCGCAACGTAGTCGTTTATTTGGCGGGTATTGTGTAGATAATTGGCGGGACATATCTTCGACTACGTAGCGACGGATAATCAGTCGGATAATCAATAAATACCGACGGCCTGGCGACGGATAGTTCACAGTCGCTATTCCGTCGCTAAATGAGCGTTCCAGACTTAAATGAAAAGGCGGGGGGAACTTTTGGCATTTCCCCCAAATTCAATCTCTCTCCTCTCTCTCTCTCTCTCTGTCTCTCTCTCTCTCGCGCGGCTTCGTGAACGGCGACGGCGACGGCGTCCTCTCCTCTCTCTCTCCCGAAGGTAATCTCCTCTCTCTCTCTCTCTCTCTCTCTCTCTCTGTGTCGCGGTGTCAACGCAGGGGCAGCGGGGGCGGCGGGCTTGGGGACATTCGGGGTTGGGGCGGGGGCGTCGGGGGCTGGACGGCTGGCTTGGGGCGGGGGCGTCGGGGGCGGCTGGCTTGGGGCGGGGGCGGCTGGCTTGTGGACATTCGGGCTTGGGGCGGGGGCGTCGGGGGCTGGGCGGCTGGCTTGGGACGGGGGCGTCGGGGGCTGGGCGGCTGGCTTGGGACGGGGGCGTCGGGGCCTGGGCGGCGGGCTTGGGGCGGGGGCGGCGGGCTTGGGGCGGGGGCGTTGGGGGCTGGGCGGCGGGCTTGGGGCGGGGGCGTCGGGGGCTGGGCGGCGGGCTTTGGTCGGGGGCGGCGGGGGGCTTTGCTTATCAAATTTATCTAATTTATATATTGGCTAAATAATGTGTTATCCATATTGGGTGTTATCCGTTAGTTTGGTGGTGTTTGGATTAGTAAATGTGAATATGGCGTTTGGGTTCATGGTGTATATGTTCAATGTGTCAAGGACAGTGCGAGTTCTTCATCTGCATAAGTCAGTGTTTGGGTTCATGGTCTATACATCTAACTGTGATATACATATATATGTGCCTATTATAATTAGCATGCAGGACGGCTTGGGGTGTAATGTGTGATTGTAGACATGGTAGGAATTATAGGTAATTAACGCTAGTGTGACTAGACTAAGGTAGTGCTTGCTAGATAATAAGGACACTCTAGTATCCTAACCAAGTTAATTTAGACTAGATATTTAGGATATAGCTCCCATATCCTAGAAGTGGACTCTTGCCATTTAGAAATAGATAGATTGACTTAGTTTGGTATCGGTATCGCACTATCGGTATCGGTATCGGTATTGCACTATCGGTCAAGGTTCACAATCGGTATCGGTATCGGAATCGGTTTCGGACTATTCATATGAGTATTGGTATCGGCGATATCGGTAGTATCGGCGGTATCGTATCGGAGTATCGGACTTTGGTATCGAAAAACAAATAATTATTAATAAATTATTTACATTTAAAAACATATATTTTATACATTTAGGCATAATTTTAAGTATTTCAGCGTTATTTCTTAGTAGTTTTGAAATTATATGAAATAGTAGTCACCCTTACCGATTGGTTTTGCCGAATTGACCGGAATAAAGACCCCCATAGTCGGTATCGGTCAATATTTGGTATCAACATGCCAAACCGTATCGGTATCGGCTGTATCGGATCGGTATCGGCCGATACTTTAAACCATGCTATCGGTATCGAACTATCGGTATCGGTATCGGTATCGCACTATCGATATTGGTATCGGTATCGTACTATCGGTATCGAACTATTAGTAACAACTGTATTTATATTTTTCTCTTCTCGAGCTAGAATACTAGCGGATCCACCAGTTACATGATTATATACTAATTCTGTTTAATTTGTCTTACTATACAGATTTTTACATCTAATCTGTGATGGATCGTTATTTCGTTGATTGTACATGGATGTACAAACGACAACACGAGAGCAGAATAGGTGTGAGTGACGATTTTCAGGCAGGCGTGGAAGTGTTTCTTAAGTATGCCATGAGCAAAGCTCAGTTTATGGACGGTAACAAAATCAAGTGTCCATGTCGTAATTATCGCAATAGACGTTACGAAGAAGTGGTGAGTGTAAGAGATCATTTGACCCGTAAGGATTTCGTACGTGATTACGACCTGTGGTCATCGCAAGGTGAACTATATGCCGAAAGACAGGTTGCGAATGCTGCTACTTATGCTTTTGATGATAATGCTGCAGCGGATTTTGTCGTCGATGACGACGAATGCTCTGTTGATTATGGAGACGTGCAGAACCTTGCACGAGATATGGTGTACGATGCGGCAGGGCCTAATTTTGATCCGGAGGATCCTAATCCCGAGGCGAAGGAGTTCTATGATATGTTTCAGGATGCTGAAACTTCTTTATATCCTGGTTGTGATCCACATTCCGTACTGTCAGTGACGATGCGGTTGTTGAACATAAAGTTTGATTTTAACTTGCCACAAACTTGCTATGATCGGATTACACAACTAATAAAGGAGGTATTACCGAAGGAATCAAAAGAGCTTCCAAAAAACTTCTATAAGTCGAAGATGATGGTCCGACAACTGGGACTGGGGTACGATAAGATAGATTGTTGTCGCAACGGATGCATGTTGTACTACAAGGAGAACGAGGATGTAGAAAGTTGCCGCTTCTGTAATACGGATCGTTACAAGGAAGTCAGGGGAAAAGGAAAGTCAACTAGAAAACGACGTCCTTACAAGTATATGCATTACTTGTCGATCACGAAGTGCTTGCAGAGGATGTATATGTCTCAGAATACAGCAGAACACATGACGTGGCACAACGAAGAACGCACAAAGGACGATGGAGAATTGTCACATCCTTCGGATGGAGAGGCGTGGAAATATTTTGATTTTTGCCATCCGGATTTTGCTACAGAGCCCAGAAATGTACGCATGGGGCTATGTTCTAGTGGATTCGCCCTTTTCGGGCAGTCGGGATCTCAATACTCCTGCTGGCCGGTCATTCTGACCCCTTACAATCTGCCACCATGGATGTGTATGAAGACTCCTTATATGTTCTTGACAGCTATCATACCGGGTCCCAAAAATCTGACGAAGAATATCGATATATATTTACAGCCGTTGGTGGATGAGCTAAAACAGCTGTGGGAGATCGGCGTCACGACGTATGATATTTCCAGGAAACAGAACTTTCAGATGAGAGCTTCACTGATGTGGACAATCAATGATTTTCCCGCATACGGTATGCTGTCGGGATGGAGTACTCACGGCACCCTGTCTTGTCCGATATGCATGCAAAATAGTAAGGCGTTCCGCCTTAAGCATGGAGGAAAGACTTCTTTCTTTGATTGTCATCATCAATTTCTGCCCGCGAGTCATCCTTGGAGAAAGAACAAGGACGCATTCAGAGCTGGAAAACAAGAATTTTCTCATCCGCCTGCCAGATTGTCGGGATACGATATTTGGGAAGATGTAAAGGATTTTCCCACTGTAATGGAAGATCCATCGAACAATCGTGTCGATGGGTTCGGACAAACCCATAACTGGACCAAACGGAGTATCTTCTGGGACTTGCCTTATTGGAAAGATAATCTTATAAGGCATAATCTTGATGTTATGCATATCGAAAAGAATGTGTTCGATAATGTCTTCAATACCGTCATGGATATTAAAGGAAAGACGAAGGACAATCCAAAAAAAAGACAAGACATTGCCGAGATATGCAAGCGTCCTTATCTGAACTTGATACAAAGGGGAGCTGCTGGACAATTAAGTAAGCTGATAGCACAATACACATTGAGCAAAGAAGATAGATTAATAATCTGCAAGTGGGTATCTACTTTAAGATTTCCCGACGGCTATGTGTCAAATTTGTCTAGATGCGTTGACCTCAATGAACGCAAGCTAACGGGAATGAAGAGTCATGACTGCCACGTGTTTATGGAAAGATTACTGCCCATTGCTTTGAAAGAGTTGTTGCCTTCTGTTGTATGGGTTCCGTTGGCCGAACTATCAATATTTTTTAGGGATATTTGTTCAACTAAGTTGACTGTGCAACACATGGTTGAACTTGAGGAGAAGATTATCTTAACAATTTGCAAGTTGGAGAAAATATTTCCTCCTGGCTTCTTCGACAGCATGGAACATCTACCGATTCATCTAGCATACGAAGCCCGTGTCGGTGCATCTGTTCATTATCGATGGATGTACCCATTTGAAAGGTACATAAATATCGATATAATTTAAGCTAAATTTCCATTTATTTTAAAATTCTTTCTTAATTCTCAAGATAATTTGTCTCTCTAGATACCTACACCATCTAAAGAAGAAAGTTGGCAACAAAGCTCATATAGAGGCTTCGATATGCGAAGCATATCTTATCGAAGAGGTTTCAAACTTCTGCTCCATTTATTTCGATACTCATGTTAAAACAAATCGAAATAGACCTCAAAGGAATGACGAGGACGTTGAGGATGGAGGAATATTCAATATAAGGGGCAAGCCTGTTGGGGCTAGTAAAAGACGGTGGTTGACAGACGACGAGTATGATGCCGCTCACCGATATGTCTTGTTAAACTGTGACATACAAGAAGTGAGAGATTTGGAGAAGTAAGTCAGTACACTTGCACTCGTTATAATCTCGAATTTGATGAAGTAAGTGACTACACTTATATATTCTTATTTTCTCTAATAGTGTATTTAGAGATGAAATCAAAATGAGGAGACCCGATATTACCGATGAGGGACTTCAAAGAGAGGTTGATTGTACATTTCCGTCATAGTTTCGCAAATACGTAAGTAACTATGATTATAATTAAGATTATTAATATATAATCTGAAACATTTAAATTATAAATATTTGTTTACAGGTTTTATTGCCTGAAACAACACTCACTTATGAGAGTGTTCGTTATCTGGCACTGGGACCGAAGAAGCAAATAAAGACTTGGCCAGGCTATGTCGTTAATGGCTTCAGGTTTAAGTCCACTCAGAATGCTATAAATGTTGAATTTATCAATGACGGCATCAATACCAAGGATTTTGGTGTTTGCATAAGAGGCACCGTCTATGACGACGAGCCGGACTTTGACTATTATGGAGTCCTTCGGGATATTGTAGATTTACAATATACTGGCCCATATGATATGCATATTGTGATGTTCAAATGTGAGTGGTTCGATACGACCCCAAATATCGGTTGGAGAATCGATAAACAATTTGGATTCGTCGATATAAATCATCGCAGGAGGTATAGAGGGTCCGATACATTTGCAATAGCAAATCAGGCTGTTCAAGTCTACTATACAAGCTACCCAAGGCGTCGTAGAGATCGATTTGACAGGTAGGCAGTATGCAAGATTAAATCTAGAAATACATTCAACGTTGGAGACCCACCATACCAAGAGGACCAGATCGAAAAGTCCCAATACTTGGGACAACACTCAGATACAATGGATGTTGAAGATATTGTTGAAGAAAATAGAGGGGAGGAAGAGGTTGATACACAAGACTTAGCTGTCAACCAGGGGAGAAAGAGGCGTCTTGTCCCAAATTTTGAGGTAGAAGAAGAAAAAGAAGAAGAAGAAGAAGAAGAAGAATTTGATGGGGATGAGGATACAGATAAAATCGACGATGAAGATAAGGATGAGGATGAGGATGAGGAGGATGATGATGAAGACGAGGCCGAGGATGAGAACGAAGACGATGATTAGGTTAAATATTGTTGTATAGTAAAAACACTTCCAATTACGTGAATTAAGTTTGAGCTCATAAAAGCAATTACGTGAATTCATGTTTTTTTCATTCGATTATTTACTTATTGCAGATGGCACTCTTAGTCTTTTTCGTCGCGGCGGCACTCGTCTCCCTACTGGTGGTATGTATATTTTAGTTTAGTTTTTTATATCCATTTACACTTTCATATTGTTAATTATGTTTATGTGTTCTATTTACAGGTCATGATGGCTGGCCGTGGTCGTGGTGTTGGTCGTGGTGGTGGTGGTGGTGGTAGTGGTACGGGTCGTGGTCGTACTGGTGCTGGTGGTCGTGGTCGCATTCAGAGTTCCCGGGATGTGACCCCATCGAGCGAGCCCGACCCGGAGAGTACCCCGGGCACAGATGCATCCCGCCCTCGATCGACTACTTCATCGAGGCATCAGTCCGTATCTGCTAGCGGATCCGATCCGCTATCGGAACCACCAGCAGCGGATCCACCAGGGGATGCCCCAGTTACTGCATAGTGGGCCCCGGAGTACCCCCATACTCGGTTCCATCCGGTTACTGGGGAGTACATACGCGGACCCGCGAATCCTCCGACGGCACCAGAGAGGCCGAGAGGCGAGTTCCGACGAGAGCTATGGCCCGCGGGGACCTCTGAAGTAAATTTAAGTTAATTTATTAAATTTCTTTCATTTATTCAAGTTAATAATCCATTCGTTTCTTCTTTGTCGGTTTTTTCCGTTTAATGTTGGCAGGGCCCTTGGAGAAATTATCAGGGCTAACTTCCACGGTCCCTACCTCAACTTTACGTCGGTGCCCCCAACCGAGCAGTACGTCTGGCTCGACGAGTTGAGGGTATATATCTATATTTTTTTGGTTAAGTCTATGTGATTCTTTAATCAACCATTTTATAAATTACGTGATAATTGATTTTCTGTGTTAGAGAACGTACTGGTGGCCACCCCATCGCGATGAGGGGATCCGCAGGACCTACCGAAGCGCATGCTCGAAGAAGATACGGGATATGATTCATGACCTAAAGATGGGGCATACGAGGCCGAATTGGATCCGGCAGGACTATTATGAGGACCTCTTAGGCATGATGGATAACCCTGCATACAAGGAGAAATCGGAGAAGGCAAAGGTGAACCGATCTGCCGCGAGCCTTCATACGGGGGGATCAAGGTCTCACGCAGCGATACTTGCAGATCTGGTGAGCAACCGTAAATTTATTTCACTATCGAATTAGGTATTATTAATTAAAGGAGTTAATTAGTTTCTACGCAAATTTCGTATGCAGGCCCAATAGGCGGTGAAGGAGGGAAGGGCTCCAGAATCGGTCACCATGCACGACGTCTTCCAGCATACGCACAAAAGACGGAAGGACGGGAGCTTCGTCGACGAGAGGGCCAAGGAGACTGATGTAAGTACTTATGTTTATGAGATTAACGTTAGAATTAAAAGTATTCGGACTATAACTTAGGTAAACTTAGGATTCACACTTAACTTAGTGAAACATAGGATTTAGATTACAACTTAGGTAAATCTTATAATATAAACACATTCATTTGATAGGCTGCGTATCGTGAGTCCCTTAGTCGGGCTCAGTTACCTGACACCGAGGATGTCGGTGAAACGATGCCCTTCCGGACGCCCTCTTCTTTGGCCGCTCGGAACGACTTGTTCGTAGATACCGTCGGTGGCTTTAAGAAAGGGTACCTGTACGGAGTCGGCTCCCTAGGGCCATTGCATATGGCGACGCAGAGATTTCCACCGACACCGCCTCCTCCCGTGGCCCGGGCAGACGATGATGTTAGGTCGCAGCTTATGCAGCTGCACGAGGCGATGTCGTCCTTGCGGGAGCAATTTGCCACGCACTTTCCGCCTGCGTCTGCTGCTGCCGGGGCATCTGCTGCTGCCGGTACGTCTGCTGATGGTGCTCGTCCGTCTTCTACTGGTCCGTCGACTGCAGGTGTCGGTCCGTCTTCCGTGGGCCATCTTTCTTTCAACCCTGAAGCCCCTGTGCTACCGCCTACGGCTGTGACGGCACTCCTGGATCTCATGTCCGCAGAGCAGCTTCGCCGACTTCCGAGTACTGTCTACGACACCTTGCCTCCGTACCTTGTGGAGGAGTTTGTGCGTCGGTCGAATACGGGAACGGACAATCGACCTCCTCCTTCTTGAAATGTTGTATTAAGAAAATTTGGATTATTTGTGAGAGCTTTGAACTAATTGTGCTATAATCGGCTTATAGCACCGGATATTATGTTACTCTTTAGGATAATTGATATTTATTTTTTATTAATTTGGTTTGGTCTGTGATTCTTGGATAATTGGTCGTATGTTCATATTTGGTCTATGTGATTCTTGGATAATTGGTGTGCATTATATATTTGGTCTGTGTGATTGTTGGATAATTGGTGTGCATTATATATTGGTTTGGTTTATGCATATATTTGTGAACAGGGAAAGTGCTGCCAATTTTTTTTCCCAAAAAACCCAGTTAGCGACGGACTAGTGACCGTTTAGCGACGGACATTCCCAGTTACCGACTAGTTTTCGACGGATAATCCGTCGCTACCTGGAGTTTTAAAAATATTTCCAGTCAGCGACGGGTTATCGACGGATAATCCGTCGGCCACTTTCTGGTGGTAAAAGCTTCGACGGCACAGCGACGGACATGCCGTCGCCAGGGCGACTGATAGTCAGCCGCTGTTCCGTCGCTGAATGTGGCGACAGCTTAGCGACCGATTATCAGTCGCCATGGTTCTGGAAATGCATGACATTTCCAGAACCATGGCGACGGATAATCAGTCAGAAAGCCGTCGCTAAGACGTCGCAGCAGCGACGGGTCCGCGACTACTAGTCCGTCGCCATGGTGCTGGAAATGCCAAGCATTTCCAGAACATGATCGACAGAATAGTCCGTCAGAACGCCGTCGCCCATCCGTCGTTAATTACCGACGCATACCGACGGATTTGCGGCGGACCGATACGATCTGATACGCTGTTACGACGGGTTACCGACGGACATGTACGTCGCTATTGCCTACACATTTCAATACTTAATAGTTGAAATGGACGAAAATCCGTCGGGAAAGTGTCGCTAATGCTTCGTATTTTGACGTCGAAAATCCGTCGCTATTCCGTTGCCGTGTCGACAACTTAGCGACGGAACGTTATTAGCGACGAGCTGATTGCCGACGGAATATTTTGGCCAAATTCCGTCGGCAGTCGGTCGGTAATGGTAATTACCGTCGATTTAGCGACGGATACGGCCGTCGCTAAATCGATAAATTTTGGTAGTGGTCGCTAATCGGTCACTAGTCCGTCGCTAACTGAGATTGTCACATACACATATGTATATCACAGTTAGATGTATATATATATATATACATCTATATAGAAGCACACAACTGATACACCATGAGACAGTGAATATATACACCATGAATCCAAACCCCATATTCACATTTACTAATCCAAACACCACCAACCTAATGGGTAACACCCAATATGGATAACACATTATTTAGCCAATATATAAACTCAGATGAATTTGAGAAGCAAAGCTCCCCGCCGCCCTCGACCAAAGTCCGCCGCCCCAAGCCCGCCGCCCGGCCCCTGACCAAAGCCCGCCGCCCCAAGCCCGCCGCCCAGCCCCCGACGCCCCCGCCCCAAGCCCGCCACCCATCCTCCGACGCCCTCGTCCTAAGCCCGCCGCCCAGCCCCCGACGCCCTCGCACCAAGCCAGCCGCCCAGCCCCCGACGCCCCCGTCCCAAGCCCGCTGCCCAGCCCACGACGTCCTTGCCCCAAGCCCGCCGTCCCACCCCCGACCAAAGCCCGCCGCCCCAATCCCGCCGCCCAGCCCCCGATGCCCCCGTCCCAAGCCAGCCGTCCAGCGCCCGACGTCCCCGCCCCAAGCCCGCCACCCAGCCCCCGATCGACGCCCCCCGCCCCAAGCCAGCCGCCCAACCCCCGACCAAAGCCCCCCGCTCCAAGCCCGTCGCCCAGCCCCCGACGCCCCCGCCCCAAGCCCGCCGCCCCCGCTGCCCCTATGACACCGCGAGAGAGAGAGAGAGAGAGAGAGATCGAGAGAGAGAGAGAGAGAGAGAGATCGAGAGAGAGAGGGGATTATCTTCGGAGAGAGAGGAGACGATGCCGATGTCGATCACTGAAGCCGCGGGTGAGAGAGAGAGAGAGAGAGAGAGAGGGAGAAGAGAGAGTGAATTTGGGGGGAATGCGAAAAGTTTCTCCCGCCATTTTGTTTTACGTCTGGAACATATATTTAGCGACGGACTCGCGACCAACTGTAGTCCGTCGCCCGTTAGTCGCTTTATTTGATACTTGTCGACTGAATATCCGTCGGTACGTAGTCGGAGAATTATCCCGTCAATTCTTAACATAATTCCCGCTAAGTAGTCGACTGAATAGCGACGGCTGGTTATCCGTCGCTATATCTCCGACGTCCTAGCGTCGAATGTGCGACCTTTCCTCTTCCTAAAAATAAAATAAAAAATGTAACGGCCTGTCGTCGAAAATCCGTCGGCTAGCTGCCACAAAGCCGTCGCGAAAGCCGACGAAAAAGTTTCGTCGCTAATATTCGGTCGCTAAATTACTGTATTTTGGTAGTGTAATTTCATATGAAGGGGGATGCATGCAATTTCTTGGAGGGATTTATGTCGACCCCTTGCTGAAGGAGGCATTGGGCTCAGGTCCTACATACGCTCAGGAAGGTAGCAGGGATGATGTTGGTTTGGAGGTTTATTCAAGGTGATGTGTCATGACCCGCTCCCACTTTTGGGATTCGAGTATGTAGCCAAGTCCTCCAGCCTATGCCGCAACATCGACAGTAGTACGCTGTCTAGACCTCAATGTAGATCTCAAAACCAAACAAAAAATATTTGATCACAAAATTATCTATTTACTCATTCACAATAACTATTCCATTAATCTTCAAATCCAATAATACACCAAAATAATATTAGAGAACAAATTCGCTAAATATTTAAATTCATGAACTATCTAATCTATCTAAAAATTAAGATAATAATCAATAAATTTAAAACTAAATTAGTCAAAACTAAATCAAATATTTGATTACAGTAATAATCCAAATTAGTATTTATACGATATTTTCATAAACACAAAATATAATTTGTAAGATATAATTTGGCAAATGTTTTTGTCATTCGAAAATATTTACGGTTATCTTTTATAGAAATTCAAATAACATATTTTCTAATACAAAATATTTAGAATAAAAAAATAAGTAAAGTTTTGAAAAAAATCGTGAACAAGGGTTATATGATGCCTTGTGGGCTCAATGGGTGCAAAATTGATACTTGTAAGGTGGAAATGTATCTGTCACCTTCAAACACATGTTTCGACTTAAGAGTGGTGGTTCAATAATACATCGCACAGGTCCTAAAGGAGGGGCAAAAGAAGGACTTATGGCTAGATCCGTAGATCCAACACAAGGGGCTACTCGAGTGGGTGGGGGCTTATGCTGTTATAGAGGCAGTCAGGGGTGAGTTGGTTGATGCACTGACTGCTGATGGTAGGTGGCGGGTGGAGGGGGACAGATTCATATACTTGTATGGGACAAAAAATCTAGAAGGAGAGAACTGATACTCCAATATTTAGATACGTTTGGCTATGGGACGGTAGAAAGAGTGGTGTTTTTGAATCCTAAGTGGTGTATGATCAAGTCAGGATGGTCCATGAGAAGTGGGAACAAGCTGAGGTTACTTGGATAAAGGGTATCTCGAAAAAGATGCAACTCTGCTTATATCGGTTGATGATGGGCATGCTGCTGACACGGGATTGTCTTCATTGGTCCTGAGACACCGTATTTGTCTTGTGCATGCAGGCGAATGAGAGCATAGAGCATAGATTTTTCAAGTGCCCGATGGAATGGCTGGTCTGGCGGACGCAGGTGGATAAGCTTAATCTACGGATTATAGGACTCAAAGACTAGGCGACGGTGGTACGAGATATCAAAGCGCCAAAGCAACATGGTGGCATGTGGTATCGGAAGGCATGTACCAGATTGGCGGTTGCAGTTTGGTATGTCTGGAAGAAGAGAAATAACATAATTTTTGAGGAGTTGAGCACCATCATCATTGGAGTTATTCATTACATATAACATGACATACTCTGTATGCGGTTACAAAGGGGAACCCAAGACTAGTATTTGAGCTGTACTTTTAAAATAATAGCACTATAAATTACCTTTTTTTCCACACACATATACACGCGCGCGCACACACAAACACCCACTCTATAGTCATGATTACGTGTACGTACCATAAAAATCTATAATTTTTTTGAAAAATTTGATAAAATTTTAGATTATATTAAAATATTTTAAATATGATTTGAATATATTTTAGTTATTATTTTTTATAAGTATGTTTTTAGAATTTTGGAGATGTATTTAGTTATATAATATCATGCACTTAGTTTAAATACAATCCGAATTTAGAATATATTTTAGGATTTGTTATATGTTCACTAGTTAGAAGATTTTTTTTAAATTCTTTAACTACGTAAGGGAATACATACGCAGTAGTCAAAATCTTTTATTTTTATCAATAAATGGAGGATATACATACGACTTAGAAACTCATCGTGCGACCAAATGACCTCCATCGAGATTGGGTGAGACCACTTAGGAAGGGACATTATGGAGACGCCTTTTATGGACACAGGGGGCTCCCGTCCACTTGTACCTAGTCCTACGCTCTAGCCACATCCGAAGATTTTGGAGGTGGACTTCTATCCTCGAGGAGAGTTGGCCTTACCAACTCAGCAGGTTCCTTCAAAGGCTGGTGAGCAACCTATTTCCAAAAGCTGGTGTCTTGCTAAGAGTTACAGATCCAAAAGCTAGTATTTTTGGATATATATATATATATATATATATATATATATATATATATATATATATATATATATATATATATATATATAGAGAGAGAGAGAGAGAGAGAGAGAGAGAGAGAGAGAGAGAGAATAGTGTTCTAGAACTAGCTGATTGGTTTTGTATTATGAAACCAACCTATGTTGTACAAGTTGAATTAGAATTGAATGATTGAGATTAGATAGCTTAAAAAATGTGGTGGGGTCTACACCTTTTAATCTCAACCACTAAATTTCAATTCAACCCATGAAACATAAGGATGTTCTATAATACCAGACGACTAATTTTTGAGTATATATATATATATATATATATATATATATATATATATATATATATATATATATATATATATATCCAAGGACCTCTAGATCAAGTGGTTAGAGAGGCATATCCCATCAAGATGTTGCTAGTTCGAGCAACGGGGAAAGCATATTACTTTTCTAGTGGGAAATTTTTTTTTTTTTGAAAACAAACAAGTAATGTATTACTGAATTAAAGAATTCACACAGCTCATGTCCTGCAGAACATGAGTTACGATACAAGATGATATCTCTGTATGAAGAGATATCGTGTTAGAAACATTAGAAATAAGAGCAGAAGCTGCTAATGAGTGTGCACATTCATTAGCACTTCGAAAAGAGAATGAAAATGTCAAATTAGAAAAGGATTGAGAAGCTCTTCTTGCGTCTTCGATCAAATGTCTTGCTTGCCATAGAGGAGTAGTAGCAGGTTGATTGATTGAATCTATCAGTTGTTTGCAGTCACCTTCAATGATAACATTACAAATATTATCCTGTTTGTAGATGTCTAATGCCAAGGAGATGCCTATAGCTTCAGCAACCAGTGGGGAACCTCCTTCACGTACAATAGTGGTAGCCAAGTCAAAGCGCCCAGTAGAATCTCTGAGAATAGCACTTGCCGCCATCTTCCCTTCTAGGTAAGGTCCATCAAAATTTATTTTCTAGGAATTAGGAGGAGGTGGCATCCACCTAACATTACTAAGATTCTTAGTAAGTGAAGATGAAGACTCTTGGCTGCTTCGATCAAAACTTGAAAATTTCTCCTTTAAACTCCTAGCCTCTTCATAGATCTTGATGTCAGAAACTGTAATGTTGTTGAAGATTGCCTTATTCCTCGTCTTCCAAATTAGCCAGAGATGATAGAAGAAGGAAGCAATTTGATTTAAGTCTCCTTTCTTCAGAATGAAAGTCGTCAAGCTCGATAATGTTGAAGAAGCAGTAAGAATAGGAGCTACATCTGGATAATGTAGCCATGAAGTACCTGTGATTGGACAATGCAATAAGAGATGGTCAGTATTTTCAATATGTACCTGGCATAGAGGACAGATATCGCCAATATGGTTCATTCTGTTGTGGATGTTTGAGTTTGTAGGTAGGGAATTGGTTAAAGCTCTCCAAACAAATAGCACCACTTTAGGACTAATAGAAGATAAAGACCAAAGCCTCCTCAATTCAAGAAAGTCATTTCGATCAGGATGTTGAAGATGAGGGAACAATTTGCCATGGATAACTCGATATGCCAATTTTGTTGTTAACTCTCCATTACTTGTATGAATCCAAACCAACTTGTCAACAGAGCAGTTAGCAGACAGGGGAATTTTCAGAATCTCCATAGCTTCAACAGGAGGGAAAAGAATATTGATAAGATTGATCTTCCAGGTAAGAGAATCCTTATTGATAAGATCACTGACATTGTTGGCCCATTTATTACTGTGGGAATAACCATACACTTTGAAATTTGGAAGAGTTGGAACCCAAGGATCTTCCCATATGTTAATTAGTGTGCCATCACCAACTGACCAGTAAATGTTGTTAAAGAGAAACTCTCTACTACTGAGAAGACCATTCCAGATACATGAAGAATACTTAGTAGGTTTAGCACCCCAGAATGTATTCGAATGAAGATACTTATTGTGTAGTAAAGAAGCCCAGACTGAAGTAGGATTGTTCAAAAACCTCCAAGTCAGTTTCAAAACTAAAGCCAAATTAGAGATATAAGGATCTCGTATTCCAAGACCTCCATGAAATTTAGGCTGAGTGAACTTCCCCCAAGATGTAAAATGAATCCTTCTTTTATCTACTGAAGACCACCAAAAATTATATTGATGTTGAACAAGTTTCTTAGCCACCAGTTTTGGAATATGGTATGCAGAGAAGTAATAGGTAGGGAGGGAGGATAGGGTGGACTTGATAAGGGTTGTTCTTCCAGCATGAGATAGGCATTTACTTTTCCAACCCTGAAGTTTCACACTACTGGCATTCAACAGAGCACTATATATACTTATCCTTTTCTTTGATTTGAGCAACAGATGACCAAGGTACCTATCACTTGGTTTCATCAAATGGACCCCCAACAGATGAACATACAGCTCCTTCATAATAGGATCAACCATTTTTGTGAAGAAAATGAAAGATTTGTCATAATTAATACGCTGTCCAGACCAAGTTTCAAAGGTTTTAAGGATAAGTTTTACTTGGGAAAAGTTATGAAGGGAACAATGACCAAAAATAAAGAGATCATCAGCAAATGCAAGATGAGAATAAATATGAGGAGAATTTCGAAGTTTAATGCCTTCATACAAGGAGTTTCTGACCATGGCATTAATTAGTGTGGAAAGAATTTCAATACAGAGAATGAAAAGATATGGAGACAGAGGACAGCCCTGTCTTAGCCCTCTGCCAGGAAGGAAAGTTTCAGTTGGTTCACCATTAATCAAGATAGCAAATGATGAAGTAGTGACACATTGCATAAGAAGATCTTTAGACTTTCCAATAATTCCCACCCCCTGTAAAGCTTGATCGATTATACCCCAACCCAGCCTATCATAGGCTTTAGACATATCCACTTTAAAAGCAAAAGAGCTATTGTTGGAAGAAAATTTAGAGATAGTATGAATAATTTCTTGAGCAATGACTATATTATCCCCAATATATCTACCAGGAACAAATGCATTCTGGTAAGGACTGATCAGTTTGTGTAGGATAGGCCGTAGTCTATTAGCAAGGATTTTTGCAATAATTTTGTATAGAACATTACACAGGGAGATAGGCCTATAATCTACAGGACATCAAGGGTTAGGAACTTTGGGAATGAGAGCTATGTATGTATGATTGAGATTTAGAGGCATAGCCCTAGAGATGAAGAAAGATTGAATGAAGGATGTTACCTGGGGTCCAATTGAGTCCCAACATTTGTGATAGAAAATTGGAGGATAACCATCAGGGCCAGGAGACTTATAAGGGCTCATACTCATGACTACAGATTTGATTTCTTCTTCATTTGGCAGGGCACTGATCAGTTCATTTTCTGAATCAGTAATATAAGGCAAATCATATAAAATATGATCAGGAACACATTGAGTCTCCACAGGTGCAAATATTGAACTAAAATAAAGTACAAATGCTTCTGATATTTCTTTGTAGTCTGAAACTTGAGTGCCAGCATCATTAATAATACTGTGAATGGAATTTTTTTGCTTCCTGGAAGTTGCTGTCATGTGGAAAAAGCGAGTATTTCGATCACCTTCTTTCAGCCAAGATACAGAGGATCTTTGTTTCCAGTATAGCTCTCTCTGAAGGTGTAATTTGTTTAAGAGAATTTGAATATTTCTTTCCTCAACAAAGGTATCATCTGTAGGAGGATTGGACTGTATTTGCAATAATTTCCTCTCCTGTACTTTGATTTCTTGATCAAAATTACCACCTACTTTTCTCCCCCAATGTTGAAGCCTGGGAAGCATTGTTTTCAATTTAATTTGTAGATCATTGGAATTCTGATTTTTCCATGTTTCAGTAAGGAATTGATGAAAACCAGGTTCTACAGTCCAAGAGGCTTCAAAACGTGGCAAATATGTTCTTCGTCTATGACCAATCTTTAATAGGAGAAGAATAGGGTTGTGATCACTGTTAAGGCATGGTAGATGAAGTAAACCAGCATGAGGGTGTTGTGAACGCCACTGAATATCAACTATAGCTCGGTTTAAATGTTCTGCCACATACTGAAAAGGTCGTCTTCTATTGTTCCAAGTGAAAGCTGGTCCTTGAAAACCAATATCCACAGCTGCCACTGAGTTATGCCAATTGATGAAGTCTTTATGATGATTATAATTGAAACTTGCACCTCCAATCTTTTCATCAGGTGACAGAATTCCATTAAAATCTCCAATACAGATCCAAGGATTAGATATTGATAAAATGGGATGTTGAAGCTGATTCCAAAATGATGATCGATGGGATGGATCAGGAGGACCATAAATACAAAAAATGTGCCATGGTTGAGTATAACCAGGATAAATAAGAGAAGAGTGTATGCAATTCTCAGACTTTGAAATGATAGTTAACTGAATGTTTGAGTCCCAACAAAGGAGAAGACCCCCAGATAGACCAACAGAGGACACTGATGAACAGTTAACAAAGCCCAGAGAATGAGCTAACGATGATGCAACATTTGACGAACATCTAGTTTCAGAGAGGAAGAGGATTTTAGGCCTAGATGCACGGAGAAATAATTTGATGGTACGAATTGTAGGGTCATTCCTCAAACCCCTACAATTCCATGAGAGGATCATGGAAGAGGAGGCTGTTGAAGGCCAGCCGCGCCTATATCATCAATCGAATCAATAATAAGCCTTTTATGTGGTCTGGTATCTTGAGTGTCAGTATCAGGATCCTGGGTTGAAGATCGAAGTCTCTTAACAGAAGTTGACTGATGTTTATTAGGAAAAGAGATATCAGTATCAGAAATAATAGGATATGGATTTATGTTTTGAGGATTAAGAGAGTTTAGGAGAGTTGTGAAAGAAGAAATGACAGAGATATGGATTTATGTTTTGAGGATTAAGAGAGTTTAGGAGAGTTGTGAAAGAAGAAATGACAGAGAAATAACTGATTGCAACCCTGTTCTGAGTGATGAACTGCCGGAATTAAGTTAATCTCCGGTGAAATAACTGCTAACAGAGATAGAACTGACTTAGGAATGGTAGTGTTGATATCAACTTCCTTGTTAGCATCACTAGGAGGAGGAATTGTAGATGGATTATCTATGGACATATCCCTACCTGGAAGATTGATTGATTTTGAAGGTGGAAGATCATTTGTAGTAGGAGGATCATGTGGTAATTCATGAGAATTAGATGAATGGAGATTTGAAGAATCCAAACGTTTAGATTTAGATTTAAATCTATCCGCATGAGTGACACATATGGAGGAGTCAAGACGTTGATCAAGTAATGATTGAAACTTTATCTTCTGATCAATACTCCAGGAATCACTAATCATAGTAGCATATTCAATATGGATTCTGCATTTTTTTATACTATGACCCAAACAACCACAGAACTGACAGAACTTGGGAAGGCGTTCATACTTCAATAGAACAGTAAATTCCTTGTGATTGCACAAAGTAACTTTCAGATTTCTCAGCAGTGGCTTTGTAATATCTATAGAAATCTTAATTCTGGCAAAAAGAATCCACTTACAAGCATCTTCTACAGATGGAGGATGAACAGAACCGATTCTAGTTGCCAAAGATGAGATGTAATCAATGGTGAGAAGATTGACTGGTATTCCATGAAGCTGCACCCAAAAATCATAAACTTCAAACTTGTACTCGCACGGTGGTTTATTTGGACAGCACCTTTCAATGATGAGTAGATGATGATTAATCTTCCAAGGTCCGTTTGTAATAACATACTCCAGATCCTCCATCGAACTGAATTTGACAGAGAAGGAACCTTCATGATACTCTGATACTTTGACTGGCTTTTTGCATTTCCAAATTTTGGGGATTATAGAGGAAATAATGTGGAGTGGATAGCTTTTCTTGGACATAGTCTTGAAGAAGATATATAACTTCCAATCGGCTTGAGGATTGCTTGATTTTGAATTGACAAGGTAGTCTGAATCTATAGAAGTTGAGGAGAGTAAGGAAGACAATTTCGACAAAACATCATCATATGTTGATGTTGAGTTATCCATGGCAAAAAGTTGACAAAACAGAAGAACAAGAACTATATGAGGAGAATGTAGGAGAAAACAGAGAAGGAGTTGATGTGAGAACTATGGAGAACAGAGGAAAGATAGAGAACAGAGGAAAGAAAGAGAACACGGGCAGGAGAAATTAATCAACTATGGAGGAGGAAGAGAAACAGGAGATGGGAACATGGAGAAAGGAAGAAGAAGAAGCAGTTGATGGACGCCATCAGAAGAGAGGCGTGGCTGATTTTTTTTGGTCGATGCTACATGAAAAAAAAGGGCTGATATGGCCTTCGGGCTGGCATATACTGCTCAAACATAGAGGACCTGTCCAGTACTAGTGCATTTCACATATACTAAAAAAGGGCCATGAAAGGGACATATGGTTGGATTCGTGGATCCGTCACAGGGGGTTATTACAATAGTTAGGAGCACATGCCGCAGAGGAGGTAGTCAGGGGGAGACGGTTGCTACTGTGATACATAATAGGCAGTGACATGTGGAAGGGCATAGACATGCTTGGTTATATAGGGACGTAATCCAGAGGAAGACGATTGATACGTCAATGCAAAAAGACGTATGGCTCTGGGAAGAGTCAAGAAGCGACGGTTTTGAATACAAACTGGTGTATAATCAAGTCAGTATGGTGCATGTGAAATGGAGCCACGTTGAGATCATTTGTTTGAAGGGTGTCCTTAAAGAGATGCAGATGTGCTTATATCGTGTGCTAATAGGAAGAATATTGGCACGGGATAGACTAGAACGGTTTGACATTCTGTTAGATTATATTTGTAACTAATGTAATATGGTCTATAAAGTCTACTCGTGAAGACACTATATATATTGTAAATTGTTCCATCAATGAGAACAAGGCATTATTATTTACTACATGGTATCAGAGCCTCCAAAAAAAAAAAATCTTAGCCGTCATATTATTTCCGAGCTCGTTGAAAAACTCCGAGCCGCTGTCAATCCCTACGCGTCCGACCCCTGCGCGCCCCCTACGCAGCCAATCCAGACGACCCCCTCCTGTTTGGTCCATCCGAGGAACCATCAGCAGCATTACAACCCTGTGAAACACCCGCTGTGCTCCTCCTCCTCGCCCTTCCTCTAAGCAACATAGAAGATCTGCCCATGCTTGGTTCTGTTGATGCATCAATAGCAGTATTATTCCCTAGTATCATTGCCACGATGCTTGAATTAGATGTTTGACTAATTCCGCCCCTGCTTGGTCTCCTATTTCTGGTTCGGCTCCTATTCCGATCCAGTCGACCCCTACTCGCCCGATCCGGCGCCGCCGACCCTTACGTGCGCCGACCCCTACGCGCCCCCTATGCACCCAATCCGGCGCCGATGACCTCTGCGCGCCCGATTCGGCGTACCGACTGCTCCCGCTCCCGCGCCGATCCGCCGCCGTATGAGCCAGCTTTACGGCCTGACCGTATGCGGCCGATCCCGCGACGATCCCATGCCTGACCGCGCCTGACCCCGCCACCGACCCAGACCCCTATGCGCCAGATCCGGCACCCCGATAGCGGCCGATTCGCCACCGACCCCGTACATCAGCGGCCGATTCGCCCCTCGTTCGACCGATCCGTCGGCGTTGTACTTTATTTTGTACACCCGACTTCGGCGATGCATGGCGGATGATGCTGCGTCTAGCTACTCCATCGTGATTGGGGGTGGCGGTGCACACAACCCAAATTATCCTAATCCGAAGGATCCATATTTTCTGAGTTCTGCTGATCAACCAAGAAATATCATTACTCCTATTATTTTCTGTGGACCGAACTACGCTGAGTGGTCTCGGTCGATACGTCTCTCCCTGATCTCTAGGTGAAAGGTCACATTTGTGGAAGGTACTGAAATCAAACCTGTTAATGATGCTAGTAAATTGCTTGATTGGAGATGTGTGCAAGCACTATTGGTTCAATGGGTTCTTAATACCATTGATCCGTCTCTGAAGAAATCTTTGCCGTAGTTTGAGGAGGTTTATCCATTGTAGAACTTGTTGCAGAAAAGATTTGTTGTTAGCAATGGCACTCGGAAGCAACAAATTAAGGTGGCTTTGGCTGAGTGCAAACAAACGACGTTAATGTCTGTGGAAACCTACTTTAGAAATTTGCAGTCTTTATGGGATGAACAAGCTGCTTATTTTTTATTGCCTACTTGTACCTGTGGTGAACTTGCTGCAAAGCTACAGGCTATGAGGAATGGAGACCACTTTCAGGACTTTATGTATGGATTGAATGCTGAGTTGTATGGTCATACCCGATCTAATCTTCTGGCTCAGGATCCTCAGCCAAGTTTAGATCGGGCATACCAGGCAGTCCGTGAGGAGGAGGATATGCGAAAATCTCAGGACCAATCTGCTACTGAGGAGGTGTTGGCGCCGACTATCAAGAATTCGCCTCGTCTTTCTATTACTTCTAATAGTAGAACCTCAGATTACAGTGACAAATCAGGTATAATCTGTACTCATTGCAAGAAAATGGGTCATGATGTTACAACTTGCTTTGCCAAGATTGGCTATCCAGAGTGGTGGGAGACTCGTCCTCGGCGTGAGGGCGGACGTGGTGCTGGCGGTGGCAGAGGCCCGGCACCACAGAAGAGACGTGATGGGGGACGCGGTGCTGGTGGTGCAGGGGTTGTCATCATGTCACCGCTGCTGGTCATGGTGTCCCTGCTGGTCTTGCTGGAAGTTCGGCAGATATGATGCATAGAGGGTATCCTTCACCACTCTCAGGTAAACAATGACAGAAACTGATGAGCTTGCTGGGTAACGACAATTCTTCCAACCCTGGTTCTTCAAACTCTGATCGTCTGATGGGTAAGAATTCTTCTGTCACTTGGATATTCGATACTGGGGCTACGCTTCATGCGACAGGCTCTCGTGACTGTTTAGTGGATTGCTTTGAGGGCCCTGTCTGTCATGTGATTTTGCCTGATGGGAGCACTATTGAGGTTGTTCTGAGAGGCAAAGTATTTTTGACTGCTTCATTGGTGTTGACGAATGTTCTTTATGTTCCGATATTGACTTGCAATTTGATCTCTGTCTCACAATTGATTAGTGCCAGAAATTGTGATATGTTATTTACTCCTGATTTGTGTTTTGTTCAGGACCGAAGTACGAGGATGGTGATTGGAGCAGGTGAACAAAGGGTTGGACTTTACTTCTTGGGGGAGGTTCCAGCTTCTTTGGCTTTGTTGATCCTGGCATGCAAAGAGAGTGATTCCGAGGTTTGGCATAGTAGACTGGGGCACCCTTCAGATAAAGTAATACATACTTTACCTTTTCTCTCTGGTAGTAGTGTATTTTCTCATAAGGCTTGTGATATTTGTCATCAACACTACAACAAAAAATCCATTTTACAATGTTGGATTAATGTTGTTAATATACTTTTACAATGTTTTCAAAAACGTTGTAGTTCAAGGAGTTGTAAAAAGTTTGAGATATTTTTACAATGTTAGCCTACCGTTGCACAACACGTTGTAAATATATATTTTTGACGGTGTTTTATCATTTTAACAATGATCTAAATACGTTGTAAATATAACCTTTAACAACGATTTTAATGTGTTGTCATTACAACTTTAACTATGTTTTATAGATATTGCAAAGACCCATTTACATTGTTGTAAAATGTATTTCATATGTTGTCATTATGTTCAACGATAACTATAAATTATACGTTGTAGTTGATGATATTAGCAATAATGCACAAACGTTGTGAAACAACCATTTACAACTAGGATTCAATGTTGTTGAAAGTATATTTTTATTTAAAAAAAGAATATATATATATATATATAGTCGTGCAGTAATACCAAAATGTCAAGACATTACATAGTATAGATTGACTAGCTATAAGTTACAATACCCTCAAAAAAAGGAAGAAGAAACAAAAAGGCTACATTAGTTCACCAAAAGTCATACAACAAGCAAGCACTAACAGTCGCAGACATCAAACATCTCCTCCAGACCATCAGAGACATCCCTGGAAGTGAGGCGGTCGACCTCATTGAACCATAAACAGTGAAAAGATTGGTAATGGAAATATGTTCTCTGATGATCAACACCCTTCAGAACATAATAGAAGTTTTTCTCATGAGAAAAAATTGTACCAATAAAACATATCTTACAAGTGGGCTGTAGAAAAATGGACGCATTTACATTTTAAACATGTCAACTTGAATATGTTAACTACTTTAGAACTTTTAGAATCTATATAATTAGGAACTTGATTCCCCCTCCCCCTTCTTTACACTTGAAAAGAAGAAGACATCGGAAATACAATGCTGAGTATAAAGAAGAAGGAATTTCCATCTCACCTCCTTTAGCTTCCCATCAACCTTCCTGTGACTGTGCCAGTAGCCAAATCGCATCCTTCATGTTGAGTATTCCTTCCTTTTTAAAATTGGTGGGATTCTTGGGCAACCACCTCTTCCTTAGTGTCTCCGTGCACAATACATACATCGTCCCAGCACCTTCTTCTGCCATCTTGGCCCCCTTACTGAAGATTGGTGTTGCACTCACTTCATAAACCTTCCAAGACACTGACAGTTTGGTTTGCTTCTGTTGCAAGATGAGGTTTGAGATCAAATTGGTCATTGTTGTTTAAGACAATATGAAACAGTTCCAGTTTAGTTGAATATCAGAAGAAAAAATGGCAATAACCATGTGGTAATGCATGTAACTGTGAATATTCAAAAGAAGAATTGAATTTTGCAGTTACCTATGGCTATTTAACTTATCTTCTGTAACAACAAAGCCGATCATGTGTCGAGTTGCTCATCAGCATATTGCCAAAAATCATCCAAATTCTTTGACATAAGAACACGATTTACAAAGAGTCCCACAAACTAGGAAGCAAGGATACTCCAAAATTGGTAAAATATTATATATTGGCCTTGTCGGACACACTGGACAACACACGGCCAAAATGCACTATGATATGCAAAGTTTAGTTTCTTTTCTTTGATGGTAATTCAAAGTTCAGTTTTGTGTTCATATTTTATTGACATCCGTGCAGCATAGCCAACAAAAGGGAAAAAACAAATAAGACAGGACATAGATCAATGGACAAGGCAAGGATGACACAACAAACCAAGACCTCATAAACTGATAGAGCAGGGTTTGACAGTTGAAAGTGTTGACAACGGTCCTGGAGATGTCAGAGGCAGACACTGCTAAATCCATAACCTCCACAGGCATCACACAATCCAGAAGAGAAAAAAAACTTATAATGCTTTGCAACAGTAAAAGTAACCCATTAAAAAGAGGTTTTCATGAGTTCAATTATACAGGAAGAAGAAATGGGATTACCATTATGATTTGCAGTCTAGATGATAGGTGCCTGTTATGTGTGTGTGTGTTGGGGGTGCCTGGGATGGATTTCAACAATGTCATGGTTCAGGAAAAAAAATGAAAGTTGAAGGAGATCTTTCAACAATAATAAGCTCCAAAACATATTTACCTTATAGCCATCATGCTTATTTACCTTCCTGTGACTGTGCCAGTAGCCAAATCGCATCCTTCATGTTGAGTATTCCTTCCTCTTTAAAATTGGTAGGATTCTTGGGCAACCTCCTCTTCCTTAGTGTCTCCGTGCGCAATACATACATCGTCCCAGCACCTTTTTCTGCCATCTTGGCCTCCTTACTGAAGATTGGTGTTGCACTCACTTCATAAACCTTCCAAGACATCAAGTTCTGAGACAAAATGCATAGATTATTGGCGTAATACATACATCGTCCCGGCACCTTCTTCTGCCATCTTGGCCTCCTTACTGAAGATTGGTGTTGCACTCACTTCATAAACCTTCCAAGACATCAAGTTCTGATAGGTGCCTGTTATGTGTGTGTGTGTGTTGGGGGTGCCTGGGATGGATTTCAACAATGTCGTGGTTCAGAAAAAAAAAATAAAAGTTGAAGGAGATCTTTCAACAATAATAAGCTCAGAAACATATTTACCTTATAGCCATCATGCTTATTTACCTTCCTGTGACTGTGCCAGTAGCCAAATCGCATCCTTCATGTTGAGTATTCCTTCCTCTTTAAAATTGGTGGGATTCTTGGGCAACCTCCTCTTCCTCAGTGTCTCCGTGCGCAATACATACATCGTCCCAGCACCTTCTTCTACCATCTTGGCCTCCTTACTGAAGATTGGTGTTGCGCTCACTTCATATATGCTAACATGACAAAACTGCAGAAGCACGCATATGCACTTTCATTATTTCCATGGTTGTGAGACAAAATGCATAGATTAAGGAAATAGATATAATCAAGGATAAACCAACCCGTTCAGCAATGCTTCTGGGGTGAGTGGCACATCCTCGCTTTGCTCGAACTTTGAAAGCAACAGTCTTGTTGAGCTTCCATATCTAATAATGATGTCAGGCCAAACTGAATAAAGTCATTCCAAAATATGGTTACATTAGACGATTTGCAGATGCTGACCTACTTTTAGCATCACTAGTAGTATGTCTCTACATGAAACATGAAAATGACAGCTGATGCGCCTTTATGTGCAGTATATATAACATACCAACAGATAGAATTTACAGGCTCAAGTGTATCGCCAACTCTTCCTACAACTATAGAAGTACCTCGAAATCGATGTTGCTAAAACTGTTAAGTAGGTTCTCGTTGCAATCTTTTGCCCTTTTACTTGATGGAGCAGAGAAAGCAATTGAGTTGGCGTCATCCCAAGAGCTGATTTAGAAATTAGTGGAGATATAGGATTGTCCAACATTTCTACCTGTCTCATCGGACCTGTTGCTTCCAATCATACTCCCTCCCATGTCAGTGATACCGATTTTTGAAATTTGTGGAAGTGCCTCTTGTGTGAATTGTATAGCAGTCAATAACCACCTTAGAATTATAGCCTTATTCTTTTAGGATATGCACTCCTGTGTTTCTGACAGTTTCACAAATTTGAACTGTTAGTTATGCTGCATTGCATATAGGTCATTGATTCCAGAACCACTAGAATTACAAATCAAAATGGACCAGAGGACACCACTTTGTTTTTGATATAGAAAATTTATGAAAAGAAATATAAAATTACAACTTTTATCGGAATCAAGAAAACTAGATCTTTTTACCTGATTATTATGTGCAATAGCTAAAGAAGGAATCTTTATTTAAAAACTTTCCCTATTTGATAATTTTTTTTTGCAGATTTGTTACAAATTTAGAATTATTTCTTTTGATCTATGAAATTTACAAACTTGAACACTAACAAAATCTAAAATCCCTACTACTGCAGTATATTATAGAGCATCAATCAATTCCAATCTAAATCCTGTAAATTTCTATCAAATTACAATCTAAATTTCAAATTTGTGACGTATTATCTCGTTTTGGGGATTATGGAAAGAGAATAGAGTTGACCAAGATAGGATACTTGATTATACATGACATAAGTAAATTGAACTATATCAGTATCAGAATCTTCACCTTAACTGAAATTGCTTAATGGATCGAAACCTGTCTCACATTCATGTATATGTGCACAACACATAGGTATCCTGCACCCCTATATGCAGATACTTTTTCCTACCACACTTCTACATCCAAAGGCATTCACGCACTATTTGGTACATATATCTACAGGAAACTGCTGCTCTTTTTCTCACTGCATTACCAGTTTCACCCATACCAAACGTTTACACCCAAGCATCACCCCCTACTGCTGTACAGATGTAAAAAATGATGCTATTGCAGTTTGCTGCTGCAATACATATGCGGTTATTTACTGCTCTATTACAACTGCTCATGTCTGCAACTGCTGGACTGTAGCCTAATGCTTAGTTTTATTGCAGTTGCTATCCCTGTTCGTTTTCCCTTCTTGTTGTGTTACCAGATTCCCTCCCTGTTTCCTCTCCATGTTCTTTACTGATGCAAATTTACTACAGTTTCCTATTAATACATGACAGCAAATCAAACGATAGGGTTGTCTCCACCCATCTTTGAGTATAGGAAATACGCCTCCCGTCCTAGAAGTTTTCCTATGTGTGACTAAACTAAAGATAGTGAGGCATCTTCTACACCCCTCTGCAAGGAGTGCACTTGTCAAGAATGCTCGAGTCAAAGCCTTAGTGAGTATATTTGCCAACTAACAACTAACAAGTATCTGGATTAGTGGTGAAGCAGAACCTATCTCGCGGAGCTTGACCTTGTCTTGGAAAAATTGACAATCCTCAATATGCTTGGTGCACTAGTGGAAGACTGAATTCTTATCAAATATGAATTGCAACCTTATTGTCGTAATAGAGAGAATCTGGAGAGGGAAGTGACATACCAAGAAAGTAGAGAAAGGATTTTGGGCTACGTAACCTAAATTTCATAAGAGCCTGGTCAAAATATGTAAACCACAACCAAAATATAAATGACTAATAGTAGAGATGAACAATGTATACACGAATTAACCTGATAAAACTTCAGGTCTGTTAAGGTTTTCTTGCATGGACTGGCAAACGGAACCAAAATCTTCCTTAAATTTAAAGAAACCTGAGACATAATAACAATCATTAATAGTTACTTTGTTATAGATTTTTTTGTATATATAGGAAAATCTAAATAAAAAACCAGAGAGCTATTAGAAAAATAAACAAGGAAAGAGACATACATTTTTACCTTAAGACAATCTTGATTGTAGATAGTGCGCACATCTTCCCTCCTCTTTTATCCGGGCTTGGGACCGGCAATGTAATGCACTTACATTGGCAGAGTTAAAAAAGGTTTCATCATGTCCTACAATCAATTGGTTCTTACAAATGCATTTAAGTGCAAAAATTCTGCAAAGTGCTAGCTCCAGTGTCAGTCAAATACACATATTCATTCATATTGAAATGTCACATACTTGATAACAAGTCTATGATTAAAGTATCCCACATATAGCATTAAAAACAAATATGTACTTGATATGAAGTCTCAAAAAGAAAGAAGTCTAAAATATCAAAATTCTTAATAAGAAATCTAAACTGCCAAAGTACTTGATAAAGAGCCTAAACCATGAAAAGATCCAATCAAAAGCTTTAAGGATCAAGTATAATGTATTGCTTATTCCACGTAATTGGAACCCCTATAGCATGCTCAACGAATGTCATGTCTGATGTAGTCCTCCACAAATGAGCTTCAGGAACCAATCCAACTTCAATCCAAACCTTCCAAGCATCTAGTCCAAGTGGTTTGCAGTGCACTAGGGAGACAGGATCTATAGATGCTATTGATCCTTCTGCAAAAATCTCTCATCTTTTGTACCAGCTCATAATCTTGCATTTTTGTCCAATGATTGGATCATGGAGGTCATTATTGGTGTTGCTTGCATGATGTGACTGTTGTCAATGTAATGAATATATAGTTAATACATAATAAATAAGTTCTCTAAAATTACACACATTTATAATTATTTTATCAACACATTTACCTCTGGTGTACTAACAACTTGTGGTGATTGCACCCTCTCTTGTCCAGTTCTTTTCTCTCCTTGCTGTGACGACCACAAATTTGAATGCAAGGCATAAGTTATGAGATTTGTTAATTCCAATAATAACTACTTACCTCGATCAATTTGTCCAACTTGTCCTCCAATCTATTGACTTTATCTTCGAGCGCCTGTATAATCTTAGAAGAATGTGCTTGGGCATTCAACTTAGTAATTGTAACTCCAAATCCAAGACCAATTACTGTTCTACCAGGTCGGTCTTCACCCAATACTTTTGAGAGAGCATCGTCTCTTAAGCTTGATGATATTTGTGTACTAGATTGTGATTCTTTGATCTCTTGAATTTTTTTCTAGAATGTTAAAAATGAAATACTAATATAAATTGAACAAACAATATAAAAACATATGTAAAATATTCAAAACTTTATTTCTACTTACCAGAGATTCGGCAACAGATGCATTTGCTTGTTTGGGATTCTTTGATTTATGCCCTTCCGACCACAAATCAACTCTTGATATTTCTATATTCGATGGATCCTCTTTCTTCTACAAAAATAAATAAAACAATACAATTTCTCATCTCAGTAAACTTTGAGAAATCAACACATGCAATTACAGTACAAACATCATAAACTAGATACAAATAAGTTTACCATCTTTTGCTCCAATCGGGCATAACCCCGTCGACTCATCGTGTGGGGTAGTTTATATATGATGACTCCTTATAAACTTCATTAGGTCACTCTTACTCTACATCAAAATTAATTATTATTAACAAAGGGGAATAATGAAAATATACTATTATTGATTAACATTAGATGTTACAACTTACTTTAGCTGTCGCTGAGCACGCACGTTTAATGAACTCTTTCCATTCTTGATATGTCAAGTTTTGAGGTTTCAACTTGGCAAGCTGTAGATGTGCTTCTTCTACTTCCAATGCACAAGCTGCTCTCACCTTAGTGGAAATCCTGGACCTATATTCTCTCAAATAGTTTCCCATCTTTTGCAAGGTATTTTTCTTGTTCACCTCATCTAGTTTGTACCTTTGCTGTAATGTAAATTGTGGTCTATAAATATACATTATGAAATTATAAGTGAGCTTGAAATATTTAGCTCTAATTATCTTACCAATATAACTGTCCACATGTCCTCCTTTTGTTGTTTAGAAACCAAAGTCCAATTCTTTATATTTATCTGAACTGTAGATCGAACTAAGGCCCCTAAGAAAGAGGCAAAGGTAATTGAAGTATCACCTATAGGCTGTCCTCTTTCATTATATTCTACTTCTTTAATCATATTTTGTTCCATCCCAAGACCCTTGAGCTTGGTTGGACCTCGTTTGTTCTTAATCGACATTGTCTCCTCGTTAAGGTGGGAATTATGTGCATCTAGCAAGTTAATAGGTAAAGAATGAGATGCATCTAAACCTCCCTCTAGGCTTTCATCCACATCTTATTGAACATCTGAGAGAACATATTGTTGTGGCTTTCTTTTTCGTTTCCCTGACTTACTTTTTGAGACCTATAAAAAGAAATAACATGTCATGAATAAATTAAATTACGTAAATTATATATATTGATAATCTCAATTACCTCCATTGTACAATCCATAGTTTTACAATCTACAACCCTGTTGATTAGTGTTTAACTGTTGTTAGTGACAAATAGAACTAAAAAGAATTAGATCATATTCTAGAAGGCAAGATAAATAAAAAGAAAATATAAAGTGAAGTGAGACTTTGGCAGTTTTGGGGGTTTCATTGCTTGGTTTAGGGAGTTTTAGTATCTAAGACCTGTTTTGGTTGTGATACTTAAAACCTTGTTCATCATAGAGTTGTTTCACACTTCTTTTATTACTTTGACAATTATAACATCACCAACCACCCCTGCAACTGCCATTGTCTAGTATATAGGCTAAAAGTAGACCACTAGTGTGCAAGAACAAAATGTCGAGTATGTACTATATCAAGAGCAAAAACATTATGATGCATAGGTTAGTATATATGAAAAAAAATAAGACACAATCCAACTTCAAAAGAGACATTAGAGTTCAATGTCATGATAAATATAACTCTAAACAAACTGGGACTATTCTTCTAAAAAGTATTGGGATAATTAGATTTTACATTACAGCAACTTTCAAGCCACATGAACAATACACAAACAAAAATTTGTCTTAATACAAACTTTGTATAGATTATAGAGGTAATTAAAGGTTACAGTAGTGTGACTGAACTAAATTCATTATATTTTTGCCAATTTCAAAGAGTTCCTAATCAGAATGATGTTTGCTGGGGAGTGACTCAATGTCAAGGAATCTCCATGGAAGAATTGACAAAATGTTTATTGTCAACTAGATACCAACACGAGTGATATCATGTCAATGTCCAGTTAATGCAACTATGAGCAAGAGGACCTTGTCAAATAAGCCCCAAATGCTAATGTCAGGAGGTTAGACCATTTTTGCAGTCATGCAGTTTAATCTAGTGCAACTTTGGATGAAGAGTTAGAAGACGGATTGGGATAGAATGTTAGTTAAAGGAGATGCTGGAACCAGGGTAGGCCTAAACAAAATTGGATTCAGACATACAAAGAAAGATATGGTTTTTGCTAATGTTAGAGATATGACACTTCACAGAGCTGAATAGAAAATAGCTAACCCCAAAAGCTTGGAATAAAGGCTTGGGTGGTGGTGGTGTTGTTGTAAGTGATATAAGGAATCACAATCCTGGGTGTGATTCATTCAATAGGCCAATACAGCTATATAATAGACAAGTACATTCTTAGATTTGATAGAATAAGCCAAAGAGCCAAATGGAACCATGTTCCATCTCTATTTAGATTATGTTTCATCATAAACAGATTTCCCCCTTACAAACAGAACCACTTGAGAAGTTGTACTAAACTGTCAGACAGAATTTCTTTGTTCATTTCCAAACAAATGTGTTCCAGAATTGCAACAATTAAACTAATATGCCTTCACAATCTTTATCCCTTCTTTCATACAAATTATCCTCGTCAACAATAGCTTCGCCAAGTTTTGAGACATCCAACGGTTGAGAGCTTGATTCTGCATTCTCATTATATATCCAATTCATGGAAACCTCTTGGTGGTGGTTTCAACACCACATACCAACTAGAAGAATCTGACTCTCTAGAATAGAATAGTTGCTTCGCTTGTGATGCTAGAATGAAAGGGTCAGTTTCGAATTGATTTTTAAATTGATGGAGATTTACTAATGTAAAACTATCTTCAACCTTAACACCGTGATAAATGTGAGCCCAGTCACACCTAAAAATAGGGATTTGAAAAGTATTATAGTCTAAAACAAGAATATTGCGCAAGACCCCATAAAAAGCTCTTGAGCTTGAAGTTCCAGCATTGTCATTTGAATCTGATTGACATATGGTTTTTGCTTCCAAAGAAACACCACTATTTTGAGTGGACCTTTGAACGTATTTGGTTTGAAATTGACGTCCATTGATAAGGAACCCCGAATATAACATTACTTCCTTTACAGGCCCATATGCCAACCACTTTATTGTTTCACAAACATGAACGCCTGTACTGATTTTCTCCTTAACCTATAAAAAAATTTAGTAAGATATAATGCTGTCATATATATTGCAATTTCAAAGAACACACACACTTGAACTAGTAACTTTTTTTGAAACCAATCACAGAATGTATCCGAGTGTTTCTTCCAAAGTTTGCTTTCATTTGTGGAAAGATGCTTATCTGAATTCTTTAACTCACTCAAATGTATTCTAGATGAAATAATATGGTGAGAAAACACATATCATGCCTAATCTAAACATTAAATTATTTTTTTTAATAATGAATCTCCTTATACTTACTCTTCATAAGGTTCCACCTTTGCCGTATTAAAAAGCACATATCGATGTGCACTTTTTAACATTTCATGAGATATTGGTAGATGCACTACTTTGGATAATGGGCGTCCCTCATGTAGTGAGTTATCAAGAGAATCTTCATTACGTCTATAACGAACACCAATTTCTTTTGCTTGTTCTGTGTAGCTACTACAATACCTCATGCACTCCTCAGAAAGATAGCACTCTGCTATGCATCCTTCAGGACGTGCTGAATTTTTGACATATCCTTTTAGTATCTTCATATACCTAATAAATAAATGATAAGGTATTTTAGCTATTCACGAAAGGTATTAACTAATATGCTTTAAAAAAAACTAAGATGAGATAGTAGAGTACCTTTCAAATGGGTACATCCAACGATATTGTACTGGTCCACATAAACGTACTTCTCGTACCAAGTGAATGGTCAAATGTACCATAATATCAAAGAATGAAGGAGGAAATTTTTTTTCTAACATGCACAACGTTTCAACAATTTCAGCCTCAAGATATTCCAATCTATCTCGATCAATAACCCTTTGGCATATTTCATTAAAAAATGCACATAATCGAAGTATTGCATTTATTGGTGCCTTGTGTAAGGGACCTCTCAAAGCTACAGATAGCAATTGTTGCATCAAAACATGACAATCATGAGATTTAAGACTTATTATGTTGTTATTCTTTGAGAAACAATTTCTAACGTCAGAACTATACCCATCAGGTACCTTAAAATTTCTTAATCGATTATAAAATAATTGCTTTTCGGTCTTTGATAATGTGTATGGTGCTGCTGGAGGGAATACTTTACCGTCTCTATCTTGTGGATGGAACTCTTTCCTAATTTCCATTTCTTGCAAATCTCTACGAGAATTAAGTCCATCTTTTGACTTCCCTTTAATATCCAAAAGTGTGCCAAGTATACTCTCACAAACGTTCTTTCAATGTGCATTACGTCCAAATTGTGACGTAGAAGCAAATCCTAATAACAAAAAAAGTTACATGTTATTATGAACTATATCTTGAACTCATAAATATTAAAACAAAAATAAATATAAGAAACTAGATTGATTTAAAATGACTTACCTTCCAATAAGGCAGTTCAAAACAAATTGACCTCTTCTTCCATATTTGTATCTCACCATCAACTGCAGTCTTTGTCTTCTTTCTTTTCTTTGGTTTTTGTCTTTTCTTCCCCCAGTCATTTTCAATTTGACTGGTAGCTTCTAATACATCATGACCAGTCATTATTACAGGTTTTTTCCTATCTTCATGATTTCCATCGAACCAACTTTTTTTTTGTTCGAAATGGGTGTTTTAGAGAAAGGAATCTTCTGTGGGCCATATATACAGTCTTGCAACTATGTGGTAGCCACATTGATAAAGTATTATCACTGCAAATAGGGCAAGCCGTCTTTCCTTTTGTTGTACATCCAGTAGATTTCCATAAGCGAGAAAATCATTTATTGTCCACATCAAAATCTCCTTCAAATTAAACGTTGTCTTCGTGTAAGCATCATATACTTCTACTCCACTGTTTCATAACTCTATTAAATCCTCTATAAGTGGCTGCAAGTAAACATCAATATCGTTACCAGGTTGCTTTGGCCCTGGAATTAATAATGTCAACATTAGATACTCTTTCAACATGCATAACCATGGCGGAAGGTTGTACGCGACAAGCATCACAGGCCAACAACTATAGGTAGAGTTAAGATTACTAAAATGGTTGAACCCATCGGCAGCAAGACCAAGTCTTATATTTCGTGAATCTGATGCAAAAGCGGGCCACTTTCTGTCGACTGCTTTCCAGGCTAACGAGTCAACTGGATGGCGTAACTGGCCATCTTTTCTTGTATTGGTGCTATGCCACCTCAATTGTTCAGATGTTTCTATTGGGTATAATGGGAAAATATCTAAGCACCTTCACTGGAATCCTTTTTTTAGACTTGTTCTCGTTTTCATTCTCTATATTGCACTCGTTCACTTTCCAACGAGAGCAACCACATTTGGGACAATTATCCCTATCTGCCAGTTCTTTTCTAAATAAACAACAATCATTCTCGCAAGCATGTATTTTTTTCATAATTTAGATCAAAATACTTCAATAACTTCTTCGCTTCATATGAGGTTTTAGGAAGCATGTTATCTTCTGGTAGCATATTACCAACGGTTTTAAGAAGTTCGTCAAAACAAACCTTGGATAAACCATTCGTAGTTTTGATTTTATACAAAGCTACCATTGCAGACAATCTTGTCTGTTTTGTGCACCCTGTGTACAAAGGGGTTTCAACATCTTCCGGCACATTAGCAGACCATTCTCTTCTATCACTACTATGATCTGTAATCCCTTCATCTTGAGCAAATGCATTTACGTACATCTGATATATATCAGATGCTATTGTACCTTGATGCGCCTGTGCATAAGTAGTAGATTATTCCCCATGTAATACCCAAGTGGTGTACAATGGATCCATTCTATTACAAACTAAGTGCTCGTACACGATTGAACCAGGAAGAGGACCAAGTTCTTACATTTAATACAAGGACATGGAATTGTTTCTGCACCTAGATTCTTCAAGGCAATAGTTACAAAATTCATTGCTCCTTGTTGGTATTCAGAGGTGTGTCTACATGTTTATAAGGAAAAAAATCAATGAATATCAGAATGGTGTAAACTTAATAACAAAAAAAGTAAATATGTTATTATAGGTAACTTCAAAACCTTCGAAAATGCAACCAAGCTTTATCCATCACTGGAAACGTGTGACAGTACTCTAATTCACACCAAACAAAAAGAGCATTAGGGTTAGCTACTACGAAAATCAAATCAACTATTTTATAATTGAATCAAGTAAAATACTGCAATAAGAAATAAAATAAGGCAGGAGTTTATTCGGGGGATGTTTATATATCATAAAAGACTGACACAGATTTAAATTGAAGGGCCTAAAAAGATAAATATCAAGTCTGGCATGCAAATAATAGGAAGTGTGACTCGAACAAACTCATCTACTATTTAACATAATTATGACATTATAATGATCCAAAACAAAACAGAAACAATCAACATAAATAACTACATTTGCGTCTAAAGTTCAATCATATAACCTAGAAGGCTAGAAATGTGCTAAAGATGTGGCCCTTGAATTAGAAAATAGATTCAAGCCATCACATTTATTCTAAACATTTGCAAATATTAGTTTATTCTAAACTTTATTGTGTTTATCCCCTTTATCATCTGAATAAGGTAGACATGATAATGGAAACATGAAAAAAGTTATGTGTTGATCTAGGGTGGATGGGAAGTAACATCCTGGGATGTCTGACAAAGAACCAGATCCGGCAACATTATTTTGATTGTATGTAGATATGGTCGACATGCCAAAGTAGCAAATTATGTGCTTAAAGTATCTAGAATCCTTTGCATCTTTGGTAAACTTATCTACCGAAACCATTACTCAATTCCATTTGCGAGATTACTTAGACTACTACTAAGTACACACATTCTAGCTGCATCAAAATTGCATTGACCCCTCAAGAATTAAAAAAATTAAAACCCTAACCTGTTGGAAGCAATCGAGTGGTAGGGATGGCACTGATGAATACCAATTCCTGCAATAATAGAGATGAATCAAGATGGAACAAAAAAAATTCAACCAAAATATAATAATTAAAAAAATCTTTAAAAATTCTCCATTGCCGTTGCCCTACCACAAAATAAACAAAACCTAAAAGTTATGATGACTGGAAAATCAGAGCAACTGTAATAATCAAAATATTTATCATTATAATCAAATAAAATTCCTAATCTGTATACAAAAAAAATTATTATGGAAAAATGTTAATTCCTTTGTTCTGTTGTCAACTGTTACTCCCTGGTCGAGGATGGTAAATTAGCAACAAAAATTTATCTAACAGATCATCAATTAGATGAAATAGTTGTCATTATTTGCTCAAAGTTCCTGTATTGATATGGATTAAATCCAAATAATATCCCGCTTGTTACTCAATAATTTACTCTGTTCTCCACACTACAATAAAAAAAAACCTTTTTATGAAGGCCGCCTGTTACCAAAAATTTAGGGTTTTAATTAGGGAAAACCCAAAATCTAAAAACTTTTATAAAAAATGTAGGGATTTAAACGCTGTCGCTCGATTCTACAGGACTAAAATTTAGCCAAAGCGATCAAAGAGAAGAACATGAAGAAAGCCAAAGAGAAATTGATACAAACTTACAAAAATTGGATACTACAGCCCAAAAGTGAAAAGATCCTCGTCTTCGCCTCTGTCTACACCTATGGATCTCTGTGTCTGCACCTATGATGCGGAGAAAGGGACTTAAAATACGAAAAGAATCCGCAGGAAGCCAAAAGAGAGGAAAGGAGACTTAAACGAACGACAATGGAGAAGTTTTACCTCTGGTTCCCTTCGACTTCACCGCTTGATTGCTTCATCTTCGCTGGTGGAATTTATTTTTTAAGAAAGGGGTTTTGCCAAAGGAGAGAGAGAGAGAGAGTTCCTTTTTATTTTGCACGGCTAGGTATTTCGTGTGTCCGCGGGAAGCCAAAAGATAGGAGGGAAAATCTCGGAGGGAAATTCTGCTAAAATATTTCGTATGGACCCCTCCAAAAATTTGGAACTAATTGTTCTTTTCTAAACTCTTGCATGTTCTACAAATAAATACAGTTGTTAAACGTTAGATCTACAACATTTATCTTAAATCATTGTAAAAAAATAAGGTTCACAACATATAATTATAAAACGTTGTTATGATCAATATTTTACAATGTTCTCATTAGAAACATTGTTAAAAAATCTAACTTTTTACAATATTTTTAGAAAACGTTGTAAATGGAACGTTGTTAAATAGGTTTTTTGTTGTAGTGCAAGCTAAACAGACTCGTGATGCCTTTCCTGATAGTAGTAGTCGTGCTTGGAGATGCTTTGACCATATACACTGTGATCTGTGGGGACCATATCGTGTTCCGTCATCTAATGGGGTACGATATTTTTTGACTTTGGTGGATGATTTTTCTAGATCTGTTTGGGTTATTTTATTGAAGGATAAGTGTGTTGTTTATTCTATATTTCTTAAATTCATTACTATGGTGAAGTGTCAGTTTGGGGCTGATATACGTTGTTTGCGGAGTGACAATGGCACTGAATTTAATTGTTTACAAGATTATTTTTCATCTCAAGGTATATTGTTCCAAACATCCTATGTTGGGACACCTCAACAGAATGGAAGGGTGGAAAGAAAACATCGACATATTTTAAATATAGCCAGCGCATTGAGGTTTCAGGGTTCTCTTTCCGTGGATTTTTGGGGGGAATGTGTTCTGGGTGCATGTTATTTGATAAATATAACCCCTTCTAGTATCTTGCATTTTAAGTCTCCTTATGAAGTTTTATATGGTTCGGCTCCTTCGTATGATCATCTACGTATTTTTGGTTGTCTGTGCTATGCGTATGATTTGAAATTCTGACATGAGAAATTTGCTAGCAGGAGAAGAAAATTTATCTTTGTTGGGTATCCACTTGATAAAAAAGGATGAAAACTGTATGATTTGGAGACTGGTGAATTTTTTTGTGTCCGCGATGTTACTTTTTATGAAAAGGAATTTCCTGGGTGTGGAACAGCTAGCGAGATGTCTTCTGCGACACGTCATACATCTGTGGAGGTGCCGGGAGACGATATAGAGGCTTTTGGGATGGTGCCGACTACGGTTGCTGAGGCCGGAGTGGTTGCTGGCGGCTCAGCACCGAGTGACAAGGACGCACAGGTAGATGCAGAAGTATTGACAGGAGAGTCCGCTGGGGGTGATGCAGATACTACTGGTGATACAGGGGATACAGTATTGCCAGAAGTGCCCGACAAGGTAGTCTTGGGAAGAGAAATGAGAAAGAAATCACAGCCAGTGCGATTACAGGATTTTGTGACGAATGCTGTTCGAAGTAAAAGTCCCCCCTTCACCACAGTTCATCTGTTCCCGTCACTTCCTCAGGTACTTCGTATCCTCTAACACAATTTCTAAGTTATGACATATTTACTGCTGGACACAAAGATTTTCTTGCAACTATCACTGCAGGTGTTGAGCCTACTTCATATCGCCAGGCCTCGTGAGATTCAGGCTGGCACGCGGCTATGCAAACTAAAATACAGGCTCTAGAAGATAATGGGACATGGAGTCTTGTCGATTTGTCTCATAGGAAGAAAGCATTGGGAAGTAGATGGGTGTACAAAATAAAGTACAAATCCGACGGCAGTGTTGAGCACTTAAAGGCACGGCTGGTTGTGTTCGATAATCATCAGGTTGAGCGGATCGACTATTCAGAGACATTTACCCCGGTAGCTAAGATGCCTACAGTTCGGACGTTCTTGGCTGTTGCAGCTGTAAGAGGCTGAACTTTGCACCAGATGGATGTGCATAATGCTTTTCTTTATGGAGATCTGACAAAAGAAGTGTATATGAAGTTGCCACCAGGTTTTTCGCATAGTGAACCCAACAAAGTGTGTCGTCTACGTAAGTCTCTATATGGATTGAAACAGGCACCACATTTTGGTTTGCTAAGCTTGCTACTTCTCTGATATCCTATGGATTTTTTCAATCTCATTCCGATTATTCCCTTTTCGCTCTTTTTAAAGGAAAGGTAGAGTTGCATGTTTTGATCTATGTGGATGATATGATTGTGTCTGGTAATGACACAGGTGCTTTAGATGCTTTCAAAAAGTGCCTTAGTTTTTGTTTTCACATGAAGGACCTTGGTGTGTTGAAGTATTTTCTTGGCATAGAGGTGGCTCGGAGTACAGAAAGAATTTCCTTGTGTCAAAGGAAGTATGCTTTGATACCATATAGGAAATAATAATTCCTTGTTCTCATTGATGGGACAATTTACAATATATATAATGTCTACACGAGTGGGCTTTATGGGCTTTCAAATATAATCTTGTCAAAGGAAGTATTCTTTGGACATTATTTCAGAATGCGGCTTGATGGGGTCTCGACCTGCTGGCTTTCCTATGGAGCCCAATCACAAGCTGGCAGAATCGACTAGTCCAAAGATGGCGGATGCAGAGACTTATCGGAGGCTAGTTGGGAGGTTGATTTATCTATCGTTTACTCGCCCTGACTTAGCCTATGCTGTGCATATCTTGTCTCAATTCTTACAGGAGCCTTGACAAGATCATTGGCATGCTGCTTTGAGAGTTGTCAGATATCTCAAACATACACTAGGACAGGGTATTCTTTTGAAAGCTGATTGTGATCTCCGTCTTTCTGGTTGGTGTGATTCTGACTGGGCCAGTTGTCCCAGCTTGACTCGCCGTTCTGTTATAGACTGGTTGGTGTTTCTGGGGGGGTGTCATATTTCTTGGAAGACCAAGAAGCAATCAACTGTTTCCCGATCTTCCGCTGAAGCTGAATACCGATCTCTTGCTGCGCTTGTTTGTGAGTTGAAATGGTTGAAGGAGTTATTGGTGTATTTGGGCGTTCGCCAGGAGTCTGCTATGTCGGTGTATTGTGACAGTCAGTTAACCCTGTACTGGCTCAGAACTCGGTATTTCATGAGCGCAATAAGCATATTGAGGTGGATTTGCATTTTGTTCGCGATGCTATTAGAGATGGCACCGTAATAGCCTCACATGTTCCTACTTCTTCTCAACTGGCTGACATCTTCACCAAGCCCCTTGGAAAGCATATGTTTGATTCTTTACTTCCCAAATTGGACATTTGTGACTTGCATGCTCCAACTTGAGGGGGGTGTTAGTTTATATTTGTAACTAATGTAATATGGCCCATAAAGCCCACTCGTGTAGACACTATATATATTGTAAATTGTCCCATCAATGAGAACAAGGCATTATTATTTCCTACACATTCAAACTAGGGGCAACAATGTGTTATGTGCGGTCAGGCAAATGAGAGCATGAACATATATTCTTCAAATGGCCTATACGGCGGGCTCAGTGGACAAGTTGAAGCTGTGAATTCAAGATGTCAAGGCTATAGCTACGGTGGTTCGAGATATAAAGCATCGAAGCAAAGAGGTATGTGGTATCGAGAAGTATGTAACAGAAGTATGTACAGTTTGACATATTTGGAGGGAGAGAAATAATAGAATCTTTGAGAGGGTTGAGTAAAATTCACATTGGGGTTATTCATAATAGAACATGATATAATGTGTATGGTGTTACCAAGGCGAACCCAAGAGTAATATTTGAGATGTAATACATATACACACACATACACACACATATAAGTGTATAGTCGGATCTTTTCATTCCCTTGATTGACAAGATCAAGAGCCGAATTGAAGGGTGGAACAACAAAACTCTATCCCCTGGTGGCAAGTTCATCCTTCTTCAACACGTGTTGGGTGCTATTAAGAGGTACATCCTAGCGATGTGCGATCCTCCGAAAAAGGTCTTAGAGTTATTGTGATCGCTTCTTTTGGGGCCATGGTGCTGGGAGAATGGCTTGGGCGAGCAAGCAGAGCATGGCAAAAACTTTCACCGTGGGTGGGATGGAGCTTCGTAGGATTCCAGAGGTGATCTATGCATTCTTGGTCAAACTTTGGTGGTTGCTTAGAAGCCAAAGGTCGTTGTGGTGCGATTTCTTCAGAGGAGGCATTTTGCTAGAAGGCACCCGACTACCGTTGCGGTAAATTGCAAAGCTTCCCATGTCTGGCGTGGCTAGGATTTTGTGTGGATGGGAGCTTGGAGAACGACACATTAGACTGTGCGTTGGGAAGGGTGATAGCTCGATCTTGTTTGCGCACTGAGCGGGAGAGGGGAGGATGTTGTCCGTGGAGGCCGAGTGTCCTCTGACCCACATTCATCAGGTATGGTTGGAGAGAGGGGGATAGGATTTGGGCTTGATTGCGCACCGGTTTGGCAAGGTGATTGCTCGGGAGGTTGTGGCTAGTGGGGCGGGGATTTCTGAGGAGGACGATGCCCTGTCCTGGTCGGCGGACCCTGCGGGACGATTCTCCATCAAGTCGGCATGAGAGACGGTCAGTTACAAACATCCGGTGGCAGGGTTGTGGCTGGAAGCATGGAGCCATCATTTTTCATTGAAGTAGAGGATACTTTTATGGTGGTCGATGAGAGGTAAGCTTTCTAGTGACGACGTGATCAAAACTTTTGGGGTTGCGATGGTTTTCCGGTGTCATTGTTGTAGTCGGTCGGAGGAGGAGACCATTAGCCACGTCATTTCGCAGGGTGATCTGGCGAGTGGAGTGTGGGATTAGATAGATTGAAGACATGGCTCGTAATCAATCTTAATATCGAAAGCAAAATTCACGCGACAGCGGTTGTGTGGGTCCTATGGAAGAATATGAAAAAATACAGGTACGAAGAGAAAGGATTTACGCTCCGAGAGATTATACTTGAGGTCGGGAGACAGTACGAGAAAACCATAGCGGGGAGAGGCACGAATGGGGTTGTCTGGAGGTATTGACAATACTGCCTTTGTGCATAGGGGGTATAGAATTTTGATAATTTACTGGTTTTTGTTTTGTGGCGGCATGTTCATTTTGTTTGATGCCTGGCTAGTTTGGGATCGACATCTTGCTATTGGCCATCCTATTGAGGTTTTGCTCAATAATATATTTTCTTTTTCGGGTATATATATTTGCATGCAAGTATACCTTGTCCAAATCGTCAATATTTGCATGCATTTCGTGTTATGTTATTTTTTTTCAGTCATACATAATTACTTGCAGCTTATGTTCGTATTTGGATTTATCATCTACTATTTTGTCGTTTACATGCACATACGTTATTTGTATTCATTATATCACACCTTGTTTCATGTGCTTATGTATTGTGACGGTATATGCTTAGTCCTTTGTCTTCGTTACATTGTGTTTGACTTGGACCCATATGTTGAAATTATTCAATAATATGGGCCACACATGTAAAATTAATTGTGTTGGACTTAATTAAGCCAAATTAAATTGGTCTATTTGAAAATTTTTCATGGAAATAATATGTAGATACCGGCGATAAATCTAATTTGATGAGAGACAAATTGGCATTATAAATAAATAAATATATATATATATATATATATATATATATATATGTGTGTGTGTGTGTGTGTGTGTGTGTGTGTGTGTGTGTGTGGTCCCCAACTCATACGGCCACAAAAGAGAAGATTTTTTCTTTTCTTTTCTGCATCTCCATCAACAGAGAGAGGAACAAAATTTTCATCTTTACTATTAAGGGTCATAGCGAGTTGGAAGATCGAACCCATAAAGAGACATCTGTTTAAAATCCATCAAATCAATCAATAAATTCAGGTACGCTTCTATATTTATTTTGTTCTTCATCTTATGAGTCACATGCAGAATTTCTAACAAGTGGTATCAGAGCCTCCCTGTTTGATTTGTGAGGACAAAATTTCAAAATTAATTTTGCTTTTTCTGTTCAGGAACCCTAGATCGTTCGATCGTATTTAATTTAGGGTTCCGATTGTTCGATCAATCAAATTTTTTTTATCCACCAGTTTAGATATCGTTATACATATTGTTGATTTTTTTAATATAAATCAAATCTTTGTTTTGAAGAACAGATGGCAACTCTAGAGGGGGTGAATAGAGTTTATAGCGATAATAGCCAATTAAAAATTAAACTCTTTCACAAGCTGAGAGTAATCAGAGTAAATGCGAAAATAAATAAGGAGCAAGAAAGCATACGCAAACACAGCCGATGTTTAACCTGGTTTCCCTCGTGGAGGACTAGTCCAGGCCCGAGAACTCTAGCTCAGGATTAAATCCACTATTTGTGAAATAGTAGTTACACCCCGTGCCTTTTCTTCAGAAAAGCACGTCAACTTCTTACAAAGATCACAGTGGCGATGCTTGGAATTTTCCAAGCGACTTCTTGAACTCTTGTACAAACTTCTGACTTAAAAGCACTAAGCACTTGAGGCTTAGGAAGCTTGTGGCTAGTAGATGAAGAAGGGTATGGCTTGTTTGGAGCTTTAGAGAAAAGAGAAGAGAAGATTGGATGAATGAAAATGAGAGAATTCATGGCCTATTTATAGGATACCAGGTAGGCAGAATTCGGCCAGAATTCTGGTTGAAATTTTCAAAAAATTGGCCGTTGGACAACTTGCAACCAGCCAACCCTAAAAATTAGGTTGCTGATTTTTAGGAGGCAGAGTTCGGCCCGAACTCTGTGTGGAGGCAGAGTTCGGCCCGAACTCTGTCTCCAGAGCACAGAATGGGTCATAGGTCCAATTGGCTTATTTAGATATGTGTGGAGCTATTGGTTTTTGGGTATGGGTATAGGTTAAGTCTCAGATGCTCAGCATAGCTCAGTTTACATAAGTCTAGACTCAATAAAATTTTAACATACAGACTCAAAAATAACTTGCATTGCAAATTCGAGCTGTCGTCTGACTTGTACTGGATGTAGTCTTCATGTGTCGTATTGAATTATCACAAGTATCATGTAGTCAATTCTATCAATATTTGGTTGACTGTGATTTTGTGTCAACAATCACCCCCATATTGATAATTGACAAAATGATAGTTGTATATTCAATATTCATACCTGGACATATTTAAGAGAAATGGCATAGCTCCCCCGTAGTCAGTGCCGAGCTAGCAATAGCTCCCCGTAAACATTGCTACGAATCCTGTTGGCCTGATAAAAATATTTTTCCCAAAGCACAGATACAGATACAAAAAGAGTATAGAATATACCAAAATTTCTCCCCCTTTTGGCATTTAGTAATTAACCATAAACAAATAAGAAGTGGCAAGCACACAAAAATGTAAAAGATGAAACTGCATAGATACTGATAAAACTACTGAATGTCTCAAGAGTCACATATAATAATAAGTCTAATACAACCAAAGTGCATAAAATCAACTAAAGTCCAAAATTCATAAAACATAAACTACGATCCTCAGTAGCAGCAGCAAGTAGAAGTCTATATCCATCATCGAGCTCGTGAAGGCCCAGCATCGTCTGATGGATCAGTGAAGGAACGATGAGGGTCCACGAAGGCCGCATCCGGATCCAAGTAGCGAATAACCCAAGGGTCATCGATACGATACCCTTCACGACCAGGATCCCGCTCCATAGGAATAGGCATGGAAGGATGGCGAGACATGGAGTACCGAATATCGTGCAGTGAGTTGCTGATGGCACTCATCTGCAGGGTGGTCTGGTAATCAAGCTGAGTCCAGCGATCATCCTCTAAGGTGAAGCGATCGTGGAGCATAGTCTGGAGTGACTCGAGAGTGGCAGGAAGAGGAGGAGGATCCTGTCCCAGAGGAGGGGCATCGGGCTCATCGTCAGAGTGCTCGGACACAACAGGTGAGCCAACTGCTGCCTGAAGTCTCCGTGCCTTAGAGAGGAAGGCAGGGGCAGGTAAGAACTGGCACTCATCAAGAGGTATACGAAAAGCACGAAAGACCATAGGAAGATACAAAGCATAAACCAAGGATCTTGGTTTCTTCCTAGAATTAATCATCCAGTCCATCATGGTACGTGGAAGATTAAATGGTACACGAAAGTGGAGGTGATACACGGCCGAGATTTCAAAGTAGGTGACTTCATCGGTGGATCCCGCTTTGGGTAGAATAGTGTTAAAGATAATCCGATGAAGTTCATAAAAATAGGGATTGAGATACTTGGCCAAAAGCTTGCGAGGACGTGTGTTAGGGGTACACAAGTCGTCCTTAAATCTTTCAAGGGAAGACCCATCGAAAAATTGAAATGATCGAGCTTCAACAAGCTTTTTCCATGAGTTTGGCTCTTGGAGTTCATGGTATTCGGCCAAATCGAAATCATCAAAAGAGATGTCAATGCCCGCAACCCGTGAGAAAATATGTGTATCATCATGAGTTAGGTTGCAGTAGAACATTTGAATAGCATTACGATATATGATCGAGTTGGTGGTGACAAGTTCGTCAAGACAAAGATCATGAAAAAGTGAATCATATTGAGAGAAAATAGTAAAATTGATAGGATGACCAGCAAACACCGGACGTGTTCGAAAATTACTAAACCATTCATTTGACGCGTCAAGTGATACAAATATTCGGTCGTCATACGTGTTGGGGTCGAGTGGACGACGCGGGTTGAACAACGGGTGAATAGGTGGTTGTTGTTCAACGGGTGGTTCAATACGAGGAGGAGCATTCGAAGAGGATGCTCCCTCGGTTCGAAGTCTCTTCTCGCGATTGAACAATCGTGGAGCTATAAAATAATAAAGATAATTGAGAAAAATGAGATGGAGAGAAGTGGTAAAATGTACCTCAATGTGATGAAGAACAATGAAGGAGAATGATGAGGGAAGCCTTCTCCTTGAGTTTTGAGATGAGATATGCTCTAGGAAGGAAGAACTAGGGTTAGGGTTTTGAGAAAATATGTTTGGAGAAGTGAAAAAGGTGGCAATGGAGGAGAAAGAAGAGGAGAAACCAAAAATATGTGTAAGGGTTCGAATGGTCGGAATGGTTGTGGGCCATTGGATCAAGTTTCTGATCAGCGGCTGAGACTGCTCCCGGTTCTGGAACAGCCAAGCCGATTTCGGCCCAGACTCTGGGTAGGGCAGAGTTCGGCCCGAATTCTGGATTCTGGAAACAGAACAGAAATCAGGCTATTTTAAAAAATTGATTAAGTGAGAGAGACCAAAGGAAAAGTACATATACAAGATTGATAAAAACCCAAGTGGAAAAATTCCAGAAAGTTAACTTCGAAGAAAAGGGAAGTTGGAAAATTTGCATTTTAGCATGTGATAAATAAAAATGAACCATGTAATAAACAAGAAATTATGTCATAATTTAATATTTTGAAGCTACCATGGGTTAGCTGTAGGGGCCGTATCCCAGCTAGCGGTAGTCCTGAGGACTAGTGCACCGTGTCGCTTAGGCTGTTACGCCTTGTTGTCAGAAGGACCCTTTCGGCTTGTACCCGTAGCAATTTTATCATAAAAGAATCAAGACATACTCGATATTTACGCAGGTTTATTTTAATTAATAACAGCTTCGTCCAAAATTCCAAGTTCACGACAGAGAAAATTAAAGCGCTCTTTGGATAATGGTTTTGTACACTACAAGAAAAGTGACCTTTTACGGCATTAAAATTAAGGCGTGCTTATGGCTGTATGTCGTAAATAATTATTTTACAGCATGCATTTTAGTGAATGCCGTAAAAGAAGGCATAATATAATTTATTACATTATTTACGACGTGCATTAAATGTCGTTAACTTTTTATACATAAGAAGGCATACAATGAATGCCATCAAATTCAATATGGCAAAAAAATAACAGGCGCCAAATATTCACAATTCCCTCCTATTTCACGCTTATTCCCGCAGCCCCAAAACTTCCCTCCACGATTTTTTTTGGTGTCACTGCCACTTTTCTAGCTTGAGGGTATTTTGGTCATTTTCAAAATTTTGAAATTATTTTGGGATTTTTATTATTAAATATATTAATATGATTTTTAGTGATTTTTGGTGATTTTTGGTAGAATTGTTTTTGACTCTATAGTTGACTTTGACTCATGCTGACTAGGAGTCTGTCCTATAGGCTAAACTAGGTCAAGACACCTTGGTTAGGTTAAGAAACCCTAGTGTGACCTAAGTTAGTCATTTCAAGTTCATTAGAATTGGTTTGGGGTAATTAGGAGTTAGTTTGGTCTAAGAATGGCTTGTGAAGTCACAAGTCATAATCATGACTTAAACCAATTAGGACTCAACCAACTAGCCAAACCCTAGCCCTAGGGCCCTATGGCCAGCCAAGACAGCCCCTCCCCCTCTATAAATACTCTCCTAGAATTTAGGGCTAGCCTCTTTGTTAGGGTTTATCAAAGTTTTTAGAAAGAGGTAAGTTCCATCTTCATAAATTCATAATAAATTCATTTCAAGTCCTTTTTCCTTCAAACAAATTCCAATAGGCTGTAAATCTTGTGATCTTGCTGTTGGTAATAATTTTTGACAGGAAAGGAACAATTTGGAAGAGCTTTGGTGGTTTGAGAGATCCTTCTCTTGGAGTTTTTTTGGGAGATTGAACACCCATAGGTATAACCCTATCCATAGCTCCTAAAATTTGGTAAAATTCATTTCTAGGTTGCCCTAACCCTAGACTAACTATAGGAATAGGGTTTCCCAAGTTTTCGTGTCATTTCGTGTCCATTCTGGACACGTATCAGTGTGTATCACTGGGTGTTTGATGAAATGCCCCAATGGGCATTTTGTGTGTTTTTCTGGGTTTTGTTGAATAGGAATTTAGTGTTAGACCTCGCTTATAGGTTTCTGGTGTTTTCTCCTGTTCTTAGTGTCGTGTCGTGTCGTGTCGTGTCGGGCTCGTGCACATTTGGTCGTGCACGCGCGCGCGCAGGCACAGTGCGTGCCCTGCTGCTCGGGGGCTACTGCGCGCTGGACACGCAACGTCGACATGAGAAATTTGGTATAGGGATAGGGGCACTGACTGACACGAGGCTCGTAAAGTTTCACGAGTCCTCGTGTCGTGTCGGACACGTTATTTCGTGTGCACTGTGCAGCTGTGTGTGCGTGCGTGTGCTGTATATGTTTTTGTTATTTAAATCGTTTTAAATGATTCTAAACTAGGTTTTAATGATTAAATGGATCCTAAATGAGATGTTTAATCCCTGTTATATCATGTCACTTAATGGTTTGGGTTTTAGATTGTGTTTTGGGTTCGAATTGTTGTAGACAGTTAAATTTCTGATACCTACACTGATACATTGCTTCTAGTTCTTTTTCCCAACTGTTAATCAGGATTTAAATGCTAGTATCATTGTTTAAATTATTCCTACATATTAGGTAGTATATATTGATGAACATTTGAATTCATGAAGGCTTTTGGGAGGTGTAGAATGGGATTTTGTATTCACGTTGAGTGGTTTTCTGTGTTATGAAAACTGAAGGGAGAATCTGAATGTTTAATGCAATTTCAACTGAGATTTTTCCTCCTTGTGTATAAAACTGTGATGCACATGGTTATTGATTTCAAAACTGTAATTCTTCAAAACTTATATGGTGTGTTAAATTTGTATTGGTTAGTTGTGTTTTCAGTCGATCCATTACCTGAGAATCAACTATTTTTCACTGAGTCATGATGCTATCAAACTAAATTTTGATTCATGATTTATGTCAAACCTGAGATTGGTTTTGCACACTGTTCTTTTGGGAACCTGGAAATTTATTCCCTGTTCACTAACTTGCTGAGTTTTAAATATCGAGATCACTGTCATGAGTTGTATAAACCTGAACATGTCACTGTTCCTTCCAATAGGCTATAAAACTGAGATTGTTTAAATGATTTGTTTAAACCTGATATGGTATGTTTTAGATTGTATAATGATTTAGTTGTGTTCAGCTCTTAAAACCTGAGATTGTTAAATGATATTGTTAACTGAGATTTATGTGGTTTCTTACAAACCTGAGTTTGAGGGGCATGGTTTGAGTGTTACTGATTATTAAGTTGGATAATTGGTTTGTTCAGTCAGTTTAACCTGGGAATGGGTTCTCTTGAACTGTTATTGCTTGAAAACTAAATTCTTCTCTACTGCACATTGTTAACCTCTCTAGTTAACTGTTATGGGATTTCATCTAAATGTCAATTCCAGTTTTTGTTCTTAACTGTTAAGTGAATGTTAAACCTGAGAACGTTTTGAACTTTGTACTTAATCACTGATTTCTTTCCTGCAAATTGAACCTTCACTGTATAAACTGAATGAGGATTTCATTATTGACTGTTTTGGGGTTAAACATTGTGTATTGTTGGACTGTTTGTTCAGTTTTTACACTGATTTGTAGTCAGAACCAAATGCTATTCCTCTTCATTGTTTTTTCCCTTCTTTTGAATTGACTGAACTGTTTTCTATTTGCCTTCCATGCTTCCACTTTGTTCACTTGGCACATATACACACACCACAGTTTCTTCACAGTCCTCTCACACCATGACACCTGAGCACAAGCTCTAAACTGATTATTTTTCCTTCCTTTCCCTTTTCCTGTCACAATGCACACCCCTTCCACACACACACACATACACTCTCTTGTATATAGATATATTACATACATGCTTGTAGTGTTATTTAGTTCCTAGATATATTAGTTATATATATTGATGTGTGAAATATATATGGGTATGAGATAGGCTATATATATTGTGTGATAGGATGTATTATGATGTTGGGTGATAGTGTATAGGCATGGCTTGGTTATGTGTACTTCTCTATTTAGATTAGCCTAGTGAACATAGAGTAGACTTGTTATAACTTAGAATAACTTGCTAGACCTAGATTAGACTAGTTTGACCTAGTTTGACTTCTAGGGTTGACCAGAGTTGACCAAGAGTTGACTTTGGTCTAGATTGACCTAGTTCATGTAGAATGCATTAAATTGCATTGTATTATCATTGTAGACTCATAGTGACTTGTACTGTTCTATAGGAGACAGACACCACTCCTCGGACAGTCTATATTCTCTCAGATTCACCGGTTACAGGTGAGTACATTCTCTGATCATTTCATATCCTGCATTAGGAGTATATTTCCTGCTTTAGATTACTATACATGATGCTGACACGTTGGAAACACGGATTAGTACTATATGGATCTTGTTCTGCGATGTTATCCCCCTTAGGGGATACATCGGGTATTCGTGTTCGTGTACTTTATCATGAGCATCGTGTACTCCTCGTGTTCGTGCTTTTCGTGTACAAATCGTGTATACTTATGTGCTCACATGATCTCGTGTGCGACTATACTTCGTATTCAATAACATATCATAGCTGGATCCTTGTGTATTGATTGGGGCGGGGGAGTAGAAGTGGTTATGTAATCAATCCAGTAGATTACTCGTGTACAACCTCTATAGATTACTCGTGTACAACATCGTGCTGTTTACATAACCATCTTGTGCTCTGAATCACTAGACACTGCTAGTTCTCTATATACTGTAGCTATTTATTTACAGTCTTTCCTGTTTATCATATTCTTCAGTTTCTTGTATTTTACTCTATAAGCATGATTATATATCCTGACCTGCTATGATTTGTTGAGATGTACTGTGCTCGCTCCTGTCCTGACTAGACCTGTTAAAATATTACAGAGGACGAGGCTGAGGCGTTCTGCCCTACCTACTACGGTGCTACACTAGACGAGTGCCTGGACTTGGACCAGCAGCATGATCCACTAGCTGTAGATGACACTCCCTTAGACTAGGACTGTCTTTACTATTCTGGATTACTGTACTAGACTTGAGATATTCTGAGATGTATTTATTTTAGACACTTAGAACTCTGGATTGTATCTCTGTGATTCTCTGTTCTGGATATTGTTATCTTTCATTATCAATCTATCTTACCTGTTCTACCTTAGCTGTGATTGAGTTATATTGTATTATGTCACCCCCATTCGGGGAGTATAACTGTTTTGCCTTCAATTGTTAGTTGATGTGACCTAGGACAACGTTCTACCGCCGACACTGCGGCATAGGCTGGACGTACCTACGTCTCTTGCCCTTACTCTAGGGTGCGGGTCGTGACACGTTTTTAGTGGTGGCCCATGCAGGTCCTAGGTCGGAAATGTAGTGGTATTCGAACTAGAATATCGCTGCAGCCTGCAGTAGAAATTAGCATATTATTTTTGAAGGTACTCAATCACACTAGGAAAAACTCCTTATCAGATTCCGTATATCTATTTTGCTGCTTATTGTCTTCCTTAGAATTTTAAAGTCCTCCTTTGATTATTTTGACTCATTCTCAGTAATTGCTTCTTGTTTGATCTGTGTCTCCACTATGGTTGAGACGCGATCGCACCGCCCCGTGACGGGAGAGGCTGGAGAGGGGTCTGCCACCTCTCGTGTCCAGCAGCCAGCTACCAGTGCTACAGGGCCAGTGCAGCCCTCAGGAGTGGGAGTTTCTGCCACTTTTGGAGGAGCACCTCCGCCAGTCCGGAGGCCAGTTGTGATTCCAGAGATCCTTCCCACGCAGCAGCCTCCGCCTGCGGGGATGGTAGATGCTGCCCATCTCTTCTCCTTCGTGGAGAGGATTCTGGAGTCGCACCAGCAGCAGCAGACGAGGCAGACTGCCGATTTCCGGCTGGGGATTGATGAGGCGCACCAGCTGGTTCGCACCACAGTGGAGATGATCACAGCTCAGGGGACTCAGCCGCAGTCCCGTCGGAGGGAGAAGGATATACAGGACTTCCAGAAGATGCACCCTCGAGAGTTCTTCGGCACAGAGGGCATCCATGTTGCAAATGATTGGATAGAGCACATCGAGGAGATCTTCCGACTAGCAGAGAAACCAGTTCGACTACAGATCGAGGCAGCAGGCAGCCAGATGCAGGATTTGGCCCGAGCATGGTATCAGACAGATCCCAGAGTAGGAGTTGAGGGCCAAACTTGGGCCCAATTCAAGGAGCTGTTCAAGGAGCAGTTCTTTCCCGATGTAGCCTTGGGTGGGATCGAGGCGCAGTTCGAGGCTCTGGTTCAGGGGAACCAGACTGTAGCTGAGTATGCCGGGGAGTTCTGCCGACTGGCCCGGTTCATTGATGATCTGACAGAGAAGACCAAGGCGAGGAAGTTTCGTCGGGGGTTGATTAGAGAGATTCGGTCGCTGACTAAGAGCGACCGGAATGCTACTTTTGCTGAGATTTATTCTGGGGCCATGGCGGCAGAGGACGACCTGGGACTGAGGCAGAAGAGAGGTCACAATTTTCAGTCAGGCAGTAGCAGTCAGGGGCAGGCCAAGAGGCCTCATTTCCAGCAGCAGATTCAGCATCAGAGGCCAGTGCAGCAGTTTCAGCAGCAGGGCCGTGCACCTTTCCAGTAGGTGGAGCACCAGCATCAGAGGGGGCAGCAGGCACCCAGGCAGCAGACTGTTAGTTGTACTTTCTGTAAGAAGCCTGGGCATAAGTGGGACGAGTGCAGGAAGAGACTCGGCAGATGCTTGATGTGTGGATCAGCAGACCATCAGATGCGAGCGTGTCCAGTCGCGTCGGTACGTCCGGTACCAGGAGGAGCTGGGGCAGCCAAGGCTCCAGCAGGCCAGCAGAGGGGACCAGCCCTGCAGACCCAGCAGCAGAGGTTCTAGCAGCACCATCAGCAGGTGCGGGGTGGACAGTAGGGACGAGCTTTCGCCATGGCAGCTGAGGATGCCGAGGCCATCGGAGAGCTGATAGCAGGTTCGGTTCTCCTAGATTCCCTTTCAGCATTTGCATTGTTTGATTCCGGAGCTTCCCACAGCTTTGTGTCGGTATCTTATGCTATTAGACACAGTCTGGATTCTGAATCATTGCCTAGGACCTGCAAGATCACGACCGGGGGTGGGGTCATCCTCGTGAGTGATGTTTGCAGAGGGCGAAGTGTTAGATTGGGAGGCCGTGAGTTGGGGGTGAGTCTACTCGTCATGCCATTACCGAACTACGACATTGTACTAGGTATGGACAGGTTGAGTAGACACCACGCCCGCATTGATTGCCGAGGGGGTAGAGTTGTGTTTGGGGCGCCAGGAGAGCCGGAGTTTGAGTATTCCCGACGGCAGGCAGAACAGGACGGCGGAGTCTTCTATGGAGCATCAGTCGAGGAGCAGGTGCCTCCGCATCCCTTGATCGCAGAGTTTATGGATGTATTCCCAGAGGAGTTGCCAGGGCGTCCACCGGACAGAGATGTAGAGTTCTCGATAGACTTGGTTCCCGACGCAGAATCGATCTCCCAGCATGTCTATCGAGTGAACAACAGTGAGTTAGTGGAGCTGAAGAAGCAGGTGGATGAGCTGCAGGATAAGGGCTTCATTCGCTCGAGTTCTTCACCTTGGGGTGCACCGGTACTTTTCGTACCGAAGAAGGATGGGTCGGTACGTATTTGTATCGACTACAGGGCACTTAACAACCTGACAATCAAGAACAGATACCCACTGCCGCGGATCGATGATTTGTTTGATCAGTTGAGCGGAGCTCGGGTGTTCTCCAAGATTGATTTGAGGTCGGGTTATCACCAGGTGAAGGTGAAGAAGGAGGATATTCCCAAGACCGCTTTCAGGACGCGGTACGGGCAGTTCGAGTTTCTGGTTATGCCGTTTGGGCTAACAAATGCTCCAGCAGTGTTTATGAACCTAATGAACAAGGTGTTCCACCAGTACTTGGACAAGTTCGTGGTGGTGTTCATTGATGACATCTTGGTATATTCCAAGACTGAGGAGGAGCACGAGGAGCATCTGCGGATAGTGCTAGAGACTCTCAGGAGGGAGCAACTTTATGGGAAACTCTCCAAGTGTGAGTTTTTCTTGGACCGGGTGGACTTCTTGGGGCATGTGGTGACTGGAGATGGTATCTCAGTTGACCCCAAGAAGATTGTAGCAGTTGAGGCTTGGAAGGCGCCGACTTCAGTAGCAGAGATCAGGAGTTTCCTGGGGCTGGCAGGATACTATAGGAGATTTGTGCAGGATTTCTTCCGGGTTGCAGAGCCGTTGACACAGTTGACCCGGAAGGATACTGAGTTTGTTTGGTCAGAGGAGTGTCAGGCAGCTTTTGATGAGTTGAAGAAGCGGATTACGACAGCTCCGATTCTGACATTGCCCTCAGGATCAGGTGGATTCACTATTTATAGTGATGCTTCTGGGAAGGGGCTGGGTTGTGTCTTGCAGCAGCATGGGAAGGTGATTGCCTATGCTTCCAGGCAATTACGTCCCCATGAGAAGAACTACCCTACCCATGACCTGGAGCTGGCGACGGTGATTTTTGCTTTGAAGTTATGGAAGCACTATCTGTACGGCAAGAGGGTGGAGATCTTCACAGACCACAAGAGCTTGAAGTACGTGTTCACTCAGAAGGAGTTGAACATGAGGCAGTGCAGGTGGCTTGAGCTGATGAAGGACTTTGATATCGCACTCCAGTATCACCCGGGGAAGGCCAACGTGGTTGCCGATGCCTTGAGTAGGTATTCGACAGCCATGTGTTTGACTATGGATCGACACCTGCTTGCAGATTTGGAGAGCCTTGGGATAGAGGTGATTGTGCCCGGAGTACAGATGCAGTTATGGGGCCTTCAGATACAGTCGGACTTGATGGACAGGATCAAGGCGACACAGTTTGATGATGTGACTCTGCGGTGTATCCGAGAGCAGATTAGTATGGGAGTGGAGGATGCAGAGTTCTCACTTGCAGAGGATGGTGTCCTGAGGCACGATTCCCGATTATGTGTACCCAGCGGGGAGCTCAGAGAGCAGATTATGCAGGAGGCTCACAGGTCGCAGTACTCTATACATCCTGGTGCCAACAAGATGTACAGGGATCTGCGAGAGCATGTCTGGTGGTACGGGATGAAGAGGGAGGTGTCCAACTTCGTAGCTAGATGCTTGATCTGTCAGCAGGGCAAGGCAGAGAGTCAGAGGCCCGGGGGATTGTTGCAGCCGTTGCCCATTCCAGAGTGGAAGTGGGAACACATTACCATGGACTTTGTATCAGGATTGCCCCGTACACCAGGAGGAAATGATGCAATTTGGGTCATCGTCGACAGGTTGACCAAATCGGCCCACTTCTTGCCATTCAAGGTGGGTACGTCTACAGAGAGGCTGGCGGAGTTGTATATGAGACAGATAGTCAGGATTCACGGAGTTCCCGTCAGCATAGTCTCAGATCGGGATAGCCTTTTTACTTTCCATTTCTGGAGGAGTCTGCAGACTAGCTTGGGCACTCAGCTCAAGTTCAGTACTGCGTACCACCCCCAGACGGACGGACAGTCAGAGAGGACGATTCAGATCCTTGAGGATATGCTGCGGACGTGCGTCCTGGATTTTGGAGGTTCCTGGGAGGATTACCTGCATTTGGTGGAGTTTGCTTACAACAACAGTTATCAGGCCAGCATTGAGATGTCACCGTTTGAGGCTCTGTACGGGCATAGGTGTCGTACACCCTTATCTTGGGATGATGTTGGAGAGCGAGCTTTACTGGGACCAGAGATGGTTGTTGACGCAGCCGAGAAGGTGAAGCTCATCAGGGACAGACTTCGCGTGGCGCAGGACAGACATCGGCACTGGGCCGATAGCCACCGGAGGCCGCTGGAGTTTGAGGTACAGATTTAGAGTAGGGTTAGAAGTAGGTTGTATTTTGTTTTGTTTAATGATCGTGTTTAATTTTTAGTAACTTGAGACCTTGCTTGTGATTAGGTTGGAGACATAGTTTTTCTGCGGATATCTCTGACTCGTGGTACGATACGTTTTGGTGGAGGTGGGAAGCTTAGCCCGCGCTACATCGGCCCTTTTGTTATCAGCGGGAGAGTCGGTGACGTGGCATACAGGCTAGACTTGCCACCTGCACTAGTGGGCGTCCACAACGTATTTCACGTATCACAGCTGAGACGGTACGTAGCTGACCCTAGCCATGTGCTCGATCACTCGGAGATAGAGGTTGGACCTACTCTCAGTTATCCAGAGCAGCCTGTGGAGATTCTGGATCGCCGAGAGAAGGTATTGAGGAACCAGGTGATACCTTTGGTACGCGTCGCATGGAGGCATCATTCTCCAGGAGAGTCTACCTGGGAGCGGGAGGATGAGATGCGCGAGCAGTACCCCTATCTTTTTGGACCTTGAGGTATACTTTTCTATCCTTCTTAGCAGTTAGTTTCGACTTTTAATTTCGAGGACGAAATTATTTTAAGGAGGGTAGATTTGTCACTGCCACTTTTCTAGCTTGAGGGTATTTTGGTCATTTTCAAAATTTTGGAATTATTTTGAGATTTTTATTATTAAATATATTAATATGATTTTTAGTGATTTTTGGTAGAATTGTTTTTGACTATATAGTTGACTTTGACTCATATTGACTAGGAGTCTGTCCTATTGGCTAAACTAGGTCAAGACACCTTGGCTAGGTTAAGAAACCCTAGTGTGACCTAAGTTAGTCATTTCAAGTTCATTAGAATTGGTTTGGGGTAATTAGGAGTTAGTTTGGTCTAAGAATGGCTTGTGAAGTCACAAGTCATAATCATGACTTAAACCAACTAGGACTCAACCAACTAGCCAAACCCTAGCCCTAGGGCCCTATGGCCGGCCAAGACAGCCCCTCCCCCTCTATAAATACTCTCCTAGAATTTAGGGCTAGCCTCTTTGTTAGGGTTTATCAAAGTTTTTAGAAAGAGGTAAGTTCCATCTTCATAAATTCATAATAAATTCATTTCAAGTCCTTTTTCCTTCAAACAAATTCCAATAGGCTCTAAATCTTGTGATCTTGCTGTTGGTAATAATTTTTGACAGGAAAGGAACAATTTGGAAGAGCTTTGGTGGTTTGAGAGATCCTTCTCTTGGAGTTTTTTTGGGAGATTGAACACCCATAGGTATAACCCTATCCATAGCTCCTAAAATCTGGTAAAATTCATTTCTAGGTTGCCCTAACCCTAGACTAACTATAGGAATAGGGTTTCCCAAGTTTTCGTTTCGTTTCGTATCCATTCTGGACACGTATCAGTGTGTATCACTGGGTGTTTGATGAAATGCCCCAATCGGCATTTCGTGTGTTTTTCTGGGTTTTGTTGAATAGGAATTTAGTGTTAGACCTCGTTTATAGGTTTCTGGTGTTTTCTCCTGTTCTTAGTGTCGTGTCGTGTCGTGTCGGGCTCGTGCACATTTAGTCGTGCACGCGCGCGCGCAGGCACAGTGCGTGCCCTGCTGCTCGGGGGCTACTGCGCGCTGGACACGCAACGTCGACACGAGAAATTTGGTATAGGGATAGGGGCACTGACTGACACGAGGCTCGCAAAGTTTCACGAGTCCTTGTGTCGTGTCGGATACGTTATTTCGTGTGCACTGGGCAGCTGTGTGTGCGTGCGTGTGCTGTGTATGTTTTTGTTATTTAAATCGTTTTAAATGATTCTAAACTAGGTTTTAATGATTGAATGGATCCTAAATGAGATGTTTAATCCCTGTTATATCATGTCACTTAATGGTTTGGGTTTTAGATTGTGTTTTGGGTTCGAATTGTTGTAGACAGTTAAATTTCTGATACCTACACTGATACATTGCTTCTAGTTCTTTTTCCCAACTGTTAATCAGGATTTAAATGCTAGTATCATTGTTTAAATTATTCCTACATATTAGGTAGTATATATTGATGAACATTTGAATTCATGAAGGCTTTTGGGAGGTGTAGAATGGGATTTTGTATTCACGTTGAGTGATTTTCTGTGTTATAAAAACTGAAGGGAGAATCTGAATGTTTAATGCAATTTCAACTGAGATTTTTCCTCCTTGTGTATAAAACTGTGATGCACATGGTTATTGATTTCAAAACTGTAATTCTTCAAAACTTATATGGTCTGTTAAATTTGTATTGGTTAGTTGTGTTTTCAGTCGATCCATTACCTGAGAATCAACTATTTTTCACTGAGTCATGATGCTATCAAACTAAATTTTGATTCATGATTTATGTCAAACTTGAGATTGGTTTTGCACACTGTTCTTTTGGGAACCTGGAAATTTATTCCCTGTTCACTAACTTGCTGAGTTTTAAATATCGAGATCACTGTCATGAGTTGTATAAACCTGAACATGTCACTGTTCCTTCCAATAGGCTATAAAATTGAGATTGTTTAAATGATTTGTTTAAACCTGATATGGTATGTTTTAGATTGTATAATGATTTAGTTGTGTTCAGCTCTTAAAACCTGAGATTGTTAAATGATATTGTTAACTGAGATTTATGTGGTTTCTTACAAACCTGAGTTTGAGGGGCATGGTTTGAGTGTTACTGATTATTAAGTTGGGTAATTGGTTTGTTCAGTCAGTTTAACCTGGGAATGGGTTCTCTTGAACTGTTATTGCTTGAAAACTGAATTCTTCTCTACTGCACATTGTTAACCTCTCTAGTTAACTGTTATGGGATTTCATCTAAATGTCAATTCCAGTTTTTGTTCTTAACTGTTAAGTGAATGTTAAACCTGAGAACGTTTTGAATTAGTACTTAATCACTGATTTCTTTCCTGCAAATTGAACCTTCACTGTATAAACTGAATGAGGATTTTATTATTGACTGTTTTGGGGTTAAACATTGTGTATTGTTGGACTGTTTGTTCAGTTTTTACACTGATTTGTAGTCAGAACCAAATGCTATTCCTCTTCATTGTTTTTTCCCTTCTTTTGAATTGACTGAACTGTTTTCTATTTGCCTTCCATGCTTCCACTTTGTTCACTTGGCACATATACACACACCACAGTTTCTTCACAGTCCTCTCACACCATGACACCTAAGCACAAGCTCTAAACTGATTATTTTTTCTTCCTTTCCCTTTTCCTGTCACAATGCACACCCCCTTCCACACACACACACATACACTCTCTTGTATATAGATATATTACATACATGCTTGTAGTGTTATTTAGTTCCTAGATATATTAGTTATATATATTGATGTGTGAAATATATATGTGTATGAGATAGGCTATATATATTGTGTGATAGGATGTATTATGATGTTGGGTGATAGTGTATAGGCATGGCTTGGTTATGTGTACTTCTCTATTTAGATTAGCCTAGTGAACCTAGAGTAGACTTGTTATAACTTAGAATAACTTGCTAGACCTAGATTAGACTAGTTTGACCTAGTTTGACTTCTAGGGTTGACCAGAGTTGACCAAGTGTTGACTTTGGTCTAGATTGACCTAGTTCATGTAGAATGCATTAAATTGCATTGTATTATCATTGTAGACTCATAGTAACTTGTACTGTTCTATAGGAGACAGACACCACTCCTCGGACAGTCTATATTCTCTCAGATTCATCGGTTACAGGCGAGTACATTCTCTGATCATTTCATATCCTGCATTAGGAGTATATTTCCTGCTTTAGATTACTATACATGATGCTGACACGTTGGAAACACGGATTAGTACTATATGGATCTTGTTCTGCGATGTTATCCCCCTTAGCGGATACATCGGGTATTCGTGTTCGTGTACTTTATCATGAGCATCGTGTACTCCTTGTGTTCGTGCTTTTCGTGTACAAATCATTTGAAATCGTGTATACTCATGTGCTCACATGATCTCGTGTGCGACTATACTTCGTGTGCAATAACATATCATAGCTGGATCCTTGTGTATTGATTAGGGCAGGGGAGTAGAAGTGGTTATGTAATCAATCCAGTAGATTACTCGTGTACAACCTCTGTAGATTACTCGTGTACAACATCGTGCCGTTTACATAACCATCTTGTGCTCTGAATCACTAGACACTGCTAGTTCTCTATATACTATAGCTATTTATTTACAGTCTTTCCTGTTTATTATATTCTTCAGTTTCTTGTATTTTACTCTATAAGCATGATTATATATCCTGACCTGCTATGATTTGTTGAGATGTACTATGCTCGCTCCTGTCCTGACTGGACCTGTTGAAATATTACAGAAGACGAGGCTGTGGCGTTCTGCCCTACCTACTACGGTGCTACACTAGACGAGTGCCTGGACTTGGACCAGCAGCAGGATCCACTAGCTGTAGATGACACTCCCTTAGACTAGGACTGTCTTTACTATTCTGGATTACTGTACTAGACTTGAGATATTCTGAGATGTATTTATTTTAGACACTTAGAAATCTGGATTGTATCTCTGTGATTCTCTGTTCTGGATATTGTTATCTTTCATTATCAATCTATCTTACCTGTTCTACCTTAGCTGTGATTGAGTTATATTGTGTTATGTCACCCCCATTCGGGGAGTATAACTGTTTTGCCGTCAATTGTTAGTTGATGTGACCTAGGACAACGTTATACCGCCGACACTGCGGCGTAGGCTGGACGTACCCACGTCTCGTGCCCTTACTTTAGGGTGCGGGTCGTGACATTTGGCCAAAACCTTCCCTAAAAATTCCCGCAGCCCCAAAACTCTGTCCCCGCTGAAGAAATAACAGGCGCTAGGGTTTCTTGGCTCTCGAAATAGGTTCGATATCTTCCTCTTCCTCTTCTTTTTTTCCCAGTTTTCTTGGCTCTCGAAATAGGTTCGATCTCTTCCTCTTTCTCTTCTTTTTTTCCCAGTTTTTTTGGGGATATAATAGTCGGCTTCTTCCTCTTCCTCTTTTGATTTTTTACTTCTTTTGTTTGTGTACAGATCATAGTAAGGGAAGGGGAGAGGCATGCAAATTTGTGAGCACAATTTTTATCCCCCCAATTTACTTTTGTTTAGGGTTCCCCCAATTTTCTTCTTATTTTTTAGGGTTTTGCTCTGAATTTTTTTTGTTATTATAGGACCTCCACGTATCTACGGAGAGCCACAACTGAACTGTAGGTTCAATTTCTTCTTCTTCCCTCAATTTTACCTAAAAATTTTGATTTTACTTTTACATATGAGTTCTGGTTTAATTTGTGCATATATTACTATTTAAATTAGCTATAAAATTGAAAGAGAGTTTAAATGTGTATCATAAAAAAAGATCCAAAAACCGTTTCAACCCTCCTAGAGCTACACAAGTTTACAAAGGCACTTGCTTGCGACTAGATGTATCATAAAGATGAGCTATAAAATTGATATTTTTTTATAGAAGTCAAAAGCAAAGAGAGGTTCAAAGTTTGAAGGATCAGAACAGAAATTGCTACTCAATGAGTTGCAACTCTTTAACCAAAACAAACAAGAGCATCCTCTGAAAAACATTGCTACTACACCTTCCCCTGCCTCAAGTAGATAAGCAGGATTCTAATGAACAATACAAAAACACAGCAATCTTAGCGAATGGAAAAGAACAAAGAAGCACGAATACTAATTCAAGTCAACAGGAGCAATGAACAACTTACAACAACGAAAATATTTGTGTTACGTTCTGAACTAATTTTTGCAATCATAACATAATATCTTGATATCCCGTAAAATAGAAATAACAAGTATGATATCTTGTCCCAGCATAAGCACAGAATTTGAAAAACAAATCAAGGCAGATTGGTGCAAATTAGCTCAGATTAATGAGCCTACTTTGCATTTGCCACAAAGCATGGTATATACTGATTCAAAAATAAGACTAACAAATAGTCTGAACAGAAGAGGAAAAAAATACCATTTGAAGCTACTTCAACATGTATAATTCACTTTCAGTCGCAAGCCTCCTCCCAATCATCCACTTCCCTATCAGCAGCAATCTGTCCCGAAGAAGTTTACTTTCGGCTTAAATTAGATAACTTCAACCTACATATCAACAAAAAGTTTGATATTATTTTGTTTATATAAAATAAAGAAAATTCATGATGCTTTACTTTGAATTTGATGTTGTCTTTTTGTTGATATCACTATATGTACATCCTTCATGTGACTTTTCACTTTTCTTGTAAAAATATGTGTGACCTAATGTGGGTTTACTGCTATTTTTTTGTCCAATTGTGTACATGAAAAAATATCGGGGATGTTTCACATATATGTAGAACTATGTTTGGTTGGGATTGTATGGGTTTTTCATATTGTTTTCTAAAACTATTGATATTGTTTTCTGGATACAATGTGTTTTACATATCGACTCAACAGTGACTCAAACAGATAGATTTTGGTTAATGTGATCTCCATGATTGAAGTTCCACAAGTACTTAACCTAAGTGATGTGCAAGAGGTCGGATAGGATAGATCTCCTGGAACTTCTAGGCTAGAAGTAAATTTTTGTTCTATTACTATGTCGTCTTTGGGGTATGTCTATATTTTTATTTGGTTTATATTTTTATAAACATATTCTACATTTTGAACAGGAAACAACTCATATTCTTCAAGGGTTTCGTACCAATACTATTTTGTTCGGGTTTGGTTTATGATAACCCATGCCTTATACTCTAATATGTTGTTGGCTTCTCCGAACTCACCTATGTAGACCTATATTGGGCTTATCCTAACTTTGCTTTGTCTTGTTGGTTTTCAAATGTAATATTTTGTATATACCACATTTTTTGGTTGTGGATATGTGTCTTTGGTTGATTTTTCTTTCATAGTTTCAGATGCTATACTATTTGGAGAGTTTTAAGTTCAGATTTATTTCAGTATTTGGCAGTTTTTAATATCATATTTATTGCAATATTTAGCTAGAGTATCGATTTTACAATATTTGGCACTTATATTGGCATTGTTTCTAGCGTTGGATCTATTAGGCCTCCTGATTTAATGTCATTGTTTCCTGCCTACTGATACTTTGATGAGTTTCATGCATTGTTTCCTTGCTGATTTATGTTGGGATAATGCAGTTTTGTTTCAGTGGGATAATGTATACTTCCTGCATAAAGGAGGTAGGTCCCCATCCAATCCAAAATGAGATAATGTAGTTATGTTTGAAAGGGGAATATGTATGCTTCCAGTTTTCACACAACTGAAATTCTCTAGTATCATAGTTTCTATTATCCCAACTTGGTTTGTTGGAGAAATGTGTTGCAGGAGTGGTAAACATAATTATGATGGCATACTAACTATTTCACTACTTCAAATACAGCTTATATAGGTGTCATGAGAACAAATGAACTGTAATATGTCATTGACCAGGAAAGAATAACACATCAACTTTAATTTCACACTTAAAAGCTAGCACATAGAAACTAAGTAATGGAGATTGAAATGGCAAGGAATAAACAAAGGTTCCAAATATTGGTTTTGGTTTCAGCCTCTCCTTTTGAGTTTAATCCTAAATGCTGCTTTAGGTTGGAAATTCACTGTTTCACTGATATGGTTTTCAGGTTTAAAAATATAAATTGTAATGGAATACATGATAGGCTGAAGTTTAAGCATTGTTTTACTGCATGAGTTATATATTTTCATGTCAATTTCAGTGACATTGGTCAAATGTCATAAGATTAGCTTGAGTCCTTTACACCTTTATTTAGTTAATACAATAGTTAAATCAATAAAACCTAAAAGATTACCACTTTCCACATTACTGGCTCCAACCTCACTCGCTAAACTATTGATCTCGTAATTTTTGAGATCATACTTTGGAGTCTGAATGTAGCCAGATATAAATGGTGATATAACTGAGAATATATAGTTTATTCAATATTAACGTTTTTTTTTTCTTGAAATCCCTCTTAATAGCTTCAAACATGGCTTTGAGACTGGATCTTGGTATTGAATTTGGTTTCTTGCAGAATGTAGTTTTCTAGTTTGATGAAATCCATATAATTCATCTTGCTGGTATTTAATAATCCTGAAATAGATTCAACACGATTCACATTTATAGGACAACTAAATTTTAGTACATTCTGCACATACAAACTGTAAGTGAATATTGACTTCTCTTAAATAGTTCTAAAATGTAGTTGAGAGCAATATCCTGGCCCGATTTGTAGTTGTTCTTTACTAAAACAGCAAGACAACAGCAGCATGTTGGTTTGTAGTTTTCTCTGGAAAGGGAAATTTCTTACTAGTGACATTCAAATAACTTAACAGACATGAGGACATTGCTTTGTAGTTTTCACTATATGAATTGTGACTTTCTAATAACTTAACAGACATCAGGATCCATATATTTCTTTCAAGTGCCATAAAGCCTGCAGGAGGAAACAATTGAATGAAACATCATGCTGAAATTGTGTGAGCAGGACTTTACAAAGTTATTTTGTAAAAAGGAAAGCCATGCTAGTCCATAGAGAAAATAAGAATTCATGGATTCCAAATGGTTTGAATTGTTTTTGTTAATTATTTAGTTTGCAGGCGACAAGTACTGTCAACATGAGGGTTGGGACGGTTTTCGGATCTTTTTTTATGATACATATAAACCTGTGTAACATAATCCAAGTACTGTCAACATATAAACCTGTGTAACATATAAACCTGTGTCAACATATAATCCAAGTACTGTCAACATATAAACCTGTGTAACATAAATATATGTCAGAAATTAACGAAATGTCTGTAGATTGCATAATCAAGATGCTCATATCAACTACCTCTTTTGCTTTTGTGTAGGTTACAAACATGGGATGAGAGATTGTCAGACAGAGGGCAGGTTATGCTGGAGAAGATGGTGGGCTAGTTGTTGTTCGACATTATGTTTTGATGTATAAATTTTGGGTTTGGATCATTAGATATTAATGTTTAAGTGAAAGTTTGCTTTTTCGTAATTGCTACATAAATTTTGGATTTAGATCATTAGATATTATTGTCTAAGTGAAAGTTATGCTTTCTCGTATTTGCTGGATAAACTTAGGATTTGGATCATTACATATTATTGTCAAAGTGAAAGTTATTATTTTTCGTAATTGTTGGATCATTTGATATTATTTTTCGTAATTATATCTTGTTGGATCAATGACGTCTTGTTCTTTTGTGGTTTGTTGTCAATGGTAAAATTGATTACTATTAAAGCATGATTTGTTTTTAAAAAAAAAATTGAAGAGAAATTAAGGCGTGCATAATATGTCCTAATTTATGTGTATTCAGTACTTTTTACGACATACGTTATATGTCATAATATCTGTGCATTAAAGAGTAATTGATGTCTACTTTATACTTTCCACGACATACAAGAAATGTCGTAATTTATTGTGTATACACGGCATCCATTGCATGCCGTACAAACAGTGTATTCACGACATACATTGAACTCCGTAGAAACTAGTGACTTTTTACGACACGGGCGAATACGGCTTTCAATGCGGCATACATTGAACGCCGTAAAAACTTTTTACGGCATACTTTGCACGCCGTAAAAACCAATATTTCTTGGTCGGAATGGTTGTGGGCCATTGGATCAAGTTTTTGATCAGCGGCTGAGACTGCTCCCGGTTCTGGAACAGCCAAGCCGAATTCGGCCCAGACTCTGGGTAGGGCAGAGTTCGGCCCGAATTCCAGATTCTGGAAACAGAACAGAAATCAGGCTGTTTTAAAAAATTGATTAGGTAAGAGAGACCAAAGGAAAAGTACATATACAAGATTGATAAAAACCCAAGTGGAAAAATTCCAGAAAGTTAACTTCGAAGAAAAGGGAAGTTGGAAAATTTGCATTTTAGCATGTGATAAATAAAAATGAACCATGTAATAAACAAGAAATTATGCCATAATTCAATATTTTGAAGCTACCATGGGTTAGCTGTAGGGGCCGTATCCCAGCTAGCGGTAGTCCTGAGGACTAGTGTACCGTGTCGCTTAGGCTGTTACGCCTTGTTGTCAGAAGGACCCTTTCGGCTTTTACCCATAGCAATTTCATCATAAAAGAATCAAGACATACTCGATATTTACGCAGGTTTATTTTAATTAATAACAGCTTTGTCCAAAATTCCAAGTTTACGACAGAGAAAATTAAAGCGCTCTTTGGATAATGGTTTTGTAAAGAAATCTGCTAGCTGATGATCAGTGTCAATAAATTTTAAGTTAATAGTATCATTTTGCTGATGATCACGCAAAAAGTGGTGACGTATTTCAATATGTTTCGTGCGTGAGTGACATATGGGGTTCTTAGTGAGATTTATAGTGCTAGTGTTGTCACAAAAGATTGGAATGTGCATAAAAGATAAGTTGTAGTCTTCAAAGGATTGCTTCATCCACATAATTTGTGCACAACAACGCCCAGCTGTGATGTATTCAGCTTCTGTTGTGGATAGTGCGACAGAATTCTGCTTCTTGCTAAACCAAAAGACTAAAGCCTTTCCTAATAAATGACACATACCGCTCGTACTTTTACGATCGACCTTGCATCCGGCGAAATCAGCATCAGAGTAACCAATAAGGTCAGATGACATTGATTTGGGATACCGTAGGCCCACTGTAACCGTACCCTTAAGGTATCGAAAGATACGCTTAACAGCAGTCATGTGTGATTCCTTAGGATTTGCTTGATATCTAGCACACCGGTAAACGCTAAACATAATATCAGGGCGACTAGCAGTTAAATAGAGTATACTACCTATCATACCTCGATACTTACGTTGATCCACGGGTTTGCCACTTTCATCTAGTTCTAGTTTAGTTGTAGTAGCCATTGGAGTGCTGATTGGTTTGACGTTGTCAAGGTCGAATTTCTTGAGCATGTCCTTTGTATACTTTGACTGACAGATGAAAGTTCCATTTAACATTTGTTTGACTTGCAGTCTAAGAAAGTAGTTGAGCTCCCCCATCATGCTAATCTCAAACTCGGTCTGCATACACTTGGCAAAATCTTGACAGAGGGTTTCATCAGTAGAACCAAATATAATATCATCTACGTATATTTGCACTAAGAGAATAGTGCCTTTGAAAGATTTTATGAAAAGTGTGGTGTCAATTTTCCCTTTCGAAAAACCTTTCTCAAGCAAGAAATTGCTTAGCCGTTCATACCAAGCTCTAGGGGCTTGTTTGAGGCCATATAGCGCTTTCTTCAGCTTAAAAACATGGTCGAGAAATCTGTGATTTTCAAAACCAGGGGGTTGTTTTACATAAACTTCCTCCTTAATAAATCCATTCAAGAAAGAACTTTTAACATCCATTTGAGATAATTTAAAATTTTAAAAATTTGTAAATGCATAAAGCATCCGAATGGATTACAATCTAGCAACGGGGGCATACATCTCATCGTAGTCGATACCTTCCTCTTGGTTGTATCCTTGGGCTACTAGTCGAGCTTTGTTACATGTAACTGAACCATCTTCATTTACTTTGTTTCTAAAAACCCATTTAGTGCCAATAATCGAGTAATTTGTCGATCTAGGAACGAGTTCCCATACTTGGCTCCTCTCGAATTGGTTGAGTTCCTCTTGCATGGCAGAAATCCAAAATACATCATTAAAAGCTTCTAAAAAGTTTTTAGGCTCAATTTGTGAAATGAAGGCAGTGCTAGCAATAGAGTCTCTTAATGATGATCTAGTAGTTACTCCACGTGAAACCTCACCTATTACCAAGTTTTCTGGATGTGAGGGCTTGAAAGAGAATTTTTTTGGCAAGCCCTCCAGAGAATTGGTTTCGGTGGTGGTATTCATTGGAGTAGAAGTTGATGGCTCAACATCATCATCAAGAGTACCTGCTGCACTGTTATCTTCATCAAAAGTCACATTTTTAGACTCTTTCACAATTAATGAGCGTTTGTTAAACACTCTATATCCCTTGCTCTTGGCAGCATAGCCAAGAAAAATACCATCGTCGGCTTTGGCATCAAATTTGCCTAAGTTGTCTTTGGTGTTACGGATAAAACATCTACAACCACAAACTCTAAAATAAGAAATATTTGGGGTTCTTCCAAACCAAAGCTCATAGGGTGTTTTCTTCGTAATAGGACAAATAAGCACCCTATTTAAAATATGGCATGCTGTACTTACAGCTTCAGCCCAAAAATATTTCGGAAGTGAGAACTTGTTGAACATGACTCTAGCCATATCGCCAAGAGTCCTATTCTTCCGCTCCACAACACCATTTTGTTGAGGAGTTATTGGACAAGAAAACTCATGATTAAAACCATTAGAGTCATAAAACGTTTCAAAATCAGTATTTTCGAATTCGCCTCCATGATCACTTCGGATTCGAGTAATCATGTAGCCTTTTTCATTTTGAACTTTCTTAACAAAAATTTTGAAAATCGAAACAACATCACTTTTATTTGTAAGAAAGAAAATCCAAGTAAATCTAGAAAAGTCATCAACAATAACAAAATTATAGAGTTTTCCACCAAGACTGGCTACTCTACTAGGGCAAAATAAATCCATATGAAGTAGTTGTGTCACGACCCGATCCCAACCAATAGGGTCGAACCGGATCATGCCTAGCCTGCACCGTTGTTGAGACGGCGACAGTAAGCTGTTCAGTAGCAGGTAACCATACAACACAACTATATTTGTCACAACTCAACATCGGAAAATAAAACTTTATTAAACTTGAAATTTAAATACAAATGAGAAAATGTTCTGAAATGAAATAACAGAATGAAAATAACAACAATGCAGAGAAAGAAAATCTATCTATCAGCCGGATCATCGGCCTCAGTCACAACGTCCTCCGGTAGGGACTCTGGCAGCACAACCGGGTACAACACAGGGTCGTAGTAGCTGTTGTATAACAGCTCTGCATCCTCAATATCCCCTAAAAATGTATCTCCAGTCAGGAGGGAGCAAAGTACAATTCATGCTAATTTAACAATTAAATTAAATAATAGAATCATGCAGTTCTAAACAGTTTAAATATGAACAGTTTTCAGCAGTAAAACAGTATGATTTGAGCAGGCAATGAAATATGACCGGCTTGGGTTTGTTACAGTAAAGGATACGGGATTTGTTACAGTATGGTCATACTCATTACACTATTCCCCCAGTCCCCAGTAGTTACAGTGCTCTCAGAGAGAGTTTCGTGTTTGCATCGTGGTTTAAACTTGCAGTAAAACGATTAATTAAATAACTGTAAACTAACACAAACTATACTTGCCTCAAAGGATTTGACTGGAGAGGTAGAAGACTTCGAGACAGGAAATCAGAATCTTCCTCGAATTCCTACATTCGAGAAATTGACTCAGATTTCAGGTTTACCAATCTAGCTACGCTAGTTGAAATCTCTATTTGTGTCCTAATCCAATTTTAATTCTTTATTTATCCAAACACGAAAATACGATTATTTGTGCGTTGATTTAATATGAGGAAAAAAGATCATTTTATATTTTGAATTCGGAAAACTTCGTCGATACCAGATTAATTATTAAAACTTGGTATTTTCATAGTATATAAATATAAAGCTAATTTTCTTATTTAGTGAGAAATACATGATTTTTAATTAAATAAAAACTTGTCAATTTTAGGTGAGAGAATCTTAATTATTTTTTATACAAAAATACTTTTTATTTAATTTACTCGTTTAATAAAAAAACTCACAAAATCAGAAATAACTAAAATCTACGCTACCAATTACAGTTACAGACCACAGCCAGCTGGGCTTATGCCCATTACAATTTATTTACATAAATTGAAATAAGACAAAACTGCCGTTAGTCCTAAACTTTAAATAAATAAAATATGAACAAAATTAAATAGTAAAAATAAAGATAAAATATAGAGTCTCAGATATGGTCCAATCCTCAACTGGGCTAATGCCTCAACGTCCGGGCGAAGTCGGTTTCGTTTGCACTTAGCCGGGTCCATTGACCGATACGGTCGTCACCCAAATCCAAATATTAAATAAAATTCCGAAATCCGTTTTAAATTCATTTTTAAAATAATCAAGAATTTACGGAAAAATCCGACAGCATCTCCTCTGTTTTTGGTCAACCCAAAAACTGGGAAATAGCTCCGATAATTTTCCAACAAATCCCAAACCAGGGAATCCCCAAAATATATATACAGAATCAATACAACCAATCCACAGATAAATTCAAAACGACTCGAATAATTTTCGGAAGTCCGATTCCAACCCAAAAACTCACAGAACGCTACCGAAAAAATTCGGAAAGCCAAAACATACCAAAAACCAATTCCCGAAATATTTCGGAAATCCAAAATAATCCACAGAACCTTTCCGATGGTTCCGAAAAAATACGACATCGCTAAAACCGAATTCCCAAAGGGAATCGGGGACCATTTCTCATCATAGACTATATGAAAAAGGGTCGGGACAGGGGTTATACCTCGGGTTGCTCGGCTAGAGCTCTAAGATGAAAAATAAAAGAAAGAAATGGAGATCCGGACAGCAAAATAATCCCGAAACAGCGTCAAAACTAAAATCCAGCTCCTGGTCGGGAACAGAAATTCCCAGAACGCGAATCGGGGCGCTGGGACAGCAGCGAACAGCAGCAATGCTGCCACAGAACAGTGGATCAGGACGCGGGGTTCGCGGCCAGGGATGAAGTCGGGTGCGGGTTGGCCGACAGGAAGGTCGGGCTCGCGGGGCGCGCTGGGGACGCGCTGGGGGAGTCGGGCGCGGTGCCTCGGCGTCGGGAAGGGGTCGGGCCGGAGGGAGTCGGCCGCATGGGTCCTTGGGGTCGAGCGGAGAGAGCTCGGGGCGTCGGGTGAGGGTCGGGAGAGAGAGAGAGAGATTGTGGGGGAGTGAAGAGAGGGGAGAGGGTTTGGTTAAAAGTGATGGAGAGGTTTCTTCTCTTCTGAGTGAAGTTGTTGAGAAGAAGGAGAGAGTGGTGAGTAAATAAAGGAGATGGTGGGGGTGATCTGTGTGGAGGGGAGAAGAGAGTGGAGAGAAAGAATAGGGGGAGACAGTGTTCACATGTGCTGGTCCTTCGGGACCAGCTCTTACGAATTTTTTTTTATTTAAACCAATCAGAATTTTTTAGGAAAAGGAAGAAATGGGATTGGGTTCGGGCTCAGGCTCGGGTCTGGGTTCGGACTCGGGTCTGGGTTTGAACTCAAAAATCCATGTTTATTAATTTTTGAAATAATTTTAACACTCAAAATAATAATAATAATAATAATAATAATAGAAATACTAATATCAATTCATCACAAAAATATGGGTTTCATAATCTTCCCTCCTTATAAAATTTTGTCCTCGAAATTTAAAATCAAGGTTAGGGATTACCTTAAGTCTCAAACAGGTACGGGTACTGCTCCCGCATCTGGTCTTCTCGCTCGCAGGTCGACTCGCCTGGTGAGTTGTGCCGCCACATCACTCTGACTATTGGCGTCACAGTGTTCCTGGTCCTCTTCTCGCCTCGGTCCAATATTGTCACTGGTTTCTCCGACACTGTGAGGTTGGGTCCAATCTCCAGCTCTGAATATTCCAAGATATGGCTCGGGTCTGGGATGTAGCATCTCAGCTGCGAAACGTGGAAGACGTTGTGGACGCCTTCGAGACTTGGGGGTAGAGCCACCCGATAAGCCACTTCTCCAATCCTGTTAAGTACTTCAAATGGACCAATATACCTGGGGCTTAACTTTCCTGCTCTGCCGAAACGGATTGTTCCTCTGGTAGGCGAGATCTTCACAAACACACTGTCGCCTTCTTCAAACTCCAAAGGCCGTCTGCTGCTATCGGCCCAATGCTTCTGTCTGTCCTGGGCAATCCTGAGCTTGTCTCTGATCATTCTCACATTCTCTACTGCTTCGGTCACCATCTCAGGTCCAAGCAACACTCGTTCTCCGATGTCGTCCCAGGCAAGTGGAGTGCGGCAACGACGTCCATAGAGTGCCTCGAACGGTGTCATCCCGACGCTAGCTTGGTAGCTGTTGTTGTAAGAGAACTCTACCAAGTGCAAATGGTCTTCCCAAGACCCTCCAAATTCCAGGACGCAGGATCTCAGCATATCTTCTAGCGTCTGGATTGTTCTCTCCGATTGCCCGTCAGTCTGAGGGTGGTAGGCGGTGCTGAACTTCAGTTGGGTTCCCAAGCTGTCATGCAAACTCTTCCAAAAGTGAAAAGTAAATCTAGTATCTCTATCAGATACGATACTTACCGGAACTCCATGAATCCGGTAGATGTGCCGCATGTACAGTACTGCCAACTTCTCGGTGGATAAACCAACCTTGAAGGGAATAAAGTGAGCTGACTTCGTCAGTCGGTCCACTATAACCCAAATGGCATCCTTTTCTCCTTGGGATCGAGGCAGTCCCGATACAAAATCTATCGTTATGTGCTTCCATTTCCACTCCAGAATGTCAAGCGGCTGCAATAATCCTGCTGGTCTCTGTCTGCTAGCTTTAACTTGCTGACAAATTAAACATCTAGCCACATACCTGGATACGTCCTTCTTCATCCTGTACCACCATACTATAGTTCGCATATCCTGGTACATTTTGTTGGCTCCTGGATGTATGGAATACTGCGACTGGTGCGCTTCTTGCATCAGCTCGTTCCTCAGTTCGCCAGTTGGTACGCACAGCCTCGTACCATTCTTCAGTGCTCTGTCGCTGGCGATTGAGAATCCTTCAAGTGTTCCTGCTAGCACTTGGTCTCTGAGTTTGCAAAGCGTCTCATCTTGGAATTGTCACCTTGATCCTGTCCATAAGACTCGATCGCACTTGCAACTGCATCAATGATGACTCATCTCCTGGTACGATGGCTTCTTTTCCAAGTTTCTTCATTTCCTCCTCGGGCAGTACAATTTTCAATCCAAGCTTCTCCATGTCCTCCAGCAAATGGCGCTCCTTAGTCAAGAACATCGCCATCGGGTATCGACTAAGTGCATCTGCAACAACATTAGCCTTACCCGGATGATACTGCAGGTTGATATCAAAATCCTTCATCAGCTCCAGCCATCGTCTTTGTCTCATGTTCAGCTCCTTCTGAGTGAAAACATATTTCAGACTTTTGTGGTCTGTAAATATTTCTACTCTCTCTCCATACAGGTAGTGCTTCTATAACTTCAAAGCAAATATCACCGCTGCAAGCTCCAAATCATGTGTGGGGTAGTTCTTCTCATGAGTCCGTAATTGTCTAGATGCATAGGCAATTACTTTCCCGTGTTGTTGAAAAACGTACCCTAGTCCTTTACCGGAAGCATCACTAAAGATTGAGAAACCGCCGGTACCTGCGGGTAGCGCAAGTATCGGCACAGTTGTAAGCCTCTTCTTCAGTTCCTCAAAAGCTGACTGGCATGTTTCAGACCATATGAATTCCTCATTCTTCCTGGTAAGCTTCGTCATTGGGTCCGCAATCTTGGAGAAATCCTTCACGAACTTCCGGTAGTAGCCAGCTAGTCCCAAAAAGCTTCTGATCTCTGCAACAGAGCTTGGTGCAGTCCACTTCTCAATAGCAGCTATCTTCTCTGGATCCACCGAAATTCCTTTTCCTGTGACAACATGGCCCAAAAATTCTACTTTGTCTAAAAAGAATTCGCATTTGGATAGCTTACCATAGAGCTTCTCCTTCCTCAAGGTACTCAGCACTTTCCTCAAGTGCTCTTCATGCTCTTCCTCGGTCTTCGAGTAGATCAGTATGTCATCGATAAAGACAACAAAAAAATGATCCAGATATTCATAGAAAACCTTGTTCATGAGGTTCATGAATACCGCAGGAGCATTTGTCAGTCCAAACGGCATGACCAAGAATTCAAATTGCCCATACTTGGTGTTGAACGCCGTCATGGGAATATCCTCCTTCCTGACCTTGATTTGATGGTAGCCTGATCTGAGATCTATCTTTGAAAATACCTTGGCTCCACTCAGTTGATCAAACAGGTCGTCGATCTGGGACAGGGGTACTTGTTCTTGATGGTGATGTTATTCAGCGTCCGGTAGTCAATGCACATCCACACGGTTCCATCCTTCTTGGGCACGAACAAAACTGGTGCTCCCCAGGGTGAAGCTCTGTCTCTGATAAATCCTTGTGCCTTCAGCTCGTCGATCTGATCCTTCATCTCTTAGGCCTCCTTGGGGTTGACTGTGTAGCATCCCCGAGAAATAGGGGAAGAGCCGGGTACTAGATCGATGGTGAATTCCACATCTCGATCTGGCGGCAATCCTGGAAGACTATCTGGAAAGACGTCCATAAATTCCGCAATGATAGGGTGAGGAGGCTCGAGTTCTTCGGTGATTGAGGAGTAGATGATACTCTTCATATCTTCTGGAGCCCGAGAGATTTCAAACTCCGGTTCTCCTGGTGGGCTGAAGATTACACATCCTCGGTAACAATCTATCAGCGCATGCTGTTCACTTAACCAGTCCATCCCTAAGACTACATCATAGTTGGGCAGGGGCATCACTAGTAAGGGTGTTGAGAACTGGTGGCCAGAGATAGTTATGGGACAATTAAAAGCCTCAGTGATGGGTATGGGTCCACCATCGGTCATAACTCTACTAATTACCTTGCTAAGTCCCGAATCTATGTGGTGTGCAGATATAAACTTTGATGATATGAAACTATGTGATGCACCCGAATCAAATAATGCTAGAGCAGGATGTGAAAACACATAAATGGAACCTGTAATGACATCAGCAGTGGGTTCCTGCTCTGGTTCCTGCTTATCAGCTGCTTGGGCAAAAGCTCACCCGGTCTTCTGCTGGTGTTGTCCGAACCGTTGTTGCTGAGTAGGTAGGGGAGCTCTTTGCTGGTTGGTTCCGGTCCGGTGGGCTGACATGGGACAGTCCTTCACTTGGTGGGTGGCAGACCCGCAGACTAGGCAGTGTCCTAGCCTCTTCCTACAGATGTTCGACTGATGCCCCGGCCTCTTGCAATAGTCACGGACAGGGATCTGCTTCTGGTGTGCTCTGTCATTGGTTTTCGCCTGATGATGATGCTGTTGGTGGTGCGAGGGCCTATTGCTGTTGTTGTTGGGCCTCTTCTGATTACCCTGGAAGTTGCTAGTTCCAGGGTACACCCTCTTGGATCGAGAAGGCTGACTCTTCTCTACATCCTGAGCTCGGATCAGGATCCTCTCATAGGTCTTTACGCCACCTGCGATCACAGGGGTGCGAATCTCTTCTCGTAAGCCATACCTGAATCGCTCAGCACGATCCTTGGTGTCAGCTACCAGGTTCTGGGTAAAGGGCTTAGTCGGCCGAACTCTGCCGCATACTCGCTGACCGTCATTCTTCCCTGCTTCAAGTCCTGGAATTGCCTCTCCATTTCCTGTATCTCCGATGTCGGGAAGAACTTCCTGCGGAACAGCCTCTTGAAGGTGTTCCAATCGAGCTGCTTGTCCTGGAGTCGAGGTTCATTCCGATACCAGGTGCTCGCCACATCTTGTAGTTGGAGTCCTACAGCTTCGGTCTTGAGGTCCTCTGGGACTCGAGCGACGCTCAAGAGACGCTCCATATGATCTAGCCATTCATCGGCGTAGATGATACCCTCGGTTCCTTTGAAAGGTCGAGGGTCTTGCTTCTTAAAGCTTTCTATATCTCCAACCTTCATGCAATAATACGCCTCTAATCAAAAGAGTGGCCTTAATGATATAAAACTTAACTCCTGAATCATGCTTACCTTGGCAGGTCGTGGCTCTGATGAAGTGGTTCCTCTTCTCTCGAGGGCAGCCATAGCCACGTTGTGGCCATTCTCCATGCCTTCTCTCATAATCGCGGTCTGCTCATGATGGGCTTCAACTTGGGCAGCAGTCTGCTCTCGGTGGGCTTCTGCTTGAGCTCTCTGGGCTTCAAGCACTCCTCGTAGCATACCCACTAGATCAGTGGGGTCCACGGGCACTGGTGGTACAGCTGGTGCGGCCACTACCGCAGGGGTCTGTGGCTCAGCCTGGGAATGTGCAGGTTCCGCCGTTTGTGCTGTGGAAGCGTAAACGGGACAGGGAGTTGGTGCAGCATGGGGACGGTCTGTCAGCTACAAGGGAGGTGGGTCCCGGCGTGCTTGAGGAGGGGTGTGATCAGTTGATGACACCTCATCGTCAGCAGGGCCGGATCGGGTAGTCTTTCCTTTGGCCATAATCCGGAAGGTTTAGGGTACATACATAAGCAAGGTATCCTACCAGTCTATAATCAAACAAAAATATTTGTTTATATAATTCGGTCCTATGTCGTGACAAATCAATGTTCTAGTGTTCTAATTATTTCTAGGTATGTTCTCCTAAGTTATTGTTGACCTGCATGGGCCACCACTAAAAACATGTCACGACCCGATCCCAACCAATTGGGTCGAACCGGATCATGCCCAGCCTGCACCATTGTTGAGACGGCGGCAGTAAGCTGTTCAGTAGCAGGTAACCATACAACACAACTATATTTGTCACAATTCAACATCGGGAAATGAAACTTTATTAAACTTGAAATTTAAATACAAATGGGAAAATGTTCTGAAATGAAATAACAGAATGAAAATAACAACAATGCAGAGAAAGGAAATCTATCTATCAGCCGGATCATCGGCCTCAGTCCCAACATCCTCCAGTGGGGACTCTGGCAGCACAACCGGGTACAACACAGGATCGTAGTAGCTGTTGTATAACAGCTCTGCATCCTCAATATCCCCTAAAATTGTATCTCCAGACAGGAGGGAGCAAAGTACAATTCATGCTAATTTAACAGTTAAATTAAATAATAGAATCATGCAGTTCTAAACAGTTTAAATATGAACAGTTTTCAGCAGTATAACAGTGTGATTTGAACAGGCAATGAAATATGACCGGCTTGGGTTTGTTTCAGTAAAGGATACGGGATTTGTTACAGTATGGTCATACTCATTACACTATTCCCCCAGTCCCCAGTAGTTACAGTGCTCTCAGAGAGAGTTTCGTGTTTGCATCGTGGTTTAAACTTGCAGTAAAACGATTAATTAAATAACTGTAAACTAACACAAACTATACTTGCCTCAAAGGATTTGACTGGAGAGGTAGAAGACTTCGAGACAGGAAATCAGAATCTTCCTCGAATTCCTACATTCGAGAAATTGACTCAGATTTCAGGTTTACCAATCTAGCTACGCTAGTTGAAATCTCTATTTGTGTCCTAATCCAATTTTAATTCTTTATTTATCCAAACACGAAAATACGATTATTTGTGCATTGATTTAATACGAGGGAAAAAGATCATTTTATATTTTGAATTCGGAAAACTTCGTCGATACCAGATTAACTATTAAAAGTTGGTATTTTCATAGTATATAAATATAAAGCTAATTTTCTTATTTAGTGAGAAATACATGATTTTTAATTAAATAAAACTTGTCAATTTTAGGTAAAAAAATCTTAATTATTTTTTATACGAAAATACTTTTTATTTAATTTACTCGTTTAATAAAAAAACTCGCAAAATCAGAAATAACTAAAATCTACGCTACCAATTACAGTTACAGACCACAGCCAGCTGGGCTTATGCCCATTACAATTTTTTTACATAAATTGAAATAAGACAAAACTGCCGTTAGTCCTAAACTTTAAATAAATAAAATATGAACAAAATTAAATAGTAAAAATAAAGATAAAATATAGAGTCTCAGATATGGTCCAATCCTCAACTGGGCCAATGCCTCAACGTCCGGGCGAAGTCGGTTTCGTTTGCACTTAGCCGGGTCCATTGACCGATACGGTCGTCACCCAAATCCAAATATTAAATAAAATTCCGAAATCCGTTTTAAATTCATTTTTAAAATAATCTAGAATTTACGAAAAAATTCGACAGCATCTCCTCTATTTTTGGTCAACCCAAAAACTGGGAAATAGCTCCGATAATTTTCCTGTAAATCCCAAACCAGGGAATCCCCAAAATATATATACAGAATCAACACAACCAATCCACAGATAAATTTGAAACGACCCGAATAATTTTCGGAAGTCCGATTCCAACCCAAAAACTCACAGAACGCTGCCGAAAAAATCCGAAAAGCCAAAACATACCAAAAACCAATTCTCGAAATATTCCGAAAATCTAAAATAATCCACAGAACCTTTCCGATGGTTCCGAAAAAATACGATGTCGCTAAAACCGAATTCCCAAGGGAAATCGGGGACCATTTCTCATCATAGACTATATGAAAAAGGGTCGGGACAGGGGTTATACCTCAGGTTGCTCGGCTAGAGCTCTAAGATGAAAAATAAAAGAAAGAAATGGAGATTCGGACAGCAAAATAATCCCGAAACAGCGGCAAAACTGAAATCCAGCTCCTGGTCGGGAACAGAAAGTCCCAGAACGCGAATCGGGGCACTGGGACAACAGCGAACAGCAGCAACGCTGCTACAGAACAGTGGATCAGGGCGCGTGGTTCGCGGCCAGGGATGAAGTCGGGCGCGGGTTGGACGACAGGGAGGTCGGGCTCGCGGACGCGCTGGGGACGCGCTGGACGGAGTCGGGCACGGCGCCTCGGCGTCGGGAAGGGGTCGGGCCGGAGGGAGTCGGCCGTACGGGTCCTTGGGGTCGAGCGGAGAGAGCTCGGGGCGTCGGGTGAGGGTCGGAAGAGAGAGAGAGATTGTGGGGGAGTGAAGAGAGGGGAGAGGGTTTGGTTAAAAGTGATGGAAAGGTTTCTTCTCTTCTGAGTGAAGTTGTTGAGAAGAAGGAGAGAGTGGTGAGTAAATAAAGGAGATGGTGGGGGTGATCTGTGTGGAGGGGAGAAGAGAGTGGAGAGAAAGAATAGGGGGAGGAAGTGTTCACGTGTGCTGGTCCTTCGCGACCAGCTCTTACGATTTTTTTTATTTATTTAAACCAATCAGAATTTTTTAGGAAAAGGAAGAAATGAGATTGGGTTCGGGCTCAGGCTCGGGTCTGGGTTCGGACTCGGGTCTGGGTTTGAACTCAAAAATCCATGTTTATTAATTTTTGAAATAATTTTAACACTCAAAATAATTATAATAATAATAATAATAATAATAATAATAATAATAGAAATACTAATATCAATTCATCACAAAAATATGGGTTTCACAATCTTCCCTCCTTATAAAATTTCGTCCTCGAAATTTAAAAGCAAGGTTAGGGATTACCTTTAGTCTCAAACAGGTACGGGTACTGCTCCCGCATCTGGTCTTCTCGCTCCCAGGTCGACTCGCCTGGTGAGTTGTGCCGCCACATCACTCTGACTATTGGCGTCACGGTGTTCCTGGTCCTCTTCTCGCCTCGGTCCAATATTGCCACTGGTTTCTCCGGCACTGTGAGGCTGGGTCCAATCTCCAGCTCTGAATGGTCCAAGATATGGCTCGGGTCCGGGATGTAGCGTCTCAGCTGCGAAACGTGGAAGACGTTGTGGACGCCTTCGAGACTTGGGGGTAGAGCCACCCGATAAGCCACTTCTCCAATCCTGTTAAGTACTTCAAATGGACCAATATACCTGGGGCTTAACTTTTCTGCTCTGCCGAAACGGATTGTTCCTCTGGTAGGCGAGATCTTCACAAACACACTGTCGCCTTCTTCAAACTCCAAAGGCCGTCTGCTGCTATCGGCCCAATGCTTCTGTCTGTCCTGGGCAATCCTGAGCTTGTCTCTGATCATTCTCACCTTCTCTACTGCTTCGGTCACCATCTCAGGTCCAAGAAACACTCGTTCTCCGACGTCGTCCCAGGCAAGTGGAGTGCGGCAACGACGTCCATAGAGTGCCTCGAACGGTGTCATCCCGATGCTAGCTTGGTAGCTGTTGTTGTAAGAGAACTCTACCAAGTGCAAATGGTCTTCCCAAGACCCTCCAAATTCCAGGACGCAGGATCTCAGCATATCTTCTAGCGTCTGGATTATTTTCTCCGATTTTCCGTCAGTCTGAGGGTGGTAGGCGGTGCTGAACTTCAGTTGGGTTCCCAAGCTGTCATGCAAACTCTTCCAAAAGTGAAAAGTAAATCTAGTATCTCTGTCAGATACGATACTTATCGGAACTCCATGAATTCGGTAGATGTGCCGCATGTACAGTGCTGCCAACTTCTCGGTGGATAAACCAACCTTGAAGGGAATAAAGTGAGCTGACTTCGTCAGTCGGTCCACTATAACCCAAATGGCATCCTTTCCTCCTTGGGATCGAGTCAGTCCCGATACAAAATCCATCATTATGTGCTCCCATTTCCACTCCGGAATGTCAAGCGGCTGCAATAATCCTGCTGGTCTCTGTCTGCTAGCTTTAACTTGCTGACAAATTAAACATCTAGCCACATACCTGGATACGTCCTTCTTCATCCTGTACTACCATACTAGAGTTCGTATATCCCGGTACATTTTATTGGCTCCTGGATGTATAGAATACTGCGACTGGTGCGCTTCTTGCATCAGCTCGTTCCTCAGTTCACCAGTTGGTACGCACAGCCTCGTACCATTCTTCAGTGCTCTGTCGCTGGCGATTGAGAATCCTTCAAGTGTTCCTGCTAGCACTTGGTCTCTGAGTTTGCAAAGCGTCTCGTCTTGGAATTGTGTCTCCTTGATCCTGTCCATAAGATTCGATCGCACTTGCAACTGCATCAATGATGACTCATCTCCTGGTACGATGGCTTCTTTTTCAAGTTTTTTCATTTCCTCCTCGGGCAGTAGAATTTCCAATCCAAGCTTCTCCATGTCCTCCAGCAAATGGCGCTCCTTAGTCAAGAACATCGCCATCGGGTATCGACTAAGTGCATCTGCAACAACATTAGCCTTACCCGGATGATACTGCAGGTTGATATCAAAATCCTTCATCAGCTCCAGCCATCGTATTTGTCTCATGTTCAGCTCCTTCTGAGTGAAAACATATTTCAGACTTTTGTGGTCTGTAAATATTTCCACTCTCTCTCCATACAGGTAGTGCTTCCATAACTTCAAAGCAAATATCACCGCTGCAAGCTCCAAATCATGTGTGGGGTAGTTCTTCTCATGAGTCCGTAATTGTCTAGATGCATAGGCAATTATTTTCTCGTATTGTTGAAGAACGCAGCCCAGTCCTTTACCGAAAGCATCACTAAAGATTGAGAAACCGCCGGTACCTGCGGGTAGCGCAAGTATCGGCACAGTTGTAAGCCTCTTCTTCAGTTCCTCAAAAGCTGACTGGCATGTTTCAGAACATATGAATTCCTTATTCTTCCTGGTAAGCTTCGTCATTGGTTTCGCAATCTTGGAGAAATCCTTCACGAACTTTCGGTAGTAGCCAGCTAGTCCCAAAAAGCTTCTGATCTCTGCAACCGAGCTTGGTGCAGTCCACTTCTCAATAGCAGCTATCTTCTCTGGATCCACCGAAATTCCTTTTCCTGTGACAACATGGCCCAAAAATTCTACTTTGTCTAAAAAGAATTCACATTTGGATAGCTTACCATAGAGCTTCTCCTTCCTCAAGGTACTCAGCACTTTCCTCAAGTGCTCTTCATGCTCTTCCTCCGTCTTCGAGTAGATCAGTATGTCATCGATAAAGACAACAACAAACTGATCCAGATATTCATGGAAAACCTTGTTCATGAGGTTCATGAATACCGCATGAGCATTTGTCAGTCCAAACGGCATGACCAAGAATTTAAATTGCCCATACTTGGTGTTGAACGCCGTCTTGGGAATATCCTCCTTCCTGACCTTGATTTGATGATAGCCTGATCTGAGATCTATCTTTGAAAATACCTTGGCTCCACTCAGTTGATCAAACAGGTCGTCGATCCGGGGCAGGGGGTACTTGTTCTTGATGGTGATGTTATTCAGCGCCCGGTAGTCAATGCACATCCGTACGGTTCCATCCTTCTTGGACACGAACAAAACTGGTGCTCCCCAGGGTGAAGCTCCATCTCTGATAAATCCTTGTGCCTTCAGCTCGTCGATCTGATCCTTCATCTCCTTGGCCTCCTTAGGGTTGACTCTGTAGCATCCCCGAGAAATAGGAGAAGAGTCGGGTACTAGATCGATGGTGAATTCCACATCTCGATCTGGCGGCAATCCTGGAAGACTATCTGGAAAGACGTCCATAAATTCCGTAATGATAGGGTGAGGAGGCCCGGGTTCTTCGGTGATTGAGGAGTAGGTGATACTCTTCATATCTTCCGGACCCCGAGAGATTTCAAACTCCGGTTCTCCTGGTGGGCTGAAGATTACACATCCTCGGTGACAATCTATCAGCACATGCTGTTTACTTAACCAGTCCATCCCTAAGACTACATCATAGTTGGGCAGGGGCACCACTAGTAAGGGTGTTGAGTACTGGTGGCCAGAGATAGTTATGGGACAATTACAAGCCTCAGTGATGGGTATGGGTCCACCATCGGTCATAACTCTACTAATCACCTTGCTAAGTCCCGAATCTATGTGGTGTGCAGATATAAACTTTGATGATATGAAACTATATGATGCACCCGAATCAAATAATGCTAGAGCAGGATGTAAAAAGATATAAATGGAACCTGTGATGACATCAGCGATGGGTTCCTGCTCTGGTTCCTGCTCATCAGCTGCTAGGGCAAAAGCTCATCCGGTCTTCTGCTGGTGTTGTCCGAACCATTGTTGCTGAGTAGGTAAGGGAGCTCTTTGCTGGTTGGTTCCGGTCCGGTGGGCTGACATGGGACAGTCCTTCACTTGGTGGGTGGCAGACCCACAGACTAGGCAGTGTCCTAGCCTCTTCCTGCAGATGTTCGACTGATGCCCCGGCCTCTTGCAATAGTCACAGACAGGGATCTGCTTCTGGTATGCTCTGTCATTGGTTTTCGCCTGATGATGATGATGTTGGTGGTGCGAGGGCCTGTTGCTGTTGTTGTTGGGCCTCTTCTGATTATCCTGGAAGTTGCTAGTTCCAGGGTACTCCCTCTTGGATCGAGAAGGCTCACTCTTCTCTACATCCTGAGCTCGGATCAGGATCCTCTCATAGGTCTTTGCGCCACCTGCGATCACAGGGGTGCGAATCTCTTCTCGTAAGCCATACCTGAATCGCTCAGCACGATCCTTGGTGTCAGCTACCAGGTTCTGGGCAAAGCGGCTTAGTCGCCCGAACTCTGTCGCATACTCGCTGACCGTCATGCTTCCCTGCTTCAAGTCCTGGAATTGTCTCTCCATTTCCCGCATCTCTGATGTCGGGAAGAACTTCCTGCGGAACAGCCTCTTGAAGGTGTTCCAATCGAGCTGCTTGTCCTGGAGTCGAGGTTCATTCCGATACTAGGTGCTCGCCACATCTTGTAGTTGGAGTCCTACAGCTTCGGTCTTGAGGTCCTCTGGGACTCGAGCGATGCTCAAGAGACGCTCCATATGATCTAGCCATTCATCGGCATAGATGATACCCTCGGTTCCTTTGAAAGGTCGAGGGTCTTGCTTCTTAAAGCTTTCTATATCTCCAACCTTCATGCAATAATACGCCTCTAATCAAAAGAATGGCCTTAATGATATAAAACTTAACTCCTGAATCATGCTTACCTTGGCAGGTCGTGGCTCTGATGAAGTGGTTCCTCCTCTCTCGAGGGCAGCCATAGCCACGTTGTGGGCATTCTCCATGTCTTCTCTCATAATCGCGGTCTGCTCGTGATGGGCTTCAACTTGGGCAGTATTCTGCTCTCGGTGGGCTTCTGCTTGAGCTCTCTGGACTTCAAGCACTCCTCGTAGCATACCCACTAGATCAGTGGGGTCCACGGGCACTGGTGGTACAGCTGGTACGGCCACTACCGCAGGGGTCTGTGGCTCAGCTTGGGAATGCGCAGGTTCTGCCGTTTGTGCTGTGGAAGCTAAACAGGACGGGAGCTGGTGCGCATGGGGACGGTCGTCAGCTACAAGGGAGGTGG